>CM038792.1:111060243-111761133 GCA_021764765.1 Vicia sativa | reverse complement strand
AAAAACAGAGAAGAAAAAGAAAGCACCTGAAGAAGAAAAACTAACGAAATGAAAGAGAGGTGATGGAGGAGAATGAGAAGCCGGTGACTTAGAAGGAAGACAACTGCAGAGGAAGAAGGAGGTGCAGAGAGGTGAAAGCGAGGAACTGCGTGATTTTTCTTTGGAGCGACTTAAGTATAGAAATGCCAGTGAAGGAAGGTTATGGTTGAGTCTCAACTCAAATTTGATTGAAAAACTCAAAATTATCCTTAAAATATTATAAATTTAAGGGTAAGTTCGGTTCAGAGGGAAAAATGTAGCAGGACAGAAAGCACCCCGCTTCCTGCTATTACCCTATAGCGGCACATTGTATGTTCTTCATCCCTACCTGCTATTGCCCTATAGTGGCCGCTAGTGTTCTGCGCCTCCTAAGGCTCTTCCATATGACCAGTCTCTGCTCCGCTATATTGGGATAGCGCTGTTGACTACTCCTGGCTAGAAGTCATGGGAGCTCAAAATATTCATTTTGCCTTTTGATTCAGTTTTTTTTTTTTGTTTGTAATTTTTTCTTCATAAATATGTAGACTCTATCAAAAGTATGAATATAAATGATGACCCTTGTATATATATTCTTTTATATTTATAAATAAAAAATGTTGTTCCTGAATGGACTGCTTGGAACTTGTGAAAGCGCGAAGTATTTGGTGTATGTGACGATACCCTCAGTTTGTGAGGAATCATGATTGCAGTTTCTATCTAGTCTCTATGTGCTGCTAACTTGAGAACTTTTGTGTGATCAATGGATGAATATGATGTACCATGTGATAATTGAGCTGTTAGGTAAAACTGTTAAAGTGGCTTAACATATCTTTTATGTTAAAGATGAGCATTCTTGCAACAACATTGCCTCCGTTGTGGAATTCAGTTGTTGACACATTGTTAAATGTGCAGTTATGAATGCACCAATCATCCATGGGGAGAAAAGAAGGGTGGTAAAAGGTTACTATTGATGATTTTGAAATTGTTAAATAAATTTATAAAGAATCAGTGAACCAAATTATAATAAATAATTATTGGCATTATATAATATAACATAAATGAGTAAAAGTTGGATGTATTGATGTACAATCTTTAGATGAAATTCAGTGTTTTGATTTTTATTAATTTTTTAATTCGATACATTGTAGGGACGAAACAATGGGTGCACTTGCATTTATTTAGACCTTGTTAGCCTTAAGTAGATAGAACTCTTGTGGTGTGACTGCAATTTATGATTTTTTCATATGTAACAGCTATCTCTGGAACCTAGTACTACAATTAGCTGTGAAGTTAATGTCTTCTTATTTCCCAGGTCCTTAATTTACACTGAGAAGAGAAATTCCTCTTATGTTCTAGTTATGTTTGTAGTTATTAGCAAACATAGAAAATGGAAGTAGAACAATCAAACTAATCCAATTTTAATATATTTGAAAAATAATCTTAATGGGGTTTTCCTTGGTTGGGTTTTCTATCAGTTGATGTGGATCGCCATGCTAGAGATTTTATGGAGGCTGCCAAGAAACTTCAACTTTATTTTATTAGTCTGCGAGAGGATAAGCCAACAAAAGCTGAAATGCTTAAAAGGTATGCTGACCACTCTGAAATAATGCTAGAGACTTTCTAAAATTCTTATCTAAACTTCAGCTATGTGTGTCTAACCAGAGATTGCTCTTATGGAAGCGAGCTTCGAAAAGCTGATTAAAAACAAGAACATTTGATCCAGGAGTGGAAAAAGAGCTGACAGATCAGTTGGACAGACACAATACCGAGTTGAAGAGTTTAGTTTAAGATTTTATTCGTAGCTTCTTTAAATATAAAAATTTAATGGCCTTTTTACTCAATAGCAGTTTGTGAAATATGGTATCTTCTATGAGCAACTAGGCAAGTTATATTAATTAGCTGAGAATGAAATTACTTACAAATCTGTTTGGTGAATTTTGACGTTAAAGTCAAATCATACAAAATGGATGATGAGAAAATGGAAGAATGTCAACATCCTTGTTAAAATAGGAAGCCAAATTGCTTCAAGAAAAACAGGAATTGCATATTGAGAATGCTCCCTGTACCACATCGTGGCGTTCACTACAAACAAGTCTCTTGCTCTTCATTGCAACATTGAATTTCATCTTCTCTGCTATACTTTTTCTAGAAGTTGGTACTGTGGGCTGTTTAATGCTACGTTGTAACCGCATCTCTGATTTTTAAGCCTTCATAACAAATGTTTGCAGCTGAAATATTGTATTTCAATGGTATGGCTACACATTTAGCTCAAGCTGAACAGTGGTTCCATAACTTAGATCACTTTTAAGGTTTGTTTGGGTTTGTTAGGGGTGAAGTTGATTGTTATAAAATGAAATGTAACTTGTTGATTAGATTTTGAAAAATTGATGCTCCATTTCATTCAACTTCATTTTGTCCTATATCATTATCCAAACACATACCTGTTCTGTAGTGAGCTTCACATTAATCCAACGAACCTGTTCTTCTGTAGTGAGCTTCACAGTTTCTTTTCCATTTGATCCAACTATATTATCTAGTAACTAACGTCGTAAATAAGTTGTTTTCGTAGCAGAACTCAAGTCAAACGAATTATATTAAGCACAACAAACTTTGCTTTAGTATAGAAAACTAAAATAAAGGACAGTAATTATCTTGCATTTTTTACAAATGACTGTGAGTAAACATTTTTAAACAAGCAAATAATAGTCATCTAACACTTTTTAAAGCATTCTTTGGTAACTATTGTTAGCGATTTTTCCTTAGAACAAGAATTTAAATTGAAAGCTTCAGCGAGGGTCACACTAGTGTTTCGGAGGGCACGTAAAAGTTGCATTCTTAATTGGAGGTGGCTGAGTCTTCTTGATGTTACTTGTCTGCTCTTGATGTTAATTATTGTATTGGCGGAAACTTATTGTATTGGCGGAAACGTACCATAACATTTGTATTGGAATAATGCAAAACTCTTTTCCATTCCAATGCAGAAATACTATATAATCTTTTTTACTCATATAAAGATAATATTTTTACAAAATTACCCTTAATTACTATTGGTTGTTATATATTGTCATATATTGAAAAGTGTAGATAATGGGTAAAATTAGTAAAAATTGCATTAAAAAGTAAAGAGACTATTATTTTGAGACAAATTTTTATGACTAAAAAACATTTATTTTGAGACAAAGGGTATTTGTTCTCACTTGCCGCCATAAAAATTGGTTCAACAACTTTCAAAATCTTTCAATATTTTTCACCCGATCATATTTTTTCACCCATTCTCTTTTATTAGAGAGAACCACACTTTTCTCATTTCACCAACGACACTTATCACCCATTCTCTTTTATTATACCCATTCTCTTTTATTAAATAGAACCACACTTTTCTTATTTCAAAGGAGTTCTCTTTTATTAGACCCATTTTCTTTTATGAGGGAGAACCACACTTTTCTTATTTCAAAGGAGGCGACTAAGAAACCCTGTTGAATAACCGCATCAATGCGGACTAGATCCACAAGTTTGATTTAGTGGACCATAAGTTAACCCAATTTATTTAAATAAATAAATTAAAAATATTTCAAAATAAATAAAATTTGATTTAAATAAAAAAACTAAAACTAAAAACTAAAACAAATAAATAATAATTCTTTAAAAATGAAAAATAAAAATAAAAAATGAAAAATAAAAAACTAAATTAGAATTAAAAAATTTCACTTAAATTTAAAAATAATTCAAAAATAAAAAGACCACGTGGACATACAAAAAACAATAATAGAATCTTTATTAAAAAAATACATTAGGGTCATTAGAGTGAAATCTTTATTTGTTAAGGTATAGGAACAATTTTTTTTTAAAGGAAAATCAAAACACGTTAAGTATATGAGAAGGTAAGAAATAAACAATTTTAATTTATCAAGAAACCTTTACTAATAGTTTTGATAAAATGTTGTCAATTAAAAAAATTACAATATTTATTTTTGATAAAAAATCATGAGAAAATAATGATAGTTGAATACAAAAATTTGATAAGATAGTTTTGTTCATACAAAAATTCATTCTATCAATTAAGTGTGATTTTTTTATATAAATTTATTTAAAACAATATCGTAAACTTGATAAAAAAATTATAAAAAAAATCATTTAATTTTTAATATAAATTATATAAAAAAACACTTAACTCATTACTGGAAGAATTATAATTAATTGAATATCAAAACATAGATTGAGATAATTAGGTTTTTAAATTATTTAATTGTTTTTATTTAATATTTAATATATAAAATATAAATTTAAAACGTTAATAAATTTATTAAATTATTAAATTCAAATTTATTTTATTTTTTATAATTTACTTATCACATTCCATTTTTTCTTTAAGTTTTCAAATAATTGTTATTTGTCAAAGATTTGTCAGATATTTATTATAAAACGTAACCATGTTTAAATTTATTTTCTATTAGATGATAAAATCATGTAATATCAATAGCATACATAAATTTAAATTTACAATACAGAAGAATTTAAAATATTAGGCATGTCCGACCAGAACCTATTTTTACGATGAGCCGACAAAAGTGTAAGACTATAAATAGTTGATCTTTTACTTATTTTTTTATGAATAAATTGAAAAGTTAAATTTGTTAGTATAGTCGCAACAAGAACAAGATAAAAAATAAGAAAGAAATTATGGTATAAACTAAAAACATTCATTAATTAATTTACTTACCGAATTATATTTTATTTTATTTTTTACAATTTACTTATGACATTCTATTTTTCAAAAACTTTTTCCAACAATTGTTATTTTTCCATGATTTATGAGAGTGAAACTTAACTGTGCTTAAATTTATTTTTCATTAGATGATAAAATCATATAATATCAATAACATACATATTTAAAATATAGAAGAATTTTTAAATTATAGGCATGTTTGACAGGCGAACTAAATTTTTGTGGTTAACAAAAGATTTATTAAAATTGAACAGATATTAGAATTTTATGTTTAATGACTTTTGAATTTTTTATTATTCATGTAAAATTTTATATATATTTTAAATAATAACGTATAATATTTATTTAATATTTATATCGACTTCTGGCGATCCATGCGAACACGGATCTTTTATTAGTTATCATTTAAAACCATTAAATCTTTCCGGTTCCACTACCGTTTACGGAATCTTTGCACACCATCATTCCAGCTCCAACAGGCGACTTTGAGTAAAAGCCATGTGGGAGAAGAATTATAGCGATTCAGAGTTCAAAAGATTGACAATCGAGGAGGAAAGGATGAAAGTTGATTCAGAGTTCGAAAGATTGATAATCGAGGGAAAAGATGAAAGGTTGTTTAGTCATAGAGGTGAGTCAACTTAGAGGAATCGAAGACACAATGTTTTGGAAATTTTATTTGATTTAATTTTTTAGTAGATTTGTTTTCTATATATTATTCCGTTGAAATATATTAAAATAAATTTCATTTTCTTTACTACAAATTTTAATGTTATATTATCAAATTTTTTAATATTAAAGAAAGTTATTGAAGAGATAACAAATAATCATTATACAAACCAACTCCACATTTTACAGCAGTATCTTTTAATTTTTCAATCATTCTTATTTGTCACAGATTCTAATTATATTTTCTATGTAAAATAGAAAGTCACATTCCACTTTTCAAGAACTTTTTCCTTTTAAGATTTCTAACAAATTTTTATTTGTCCAAAATTTGTCAAGGGTTTTTAATTACATTTTCTAAGCAAAAATAAAGGCATCATTTTCTATACAAATATAACATTCAAATAACATTTTTGGTCTCTTTTAATTAAAACTATTAATGAACAGTTATTATTTTATTTTTATTAATTATTATTTACTAATATTACTAAAATTTAATTTTAAATATATAATTGTCCTTGTTGTTACTAACATTTTAAAAAATTTAATCTTAAAATAAAATAAATTATTTATTATTGTAGCATGCGTAGAAGAATAACCATTTATAGAAAATAATCATAATCATTATATGCTATAACATGTTCGGGCAACAATTAGGGAGAGTCGATCGAGGAGCATTCTTACTTTCGAACTTTTCGTTTGAGCAACACACTATTGTGGAGACACACACCATATCCACCTAAAACCTTAAGGTTATAGGTGAGTGGGTTCTCCATTTATAAATGTTCAAATCACCACATTCTCAACCAATGTGGGACTATTTTCCCACACTCACACTTGTAATATTTCCAATATAACACTATCTTTCTTTCGAGATTTAAAGACTCATTCCTTAAAAATACTCCCTCTCCCTCTGGTCCTTAATATAAGAAAAAGTTTGTTTATTAAGTTCATTGAAGAACCAATGTATTTGGATTACATGTAGTACAACAAAAATTCCTTCATTATCATTTTTTATCATAATTTTGGTCCTCTATTTTCCCCCAAACTCACGATGTCTCTCTATTTTTAGCAATTTTGGTCCCTATGCCCATTTTACATCGAGTGATGACTAAGGAAAGCAGGGACCAAAATGTTTTAAAAAGTAAGTGAATTTCTTAACCCATAAGGGGTGGGCATCCTATGAAAAACAAAATACTCTCCACAAAGCTGGAATTTATTTACGCCTCATTACGTAATTTTTGAGTAAAACTAGAAAATTTACTTACGGTTTGCTACCGGAAATAAACTTCCGGTGTTATGCATGACAATATCGAAATAATTAACTATAAGCAATAGATTTAGATTTTACATCATTATTCAAATTAAAACCATATATTTATCGATTTAAAGCCAAAAAATGTGATCCAAAATAAATTTTATAATAATAGTATTTATAAAACATATTAAATTTGTCTGAAATAAAAAAGAAAGTCAAAATAACAAAATAAACTATGCATGTATGGAGCCGACTGTCACCTCAGCGTTCCTTGACGCCTCTTGTAGACTAGGGCACCACAGGCCTCCGCCATGATGTGCCTCCAAGCGCTCACGACATCGGATCCATGGAAGCAACCCTCTATCGATGTCATCCCAGCAAGATCCATGATAGCGACACCTAGGCAACACGTCACGGGCATGATCCTCGTCGTCGCTCATCCTCCGAGGATCTCTTGATGAGTCGGCCTAGTAGTCCCCAGGAGCTCCGTGTCGGTATGGATGAGAAATCAGAAGTACCCTGACATGTAATCAAACACGTAACTCTAGTCGTCTAGAGCCACAGTACTCTGGCCTCCATGGGGCGAGATTACTCTCGAGATCGGCAAAATCGCATCCATCTCTCTCTCTTCAACGTCGGAGGAGGCGGATAAAGTAGATGCTAGGGGAATCTGAGTATACTCGTCGATGCATCCTCCTCGGGCATAGACAACAATCTTACGAGTACCACGAACGACGGCCTATAACGGAGAAACCTCATCAAAAGCGATCGTCTCGCGGTGGTCGACATAAACCTGAAGTGGGTGTCCTCGTGCAATCGGTCCGGGTAAACCCAATACACAGAGTGTCGCTGGTTGCCTCTCAGGCGGCTCATGCACATGCAGGGCATCTTCTGGTATAACTATCAACAAATGTCCATCCTGAAATCATGGGAAGTGTTGTAGGATTCATCCACGAAATATCAAAATTATATCGATTAGTTTCAAAATTAAAATATTTTAAAAAGGAAGCTAAGAGAAATTTTTATACGGTCGAAAAGTCATGCTTCGATGATCCGCTCGTCTTCCACCTAACTGCGCCTGTCAACTTGATATACTGATAAACCAAGCAACCCCGGTTCCCCATGACACTTCTAAATCACAAAGAATCAGGTATATGACGTCGGTGTAGGTGGCACTAGTGTCCATGCTCTGGGTCCCAACAAGATACAAGTATGCTCTCATGGCATTCCCATGTGAAGTGTAACACGCTGGGATCACCATCGTGATGGCAGTGTAACCTCGATCAAAAATAGTCTTGACCAGGTATACCTCACGTGGCTCGTGTCTTATCAACCTCATACAGGGGCCTCCTCCACGGTAACCCCTAGCCTCTCAACTAACATCTTAATCGCCTCGTCCTTCTCCACCTTCTCATGATCGAGCAGCCCTCCGATCGGCGTTGAAGCGGAGCAGGTGGCGTCATCGGTGTGATCGTCATCTCCTCGTGTGGTAGATGAAGCAGCGTCTCCCGTGCCACCTCTCTATAAAAGCGTTGGTTATCCCTCGATTGACCATGCTATATCCACGGAGGGTCAAGTCTCGACCACAGTAGTCGCGGATCATCAAACCATGGCTCGAGGAGGAGTTAGCTTGCGATCTTCCTCCCATGGTTGATGACCTTTAGTGTATCGATCACGCAAGAAAAACACACTTTTATAATTCATAATATTATTCATAATTAATAAATGAAACATAAATGTAAATTTGTACCTCTCATCCCATAAATTTCTAGCGACATGGGTGAGATAATGGGCGAGCACGGATAAGTCAGAAGGCCCCTTCCAAAGACCTGAGGGACCTCGGTACGTGGTGCCGCCTCACGCTGGTGTCCCCTCTGCAGCCGATGCCGCTCTGATGGCTCTAGTACTGGTACCTGATGTACTGGGGTGTAGGAGGTTTAGGATCAAGTTTCACCTCAAAGGCCCGACCCGAAGCGTATGAGATGTAGATCCAGTCTCATAAATCCGCAATGGTGAGGATGATGACGATGTGCATCTACGGTATGATGGAGGCAAAAAGGGGTGGACTGGAGACTCCCGTCTTCTACGGGAGGAAGAAGTAGAAGGTACAAAATTAGAAGGAGCAGGTTGTGCCTCAGACATAGCCTGCCGGGATGTCAACAAGCCTATGGCTTGAGTCCTCGGAGGCTGTGTGGCCTGACTCCTCTCTCTCTCTCTGCAAGGAAGCATATTATATAACCCGACCATGCCTTAGACGATCTTCTCGTCGGACATATCTCCCTGGAAACTAGACGAAGCGTTAGCTTCTGACCGACTCACAGGTAGGAAAAATGGAAAAAATTATGGAGACATATACGGAAATTTATTTCGGCTTTGTTCATCCTCCGAAGCAGAAATAAATTCCAGTTTACGCTGAACAACAGCACCAACCAACCCAAACTCCCAAATGTCTCAAAATAGTTGTTCGGTCAAAAGTTTACAAATAGTATTATAATGACTCCTAATGATGTAAACTACAAAAAATAACATTTCAAGCCCTATTTCACTAGTTTGAATCAATTTTACATAAACTCTAAAAATGTGTAAATCACTTACTTGATTGATTGACGGTATTGTTATTGTTTGATTGGTGAGCCTTGGTTGTTGCTTGATAGTTTGTGTTGATTGTTTGAGAGAAAATTTGATATTGGTGAGAAGGATTTTGAAAAAGTTTTGAAAGTTCTTTGTTATGGGGAGGAAAGGTTACGTAGCGATATAAGTTCACCAATATACGAAATTTATTTCGGTAGCATATAAATAGTAAATCTCGATCGCACAAGCGGATTTCGTCAAATAGGATGTTGTTATTTGAAATTTGAAGTATGTCTAAGGGCATGGTTTAAAGGCAAAGGTTCCTCGGGTTAAAGACTAGTTTTGAATCAAGTTAGCTTGAAGATACTTAACAAAGCCAAGTCGGAAGCTCTAGAAAGAATGCTCGTCGGTTGAGAAGCGGCTCAAAGGCCAAACCAAATTGACCGAGCAAAACAATGTCGAAAATAAGACTATGTCAACATATTGTATGATGGTCGATTGACGGTTTGAGTCGAATGAAGGCATCGATCAAGTGTTGTTCTTGTCGAAGATGCTTGCTAGTGGAGTTAGGAAATTTTGTTATGCCTCAAGAAGATAGATTGAACTTGGGCGGTTTCCTTCAAGAAGACCGAAGCGGAAAATGTCACAAAATGAGGAGATCGTGGGTAGTTGCCCGGAGGATCGTGGGTTAGAAGTCTGAGCGGATGGCGAAAGTTTATTTAGATATCTTGGGGCAAAATGGAATTTCTCGGAGTAGCTAAGAAGGACATGGTGGATTAAGAAATTCACAAAATTAATAGAAGACCAAGCGTAATTAAAACACAGTACATTTCATCATTAAACTGCTTTTAAAAATAAATAGAAGAACAAAATTGTAATTAAAAGCGATATATTTCACATTTTATGGTGAGTCGAGAAAAATAAGAGATCAAAACTATAATTAAGCATAAATATTACATGTATACCTTTTTTTTATTTTAAATATGATAAACATGAAATATATTATACAAATGAGATTAAATCTTCAACTCACCGAGTCCATGAAATTACAAGATATGTAGTCATATTTCTGTTACTTGACTTATAAAATTTAACGTGTTTAAATATATTTTTATTAGATGATAAAATTATATAATATTAATAACTTTCATATATTTATAATATAGAGAATTTAAAAATTATAGGCATGTCCGAAATGGGCAAATTTATTTTTCCCTCCATATATTTGGTTTAATAGCAATTACCAAATTATATCAATATATTTTAAAAATAATAATTGAAAAGTTAAGTTACTACGATCGTCGATCGAAGAAACCGGTCGAATATTTGAAGGCAAAGCTACTTATGTCCATATGCTAAAGGCTCATGTTTTAAGGATAACATGTTCTAAGGAAACCAAGAAGACACGAAGGCGAAATGTTACTTATGTCGGATGTTGAAGACTCAAGTTTCTAAAGACTAATGGTTCTATAAAGGTTCGAAGATCAATGCGAAGACTTTGAAGACATGGCTTTGAAGACTCTAAAGACTTGAAGTTCTTGAACTTAGTTACGATGCAAGGTTATAAGACCAAGTCGGAAGACTAAGGCGTTGTTCGAAGACTACGAAACGTTGAAGACTTTGAAGACTTGAAGTTCTTTCAACCTTAAGATATGATACAAGGTTCTTCAAACCAAGTGCTAAGGACTACGAAGAAAGATCCGAAGACTTGAACTTTGGTTAACTAGATGTTATGTTCCCACTTCTAAAATCACGCTCGTAGAAGCCTCTAAAGTGCGAGAGGAAAGAGATAACATTAACATGGTACAATAGTACATGGTAGCGTTCATTCCACTACCATGAAGGACGGACGGCGCGTCGATCTTGTCCCCATGTTCCTCAAGCCACCACAAATTTCATATTTCCGGATGTACCCTAAATGGTTACATCACATGCAGCTCTATATAAAGGCTTGAAGACTTGAAGAAACAACTATGAGACCTGTGCATTCCGCAGAAGAAAGCTACGCTAAACATTATTATTTACGTGTAAAAAGTTGTATATTCTTTCAAGTCATTTGCACTAAAATATGTTTACATATCGCTTGTATAGAAGCATATTTACTTCTAAACAAACTTATTATCATGTTGTTTGATTGTTCCTTGAGACTAGTTTGGTCATAATCTCAAAGTCTAGGTCATTAGTCTTAGATGTTGTTAGTCACACACAATTGGTGTGTGCGGTGTTAGTCACTTCCGGTTGGGTTGTGCAAGTGTAATAATTAGTTTATTGGATTAAGTCCTCGACGGAGAGAGAGAGAGAGAGAGAGAGAGAGAGAGAGAGAGAGAGGCAAATCACATCGGAGGGTGGACTAGAGTAGCTTGAGATTTTCAAGTGAACTAGTATAAAAATCTTGTGTTATTCTGCTTTCATATTCTTTCAATCTTTATCAAGAGTAAAAACATTTAATTTTAAAGGGGATTGTGTTTTAAAAGAAAAGTTTTAAAGGAGAAACCCAATTCAAACTCTCATTTCTTGTGTTTCGCACCTTCAAAATTTACTTGGTACCTTAAGAGAATAGATGAAAAAGGAAGAATTTGGGACACAAAATTCTTCTAGAAATATTTTGAAATATTACGCAAAGAGAATAGAAATATCATAATCAACAATTCAATTTATAGTTAAAACCAAATATTATAATTAAGAAAAAAAGAATCTACCATATGAGAAGATGAAAAACGATCTTACCGAAACTTTGAGTAAGAAGATAAATAATGAAGAAGGAAGTGTGTTAGAAGCACGAGGGTTGATATAATGTCTACTATATAAGAAGACCAAAAACTGATGCATTGGGTATGTGAATTGGAAGAGGAAACAAAAAGGTTGCATTGAAAATACAAAGAAATTCAAATGTATTATTTTTGAATCAGTTGTATTTGGGAAGAATATGTAAGATTGTACTTGGAAAGCTATAACACATTGATTAGGGTAGATTTTCATTGACGAATTTTAGGCCCAAAAAATTCAAACGTGAGATTTAAAACAAAAGCCATGATTGGACGATATGCAAAAAAGGTATTTTCTGGCTTGTCTTCTTATATGGTAGAATAACGAAAAATAAATCTAAGAGAAAGGTGACGAGTTCGGTAAAAAGGAGGGATATTGCTATTAGGAAGATAATATATTGAATAAAAAGTTTCAAATTTCAAGGAGAATAGAAAATAGTTTTAATTTTAGTTTTTTCTTTCTAAAAGCTTTACAATGTTAGTCGTGAGACACTTTTAAGGAGATAAAGAGAATATTAAGGAAATACGAGTTTATTATTCACTTGAATTGTATTGTATAAAATAAGGATACACACAATGAATATTTATATACAATCCTAATTGGGCGGACTTACACAACTTGGATTATATTTAAATATTAAATCAAATCAAATCTAATCCAATATTTTAACATAGTCGATCTAAACTATTCCTAATTTCTTTCTTACATTTAGGAATCTTTCAATCTTCAATCCTTTGGTGAAGATGTCGATACGTGCTTTGCTTGAGCAATGATGGCTAACTTATTCACCTCAATTTACCTTTTCCTCAAGAAGTGAAACTTAGCTTCAATATGTTTGCTTCTTCCATGCAATGGATTCTTCGCGGTTATGGTTGACTTGTTGTCGATTTGCAACACTAGAGGGTTCTTCACTTCCTACATTTCTTCTTCAGTACATATCGATCTAAATTTCTTGACATGCAACATATGATCGATATATATTGAGCTTCACGATGATAATGACACCACAGAGTTGCTTCTTCAAACACCATGGGATTGGGGCACCAAATAATTTAAAAAATATTCAATTGTGATTATTCGATCTTCCTTATCTTCACACCAATCGACATCGAAAAGCAATTATTTATATTCATTGCCTTCAAAATCGTTGAAATATAATTCCAAAATCTATTGTTCCTTTTAAGTATCTCATAATTCTTCTTGCAACCTTCATGTGACACTCTTGATCCACCCATGAATTTTCTCACTAATTCATGTGAAACCTAAATTAGGTTGATTGTTGCACACATATCTCGGAGTTCTTTGTTTAAAACAAAGTTACATCAACTTTGTCTTCCTTTCTATGCTTCTTCAACTTCAATTTGGTTCAACATGTGAGGATAAAGTTCAAATCATCCATTATGAATCTCTAAGTATCTCTTTGACATACTTTCTTGGATGTAGCAACATACCTTTCTTATTAGAAATTCCATACCTAAGAAATAAGACAATTTTCGGATCCGACATTTCAAATTTCTTAATCATCAACTCTTTGAATTCGATAAGTTCTCCAGTTATTTTCGGTTATTAGCAAGTCATCGACATATAATAAAATACTTGTTATATCTTGTGCTACAACTTAAGCATATACACCATACCAGTTTCGTTTTAAATCCTAATTCGACTAAGTATGAGTCGATCTTCTTGTTTCATGCCCTAGGTTCCTACTTGAGACCATATAGCGCTTTGTACAACTTATATATTTTACTCGCTTCATTCTAAATCACAAACCCAGGAGGTTGTGTGACATAGTCCTCTTCATCTAAAGGACCATTCAGAAATACTAATTTCACATCTAAATGACATGTCGACCATTCGTGGTTACATGTCAAGGATACCACCAGTCGAGCAGATTCCAATATTTATACTAGAGCAAATACTTCAGAGTAGTTGCATCCTTCTCTTCGAAGAAAACCTTGAGCTACTAATCTTGATTTATGTCATGTTATCGACCCATCAACATTGTGTTTCAAATTGAACACCCATTTTTCTTCGATAGCTTTTGTATGTGTTGGAAATTTGACTAACTCCCATGTGTTATTTCTTTTGATTGCATGTAACTCTTTGGTCATATTTAACTTCCACTGGTTAATTTTCAAAACTTAGCAATAGTTGATTGGTTCAGCACCTGCTAGTAAAGTAAAATAAACTAATTCTCTATCTGGTGCTACTTTGTCATCACAATTCACTTCATAATAATGAAGTCTTGTTGGAAGAACTCTAGTTCGTTGAGATATTTTGCTTGTGCTAGACATACCCTCTCTGACTTTGACATTGTCTGGAATGTCAGTAACTGCTTCAAGTTTGACTGGAATATTAGCAGTCTCTTTGACTTCTACTTTATCATTTTCTTCCTCAAATTCATAGCTCATCAATGGCTTGTTAGTTGCATCATTATAATTCCAATCCAAGGTAAAACTTTTACCAATCAAAATATCTCAACTCAACATAATTTTCTTATTAATTGGATTGAATAGATTGTATGTACCAGTTATATGATATCCTACCAAAATTGTCCTTTCACTCTTGTCATAAAGATTCCTTCTTCTCATCAAGAACATGCTTGTAACACATAGAACCAAACACCTCCTAATGACCCAATGATTGTTGTTTTCCACTCCACACTTCTTGGGAACTTTTTCTTCAATATCTTGGTAGGGCATCGTTGGGATATAAACTACTGTAGAAAGAACTTCACCCCATAAGGATTTTGGAAAATTCTTCTACTTCAACACGAATCTCGCCATATCCAATATGATTTTGTTTCTTCTTTATGCAATTTCATTATGTTGAGGCGTATATGGAGCAGTTACCTCATGATCAACACCATGTTCTGCACAAAAATCTTCAAACATCTTGGATGTGTATTCGCCATCTTCATCTGTTCGTAGAACTTTGATCTTCTTCTCACTCTGGTTTTTAACAAGTATCTTGAATCTCTTAAAGATTTTAAATACTCCATCCTTTCTCTTTATCACATAGATCCACAACTTTCGATTAATTTCATCGACAAATGAAACAAAGATATGTTTCCACCAATGGTATGCTCCTCGAGCGAGCCACACACATATGCATGTACCACTTGAGTCGCCATATAATCTCATTGGCATAGTCATAACGAAAAATTTATGGATTGCTTTCCGCTAAACAACCTTCACGAGTTTGTCGGACATCTCAAAATTGGAATACCGGTAACCATATCTTGTGTCGAGTTGATTGAGTGATCGAAATCTAAAATGTTCAAACCTCAAATTCCACACCAACTATCCTTGTTGACAATAATTTTCAAACATTGAACTTGGCGAACTAATCATAGTATTAAATGTCATATTCTTGACAACGTTGATTTTAAGACCAAATTGTTCTTGGTGTCGAAAAATTTCAAAGCTCATCTTTCATAATAATCGAGAAAACTTTTTCGACAGGTTGTCTAACATTTAGCGAGTTGAAGTTTATTCGGTACATAAAGCACATCTTTAGTCATAGCTTTCTAATAAGTTCCAAAATGTAGTTATTTTGTATATATGTTTTGTGGCACTATAGTTCTTGTTTGTTAATAATTGTTGAATAACCCATTTTTATTGTAAATCGTTTATTGTGTACATAATGTACCGTTTGATTAGTTTTAATGTATTTTGTAGCTATTTGTGCGTGTTGAAGCATCCGAAATAAAGTGTCGAAGACACGACTCGAACTCAATTTTGATGAATAAAAGACCGCTTTGCTTAGGAGGCATTGGTGGAGTCCACTCGGTCTTGAAATCACTCGGTAGCGTTTTGATGCTTGAGTTCTTTGGTACTTGTTTCGGCGAGAGATAATTTTGAGCTGCTGAGACGGTGAAACCATGGGGGTTTAAGTTGGTTTACGTGTAAATATCGGTGGAGTCCGCTCACGCTAGCCATTGGCCTTGATCGTCTGTGTTTTGTTTTATAACTTCATTTTCCTTACTTTTTAGGTTATGATTTTGGGGTGGATTTTGATCCCATTTCCATCAACCTTTAATTTTGATAGTATAGCTTAGAAAACAACACTAGGGTCTTGCTTACGAATGATTGGAGGTGGATTGCTCTTGATTGGCTCGACAAACCGGTGTAGGTCATGGTTTATCTTTTCTCTCTCTATGTATTTCTGTTGTTGGTTATGTTTGTATATTTACCTTGAACTCATGTATATTTGTCGCCCTTGGCGTTGTATAAAGTCCGCTTTCTGAATCGTGTTGGTGATTGTCTTAGGATTTTACTCTATGGGATTTGAGCTTTATTAGACATAGATTGCTTAGATTCTTACTTAGGTGATTATTTTTATTTATGAATGCTAGAAATGGGTTTAGAGATGACATTTACATAGAGTATTTGATCTTAATGCCTCGTGTGGTTGTTTCGAGCTAGAGATAGTCGTTACGAGTGACACGGTTGACTTCTATGTTATTGGTGGCGGTTTGGCTATATAGGTGATGCGGTTAATTCTCAATTTGGGTTAGAAATAGCTTGGATTGTGAGAGGTATGTGATGACAAAAAGAGTATGATGGTGAGTATGACTAGACGATTGATTTAAGTCTGAGCGGGTAATGTGCATTCGTTTTGGACATTGTCTATCCTTTATACTTTTTGTTTACTTTTGTCTTTTCTTTACAACCATTTAATTCCAAACTCATTGATAGAATTGTCGAGCGATGAATCAATAACCAATCTCTATGGACACGATACGATATAACCTAACAATATATATCACGGTAAAATAAATACTTTACTTTTTGCTTGCACCTATACGACATCCAAACAAAATGGCCGTTAATCGGGATTGGTTTTATTGTTTCCGTATTGCGATAATTTCGTTAATTTTGAGTTTTTAATTAATGTATATGTTGTATAGACTTTGTATATGAACTTGTATATTATTCTCGTAAATGTTGTGTGTTTACTTTCTATACTTGTACATATGTGTGTTTTCCTTGTTTTCAAGTATTGTTGTAAGTTGTCTCGTATTTACGCTTTGTCGTGGTTTTAGGACACTTTCTTTAGGTTTGCGTGGTGTGGCCATACAATGGCATGATGAAAGGAGGTTACTAGTGCTCGCACAATAAAGGCGTCGAGCTTCTGACGTAAACAAGGATGTTTGTTTATGTGTGTGGTGACTTGTGTTTTAACAAGTTGAAATAGGACTTGTTCTTAATTTTAAATCTTCAATTTTTAACTTGTTAATTCATTTCACCAAGTTTTCGTATTTTTATTTGTGTTTGTTTTATCTTGTCTAATTGTGTTTTTATGACTGTCGTGTTTAGCTTGAGAGTTTTGTTTGTTGTAAATATTGTACATTTGTTTTTTCTAATTCTTTTGTTGTTGTTTGGACTCAAATTTTGTTCGGTAGCTTGAGGTTCTGATTGGTGATTTTCGAGTTAGATCGTTTCAACTCACGGATGTATGGTAATGATATTTTTCAAATTTGGTACCGTCGGTGTACTCGTTTATCGCTTTCTATAGCATAACATGTTTAGGAAATTTATCATTTGTATAATTACCATGTCATTCATTCTTTTTGCATTACTTGCTCATAAATTGAATCACTTTAGTTCCCTTAGTTCCCTTTTTAACCATAAATGTGAGGAAGCTTTCCATTGTTTACATATGTTGGAGGCCACATTCTTGTTTTAACTAGATTTTATTATGCTTAATCTTTTGTTTTGTGATGATTGTATGAATGCATGAAAATGATCAAGACATTTTTTGTTTGATTTTGAGCATAACTACCTTGGCCAAATATTCAATTCACCTTGTGAGTGTGTGATCATTTGTTAGCCCCTTTGAACTTTTATCAATATCCATGTTTATTTGAACTTGATGCTTGTCTATGAGTGTTGAATTCACCTTTTTTGCATGGATGTTGATTTCTTTGTTTCTTGAATCCTCAACTATATGTTGTTGTATGAATTTTTACCTTGCCTTAGAAAGTATGGAGTATTCACATAATGATGTTGGTTGGATTCAAGTTGGGAGATGAATGTTTATGTACTTATATTGTGGTTGGTATGAGGTTAAGAAAAGAAAAGAAAAAGAAAAGAAAAATTGAAAAAAGAAAATAAAAAGTATGAATAATGTTATGTTAATAAGTGAGGTGTTTTGGTTTGACAATTTGTGATGAAGAAGTTTGATTGAAATTGTATTATTTGGAACTTTGTGAGTTGATCACTCCCTTAAGTTTAAGCAAGTTTTGTTTCAATTAGCTTTAGGACTTATCACTGGTTGTTAACCAAGCCACATTACAACCTTGAAAAGTCCTTGTGATTCTTGCGTTTGAATTTTCAATATGAGTTTTGGATGAATGCATAATTTAGTCTTTTGTTTAAAAGATTGTTGGATGAGTGTCAAAAGTACCTCACCTTTGTGTGTTCTTCATTTACGATGAAATTTTTGCTAGGTGTGATTCATGATTGAGCTTGTTTTGTTTAGAATGTTTTGTATGATTTTGTGCTTAAGATTTGTTTCGTTTATATGTTATTGTTGTAGAATGGTGGTAAGTATGTATTTATCGGTATGCGTTTCGTTTGAATCATACATTTGTTTTCCGTTTAAAAACTTGTTGATTCGTGATTCTTTGATTATCGTCTTTTGTTTCTTTAGGTTTACTTGACTTTGTTTGAGGACAAACAATGTGTCAAGTTAGGGAAGGTTATAAGTGTCAAAATGTAGTTATTTTGTATATATATTTTGTGGCACTTATCCGTTCTTGTTTGTTTAATTGTTGAATAACCCCATTTTGTTGTATCGTTCTATTGTGTTTTGTGTACATAATGTACCGTTTGATTAGTTTTAATGTATTTTGTAGGTATACGTGCGTGTTGGAGCATCCGAAATAGAGTGTCGAAGACACGACTCACGACACGGTTTGATGAATAAAAGACCAATTTTGCTCGGGAGACCGCTGGCGGTGAGGCCGCTGGTGCGAATCCGCTCAACGTGTTTTAGATGCTTGAGTTCTTTGTCTTGTTCGAAGAGAGATAATTTTGAGCCCGGTAGCGGTGAGGCGGCGGCCGGCGTTTAGTTATTTACGTGTAAATACCGGTGGAGCGCTTACACGCGCCCTACTTGAGCGTAAATCCGTGTTTTGTTTATAACTTTATTTTCCTTACTTTTTAGGTTATGGTTTGGGGTGAATTTTGATCCCATTTTCATCACCCTTTATTTTTGATAGTATAGCTTAGAAAACAACACTAGGGTCTTGCTTATGGATGATTGGAGGTGGATTGCTCTTGATTGGCTCTCGACAAACCGGTGTAGATCGTGGTTTATCTCTACGCTCTCATATTTCTCATTTGTTGGTTATGTTTGTATATTTACCTTGAACTCATGTATATTTGTTGCCCTTGGCGTTGTATAAAGTCGCTACGAATCGTGTTGGTGATTGTCTTAGGTTTTACTCTATGTTGGGATTTGAGCTTTGCTAGACACAGTTTCTTAGATTCTTACCTAGGATGATTATATGTTGGTTTCGAATACTGAAATGGGTTTAGAGATGACATTTATTTAGAGTATCGATCTTAATGTCTATGTGTTGGTTGTTTCGAGCTAAAGATAGTCATTCAGTACATAGTTGACTACGTGTTGTTGAGGTAGGCCAAACATGACTATCGAGTGTGATGGGTTGAATTCTCAATTTGGGTTAGAAATAGCTTGAGTTGTGAGTGTATGTGATGACGAGTATCATAAGTAGTATGGTGGACGATAGATTTAAGTTTGTGATGGGTTGTGCATTCGTTATGGACAAGTACATATCCTTTATACTTTTGTTCATTTACTTTTTGTCTTTTCTTTACAACCATTTAATCCTAAACTCATTTAAGATAGAATTGTCGAGCGCCAATCAATAACCAATCTCTATGGACACGATACGATATAACCTCGCCGATATATATCACCCGTAAAATAATACTTTACTTTTGCTTATGCGCTATACAACACCGGACACTTTCCTTAGTTACTCATTTGAAAACTATGATGTCAACATTCGGCGAAACAAACTAATACCAACAAGTTTTACCTTGCTCTTCTTTGACTCGTCAAGTCTACCAACCACACTTTTGGCCAATCATGTGATTGACGACTGAGTCGAGAAACTAGATCTTGAATTTGACATGGTTATTTGGTGCGGCATAACCACCATACCACCTCGAGAATCATCGGTTGTTACCGTTACAAAGGTTCGCTCCTTGTCCTTTCCTACGATCCTTGTATTTCCTCTACCAATAACTTTTGGAAAAGTGACCTCACTATTCATAGTTATAACCTTATACCTTCTTTATTAATATTTTTGTCCTTTCGATAGTTTTCTCCTACTCTTTTCGAGGATTGAGAAGCTCTATCTTTGATCTGATGCTTGTGAGGGGTTCGACCAATACTTCTTTCGTTGAGTCTTGTCAACTTTGATTTTGAAACTACATTAGTAAGATTTGATGGATATTTGATATTGGGGCATAACAGGGGGTAGGAAGGCGACCTTCAATGCTTTGGGGAAATTTGTAGAATTAAAGCGTTAATCTTGCCTCCTTGATATTGTTGGAAATCTTGGAGCGAGGTTTCATTTCATTACGTAACATTACAACATAGAGTGATATCTTCTTTCAAGTCAATTCAATGTCACTTAATGTGTCTTGTGTGCTATATAATAATGATAAACTCCGTTTTGTGTATTAAATTAAGAGTAAAAGATAATATTTATGCTCTTTATTGAATTATTTTTCGAGTTTAGTTTCTTAATGTTTTTACTGGCGAGAAAACATCACGGCTTGCTACATTTTATATGTGAATACCGGTGGAACGCTCGGGATATGTTTATGGTGGATTGGTAAGATTTCACAATCTAGCCGTGTTCAATATCAAGATGACGTCGAAGAAACATCTAATAAAGTGATCAATATGAAGATGACGTCGAAGAACCATTTAATGAAATTATCAATATGAAGATGGCGTCGAAGAAACACATGAAGAAGGCGTTAGTAATAAATTATGATTTTTAAGTTAGCGAGACAAATGAATTGTTTTAGTCATTTTAGTAATGTGACTATCAAGAACTTGTTACAAACTTTGTAGTTTATAAATTGTTCTAAATTTGTCTTATTTTAATGTCAAAGCATTTAAAGTTAATTTTTTTATAGTTTATAAATTGTTGGTCTATGAATTGTCTTCTTTAAAATCAAAGCATTTTAAATTAAATTTTATTTATATATTAGGTTATTTGAACATATAATTTTAAAAATAATCAAAATAAAAATTTCGCGGATTTTCCGTGGATTTATCTGCGGATTTTCTTCTTGAGTTTATTACGAGACGGTATGCTGGAGACCATAAACGTTCATCCTCGATGTTTAGTTTAACCTATCCGAACGAGTTTTAAAAGATTAATTTGGAGCATATAAAATTGAATTTGAATGTGTAAAATTAATGTTAACATGTTTGGCAGCTCTCAAAGAAAATTGATTATCATTTTCATAATTAATTCTTTGAACTTTTCACTCTAATCATATAAAATACAATTTACTTTTACATGATTTTATCAATCGTAAATCATTTATACCTCTTGCTAAATGGAAAAGGGATCACTCGGTTTAATATCATTTATATTATCGATCAAAAAATTATTTACCGATAATACATAATTATTATGGAATGTTGGTGGAAAAAATTGTACTCCAAATTTAACAAATTTATATTTACATTTGGGGTGAAATTATAGAAACTAAAAGCTTCAAATTATAATGAACAATTTATCTTCTTTCATCCCTATAGATACGTTCAACAGCTTCATGGTTTAGTGGTTGGATCTGTATAATAATTTCTGGTACTGGCATCACAATTGGTTGCACTTGCGATCCACCAATCTTTGGACAAGTTTCAAGAAGGCATTGTCTACACTTAGGACATGATGAGTGTTCCTTCAGCCATTTATCAATGCAACGAACATGAAAACCATGGTTGCATTTAGGTAATATGCGCACCTTTTCACCTTTTTGAATTAGATACATATCACACACTGTGTGTGAAACCTGGTAGTTTCAACTCGGTTGAATAACATACTGTTTGGAATGTTCTGAGAGCTTTCTTCTTGATTCCTTTGTTGGTCAATTGAGGTGAAGGTTTGCTACTCAATTGAAGAAGAGCTGATATTGTTGATGGCGCGTTAGAGTCTTAAAGCACACTTTATGATGGAGTTTAATGCAAGTGAACAAATAAGAGCACATAATAGGACTGCAACTATCATCACAACATTTGCATCAAATTGTCCGATTCCAAAATATGAGTCGGTTGTGTTGCGGTTGTTGGCTAGTGGTTGATTATCAATTGGGCCTTGAATGAGTAACCTTCTTGTGTGAGATTCCACAAGATGCTCGTGGAGGAGTGGTGCAGTAAAAAGTAGAAGCATACATGTTTTATGAATGAAACTTGTTAATTAGAGGTTGATGGTTGTTGTTATATTATATATACTAGATAAAGGACTATATATAGGAAGTTATATACCATAGTAGGATATGGTATCTGGCTTTCCTAAGTATTATTATAAATTTGTTAGCAAGTTGGTTAAATTGGAATATATATATAATTGGATCCTTAATAAATCCTCTTTGCCATATTAAATATTAATCACAATCTTCATAAGTGGTTAGATTGCACTATGTTTGAGGAAGTAGTGGCTCCATATCAAATTGACAAAATATATACACAATATTTCATATGCAATCTAATCTTATAATACTTCTTTTTCAGGCAATCTAATAATATTATTTTTATTACACAGGTACTTTTATGGGGAAAGTGGTAGTTGAAAGGGCTTTTATTTGCTTTTTGTTTGTATAGAATATTTGATTACAGCATATTTGGATGCAGCAGTGCACATAGTAACCATGGAACACAAAATTATAGTATTGGTTTGTCTATTACAGTAAAAGTGACGCTGCTTTTGTTTTTGGATAAGGCATACAAACAAGTACCACTTACTGGATATCCGTATCTTTATTTGTTGGATATCACTAATATTATTTTTGTTGGCAACATGCATCTTGTGTGTGAGATAAGGAAGAAACTAAATAGCAAGGTGGGCATAGACAAGTGTTATATATATATATATATATATATATATATATATATATATATCAAGGAACCTTATTAATTAGCTACCAACATGGTTGGAACATAAAGAAAATACAAATGAGGGAAGGACTCATCAATATTGTATCCTCAACATATTTTATGGTGGTTATTGACGAGGTCATTTGAACTAAAAAAATTACTTTGATCCATTGGCTTCTCTAAAATTTGTCATTAGATTTTTATAAATAACTAGTAAATAATCGTCTTGTCGCCTGGACCAGTCAATTTCATATAATGTGGAACTAATCTTGTCATATATGAAAATCGTTTTAATTCGATCAAATTTAGTGTATCAAACTTATTTGGCTGTCATTAACACTGTAACGTTTTCTGAAATTATTTTTAATATTATAACTTATTTAGTTAATAAAAATAATTATATAAATATAGATTTTTTGTTTATAAGTGTCATTAACACATGTAACGTTTCTGAAATTATTTTTAAGTTATTCATGTTAAAACAATTGCATCAATAGTTGAATTTTTTATTATACAAATATTTGTAACTTATTCCGTTTATAAAAATTATAACTTCTTTTTGTTTATAAAAATAATTTTTATCATGTTATAAAATTTTATGGATAAAAATATAATTTATTTTTATTATGTTATAAATATAGAAATAAAAAGAATAATAATTTTAATAATATAATCACTTTTGTTTTAATATAAATGTATTATTGATAATTAAAAAAATTACAACTATAAATAATATAACATTTATTATTATAGATATCCGTGGAAAGAAATAAAAATTAGATCTAAGAATATCAAAAATCGCTTAAAATATTAAATAATAATTTAATATTTATTATTATGATATTAGTAGAAAAATAAAAATTATCAAAGAAGAAAAGATATATTCTTTATTTAAATAAATCATAATTTTATTTTAATTGGTTTGTTTGCATCGTTGATTTTAATTGAATAAATTAATGAAATGACAATTTATAACCACTTTAAATTATTTTTTTATATATCATATTTCCAATTTTCCAAACCTACAATATATAACAACTCTCGTCAAATTGTAGTCTTTTAACATTAGCTAAATTGTGAATATTAGAGCTCTAACAACTAATATTATATATATTTTATTTCAATAACATTCAAAATCATATAGTTTTTCTTAAACTACTTTCAAAATACTATTTAAAATTATACCAATATTATATATTTTATTTCCATTATTTACATTAAATTGATTTTAATGGATCAACTAATATTTTGAAAATAATTTAATTGAATTAATTGATCAATTAACTCTTTAATAAAATTACTATACATATAATCGAGTAAAAAATCCAAGGAGAAACTTTCCCAAGAATAGAATAGCAATTTAAAACACACAAACATATCAAAATATTCATATATAAGGCTATAGAATAACTATATATATTTAAGATTGCCACAAATCTATTCCTTTATAACAAACCCCTTATGAATCTCCCCAATGTGTTGCGTCTAGTTCAACATTTTAATCTTGCATATCATATTTATTGAGGTATTGCTTGACTTTCCCTTTTCATTCATTTTCTTGTTTTGGAAACAATAAAGCGATGCTTTCGCGACATCTTTAAAACAAATCAAATAGTATTCGTTTGAGCGAAGATTAGAATTCGATTCGATTCCTCATATTCACTTATTGAACAATACGAAGATAGGCGGGTAAACAAACAACATCGTCCATAGTAATCGTCATCTCTATATGGCATGTGAAATGAAGATGTCTCGAATATATATATATCTGCAATAGTGGATAGCAGTTTGGGTTTATCTTGGACAAAATGGTTTTACGAAACAAAAATGAACCCCAGAGAGATTCACCCAATTGTTAATCTCTTTTAGGAGTTGTTGTGGAACCAAACCATGAAGTTTTAGCCCGTGCATCACATTTCCTTCTTAGGACTTCTCTCACGGAAAAATAAGCATAATAAACACGAGAAAAATATCCAACCTAAAATAGTCATTTACTTACCTCCCGAACCATAGATGTCGAAACAATGCTACTCATATCTGATCGGATGTATCTCACAATCCTCTAAAAATCCAACAAGGTCTTGTGGAGGCGGGGAGCGGATCTGAATACCAAAATGCTCCACCTCCATTTTTGAGCGTTTTTCCGTGCCTCGAGGAAATATATAGTTGTCTAATTAGCATTCTAAAGAGCAAAAAAAGTAAATAAAATATCAAATATATGTGAAACATATTTTGAAAGTGTTCGATCCAAAATTGAAGTAAACTCAAAAAGTGTTATGATTTTTCATTTCTTAAGCGAAACAATTTTCAAGCGTGTTTCATGCGTAACCAAATCGAATAGTTGGGAAATGTATTCCAAAATTGAAAATCAAAGCGGAAGACTTGTAAAATTTGTTTTTGTGTGCAAAAAGAAACTAGAAGTTATCACGAAGTGTTACGATTTACAAGTGTTTTAATCAAAAGAGTTTTGTAATGTATTTCGATTTGTATTCGACTTCGAGAGTTTTCAATTGAGTTAATAAACATGAAAATGATAAATTATTATTTTTTAAAAATTTATATGAAAGAGATTTTGTTTAAAAATTTTAATTATTGGAATATAAATTATTGGATGGCAACGTTATTAGCAAGAGGTAAGCGTTGGAATGCGATGTTAGAACCTGAAGGTGTCTGCGATATGTGCATGAAATATTTGCGGCGGGGAATATGCAAAGCCAACACCCACGGGTTACATAATTAAATATGGCCACACTGGGTGTCAAATAAATAATTGACCCTGGCGGGGAGCTGGTAGGCAAGAGTATCGGTCATAATACCCAATCGTTGGTGCTGTTGTGACGATTTCAAGCTTATCGTATGCCTTACTCCATGTCATTGCGACTGTTCACATTCCACTTTGATGCATTCTCACTGGTATCTCCTATCTACAAGGTTGCATTGCTCAATGTATACAACAACAACTTTCTAGTGGTAGCAATGGAAGCATATTGGCGGTATGATGAGGAAATTGTTTGCACAACAATTTGATGTGGAGGAATAAAAAGGTCAACCAAGCGACAGCGCATCATAACCGAAATGGGCGTCATTGGTAAAATCGCGGAGGAAGTGTAGCGTGTCGTCGGTCGGGCATAATAAAAACAAGTGCCCCCATCGTGACTCTAGTTCCACAACATAAATTTTAGATTTACAACTCTTTGTAATTTTTTCATCAACGAAATATACTTTTTATTCCAAATATCATATGAGTTACAACATCGGGGCCTTTCAAGACTTAAACAACAACGAACAAGACTAAAATATAAGAACAACGAAACAACAACACAAATACTAAAACAACAACACAAACAACCATTAAAATCTAAGAATACTTGAGTTAACATTATGTCATCGATCCATGCATCATTTGGACGACATCAATATTGTTTTCAACATCATCCCACGTACCGTTTATCCGGTTTCAAGTGAGGTCCTTGTTCTAAGCCTTTGAATCCTACTTTGTCGTTTGGTATTCCTATTTAACCAAGACATGAGCTCTCTTTTCGATTGGTCCAACAAATGGATGTGCCAAAATTTAATCAAGAATGGGAGTTTGACAGGAGAGAAAATAACATGTTCATCCCTTCTTAAAATAACACTTTAGGATCGGATCGCTTTGATGAGGTTATTTGCCATGATGGTGGTCTAGGGATGTCATGGGCACAAATATATGAAGCGATAATGAAGTTATGAGTGAGCATTAGGGTTGGGTTGCATTGCTATTTATAGTGCAAATTTTTTAACAAAAGTCGCCATTGGGAGTGGCGACTTGCCCTAAAATATAGAGAAGTCACCCAGAGTGGCGATTTACCCTAAAGTTAAAGGTAGTTGTCCTTTGGTGGCATGACGTAGTGTATTGTGTCCAAAAATAGTCATTTTGTAACCTTTTAAAATATTGGTTATTTTGAAAAATTTAAAAAATTTAGTTATTAAAAAATTCACACCTAGATTCTCTTAGTACCGTAGCTGTCTTCCTAATTTAGTTGAAAATTGATGAAGCCATAAACTCAATATCATTTCCCACTCTGGGTCATGAAATCACTTTCAATTTCACAATCTGATGATGAGACAAGTCGTCCAGCTAGCACTAGAAGGGGCCATATGTAAGAGCTCAGTTGTGGGGCCATTTTAATGCATATGAGTCACCATATTTGAATTATATGATTATTTAAGAAACTTCATGCAATGTTTCATTGTGTTAGTTCAAAATGGTCCTGCATGCAATGCATTTTAGCATCCACATACAATATTAGGTACACCAGAGTTGATATGAAAATCAGTAATGTGAAAATTAGTTTTGGGGTGGCGCCTCAAAAGACTATGGCGTATATACGTGAGTGTTTTTATTTGAATTCAGGATATCTCATTTACTATTTTCATTCAATTTGATTTGAATTAAGTTTAGCTAATAAGTGCACTTAAATTATGTATTACGATAATTGTTTGAATTATATTTTCATAACAAAATTTAGTATTTTTTTTTTAAAACAATACACTTAAAACACTTGTGGACAAAGGTCATTTGACTAATTATAGTTTGGATTGAAGAAATTAACATGCTACTTTCAAAATTAAATATGTCATTCTTAAATTTTTTTATTTAAATTTTACCCTCTTGAATGAGATGCACATTATATCTCGACGAAATTTTTAGTAGCAGGATTAAAATTTCCGGTACCACTCGAAGTTTCGGTGCATCCTACAAAAAAATTTATATGCGTAAATTTTTGATTGTGGATTAAAAAATTTCGGTGTACTAGAAATTTCAAATTAACGTAAATTTTTTGTAGTTATAAAAATATAGTTATTTAAACGGTTGAAACTTTGCTGACATATTTGGATGGTTCTGATTGCACCGACACATTTGTGTGATCTAGAATCACCATTTATATAAATAGGGGTATGTATTATAGAAAATACATCTTAAAAGTGTATCTTCCTCAAGTTACGATTAAGGAAGAAATGTATCACAACAACAACAACCCTCCTATTGAATTCAAACTTCCAAATGGCTCCGAATTCTTTGTCACATTGAAAGAAACGTTGAATAACTTGCTGCCTGATTTCAATAACAGAAGGGTGACAAAGATAGAGTTTCAGGAGGATTGGAATGATACAAATGGAAGGGTGAAATACAACCTAATCGAGTTGAAGAATGATGAAGATATGAAGGCCATGTGAAAATCATTTCGCCGTAGGATAACTAAAGGTTCGATCGAGTTGGATGCATAGATCTGAAGATCTATCGACGACATAATGAAGATGCTGAAACGTCCAGAGTCATCCGAAAGTGCCTAGGTTCTTATGTTTAGTTGTTTTAGGGTTATGTTTGTTGAACTATTTTATGTTATGTTCATCATCGATTCGAAACATGTAATCGCCAAAATATTATGCAATAAATAAAAAGTTTGTGAGTCACAAAATATACATATAATACAACCAAAATAGCAGATCTCATAGACCCTCCACTTGCTACATCGACTAACCTAGTTAAACCTCTATAGATCTCATCATCTGGGTTTACCAAACCCATAAGACTGTTAGCATGAATTACAATAAAGTGGAGGCGGTTGTCCTGGTCTCCTGCAAGTGGTGGAAGTGGTGGTGGTGGCTCGGGATGAGGCCTCGGAACATCAGATGTTGCAGTTGATGGTATGACCAGAGGGTGTGACACGTTGTGAAACCCCTTCAAATATTCATCCTTGCACTGCCCAGACTACTGAACCTCAACGATTGTATCCAATATCTCACGGAGGGCGAGGATACCACTAGATGTAGCATGTCGCTAGTGGCTTGGTACCTATGTGCCTCCATAAGCTTCCCATACAACCTACTCGGCCAAGACATCGAAGGTGAAATCCTCAGTCTCACCAAACTCCTCTAGCATCTTCGTCTAAAATCTCAAATCCTCCATAACCATGAGACCGGTGTCACTGGTCCCTATAAACTAGTGTAAAAATATACCCCAGAATGTGAAAGAGGATCACATCATCTAAAGTCATCGTCGTCTCCTCGAATGAAGATAGGATGATGTCTCGGAGAGTTCTCAACAAAGGCGATAACATGGAGGTGTCGGCATGGTCAAGCAACGGCAAACTACGGAGATGAAACTCTCAACTATCTTCCCACCTCAGGCATGAGACTCTTGGGAAGTTCTTCAACTTGAATCATAAGCGACCTTGACACACAAGCTCTGTGAAGCAAAAACAAATTATTATACATCAAAATTGTAAGCAAAAATAAAAATTATGCAATTAAACAAAACAAAATTACACACTCGTCATGCCATATCCTATAAGCGACATGGTTCGTAAATCCTATCAACGGACACGAAGGTCCTCGGGAAAACCTCCATTCGTGTCCTGGCTCTATAGGCGCATGAGTTGTGGTGTTTTGTATCGTGAGGATACCTCATCAACCTACTCGACCTCTTGTAACACGGGCTCTATAATGTGCTCCTTAAACTAATAGACAGGAACTTGTACCTCCTCGGTGGGAGCTGTACCTCCAATGGGAGTTTCGTGGTGCTTGTACCTCCTCGTGTGTGTTGTACCTCCTCGGTGGATAATTTAACACCCTATTGGTGGGTCTGCGAGCTGCGCTGCTCGACCATCTATTTTTGGTAAGAATCAGTCGGAGGATGATGTCCCGTAGCTCTGAAATCTACGCCTCATTAGCTTAGGCTTCATCAGCTCTATTAGTCGTTCGTCCCGTAATAGAGCAATCTATGCCTCTGGTCCTCTGCGCAAAATAAGAAAATATTAGTGAATTTCTTAACCCCATGACTTTCTTGTCCACCTCGGCAAAATTCCCAAATGCCCCTAAAAAATATACTTAGGTTAGCACCCATATCATAAAAATCATTGAAAAGGGTTGGATGTGATGGAATTATATTTCGGTTTCAACCTATATGTAATTTTAAGGCGTAGTTGTTCATCAAATATTGGAAAATTATTCTCAATTACATCTCATACACGCTTTATTCTATTGATTCTATTGGTAAAATAAAACAATTTGATTTAACAAAATAAAATCGAACATTAAGATTTAATTTAGACATAAAAAATTTACAGTAAATGGTGCGAACCGAAAATAAACTTCCGATTTGTGAAGGGCGTTTTGGGGTTTTCATGGGGTGGGTTAAGAAATCCACAAATATTATAAAAATATAAACTATTGGAAATTTTTAAACTTTCAGTATTATGTGACGTACCAAAATTTTCAATTTTCCATATAAATGGAAAATAAAAATACCGAAATTTTTTGAAGTTTGCGATACATGTAACGCCCCGAATTTAATTAATTAGTTAATTAAATTAATAAAAGATTTAATTATTGGAATTAGACGAAGTTTGAGAATTAATCGGAGTAATTGGATTTATCGGCATTATTTAAGAGACATATTTGGATTATTAAGTTTAAGCCGGATCATTTGGTTGGTGTAATTGGAGGATTAATATTAAGAATAATAGTATTTATTTATTGGACTAGTTTATTTAAGTGAAATAATCGGTTTAGTCGGAGAATTATTATTATAATGTGAGAAATAAAAGTATTATTTAATTGGCCAATAAAATATATGATAGAATAATAATTGAATTATTAAAGGAGTATATAAAGGTGGAAATAATAAATTAATTAAGTAATGTAGAGTATTTTCCGATTAATTTAGTAATTAAGTCGAATTCGGTAGAATCGTTAAATTAATAATCGGGTGAAAGTAGTTAGAATAAAAATAATATTAAATTATTATATTATTAGGGATTAATGAATTAAGTGTAGAATATTAATTATAGGAGAAAATTAGTATTTATGGAAAATTATTTAATAAACCAATTTTATTAGAAGCTACTATATAAGTTGAATTAACCTAGTGAAATAAGGAGAAAAATATTGCTTGCAAAACAAAAGACCTAGCAAACCATAGCCGTAGCAACGAGAAGAGAGAAAGGAAGAGAAGTTGGAAACAAAGGTGGAGGAGGATCCTTGCAGTCGAGAGTTCGTTATTCCGTCAATTTCGAGTTCCGTCGGTAAGGGGGTGGGGTTGGGGTTTATAATCGATTGTAGGATAATTTTATGTGGGTTTAGAGCTACGTAATTATCTTTATTAATCGTTTTGATCGATAAATTGTGTTCTTTGGAATGAATAGAATAGCTTGTTGTGTTGCATTTACTATTGACATGAATAATTGTTACAATGTTACATTGGGATCGTCTTGTGACTAGAAGAAAAGAGAAGAATTGTCATGTGGCAGCAGGAGGGAGGCGACCGCCCTTGGAGATAGAGAGGAGGGGCAGTCTCCATTTGCTTAGGAGAAGGGCGTTGCCTCGGTGTGCTAGGTGGGCGCCTCAACCTTTGGTCCACCTTGGTTGTTTCGTTAGAGTCTTGGTAATGGTTTAGGAGTGTAGTATACAAATATAATATTAGGTATAATCGAGAATAATTAAATGAGTAGTTTGCTAATAGAATGGGAAATTAATTAGTCAAGTAGCAGAAGAACATTGTATCGTAATAAGTAATACTAGCGAGAATAATTTTGGCGACAACATATTGGAATATGCGGTGTAAATTAGGTGGTAGAGTGACCATAAAATAATGCAGTTGATGGGTAGTGACGAGTAATTAGTAGAGCGATTAAATAATAGTATAACTTAATTGTATGACTTTAGAAATGCTATTAAGCGGTGAGAATCAATCCGTAAATTAATCCATTCAATGCGAGAAGAATAATGGAAGTGGTGAGTCATATAGCGAATTTATTTAGTAATAATAATGTTGCGAAAAAAATAGTGCAGAAAATATCTTGTCGGTTGAAATAAGCGGAGAAAATAGTTTATCGAATTGGGCGAAACTTTACGGGATAGTTCGTATCTGGTGATTAATTAAACTAGTGTCATTTTGTTGAATTTCGCATTAGTTGTGATTGTTGATTATGCGTTCTTTGTTTTGTGGATATCATCGTTGTTGAAGTCGTTAATTGTTGTTGAAGTTTAATTTAATCGTGTTAATTATAAATTGTATTGTTGCTAATCGTTGTTGAAGTTGTTAATCGTTGTTGAAGTTGAAGTTGATTATGTTAACTATAAGTTGCATTGTTGTTGGCGTTGTTAATAGTTGTTGAAGTCGAAGTTGATTGTGTTGATTAAGTTGATCTGATTAATGCATGATTAAATTCTTTTTGTTTTAAGTTGTTGTTGATGTTGTGGTCGTTGTATCATACATAGCATGTGCATTATTAAGTTGGCTGGATTGGCACCACGTTGTAAGTTGAAGGCTTATGCCTTGTTGAATGCCTCGATAACGACATATTTTTCGTTGGGAGTTTTGCTCCAAATGGATCCACATGCATCTGCATTTGTCGAGTCACATGAGTCGCATTTAAGTTGTTGATTCTATGTTGTTTGGTGGATATTATATGTTGTTGATTCTATGTTGTTTGGTGGATATTATATGTTGTTGATTCTATGTTTTTGGTGGATATTATATGTTGTTGACTTTATGTTGTTTGGTAGATATTATGTATTATCGATTAAAGTAGTAATTATTGTATGTTTCTTTACTTAAGCATATGAATTATCGATACTTTCGCTTATATTATATCTCACCCTTTCTATTTTGTTGGCGTTACCTTTATATTGGTAGCGTGCGGTATCAAGAATGGAAGAATTAGTTGATGTCGGTTCAAGTCGGTGTCTTTGCTCGATCGTAACACTCGGGGACGTTGGTCTATATTGTTTATATTGTTGACTCTAGTTGTTATTAGTATATTTTGTTGAAATCTAAGTGATGTTGTGAAATAAAAAGTTGTTAAGTATGTTGAAAGTCGAACAGGAAGTTTAAAGTTGCTATTAGTAATAAAAAGTATTTTGTTTGAATGTTATTGCAAGTTGTTATGAGATTCTCCGAATTAAAAAGTGTTATGTATCTTATCTGTGTGTGTTGTTAATGTTGAAATGTGGCATCCCATGTTTGTTGAAAATTTTAATTACTACGATTTTCGATATATTTTCGGATAAAATTGAGGTGTTACAATACAAAATATTAGAAATTTCACAAATCTACTGTAAATTCTTATTTGTTCACGGAATTTCCAGTACCACCTTTGAAAAATTTTGGTATCATCCAAAAATTTAAAAAATCCGGTTGATTCCCTATATTTAGAATTTGTGGTAAATAGTTTAGATCTGTTTGATCATTTCATACTATTTAGGGTGTCATGTATAATTTGGGAGAATGACAAATTAATTTCTCTTTTGAATTGAGTTCAAAGTTTCATTTTTACAGCGGAATACATGCTTATACTCAATTTATCATTTATTATAAAACTTTATAACAAAGTTTATGGGCATTAAGAAAGTGATTGTATTAATAAATTTGTCAATAAATGTGTTAGTTTTATAAATTTATTTTTATAATTATTGATATCATAAGAGTGATAAATAATTTTTTTTGTTTTCTATTGATAAATTAATATTTTATCATTTATTATAAAACTTTTTAACAAAGTTTATGGGCATTAAGAAAGTGATTGTATTAATAAATTTGTCAATAAATGTGTTAGTTTTATAAATTTATTTTATAATTATTGATATCATAAGGTGATAAATAATTATTTTGTTTTCTATTGGTAAATTAATATGGATATTTTTGTAAAAAAAGACAATTAATGCATGTATAACTTTAAAAACGAAAAGGTTAATATTATTGGACAATAAAAAATTATAAAAAAATATTTTATATTAGTAAAAAAAGAATATTATATTTACTCTATTTTACAATAAGTGACATTTTAACATTAAAATTGTGTTTTAAAAATTTATTTTTTTCTTTTTAAACTTCGTGTAAAAAAAAGTTAAATCGGTGGTTACTTTCCGTGTTCAAAACATCTTTAAGTCAAGATACTTTGCACATAACTTTTAAATCATTCAAAAATTTCATACCATATTCTGGGCTGATAATGTACTAGTTTAGATTGTAATCAAGAGAAGAAAGATCCAATTAACTATTTTGAAATTCAAGCCAATTTAAATATGACTCAAAATTCTAGCCAATTTAAATATGACTCAAGCCAACTTAATTGTATTGTTTGTTCACCATTGTTGTTCGGTGTGATTTGTTTGTGATTGTTGTAAAAGATTTTTTGATTCTGATTGATTTAAGATTTTTTTATTGAGAGAGATTTAAAGTACATAATTTTGGTGTTGGTTATAAAAGAAAGTAGTGTGCTTTTAAAGTGTTAGAATATTGTGAGAAAAGTAGAAATTTCTATCATAGTAAAATCTATTACACACACTTGGGGTAATTTCCTTCAATACATTTTGAATGATGCTTTCCACACGCATACTAGAACTTTCCAAAATAAATATGTTATCTTGGTTAAAAAATTGTCTTGTTTTAAGAATTACAGATATTACCAAAATAATTGAAATCAGAAAAACTTCTGTCGGGTAATTTCTCAAAACCAAACATGCCTTAATATTGAAGTACTGTAACATTGTTCTTGGCAAAATAACAAAGCATATAGTGTGCAGACACAGTGGATAAAAGACGTAAGACAAACAATCTTACACTAAAATAGTAACACATCCCCCATACTTAATGCAACTCATGCATAGTAAGTTGTTTATATCAGTTCCACATTTATTCACAGGGGTGAACCAAATATCAACTGAATCATAGGAAAGCAAATTAACCTTCAGAACTGCAAGATGTCTCCCCCGGAGAATATTCTTCCTGTCGGAGTCGCTTCATTTCCTCATAGGCCCATTCAAGTCCTGGGCAGTAATGAAGGGGAGGATTAAATCTGCTATCGTTCATATCCGGAGGTAAGAATGCTCCATTCTCCACCAAGAATTTCACAGCATCCCTATTCCTCTCTTTTGCTGCAATGTGGAGTGGTGTCCCTGGTTTAAGAAGAACAAAATCATGAATAAGAAAATTTCAAATTTTAAATGTAGACAGATATGTTAGTGTTGAAGTCTACAGGGGAAGCATAAAATCTTACAGCCACAAGCACCCTTAGTTCTAGCATCAATATTGGCACCACGCTCAAGCAGTTCATCCATCACTCCGAGGTGACCACCTTCAGCAGCAAGGTGGAGAGGGGTCACACCTTTAGATTTAGGGCCCCATGCAGTCACATTAACATCCATTCCTTGGTTGAGAAGCTTTTTTACCTGTACAAAAAAACTATAAGCAGATGCTCCCCTTTCGGCTCCAAATAAGATATTTGTATTCTTAAAAGAACAATGAATCATAAATAATCAAACAGTTCATGAATCATCAACTGTGTAAGGAAATATATTCAAGCACTACAGAAATTAGTGGCAAAAGTTTTAAATATTTTGTAGTGACAGCAATGAAGGCATAAAGGGTGACCAATGCAAAGTTTCAGCCCCCAAATGCATTTGGTAATTCAGGGCAAGTCACTCTGCCAACTAGTCATAAGAGCACCAACCTCATCGGCTAACATTGCCCCAACCATTCCACGCACCTCTTCTCCAACAATTTTGCGGACAAGCCAGCTTGCTCAGGCATGAAAAAAGCTAACTCATCTGATTCAGCGAGTTGACTCAGGATTTCAACAATACTACAAGCCCTCTCAATGCTTATACTCAATGTTACTTTCACCATTTAGAACTGTATTGCACAATGTTTGGCAAAATAACAAGCCCACCTCTCTTAATAGCTGTCAACCATCAATAAGCTATTGCCGGTTCCTTCCAATGTTTCACAACTCAGTGACTTTCAATTATAAGTTATTTTCCCTGCATATAGTACACTGTACAACTGTCTTGCACATTGTTTGCAATACTGCCATGCCCTAACTATTTTGCACATAGTTTGCAATACTCAAATCCAAAATAGGAACAACCTTACATTTGCATTAGATTCGTCAACATTTCCACTGAGCAGAGCCCCTATGTTTTTTTAGAATTCATAACTGTACCTCATTTCATAGTGCTGGATTATTTGATAAAAATTGAGATCTATGCTAATGCTACACACCTAAGTCCCATATTTATCAACCAAGAAAATGCCACAACTAATCTTTTCTCTTAATGATATTGCATTGTAACATAAAAACCCTTAGTGAATTAAATCTTCACCTACCCTTTAAAAAAAAGGATAAAAGAGTTAACTCAATACTACTAGCAAAAAAATCTCATTTCAAAGCAACCTATATCTGGTACATTAAGCAGATTCTCTGTTAGAAACCTGATAATCACAGTGAGCTTCTGGGTGGATTGGGACAAGAATTTGAGTATAAGTTAATAAAACTTTATAATCTCCACCAATCAAGGTCATCTTTCACTTGAAGCATTATTCAAAAGGAGAGACAAATATAAGAAAATTGCAGCAAAACGTTAAAAAGCAAGAGCCTCAATCTACAAAACAAAGATGATAATACACAACAAAAGCATTCAATCAAGTAACTGATAGCACCAAACCAACCAACTTCTTCAGAACAAGCCGATGTAATCAAATTCAATTAACCAAATATCATGTTGCCAAATAAACTTAAGTAAAGCGCATGCTTTAATTTATGCAGCTAAAATTTGAACTTAACCTTACTATAAAACATTCATATATCAAAACACGTTACTAATTAAATACAATTAATTAGTATTAAAAAAATTCACACAAAGGCTGTGAGAAAAAAGAATCTTACCAGTTTGATATCACCTTTCCGCGCATAAACATGAAGTGGTGTCCAACCCCTATCATCAGTATCAACCCCAGGCCTCAACAACCTCCTCCTCGAAGGACTCTGTCTCAACGAAATCGGGCGTTCTTCAAGCATATCTCTCTCAGCAATCAACACAACCACAGCAATTACGATAATCAAAACAATACAAATCGAAAAGATAAAAACAAAAAACCCAAACCCTAGTTTCCCAACGAGTTTTGGATTCAGATACAGTCAGATGTCAAACTGAAACCCTAAAAACAAACACTGAATTCAAAAAGACTACGAATTTACATGATTTTCAGGAAAAAATCAAAGGGTTTTGAAAATAGAAAGCGTGTAGGATAGTGGAGGAAGAGAATTAACGAGTCTGGCGGGAGTGATTGGCCAAACAATAAGGTGAAAAGGGATTCAAGCCGGGACCGAAAACGCGGAGGTTGTGAACGATGAAGATTGGATTCATTATAATTGGTGAACGAATTGGGGAAGAGGGGATTGCTGTGAATGGAGAGAAGAAGAAGATGGATCGGAATCAGATGAAACCTGGTTTCATTGAGACGGAGAAGGGATTGGGAAGGGGATGAAGAGGAATATGAAACCCTAGCAGGAGAAGATGTATATCAACTGTTTTTGAATTGTGGGTCGAGCGTTAAGCTAATGATTCTTTATATATCTTTTCAATGAGTCCATAAATGTTGCGTATTTTTCTTTAATACGGTTATTTATTTATTGTGGAGCTTGTTTTTATTATATTAAATAAATCACTTAAACTAATTTCTTTTCAATAACTTATTAAAAAAATTCATTTTAAAACTATATTAAATTAAATTCTTTTTATTTAAATATATTTTTAAGGGAATGGAAAAGAAAGAGAAAAAAAATCAAAATGTCAAGGTCCCTTCATCAAAATCTTGAATAGTAGTTATAATAGACCGCATAAATATGTTAATAGTTAAAGAGGAGAAGTTACAAGTTGAATAGTATGGAGAAAGTCGAATAACAAACTATGTTAAAATGATTATTCTCCCAGCAAATTGAATACCGTGTAGAAGAGTTGTGACCTCAGCATGTAAGTTATTTGTAGTTCTAATATAACTTATGAATCTTTTGATTTAAGAGTCATTTGATCTACGAAGGAGACTCCTAAAACTAAAAAAGTTGGGGTTACACAAAATACTGTCATTAGTATTTAGGACATACAATTCTCCCAACTATAATGCCAAGAGACCAAGTGAAAAAATATGACATTGCTAACAACGACTCGTTTACAAATATTAGTCAGAAATGCATAATTATGGGTTATGTATTGTAAATTAGAAACAAAGAAATCTTCGTTAACAATTACTATAGTGTTGTGTGTCCTCCACAACCACCAAATTGTCGAAATATATAAAGAAGGTGAATTTCTTAACCCACCCATAAGGGTGAGTGCATCTCGTGAAAACCCCAAAATGTCTTTCACAAAATTGGAAACTTATTTCCAGTATGCACCATTTTCTGAAATTTTTGAATGAAATCGAAAGTATATCTCTGTTTCGTTACCGAAAATAAAAATTTGGTTCTAGGCATGATAGTTTGCAGAAAAAACTAACTATAAGCAATAACTTTAGAATTTGCATTTGTTATTCAAATTAAAATCATACAACTTTTAAATTGAATTAAATCCCAAAAATATTATCCAAAATAAGTTTCATAATAATAGTATTCATAATAGAGATCCGGTACAATACGAAATAAAAAATAAAAAAAATTCAAAATACAATCAAAATAAACTACTGCGTATGGCAGAGCCCGCCTGTCACCCTTGAGGCGTTCCTCCGCTGCCTCCTGTAGACCAGGGCACCCTGAGCCTCCGCCATGATGGCCTCCAAAACGCCTTTAACATCGGATCCGTCAGGAAACAACCCTCTGTCGATGTCATCCTTAGCAAGCTCTATGATATGACGACACCTAGGCAACACATCTTGGGCATGATCCTTCGTCGCCTGCTCCTCCTCCAGGATCTCCCGATGAGTTGGCCTGGGTGGATCCCCTAGAGCCTCCCGTATCAAGTATGGATGAGAAATCCTGAAGAACCACAACATGTAACCGTACGCATAACTCCATTTGTATGGAGCCACAATACTCTTGGCCTCCTCAAGGACGAGAAGACTCTCAAGATCATCAAAAATCTCATTCATCTCCCTCCTCTTTATTGTCTAAGGAGCGGATAAAGTAGGATGCCGAGGAGTCGAGTATATTGAGCGGCACATCACTCGCTCGGACATATAGCGTGATCTTAAGTATCGTAGGACCCGACCTATAAGCGAGACACCTCATCAAAAGCTATCGTCTCGCGGTGGTTAGCATATGCACTGAAGTGGATGTCCTCGTGCACAATCCGGTCCAGATAAACTCGATACATAAATGTTGTCTGGTTGCCTCTATGCGGCTCATATGCACATGCACGAGGCATCTGCTCGGTATAACCCTCAGCAAATGACCATCCTGAAATTTGTGGGAAGTGTTGTAGGATTCATCCATGAAATATCAAAATTATATCAATTAGTTTCAAAATCAAAATAATTAAAAAAGGAAGCTAAGAGAAAAAATTTATATCGTCAAATGAGTCATGTTGTCAGTGATCTGCCTCGTCTTCCACCTAGCCGCCTCCGTCAACTCTTCTCTCGCTGCAAAGAAGCATGTTGTGTAACTCGGTCATGCCTCAAACGTGACTCTCGCTCAGACATATCTCCTATAGAAGCAAGAATGAAACGTTACATGTGACTCCTAGAGGAAAAAATGAAGAAAAAAATATCGGAAATTTATTTCTGGTTTTGTTCATCACATGAAACCGGAAATAAACTTCTGGTTTCCTTTGCGAAACAGAACATCGGTCATCCCCACCCCAAAATCTCAAATGCCTCAAAATTAACAGATTGGTGCGTCAAAAATAGTTTACAAATAGTATTATAATGACTCCTAATGATGTAAACTACAAAAAAACAACACATTTAAAGCCCTATTTCACTAATTTCAATCGATTTTACATAAACTCTAAAAATGTGTAAATCACTTAGTTGATTGATTGAGAGTTGGTTGTTTCTTGATTGATTCCTTTACTTGTTGTATTTAAGCAATGCTTGATGATTTCTGTTGATTGTTTGAGAGAAAAATTGATTTTGGTGAGAAGGGTTGAGAGGTTTTGAGAGAGTTTTAAAATTTTGCTATTATATGGAGGAAAAAGTTACGGCGTGAATTTTCGGTTTACCCAACTGGATTGCATTGTATAAGGTGCTAACCAAAAATTTATTTTCGATTTCTCAAGAACAAAAATGAAATTTCACAAGAATAAGTAAGAAAGACACGAGGTGGGTTAAGAAATTCACTAAAGAAAGATCCTCTTAAGAGACAAATATAAACAATTGACTTAATGAAGAAATTAAAATCACTCAAAAAGATAATATCAAAGTTGGACCAAGAGATAAAATAGTTAGCACTTTAAAATGAATTGTCTTTAAACACATTAAATTTAATGATAGAAAAAGAAAATATATTGAATGAACAGTTAACGGTATATTTAGAAATGTATTTGGATAAAATTTTAATTTTATGACATTAATAAAAAGATTATTTTGATTTCTTTCGATTATATATATCATTATTGTATTTTCTCTATCATAAGTTATTAATCTTACTTAAAGTAATGTCGATATTTTACATTCCAGGCATTTCTCTTCATTATTATTTAGACTTTGGTTGTCTTGATGTAGAATATTAAATTTCTTACTTACCTTTCTCGTTAGATTCTTTAGCTAAAGTTAATCTCGGTTGATTGAAAATAACTTTTCTTCGTCCCTTCCCTAATGTAAAATCTTTTTGCCTAAATTATAAAAACTAAACTAATATCACTCATTAATTTTTCAGAGCTAACTATGTTTTTTTAGAGAGTAATACTTTAGGTTTCCTTCATTGTCAAGTGAAAGTTAACGATACTCAAGTTTGGAGTAATACTTTAGGTTTCCTTTATTGTCAAGTGAAAATTAACGATATTCAAGTTTGACAACCTTTTAATTCTCTAAATACTGCAAGAGAGAATGTAGTATCGAGATGAGTTCGGTGAACGGTGTGTCCTGCGAAAACCTAAACTGAAGTGGCGTCTGCACACCACTAAAGTAGACAAAAGCAGTGTGTGGATATGTTTGTGTCATTTCTAGTTTTGGATTGTGGTGGACAATGAAATGGTTTATAGACCTAATATATAGCCAAGTTGGAGTAATATGGACCAAAGAAATATTATCAGGACAAAATTTGCAAGTGCACATGTGAATTACACAATAAGGGGAATTCACAAGTGCACTTCCGAATTCACCACATTTTTTATAAAAATAGAAGGGCGAGATGCTCGGCGTAACAAACGCCTCACGGGATTGCCCGCGACTCAACCCTTTAGCCCCTAGAGTCGAGCAGAGCGAGGGAGCAGTCGCATTCATCCCGTACTCGCAAAATCCCGTGATGTTCATATACCTCTCATGATAATCATAAAAATCCCCACGATGTTCGTATATCCATCTTATACATTCATAACAATGCCCAATAATCATGTATCTCCTCGAGATACTCATGATTATCCGAGATTCATACATCCTCGATAGATTAATGGTTGTCCTGCGGCACTCATATATCTCCTCGAGATTCATGATCATCCTCAATGCTCATAAATCTCCCGACATGTTTATCCCAAAACTCGAATCTGGAAAAATCGAAAAATTTGAGGGATGCTTACACATTGTTAGGATCGGTGGACATATTTTGAGAATGCTTTTAAGATTCTTAAAGATTCTTGGAGTTTCACGTGGAAATTCTAAGATCCAAATTGATGATTTGAATGAAGAATAAGTCAAATGAAGCCCTAAAATTCCTTTTATAGCTAAACCTCCACAGGCATGCGAATGGTTACACCTATGGAGCCTCACACACCTCCCAAGTGAGAGCGTGGCACGGGGGTCAACACGTGTCACAGGCGGCGTATAAACAAGACACACAACTCGTTAACGATCAAATTCCCGACTCTCGTTATGCTCGGGAGCGGCAATTCATGTCATGATTATCCATCCAAACAGTCTAACTCGATCATGTTTTACGCTATGGGCAGCTGTTCTCCTCGACGAGAAAACCACATCGATGGGGTCCCCGACGGACTCCACGACTCAAAGTCATCACTCTCTTTGAGAATAATAACTTGGGGCTCCTATTTTGGGCTGACATCGACCCGTCTATTGAGGCCCAATCAATGGGCATAAGGATTGAATCGCCCATAACCGCTAGGGATGTCGCCACGTGCGTGTTAGAGCCATGTGGCCAACAATTACTCAATCGTCACCACGCCCTACGAGAATAAATTGACCACCCGTATATCACGGAGCGGCGAGACCGGGAAGAGCCACATGTTGGACTCCTTGCTCACCTGAACCACAGCGGTTCCTTAGTGGGATTGCTAAACTACCCACTAAGAACCTTGCCAGCCGGTTATGTCTGGTGAGCCGACTTTGAGATTTTTGTATCGCAAATGTGCGGATAGCAAGATTCGCCACCGACTTTTCTTTCATCCAATTGAGGGAAGGTGAAAAGACAGGAAAAGACCTTCGTTAGATTGAGTAAGGAGAAGGTTATGAAAAGGAAGGTATTAGCACCCTTTCCATCCGTAGTTATCTACGGGCTCTTAGTTGCTCTTAGATCACTTTAAAATTGTGCTTTCTGTGTGTTTGAGAAAAATGTTTTGAAAAAGGCATTTCGCTTTGACTTTGTAATGATTCATGTAGGAATGTATACAAAGTATTCGGAAATGTTTCGTTTTGAAAAGAGTTTAAACTTTGACAAAAGTGTGTGGTGTGAAAAGTATTTTGTTTGAGCAAGCAACTAAAAATCTTATTACCTACTCAGAATGGTCGTTTTCGTGTTGTTTTACTTTCCTTTAGAATAGCGCTATCCATACCATTAGTTGGTAGGTAACCCTATTCGTTGGATGTAGAAGGGTCATTCGAAGGGACATCGGATGGTCATAGAAGGCAACTTGTAGGAGTATCCTAGCATATTCGAAGGACTATCATCATTTTCGTGGGCGACAATCGAGGTCAAGATCATGTATTCGTAGGCAACATCATTGGTCTATGATCTTTGTATCGAAGGACTATGATGATTTGTTTGGAAGGCCACGGTGCTAGGATACCTCTACGTTCGAGGACTTGACCATTTATTCGAAAAGCAGCGAGAGAATACTCTAGGGGTGCATGTGTGAAAAGTGTGTTAAATTCGGATATGTTATCTTGGCATTATGAGTGATCTATGTCCAATTTTACCTTGCCATACCGCCTAATTACTAGCAGTTTATAGGGTGCGAGAAAGTAAATGTGGAAATGTAAAGTCGGAAAGATAAAGTCCTACGCTATTACATGGCTTTGGGGCGATTACATAATAGGAGTGTGGAAAATAAAGTCGTAATTAAACTATTACATCTCATGGCGGTTACATAATTGAAAGGAAAGCGAAGAAAATTGTCAAAGCGTTACAACACGTGAACGAGATACATAATCGGAAAACAAGAGCGCATAAGAGGAAAATGTTAGTAAAAAGAAATATTTTTGAATGAGGAAAAAGGTTTTTGATTAGTAATGACAATAAGATGATAAGATAATTTTTTGATAATTTTCTGGATCGTTTTTGATATTTAAAAACAATTAAAAGTCAAATTAATGATTAATTAGCAATTAAATAAAATATGCATGCAAAATATTAATTTTAATGTTAAAAATTAAATAAACATTTTTCGATGATAATGCAAAAAAGAAAATATTTTTGGTGTTTTTTAGATGCATGATAAAATTATTTGAAGATAAATTATATTAGCATGAAAATATTAAAGAAAATAAGAAAAAAAAACATGTTAGTTTGTAAAGTGATAAAATATATGTCATGGCTGGGAATCGAACCGGAGACCTTTCCTTCACACACACGCGCCTTGACCAACTGAGCTGGAGTGTATACGTGTTCAAATAATGAAACAAAAAACGTTATAAGCGAAATCGGATCCTGATGCCCAGAACACGAAGATCTTCATCTTCTTGGTTTGAATTTTCAAACACATAGCGTCGGCTGAGTTCGACGCTATAACCCCTGCAAAAATAAAAAATCCAACACAAGCAATATAAATGCAATATGAAGCCATGGCTCGATTGGAAACATCGTTCTAAACACGATGGTGGTCTTAGATTTGTCCAATTTTACGTATTTCATGAGATCCCAATTCGAGCAGTGGAACCCTAGCCATGGTGATTTCCGATTCAGGCCACTAAAATGAAATTAAACTATGCAGAAAGTTTCCAAACTTCAATCTAAACACAAAACAAACATCAAAACTCATTAAAGATGCATGAATGATAAAAATCGATTTTGGAAAAAGTTTGACAAACCGAATTTTGGATTGCTCGATTCTTGATGATTTTATGAGTTGTAAAGGTCTGGATCGACTCAAGAGGCTTCAAGGAATGCAATGGAGTGCTTGGAATCAAGCGAAACGATCTAAAACCAAGGCTGCGGGTTGCTTGAAAGGCACGGATTTTTGACTTAGGTTAGGGTTCTTTTGAGCAATTTTACATTCTTTCTCATGTTGTGTGCATTGTATATTTATAATGGATGGATTTAGGTCGAATTCAAGAGCAAATAATGATCAATCAATGTAAAAATATTTGATTTTGCGTGATACCAAATCTTTCCTTTTGATCAATTTTATCAATTTCTTGCCAAATCAAAGCCAATTTTGAAATTTTCCGACCTTTATGAGTTGCTTGAACCTCGAGAATGAGAGAAAATCAATCTTGCATTTAATTTTGATTTTCTACCTTTATTTTTAATTTAATTTGTTTTAAATGAATAAAATCCAAATTAAATAGAAAAATAAAGATAAAATTAAATGGCATTGGACTTGGAGGTTCCAAATAAGATAAGGAACAAGTTTAAACCAAGAAAAGTTGGGCCCATTTGCAAAATTTTGGGTTTTGGCAAGTATTTCTCTTGGTGCAATTGTCCAAAAATGCTCAACTTGTGCAATGTGTATTTTGCTCAATCTCCCACATTTTTGAGTGCTCTTGGACTTTTTAGAAAGCTCTAGGTGTCCTCTAAACAACCTCTTTGGTTTCATCTCAATTGGGGTTTCCATGATCAATAAAACTTCATTACAAAAAGTTGATGTTTTGTTGACTTTGAAAAGGACACATAATATTTTGATCCATATCTTCAAAATGAAGCATTTTTGACCATGCTTGTGAGACATGAGGTTGTAGAATTGAATTTCCTTCAAAATGAGAGGTGATGGAAAAAATTTGAGAAAGTATGAAGAAGTTATGCTCGATCAAAGTTCGATTGACTTTTCTCTAGAAAACCCTAATTTGGAAAGTTTGACTTTTGAGCAAATCTTGAGTTTTCTTGATGAATCATGATCAACCCTTGATCAAATGATGAATGTAACTTCAAAATGAGGATGTTGACCAAAAATCATGAAGTTTGTTGTATGTTGACCACGGTTTACTTTTGTCAATACAACTGATTTTCAACCATCGAGCAATTATCGAGGAAACTTGACTTATCAAGCTTGAAACTTGACATGGAGAATCTTTGAAGTACATGAGGGGCATGATGACCATTGGAGATGTTGGAATTCCATCTTGATCGAGAATTTCCAAACCTAGTTTGGGTTGATTGTCTAGGAGAGGTTTGTCGATCAACCCTTGAGGAATCCTTGAGTATGGATGTATGAGATGTCTTGAGGAATAGGAGGGCAAATTTTGGGGTATGACAGCTTCCCCTGTTCAATCTTCTTGTACTGGAAGGGTTAGATTGGCATACGTGCCTTTCGTGACACGGAGGTGAAGATGATTGAACACTAGTACACACGAAAATTTACATTGTTGTTGGTGATGCGGATGGGCATACGGATGCCATTTGGAGAAGCTGGAGACTTTACTGGGGAATGAGTCGTATGTTAGACTCAAGAATGTTGTCTGAAAAGGAGGATCGTCGGGGATGGGCTTAAGATGCCATCTAGAAAGATCGATGCTGGGGAGTGAGTCGTACGCTACGCTCTGTAGATGTTCCTGAAAGTAGAAAGGAGCACGGAGATGGGCTTAAGATGCCATCCATAGAGAGTCGTACGTTAGACTTCGTGTCCGTCTTTGAATGAAGTTATTGGTTTGTATTGGTTTTTTAACCAAATATGCAACATTCTGAAAGCGGAGAGATACTGACAAATGGTCGGAGATGGGCTTAAGATGCCATCCAGGGCGACCGAGTCGTATGCCAGACTCTATAGTTGCTGTTGATAATAAGAGAGAGTCAGAATAAATTTTCGTTTTGATTACTCTGAGGGGATAATAGTTGGAAAAATGTGGATGGCTTCCCTGTTGTGCTTCGGGTATTTATCCAATGCCTGTTATCGGAGGATAACTGGTGATCGTTCGGATAGGGTTCCCCGTCTGGATTCGGGTATTAATCCTGGATCTATTGTCGGAGGACAACTGGGATGGTCGTTTGGATAGGGTTTCCCGTCTGGCTTTGGGTGTTAATCCTGGACCTGTCGTTTTAGAAGTAATTTTCACCTGTTTGGGAAAAACAAAAAAAACTTTGATAGAATATCGTTAGTCTTATGCATATTATGATGCATGACAATGTGTATGAACGATATATGCAGAAATTATGACTTCTATGAAAGATGTATGAATGATTTATGTTGTGGTATTTCAAAACATATCCATCTTGAAGAAGATGTGGACACTCCGCTTGGGGATTCTTGGCTTCTGTTTGGGGATGAAACAGATGGAAACCCCTGAGAAGAAAGATAACCTTGATTCCTCTGATGCATTATCTGACCAAGTCTTGAGCCCAGATATTGTTGAGGAAGGTAGAGATTGAGGCGTCTTGTCGAGGATCTTGTCGTAGACCTATTTGGGAAGCTCTTAGAAGGCTCTGTGGGGATCTTGTGTGTAGACCCTAGGAGGAGTAATTAAATGTCATGGGAGGCAGTGGGAGAATCCAGACTCTTTGAAGCCTCCATTGGGGAATAGAAGATGTAGGTTTCCTCCGACGCACTATCTGACCAAGTTTCACGTCTGGATACTGCTACTGCCGGGGGATTGATGATTGTTGAGAGATAATTTGCTGGGGACAAATACCTCTACTGTTGATAAATCGTTACTGCTTGGAGACTAATGCAACATGGTTCAGTTGAGTGGAATCACTGCTCGGGGACTGACGTGATGAAGCTTGGAATGTCTGGACTAGTGGAGGAAAATGTGTACTCCGATGGGGAAGGTTTGTAGTGAGTGACATCTCTGTGGGGATTGTACTCTGTAGGGGAACGTATTGGTGATTTTCATCGTCGTCTCAATTCCTAGAGCCTGTAGTAATTACTTTCGTATGTTCACTTTTCGCATGTTTGTAAATAGATATTTATTGTCATATGCATATAATCATTCAAAGCAAACGTTGGACTTTATGCAAACAACAATAGTGAAAATTGTAAAGAGAAAGAACTTGTATTAATTTGAGAGGCGACCTCGTGCTTAAAAAGATTCTGTCTTTTCAACCAGATTCTAGGGGGAAATGGACTCCTAATTACGAAGGCCCATACATCGTCAAAAGAAGCTTCTCGAGGCGGTGCTATGACTCTCACAACCATGGATGGTGATGAACTCCGCATCACGTGAATCTTGATGCGGTCAAGAAATACTTTGTCTAAAAACAAAAAACATTTCGGTAAGTCGAAAACCGAAAGGCGGCTTAGGCAAAAAGCGTCTCGGTGGATTGAAAACACGAAAAAGCGATCCGGGCAAAATTAGAGACAATAAGCGAAATTATCACGATAGATTAAAAACACGAAAAGGCAATCTAGGCAAAAACAAGGATACAAAAATGACAAAATAGCTGCGATCGATCGTATTTTGTCCATATGAAGAATTTTCCATCAACGGATCTTCAATCAACTCTTACGAAACAACAAGCACGATTGGAATTCAAAGTTGTTAGGGATAGTAGTGGTTATTTGCTTTCAATGTAGCCTTTTCCCAATAAATTATCATTTCCAACTTTTGTAAATAGCTCATGGAATCACGCATTTGGCTGATTACCATTCTATCAATAAATTTGAGCCTTGTGCTTTTGTTTGCAATTCCTGCTTTTTTCTATTTTACAAAATAACGCTTTTTATTGTGAAAATCACTTTTTGAAACAAAAATGTTTTAAATGAATTTTAACTTCAAAATTTTGAAACAAAAAGCAAAAAAAATTTCCTTTGAACTATGAACGGAAATAACTAGCAGTTTCTCCAAGAGTGTTTCGGTCTCGAAGGATAAAACAAGCTGCTACAACGTCTTCTCCTCGTGAAAATCATCAAGGGCGGTATTCTTATTCGAAAAAGAATTCCCAACCAAGTTGCCAATGAAGTGCCTTTCTCGAGAAAGTTTAAAACACTGCAACTCAAAATCTTCATTAATGAACATCGCACCATTCTTTAAATTTCACCAAGTATTTGTTCGAGCGGCGTGGTCCTTTTCCCAAATATCTTTTAATGTCTTTGTCAAGTATTGTTAGCATGCATATAACATTCATGACATTCATACATAATAGCATCATTCTTTTCATTTTTGCATTCCTAGAAATGTTGCTTCCATATCAACGGTATAAAGTCACACTTACTCATGTAAGTACAAGTGCATCCCGATAAAATCTCTCAAAGAGAAAGGATACATTTTCCTTTTCCCGTGAGTCCCCAAGCAGAAATACATTTTCTTCTCTCCACCACATTCCCAGTGAGATCATTCCTCATTTGGGAATAATGTCTTGATTGACTTTTTTCTTTCGATTCGTTCTGGATAAAACCACATCTATAATCAACAAAGCAATAAGCAATAGCCTCATTATGCAGCCGCTTATCTTCATTCCTCAAACACTTGTCATAAAAGTTTGTCTTCTCAACAAAGTCAAAATCATGACTATACGAGAAATTTCAGAGTTGTTTTTACATCAAAAGAAAACTGTCTTCCAATCAAAATGCTGTATCTTCTCAAAGAGATTCTCGGCAAGATTATATCCAAGAAAATAGAAACTCGTTTTGAGTTCTGTTTTCTTTCATTTGTCTGTTATTCACAAAGCTGAATATACTGTAATTTTCAAAGATTTACCTTGTTATAGTTATCACTTTCGATAATTGGTAATATCTTGAGACTCATTTAAAATTTGTTTTCCATCATCATGCATTATTCACAAAGTGAATACAACTCATTCTCAAGATCTACCTTGTTATAATTATCATTTCTTGATAATTAGTAATATCTTGAAATTCATTACCATGAACTATCACAAGGCGATAATTAGTAATATCATTTTCCTTACCTTAAACATTGTCACGGTGAAGGTAATCTCTTTGTTTCCCAAAGCGAATATTCACATGTTTGTGAATCTTTCTTTCCCAACAGGGACGTATTCACAAATTTCCCCCTGTGTCATTTCTTTGATATTTCTTTGGGTGGAACTTTTCAATCATTTGCATCTTCCCATTTTGGTATCTTAGGTCCAAAATTTGCGTATTCGATATTTAAGTCTCTTTACACCTATCAAAGCGAAGATATTCATCTTCATCTCTCGGTTAAAGAAACTTAAATAGGGCATCTGTCATACCCCAATTTTTGACCTAATATACCACACATTGCATCATTGCATAACTAACAATTGAGATAGCATTAATCGGGTATAGCATTCACATGTCGAAATTAGGGTTTCATCGGTTTTCATCGATTCAAGAGGCAATCAATTAGGGTTTGAGTTTTCTCACCTCATTTGATCTATCTTGATCAAATCATCAACCTCGATCATCGGATATCCATTTTCTCTCACAGAACAATCAAGGATCGACCAATTAGGGTTTTGATCGGGCATGAGTTTTCTCTGACTTTTTGAGCAAGAAATGACTTTTTTGGATAGAGATTGGTCATTATATCTTAGATACAACATCTTGACCTAATTTCTGGATTCAAAACATCACGAGTTCATGATTTCATCGTCGATTTACGAAACATCTGATGAATTTTCATCTGCACAGAAAAGTTAAACTTTGACTTTTGATCAAATTTTTCAAAACAAAACTTTTTCCAACATCAAAATACTTCAAATGATCCATCATGATCATAAAAAATCAAAGAATTTGGAAAAGTCAACAAAAAGTCAAAAGTTTTCATACTTAGAAAATTTTCTAAGTGTTGAAATTTCTTATTTTTTCCAAACTTCATGCCATTTTTTCACCTAGTTCCAAATTGAATTTGAAAAAACTCAAAACATGAAAGTTGTAGCTTGTGAAACAAGCTTTCCAAAATGTCCAAGAACTCTCAAATCCATGGAGTCTATCTATACTTTTGAAATTGAAACATAAGGCTCCATGAAACTTGATTTTTCAAAGTTCACAACTTCAATTATAGGTCATTTTGAGTTTTCTTCATTTAGAAGCAATCCAACCATGCCAAATGGATGATTGAGCTGATAAATATCCGCTAGAGATAATAATTGAGAGGATTGGATCAAATTGTAAAAATGAGCACATGGTGAAAAAAGGAAGTGTCCTTTTTTGGCAATTGTCTTTCTTACCCCTTAAGCTATCTTTGAATCACCAAAAGCTTGTACCTCTTTGCCTAACATTTCAGAACTTGTTGCCTATAAATAGCTCACAAATTCAAGTACAATTCACACCAAAGCATCACAAATCCATGCTTTCATTCTTCTTTCTTGAAAATTAAGCAACATAGTGCAAATTGGAGAATATTGCATTTTGAAAATCGATGGAAAACATGTTAAAATTTGGTGTCAAACATGCTCCAATATCATTATCAAACTTGTTTGTAACTTAAAATCAAGCGAAATTAAGCCAAAACCAGTTTCACTTTCCATTTTCCAAACTTTCAAAGCGCCATGGAATTGAATTTGAAGCTAGGTGAATTAACTTGTGATCTAATCACTCAAACAGCATCACTATACATCGTATATGATCCGGACCATAAAGAACAACTGTAACACGATTAACATCAAAATCGAGCTCCATTTTCGATGCATGTGGGTTGACTTGGTTGGAAAGATTGGAGCAAGCTCAAAGCAAGCAAATCATTCACGACTTCCATACATGCCGATGAAGCTCAAATGATCAAGAAATCCGATTGAAGCGCTCAGATCGAATTCGATTCTCACTTCCACAGGTAATAACACGAAATCCATTCTCATAATTCTTTGATTCTTTTTGAAAAAGCTCTTGGCCAATCTCTTTCTGCACCTAACACGATCAATAACCCTCAATAAAATCAAAGAATCATAAGACATACATCATTTAATTTGAAAAAATCAGTTTTAGGGTTCTTAGCATTTTCCAGAAATTCAATTAAGTTAGACTGAATATAAATGCAATTAACAAGTACCATCGTGTTCGTGAGGAAAAACCGAGCAAGTTTGATCTTTATTCATTCAATTTCGTTGAGAAACAAAGATTTGAGCTTGAATCATGGAAACTGAAAATCAAAACCACGAAGAACACAGTTCGCGCGTGTTCTTGAGTTTAAATATTTGAATTTTCCAATCTTTTTCTAACACGTGTTCTAGTCCACTAACACCCAGTAGCGTTTGGCTCGATGGTAGTCTCTTTGCCCTTAGTCTCCTCGACACGTGTTCCACCCTTTGGTCATGGGTTCAACTCCCATCGGACCATTCTTTTCCATGCTTTTCAATTTTTCATGTTTTTACAAAACTTTCACAATTTTTGACCAATCAAAACTTCTCATTTTGAGATGATTTTTTAAAAACTTGTCAATAAATACATCTATTTTATGATAGTGCAAAAATTTTCAGAAAAAACTTTCATCTGATTAAATTTTAATCGAGCCGAAAACAACGTTCTGAACACTTTTTCAAACCTCCTTAAAAGGTGAATTTTTCAAGTTTTAGACTTCGATTTTTCAAAACTTTTCATAAATGAACCTCACATTTCAAAACATTTTCAAATCATTTTCAAAACTTTTTCATCAAAACTTACATCTTTTACCATGATCGATCCGATTTAAGCGATAAAATCAAATTCGTTCTTTCTCGAATTTCTCGATCGATCATGGGCCACCCTATGGTGTAAGTCCCAATCCTTTATGTATATACTTAGTTTTACTTGTACATATTCAAATCATCATTGTCAATATTCAAACATAAACAAATTTTTCGTTTGTTTTCATTCGTTTGTTTATACACCGATACCATTGGTATTGAAAGGAGAAGAATTCCCTGTGAAACTTCTTTTAAACCAATGGGCCTCCCTCACGGTGTAAGTCCCATAACATTCTTTTATGTACATAATATTTCTTTGTACATATCAAACTCTCTTCAAATACATACAAATTTTTATCTATACATAACACAGATACTTTTTATACTCAAGTACAGACAAACTTCGATCGTTTGTTTTCATTTCACTTGTGTATACACAAACCAACATTCTTTATGTACATACATCTTTTCCTTGTACATATCAATTTCTTTTCATACAAAAACTTTTATCATACATATCGAGATACTTTTCATAGACAAACTTGATCGTTCGTTTATGTTTAAATGCGTACATATACTACGAATACCATTGGTATTGAAAGGAGCATTATTCCACAATGAAGCGCTTTTAAACCAATGGGCCTCCCTTATGGTGTAAGTCCCAACCCCCCTATGTACATCCATCTTTGTCTGTACATAAATACTCGTTCGTGTACATATTCATTTCCTTGTACACAGTTCAAGCTTGTAAATAATCAAGTTACGCTCGTTTTAAGCGTTCGTTTCGAGACACTTGTTTATATTTCATAAACTCTTGTAAATAAACATCATTGCATTGTTTATATTTCCTTCATAAACTCCTGTGAATACATATCACACACACACACACACACACCTGTTTATACAAACTGTCTAGTTATAACATAACAATTAGACTAATCAATAGGTTCCCCACAGTATAGCCTCCGCTTGGGCTTCATACAAGACAATTCATCACCGGCATGAGTTAGCCTCGCTTGGGTTTCATACAAGACAACTCATCCCCAGTTGAGTCTAGCCTTCTCTTGGGCTTTGTACAAAGAAACTCTCCCCACAAAGTTTAGCCTCCGTTTAGGCTTCATATAAGACAACACTCCCCTGTTGAGTCAGCCTCCTCTTGGGCTTCGTTCAAAAGAACTCCTCATTGAGTTTAGCCTTCTCTTGGGCATCATACAATAAAGGACAAATCTCTTATGACCTCCTATTGGGCTTCCAATAAAAAGAATCACTCGCGCTAAGATAGAACCCTGAAAGGATGGTTTCTCGGTGAAATCACTTTCAAATCCCCAGAGAGTAAAATTTCCCGGTGAAATTGCTCTTATTCAAAAAAGGATGGTTTCTCGGTGAAATCCCTTTTAACACAAAGCCAGCCATACCCTATAGCTTCCTCTTGAGCTTCATACAAGGACCCTCGATGACCCTCGGAATGCCTCCTCTTGGGCTAACAATACAAGGACCCATGGGCTTCTTAAAAGCATCCCTTAATCCAATCAATTTCTCCTCGAGATTTAGACATCTATCATCTCTATGGAAGAAGTATCTCATCTATCACATCACATACAGTCAAAAACTTTTCAAAAACTTTTTAAACTCTTTTTAAACAAAGACACCTCTTAACAGTAAGTGGTAACGCTTATACACTCAAGAAAAACACCCAATGCTTACAGTTAAAAGATTCAATTATCTTTTTCAAACATCTTTCTTAAACATGTAAGTGGTAGCAGCTTGTATACTCGAGCAAAACACCTATAACTTACGATGAAAGATTTTAATCAATCAAACTTTTCAAAATGTATGTGATGAAATAGGTTAGATACATTTTCATTAAGATGACATTTATGCATCTCTTATTAACATCCGTTGCTTTCCACTAGCATAAGTGGGAACTACGATTGCTACGACTTTCTCAACATCCTTTTGAGAATACGTAGGAACAAGGTCTCATCCTTGCCGAGCAAATTTCTATCTCCTCGAGACCAAACAAACCATAGAACCACAGCAGATCCGAGCTACAAATGCTCGATTCCCACTAAGGGATATGTATCGAAGATCCACGGATCTTTGCGAGCACAATAATAACAAAACCTAGGATCCCACATAATCTATCCTTCTTAAAATCCAAGGAGAAACTTTCCCAATCATAGCAATAGCAATTAAAACACATAAACATATCAAACATATTCATATATAAAGCTATAGATAACTATATATATTTAGGGTGCTCCATCTATTCCTTTATATAACAATCCCCTTACTCGGAATCTCCCAATCGTTGCGTCTAGTTTGCACTAGTCGTTCGCATACCAATATCAATTGAGGGTATTTGACTTTCCCTTTTCATAATCATTAAATCATCTTTCTTGTGTTGAAAATAATAAAGATTGATGCTCATGGCATCTTTATAAACAAATCAAAAGATTAAATCGTTTGAGCGGAGAATCCGAATTAACGTTCGCATCCTCTAGCGTCACCTTTGACGGGAAAAATGGCGACTCTGTGGGAATTGAAATTTTGATTTTTCAAGAAAAGCAGCGTTACTACGCTCGAGTGCACCAAGCTTTTTGTTTTCAAAAAGAAAAGAAAGGGATAAGCTTTCATATTATGCATATGTTTTTTATTGTGTGTTTAGCGATTTCATCGATGGAAAGAAATCTAACCGGTTGAAACATTTTAAGATCTAGGTGGAGGTATTAATCGTGAGAAGTTCAATGCTTGAAGTTAATATCTCCCTTCGTGGAGGTTGTCTTGAGGGTATTGTGTTTAGCAAGTAATTGCGAAGGCATTGCTGGAGAACTTAAGAAGCTGAGTGGGCTGTAGAACACATAAACCATCCTGGCCATTAGGATGTAGTGCAGAGATTATTCGGGTGTAGACCTAGAGTAATTGTCATGCGAGACTACGATCAGGCGAGTTTCTCTTGAAAAATATTATTGGACCATCGAGTATTCAACAAATTCGATAATATTTCAAAGAGGAGTGTTGAGCCTGTATTATCAGTAGAACCCGTTTCACAGATGAATAAGCCCTTAGAACTTAACCACATTGATTCTTATTGTTGGCTTCATGCTCGTGACTTCGAACGCTTGCCCGTGTGTATAACTACTAACCATGTTTGCCGCATTCGTGCATTCATCCATTCATTCAAAAAAAAAAAAACTTCATTTTCTCTTTCCATTTCCAAAGAATTTAGAGATTTTTCTTTGTAAAATATTTTAGGTTAGAGTGATGGACGTCAGAGGAAGATTCACCAAGAGATACAGTTTTAGAATTCCTGACGTAGGAAAGTTGAAAGAGTTAGCATCCTTGGTAGAAGATCCCTCGGTTTGACGCTATGGAACTCTTTTAACTCTTACGAGCATGCGTTGATGAAGGACTTCTCAAAACTTTCGTTCAGTTCTACGATCCAGTCTATCGTTGTTTCACTTTCCCTGATTATCAGTTGATGCCTACTTTGGAAGAGTATGCGCATATCCTAGGTATCTCAGTATCAGACAAAGTGCCTTTCAATAGTTTGGAAGCCATTCCTAAGTCACGGACATTGCGCAATGACTCATAAAGAAATCGAGATAGACAAAACCTAACTACGGAGGAAAACTCTTAGGGTGACTTCAAAGTTCCTAATGGAGAGGCTCTCAAATACTCGAAGCGGTAGTATGGTAGCCTTTGAAGCTATTTTAGCTTTACTCCTCTACGGATTGGTATTGTTTCCCAGCGTCCGAATTTCGTTGATATCAACGCCATAAGGATCTTTCTGATTGGAAATCCCGTTCCCACTCTGCTTGGTGATACGTTCGTCTCTATTCATCATAGGAATCGTCAAGGAGATGGAACTATCGTGTGTTGTGTACCTCTGTTTTTCAAATGGATTGTCTCACTTTGCCTAAATCTCTATCTTCGCGAAAACAAAGGCGAGTGGCATTGGTCCGAAGACTCATGTCTCTTACAAACAACGATATCCATTGGTATTCTTTGGCAAACAATGAGATGGAAATCATTGAGAGCTGTGGAGAATTTGCCAACGTACCTCTCATTGGAACAAAAGGAGGAATCAACTACAACCCATTCTGGCGAGGCGTCGGCTTGGATCATAAACTCGGTAAACCTCTTGGATTTCGGTGATAGCTACTTCTACCATGAAGGAGAGGATTCCCAAGGATTGAAAGCTAGGATGATCGAGCATGGCATCACATCAGAAGGAAAGAAAAGGAAAGCAAAAATTGTGTAGCCATGAAACCTACACTTCTTGGGTAAAGAAAAGAAGGAATTTGAATGCCTTACGCTTATGAGGATCCATGTTCTTAATTGCTTCAAATCAACAAATTTTCCGTCAAAGGCGTGGGAGAATACCAAAGCCTTGACCAAGATAAGGTTTGAGAAAGAAGCTTTGGAAAACAAATTCCTTAAGGCTAACCTTGAGAATGAGAAGCTCAAGAAGCAAGTCAAAGATCATGAAAAGACGCTTTACTTCCAGGATGAATGGCTTAAGGAAAAAGATGAGGAGATGTATGCCAGGAAAATGTCTACGTACAATGAGGATCATCAGTTGTTGATCCATTACTTCCAGGATAGTCTCACCGGTGTCGCACTGAAGTGGTATATAGGTCTAGACAGCACGAATATCCAAACATTCAACGACCTAGGCAAAGCCTTTATCCAGCAATACAAATTTAACTTGGATATGGCTCGATAGGGATCGACTCCGCTCCATGTCTCAAAGGAAGAGAGACATTTAAGGAATATCTTGTAGCGGAGTTGCTGCAGTCAACCCACCCTTGGAAGAGAAGGAGATGACTAAGGTATTCTTGAATACTCTAGGCTCATTCTACTATGGCGAATGATCGCTAAGCTCCGGAGACTTCAGAAATGGTAAGCATGGGAATGCGATTAGAAGAAGGGTTGAGCAGGACGCCTAACCAAGGAAGTAGGATCTTCTAGTGGTACAAAGAAGGTTGGAACCGGTTCCCAAGGAAAAAGAACATGGCGTAGGAATGGTATCCCAAAACCACAGAATGTCATTCAACAACGACGGTGGGCGCATAGCACCTATCAACACAACTCAAACACGGGGTGCTCGCAATTTCAACAAAATCAACAAACTCAACGGCCTCGTCAGCGAGGCTCGTGGTATAACAATCAAAACCGTGCGCCTCGGGTCACTCGGTTCGACCCAATTCCATGGCGTACAGAACTTTACCTACGATAGAAAGGAATCTAATACATACAAGGTTACCACCTCCGGTCCACGAAAAATTACCATGGTGGTACAAAGCGTATCTTGCCCTTTTCACCAAGGGCACGGGCCATGACCTTGAGCATTGCATAGCATTGAAGCGAAGTACGAGAGATTAGTGAAGACTAATCTTCTCCCGAAACACAAGTCCAAATGTGCAAGCCAATCCACTTCCTAGTCATAGTGGACACTCGGTGAATCTAATGCTAAGGAATACAGACGGTACCTTGTCACGAGATGTAAACTTAGTCGGAGGAAACTTGGTGCATCTCCATGAAGCATCTGATAAAATGAGTACCTTCACTAAGCACAATTCTGGCGGCTATATACTGCTCCAAGAATATCCATGGATGTCCCACCATAGGCGGATATTCAACATTTGTTGACATTGGTGACCTACAAATTTGAAATAGAGATGACCATGGCGTAAATACAATAGGGCATTTTCGCATGAGCTTTTAGTCTCGGATATCAACTCGGAAAATCACGAAGTAAGCGTTGTGATCCCTTGTTTCAACATACGAGAGCATGTGGAGATCGCGTACAAGGTTCCAACATCCTAGCATCTCCTTTGGTGATTTGCCCACTGGTCTGTTGTGCAGTTCTACGAGCAATTCCTTACCGTACAATGCAACCACGATAGAAGATGGGAAGGAGAAACCCATACCTACACTTCCGGCTAATGTCAATATAAGATTGGACGAAATGCGAAGTGGGCAGTACACGCTCCATTGCCACCAAGATCGCCTCAGACTCTGTTGTTAAACAAAACCGGTTAACATATCTTAGAGAATCACATGATTCCCATTGTTAACCCAAGTACAAACATTGGTTCTCTGATGGAACCAACATCAACTCGACTTTGAAGAGATACTAAAGCGATCAAGCGAATCCGAGTCGTAGACCAATTGATCGAGACTCCTTCAAAAATTTCAATCTTGTCCTTACTCCTCGACTCGAAGCTCACGAGAGAAGCTTTGATGAGTACTAGACCGAGCTTATGTGGATCACGATGTGACTACGAGACCAATTTGGAGGATCGTCTCCAACATAACACTGTAATAATCGAGCTTTAGTGACGAAGAACTAGGAAGAAGGAAAGATCACAACTTGGCCTTGCAAATCTCAATGATTTGCAGACAGATCTATCAATGTATTGGTGGATCGGTTCATCTTTAAGCGTAATGCCAAAAGCAGCTCACTCGTTTAGTTTACAAAGGCATAATGAAGTTCAACGACATAATAGTAAGAGCTTTCGGCTCGAGGAAGTCGATTATTGGGAAGTTGATCTCCCGATGACGATTGGCCATACTTTCAAATTACCTTCAAGTCATGGGCGTACCGCATCTGATTGCTTACTAGGAAGACCTTGGATCCACGATGCGAGGCGATAACTTCTACTCTCCATCAAATTAAAATTCACAATAAATGGAAAGTTGGTGACCATCGGTGGTGAACAAGCTTTGCTTGTAAGTCATCTATCGATTACTCTTTCATCACGACTAATGACATTGAAGAGGCGTATCTCCCGGAAAATCCGTTAGAAGATGAATTTACTAAAATAGACCATCTATCTCTTACATTATAAAGCGGCACAAATGGTGAAAGATGGCAATACTCAAGGATGGGGACAAGTTATCAAACACATCAAGAATGAAGCAAGCGGACTTGGGTTCACACCGTATTCTCCAAAGCGAAAGATGAAGCACTTTCACGATCAAGGAAGTATTTCATAGTGGAGGTTTCTTAAACCACATTCGCAAGAGGTTAATGTTGTAACCATTGAAGAGGGAAGATGATCCATCTGAATCGAAGAGTGGAGCACTTATTTGAATAGCCATGAATATGTGTCTCAAGAGGATCGTATGCACCGTGATCAATTCAAAGACATGTCCTTGCAACAACGAAAATCCATGATCCTACTGAAGTTTGGGATACCTTGGGAGAACCAAGTGGCAAATTCGACTACATGGTGAAATATTCTGCGACTCGAAAATGGGATCGAAGATATCCACCTACGGGATGGGGTGATGACTTTGAATACCTAGTCAATCGGAAGAGGAATACTCGTCTTCTCAACCTAATCAACAAATCGAGATCCCACGAAGATCTCTACTTCAACACATCGTGGAATTCACCAAGCGGATCACGGTTATCACTACATCAACATGATCAGAAGATCAAGAGTATGATTCGGGATACGAGCGGAAAGTGTCGCCGACACAGTCTCTTCACTCGGAACGGAAGGAACATCCCGATATTCAACACAAAGATCAACAGAAAGTACAAATGTTATATCTTATACTTCCGATCTGTTAATCAAGAAGATCGCTTTAGCGACACGAAGGCAAAGGCCATCGTCCGAGTCTTCAAAGCACTCGACCGACAATCAAAGTCTACTCGAGGTTAAACCAAGCGGAAAATTGCGGTACCTCGACTTCGAGGTTCGTCACTATTGAAACTGTTGAAGTTAGGACTAATGTTCATAGCTCTAAGTAGTTTATCTTTGCTTTTGTTTTGAACTCTCGCTTAGCCCAAGCGAAGAGATGTTTTATAGGGTTTAGCTTTTAAATAATTTCTCTTTGTCTTGCCCAAGGCGAATGAGTTTGTATTTTAGGGTCCTGTTTCATAGTGTAAATCATGAATAAAACGCGTTGTTTTTCTACACTTTGTGTTTATTTTCATTTTTACCTTTTTCTAGAAATGATAATCCTAAAAAACACAATAAAAAATCTCTCTCTTCAAAAATAATAAAATTAATCTGCATACACTTTCCAAAAAAAATTTTTTTTTAATGGATCAAACATAAATCAAAATTGCAGATTAACAAATGGACAAATCCATTGAAAGCAGTAACTCTACGCTCTCTTCCAACTTTGAAATCCCCTATGAATTCGCTGAAAAAGAAGTTGAAGAAGAGATCCCGGATGAAATTTCTAGACTGCTAAAGCACGAGGAAAGGATCATTCAGCCTCATAAAGAACCTCTAGAAGCAATCAACTTGGATTCTGAGGAAGATAGAAAAAGTAAATGTCGGACTTCACTCACAGCGATGTCAAAAGTAAAGCGATAAATCTTCTCAAAGAATATGTTGATGTGTTAAGCTTGGTCCTACCGGGACATGCGGGTCTAGATACCCGACATTGTGGAGCATCACTTGCCATTAAGACGAGTGTCCATTAAGCAAAAACTAAGAAGAGTTCACCCTGAGATGGCTGACAAAATCAGAAAAGAAGTTCGGAAGCAGCTCGACGCTGGTTTTCTCATCACTTCTGAGTATCCTCAATGGCTAGCCAACATAGTACCTGTCTCCAAGAAAGATGGGAAGGTCAGAATGTGTGTTGACTACCGGGACTTAAACAAAGCTAGTCCAAAGGACGATTTTCCACTACCTCATATCGACATGCTAGTGGATAGTACTGCAAAATTCAACGTCTTTTCCTTCATGGACGGTTTCTCTGGCTACAATCAGATCAGAATGGCTCCCGAAGACATGGAGAAGACATCTTTCATCACGCCATGGGGCACCTTTTGCTACAAAGTAATGCCGTTTGGATTAAAGAATGCAGGCGCAACTTACCAAAGGGCAATGACTACTCTCTTTCACGACATGATGCACAAAGAGATCTAAGTCTACGTGGACGACATGATAGCAAAGTCTGATACAGAAGAAGAGCATATAGAATATCTCTTAAAGTTGTTTGATGATTAAGGAAGTTTAACCGCTGAATCTAACAAATGCACCTTTAGGGTAAGATTTGGAAAACTCCTAGGTTTCATCGTCAGTCAAAGAGGTATTGAAGTTGACCCTGACAAAGTCAAAGCTATTCAAGAAATGCCTACGCCACATACGGAAAAGCAAGTAAGAGGTTTTCTCGGACGGTTAAATTACATCTCGGTTATCTCTCGGATGATTGCTACACATGGGCGATATTCAAGCTTCTCATAAAAATCAAAAGGTTGTATGGACGAAGATTGCCAAAAGCATTTGATATCAAGGAATACACATCGGAACCACCATCTTGATCCCTCGGTGAAGGAAGACCCTTAATCTTGTACCTTACCGTACTAAGAGAGTCCATGGGATGCGTACTTGGACAACAAGATGAAACCGGTAAGAAGGAGCATGCCATTTACTACCTGAGTAAAAAGTTCACAGACTGTGAAACTCGTTACTCCATGCTTGAGAAAACATCTTGCGCTTTGGTGTGGGCTTGAAGCGTCTCCATGATACATGATCAATCACACGACTTGGTTAATATCTAAAATGGATCCAATCAAGTGCGTCTTTGAAAAGCACTTATGAGGAGAATCGCTCGATGGCGATCTTGCTATCCGAATATGACATCAATATCGGCGAGCGGTTAAAGGAAGCATTCTCGATCACTTGGCTTATCGGCCGCTCAATGAATCCAATCTCTCAAATATGACTTCCACGAGGATGTCATGTACTTGAAAATGAAAGATTGCGACGAACCTCTATACGGAGAAGGACCAGATCCAGAATCTAGATGGGGATTAGTCTTTGATGGAGCAGTTAATGTGTTTGGCAATGGAATTGGGGCAGTCATCGTTACTCCCGAAGGTTCTCATATACCATTTTCGCGAGTTGCTATTTGATTGCACCAACAACATAGCAGAATACGAAGCATGCATCATGGGTATTGAAGAAGCCATCGACTTGAGGATCAAAGTCCTTGACATATATGGAGACTCAGCCCTTGTGATCAACCAAATTAAAGACAAGTATGAAACTCATCATCTTGGTCTACTTCCTTACAGGGATTATGCGAGACGATTGTTGACTTTCTTCAACGAAGTAGAATTGCATCATATCCCTCGAGATCAGAACCGAATGGCAGACGCCTTGGCTACTCTATCTTCCATGTGCAAAGTCAATGATTGGAACGATATGCCCAGAATTCGCATCAGACGCCTTGAAAGACCTACATATGTCTTCGCAACAGAAGCAATCTTCGACGATAAACCGTGGTTTCACGACATCAAACGTTTCCTTCAAACACGAGAGTACCCACTTGGGGCATCGTACAAAGATAAGAAAACTCTAAGGAGGCTTTCTAGGAATTTCTTCCTGAACAAGGATGTGCTATACAAAAGGAACTTGACATGGTTACGCTTTCGGATCGTCGACGGACAAGAAGCGAACACAATCATCCATGAAGTGCATGAAGGGTCCTTTGGAACCCATTCAAGCGGGCATGCGATGTCCAAAAAATCTTGAGGCGAGGATACTATTGGATAACGATGGAATCGATTGCGTAAACACGTCAAAAGATGTCACAAGTGCGGATCTCGCAGATAAGATCCATGTGCCACCGACTCTACTCAACGTTCTTTCTTCTCCGTGGCCTTTCTCCATGTGGGGCATTGACATGATCGGGATGATCGACCAAAAGCGTCCAATGGACATCGCTTTATTTTAGTAGCCATTGATTACTTCACCAAATGGGTGAGCGTCTTACGCCAGCGTTACCAGACAAGTGGTTGTGAGGTTCATCAAGAACAACCTCATTTGCCGGTATGGAATCCCAAGCAAGATCATTACGGACAATGGATCAAACTTGAACAACAAAATGATGATAGAGCGTGTGAGGAATTCAAGATTGAGCATCATAACTCGTCTCCTTAGGCCAAAGATGAGCAGGCGCCGTTGAGCGACCAACAAGAACATCAAAAGATTGTCGGAAAATGGTCATCACTTACAAAGCGGCATGAAATCGCCATTTGCTCTGCATGGGTATCGTGCTTGACCGCACTTCAGGCAACTCCTTTTCTCTAGTATGCGGCATGGGCGGTGCTCACTGAAGTTGAGATCCGTCAATGAGAGTTCTCATGGAAACCAAGCTATCTAAGGCGAATGGTGTCAAAGCGGTCGACCAACTAAACTTAATTGAAGAAAAGCGCGACCACTCGTGTCACGGACAAGCTATCAAAGAAGAAGGAAGAAAGCTTTCGACAAAAGGTCCGACCTCGTGAATTAGAAGGCGACCTCGTGCTTAAAAGATTATGTCTTTTCAACGATTCTAGGGAAATGGACTCCTAATTACGAAGGCCATACATCGTCAAAGAAGCTTCTCATGCGGTGCTATGACTCTCACAACCATGGATGGTGATGAACTTCCGCATCACAGTGAATCTGATGCGGTCAAGAAATACTTTGTCTAAAAACAAAAACAGCTCGGTAAGTCGAAAACCGAAAAGGCGGCTTAGGCAAAAGAGCGTCTCGGTGGATTGAAAACACGAAAAGGCGATCCGGCAAAATTAGAGACAATAAGCGAAATTATCCTGATAGATTAAAAACCTGAAAAGGCAATCTAGGCAAAAACAAGGATACAAAAATGACAAAGTAACTGCAGTCAGTCTGTATTTTGTCCATATGAAGAATTTTCCATCAACGGATCTTCAATCAACTCTTCTGAAGCAACAAGCACAGTTGGAATTCAAAGTTGTTAGGGATAGTAGTGGTTATTTGCTTTCAATGTAGCCTTTTCCCAATAAATTATCATTTCCAACTTTTGTAAATAGCTCATGGAATCACGCATTTGGCTGATTACCATTCTATCAATAAATTTGAGCCTTGTGCTTTTGTTTGCAATTCACCTTTTTACATTTTGCAAAATAACGCTTTTATTGTGAAAATCACTTTTGAAACAAAAATGTTTTAAATGAATTTTACTTCAAAATTTTGAAACAAAAGCAAAAAATTTCCTTTGAACTATGAACACGGAAAGAACTTGCAGTTTCTCCAAGAGTGTTTCGGTCTCAGAAGGATAAAACAATACTGATCTTCTCCTCAAGAAATCATCAAAGGCGGTATTCTTATTCCAAAAAGAATCCCCAACCAAGTTGCCAATGAAGTGCCTTTCTCGAAAGTTTAAAACGCAACTCAAAATCTTCATTAATGAACATCTGCACCATTGTTGCAAATTTCACCAAGTATTTGTTCGAACTATGACGTGGTCCTTTTCCCAAATATTTTTTTAATGTCTTTGTCAAGTATTGTTAGCATGCATATAACATTCATGACATTCATACATAATAGCATCATTCTTTTCATTTTTTGCATTCCTAGAAATGTTGCTTCCATATCACTGGTATAAAGTCACACTTACTCATGTAAGTACAAGTCTGTCCCCAGTAAAATCTCTCCAAACAGAAAGGATACATTTTCCTTTTTCCCGAGAGTCCCCAAACGATACATTTTCTTCTCTCCACATTCCCAGTGAGATCATTCCTCATTTGGAATAATGTCTTGATTGACTTTTTTCTTTCCAGTTCGTTCCTGGATAAAACCCTGTCTATAATCAACAAAGCAATAAGCAATAGCCTCATTGTCTGAGCCGCTTATCTTCATTCCTCAAACACTGTCATAAAAGTTTGTCTTCTCAACAAAGTCAAAATCATGACTATACGAGAAATTTCCAGTTGTTTTTGTCAAAAGAAAACATGTCTTCAATCAAAATGCCGTATCTTCTCAAAAGAGATTCTCGGCAGATTATATCAAGAAAATAGAAACTCGTTTTGAGTTCTTTTCTTTCATTTATCTGTTATTCACAAAGTGAATATCTGATAATTTTCAAAGATTTACCTTGTTATAGTTATCACTTTCGATAATTGGTAATATCTTGAGACTCATTTAAAATTTGTTTTCCATCATCATGCATTATTCACAAAGTGAATACAGCAACTCATTCTCAAGATCTACCTTGTTATAATTATCATTTTTGATAATTAGTAATATCTTCAATTCATTACCATGAACTATCACAAGGTGATAATTGGTAATATCATTTTCACTTACCTTAAACATTGTCACGAGGTGACGGAAGGTAATCTCTTTGTTTCCCAAAACGAATATTCACATGTTTTGTGAATCTTTCTTTCCCAACAGGACGTATTCACAAATTTCCCCTGTGTCATTTCTTTGATATTTCTTTGGGTGGAACTTTTCAATCATTTGCATCTTCCCATTTTGGTATCTTAGGTCCAAAATTTGCGTATTACGATATTTAAGTCTCTTTACACCTATCAAAGCGAAGATATTCATCTTCATCTCTCAGGTTAAAGAAACTTAAATAGGGCATCTGTCATACCCCAATTTTGACCTAATATACCACCTTACATTGCATCATTGCATAACTAACAATTCGAGATAGCATTAATCGGGTATAGCATTCACGGTCGAAATTAGGGTTTCATCGGTTTTCATCGATTCAAGAGGCAATCAATTAGGGTTTGAGTTTTCTCACCTCATTTGATCTATCTTGATCAAATCATCAACCTCGATCATCGGATATCCATTTTCTCTCACAGAACAATCAAGGATCGACCAATTAGGGTTTTGATCGGGCATGAGTTTTCTCTGACTTTTTGAGCAAGAAATGAATTTTTTGGATAGAGATTGGTCATTATATCTTAGATACAACATCTTGACCTAATTTTTGGATTCAAAACATCACGAAGTTCACAGTTTCATCGATCAATTTAAAAACATCGATGAATTTTCATACGCGAGAAAAGTTAAACTTTGACTTTTGATCAAATTTTTCAAAACAAAACTTTTTCCAACATCAAAATACTTCAAATGATCCATCATGATCATAAAAAATCAAAGAATTTGGAAAAGTCAACAAAAAGTCAAAAGTTTTCATACTTAGAAAATTTTCTAAGTGTTGAAATTTCTTATTTTTTCCAAACTTCATGCCATTTTTTCACCTAGTTCCAAATTGAATTTGAAAAAACTCAAAACATGAAAGTTGTAGCTTGTGAAACAAGATTTCCAAAATGTCCAAGAACTCTCAAATCCATGGAGTCTATCTATACTTTTGAAATTGAAACATAAGGCTCCATGAAACTTGATTTTTCAAAGTTCACAACTTCAATTATAGGTCATTTTGAGTTTTCTTCATTTAGAAGCAATCCAACCATGCCAAATGGATGATTGAGCTGATAAATATCCGCTAGAGATAATAATTGAGAGGATTGGATCAAATTGTAAAAATGAGCACATGGTGAAAAAAGGAAGTGTCCTTTTTTGGCAATTGTCTTTCTTACCCCTTAAGCTATCTTTGAATCACCAAAAGCTTGTACCTCTTTGCCTAACATTTCAGAACTTGTTGCCTATAAATAGCTCACAAATTCAAGTACAATTCACACCAAAGCATCACAAATCCATGCTTTCATTCTTCTTTCTTGAAAATTAAGCAACATAGTGCAAATTGGAGAATTATTGCATTTTTGAAAATCAGTGGAAAACATGTTAAAATTTGGTGTCAAACATGCTCCAATATCATTATCAAACTTGTTTGTAACTTAAAATCAAACTGAAATTAAGCCAAAACCAGTTTTCACTTTCCATTTTTCCAAACTTTCAAAACTGCCGTGGAATTCGAATTTGAAGCTAGGCTGAATTAACTTGTGATCTAATCACTCAAACAGCATCACTATACATCATGTATATGATCCAGACCATAAACAACAACCTGTTACACGATTAACATCAAAATCGAGCTCCATTTTTCAGTCTGTGCAGGTTGACTTGGTTGGAAAGATTGGAGCAAGCTCAAAGCAAGCAAATCATTCACACAGCTTCCATACATGCCGATGAAGCTCAAATGATCAAGAAATCCGTTCTGGAAACGCTCTAAGATCGAATTCGATTCTCACTTCCACAGGTAATAACACGAAATCCATTCTCATAATTCTTTGATTATTTTTGAAAAAGCTCTTGGCCAATCTCTTTCTGCACCTAACACGATCAATAACCCTCAATAAAATCAAAGAATCATAAGACATACATCATTTAATTTGAAAAAATCAGTTTTAGGGTTCTTAGCATTTTCCAGAAATTCAATTAAGTTAGACTGAATATAAATGCAATTAACAAGTACCATCGTGTTCGTGAGGAAAAACCGAGCAAGTTTGATCTTTATTTCATTCAATTTCGTTGAGAAACAAAGATTTGAGCTTGAATCATGGAAACTGAAAATCAAAACCACGAAGAACACAGTTCGCGCGTGTTCTTGAGTTTAAATATTTGAATTTTCCAATCTTTTTCTAACACGTGTTCTAGTCCACTAACACCCCAGCGCGTTTGGCTCAGTGGTAGTCTCTTTGCCCTTAGTCTCCTCTGACACGTGTTCCACCCTTTGGTCATGGGTTCAACTCCCATCAGGACCATTCTTTTCCATGCTTTTCTAATTTTTCATGTTTTTTTACAAAAACTTTCACAATTTTTTTGACCAATCAAAACTTCTCATTTTGAGATGATTTTTTAAACACTTGTCAATAAATACATCTATTTTATGATAGTGCAAAATTTTCAGAAAAACTTTCATCGATTAAATTTTAATCGAGCGAAAACAACGTTCTGAACACTTTTCAAACCTCCTTAAAAGGTGAATTTTTCAAGTTTTCGACTTCCGATTTTTTTCAAAACTTTTCATAAATGAACCTCACATTTCAAAACATTTTCAAATCATTTTTCAAAACTTTTTCATCAAAACTTACATCTTTTACCATGATCGATCCGATTTAAGCGATAAAATCAAATTCGTTTCTCGAATTTCTCAATCGATCATGGGCCACCCTTATGGTGTAAGTCCCAATCCTTTATGTATATACTTAGTTTTACTTGTACATATTCAAATCATCATTGTCAATATTCAAACATAAACAAATTTTTTCGTTTGTTTTCATTCGTTTGTTTATACACCGATACCATTGGTATTGAAAGGAGAAGAATTCCCTGTGAAACTTCTTTTAAACCAATGGGCCTCCCTCACGGTGTAAGTCCCATAACATTCTTTTATGTACATAATATTTCTTTGTACATATCAAACTCTCTTCAAATACATACAAATTTTTATCTGTACATAACACAGATACTTTTTATACTCAAGTACAGACAAACTTCGATCGTTTATTTTCATTTCACTTGTGTATACACAAACCAACATTCTTTATGTACATACATCTTTTCCTTGTACATATCAATTTCTTTTCATACAAAAAACTTTTATCTGTACATAATCTGATACTTTTCCTGAACAAACTTGATCGTTCGTTCTGTTTGATGCATATATACATGAATACCATTGGTATTGAAAGGAGCATTATTCCCTGTGAAACTGCTTTTAAACCAATGGGCCTCCCTTATGGTGTAAGTCTCAACCCTCCTATGTACATCCATCTTTGTCTGTACATAAATACTCGTTCGTGTATATATTCATTTCCTTGTACACAGTTCAAGCTTGTAAATAATCAAGTTACGCTCGTTTTAAACGTTCGTTTCACAGACACTTGTTTATATTTCATAAACTCTTGTAAATAAACATCATTGCAATGTTTATATTTCCTTCATAAACTCCTGTGAATACATATCACACACACACACACACACCTGTTTATACAAACTGTCTAGTTATAACATAACAATTAGACTAATCAATAGGTTCCCCACAGTATAGCCTCCGCTTGGGCTTCATACAAGACAATTCATCACCAGCATGAGTTAGCCTCCGCTTGGGTTTCATACAAGACAACTCATCCCCAGTTGAGTCTATCCTTCTCTTGGGCTTTGTACAAAGAAACTCTCCCCACAGAGTTTAGCCTCCGTTTAGGCTTCATATAAGACAACACTCCCCTGTTGAGTCAGCCTCCTCTTGGGCTTCGTTCAAAAGAACTCCTCATTGAGTTTAGCCTTCTCTTGGGCATCATACAATGAAAGAGACAGGGAAATCTCTTAACAGCCTCCTATTGGGCTTCCAATAAAAAGAATCACTCGCGCGCTAAGATAGAACCCTGAAAGGATGGTTTCTCGGTGAAATCACTTTCAAATCCCCAGAGAGTAAAATTTCCCGGTGAAATTGCTCTTATTCAAAAAAGGATGGTTTCTCGGTGAAATCCCTTTTAACACAAAGCCAGCCATACCCTATAGCTTCCTCTTGAGCTTCATACAAGGACCCTCGATGACCCTCGGAATGCCTCCTCTTGGGCTAACAATACAAGGACCCATGGGCTGCTTAAAAGCATCCCTTAATCCAATCAATTTCTCCTCGAGATTTAGACATCTATCATCTCTATGGAAGAAGTATCTCATCTATCACATCACATACAGTCAAAAAATTTTCAAAAACTTTTTAAACTTTTTTCAAACAAAGACACCTCTTAACAGTAAGTGGTAACACTTGTACACTCAAGCAAAACACCCAATGCTTACAGTTAAAAGATTCAATTATCTTTTTCAAACATCTTTCTTAAACATGTAAGTGGTAACGCTTGTATACTCGAGCAAAACACCTATAACTTACGATGAAAGATTTTAATCAATCAAACTTTTCAAAAATGTATGTGATGAAATAGGTTAGATACATTTTTCATTAAGATGACATTTGTCTGTCTCTTATTAACACCCCGTTGCTTTCCACTAGCATAAGTGGGAACTACGATTGCTCTGACTTTCTCAACATCCTTATGATAATACGTAGGAACAAGGTCTCATCCTTGCCGAGCAAATTTCTATCTCCCTCAGACCAAACAAACCATAGAACCCTGTAGATCCGAGCTACAAATGCTCTGATTCCCACTAGGGGATATGTATGCAGAAGATCCACAGATCTTTGCGAGCACAATAATAACAAAACCTAGGATCCCACATAATCTATCCTTCTTAAAATCCAAAGGAGAAACTTTCCCAATCATAGCAATAGCAATTAAAACACACAAACATATCAAACATATTCATAAACAAAGCTATAGATAACTATATATATTTAGGGTGCTCCATCTATTCCCTTTATATAACAATCCCCCTTACTCAGAATCTCCCCAATGCGTTGCGTCTAGTTTGCGCTAGTCGTTACGCATACCAATATCAATTGAGGGTATTTCAGCTTTCCCCTTTTTCATAATCATTAAATCATCTTTCTTGTGTTGAAAATAATAAAGCTTGATGCTCGCGGCATCTTTATAAACAAATCAAAAGATTAAATCGTTTCGAGCCAGAGAATCCGAATTAACGTTCGCATCCTCTAGCGCGTCACCTTTTAACGCAAACACCAGGTAGTTTGTACATAAGAAAACTAAAAACCTATGCGGAAACAATCTCGTTAAGTTCCAACTATGCTAGTACTCATATATTTCGACTATCTCATTTCCTTGCTGTCAGTAGAAAGTGAGTGGATTGATCTTCGACATTTGAATCTTGAATGCTGATAGTAGTCTGGAAGTAGGTGATCTGGACGGGACATAATCGTACGCTTAAATCTCTAACTTTTGCCTGGACCGCCCTTTCGGGTTTTCAGTCTACCGGGATACCCTTTTTTGCCCAAGCCGACTTTGCAGGTTTTCGACTTGCCGGGTGTACATGTTTTGTATATATCCTTAACTTTTGCCCGAACCTTTTGGTTCGCCAGGATGCCCTTACTTTTGCCTAGGCCAGTCGACCTAGCGCGTCTCTTTTATGCGTAGTATTTTTTGACTATGTCTGCGTTCACAGGATGTGGAAAGTCTTCACCATCCATGGTGCTAAGTATCATAGCTCCGTCGGAAAATACTGTCTTGACTACAAATGGTCCCTCATAGGTGGGAGTCCATTTGCCCCTGGGATCACCTTGTGGAAGAATGATGCGCTTGACTACTAGATCACCGATTTGGTAGACTCGGTGTTTGACCTTCTTGTTAAATGCTCTAATCATTCGCTTCTGATAGATCTGTCCATGGCAGATGGACGTGAGTCGTTTCTCGTCAATCAAGTTGATCTGATCAAGGTGAGTCTGGATCCAAACGTCTTCGCTTAACTCTGCGTCCTGGAGGACTCTGGTTGAGGGTATCTGAACCTCGATTGGTAGGACTGCATCCATACCGTATACAAGAGAGAAAGGGGTTGCCCCTGTTGATGTTCGTACTGTAGTGCGATAACCATGAAGAGCAAATGGTAACATCTCATGCCAATCTTTGTAAGTCACTGTCATCTTCTGGTATGATCTTCTTAATATTTTTGTTGGCGACTTCCACTGCGCCATTCATCTTAGGCCGATAAGGAGAAGAGTTGTGATGCTTGATATTGAACTGCGTGCAGAGTTCGGTGATCATCTTGTTGTTGAGGTTAGAGCCGTTATCTGTGATAATCCTTTCGGGAGTGCCATACCGACAGATAAGATTATGCTTGATGAATCGAGCCACGACATTCTTGGTAACAGATGCGAACGAGGATGCTTCTACCCACGTGGTGAAATAGTCAATTTCCACAAGGATGAAACGATGTCCATTGGAAGCGGTGGGCTTGATTTCTCCAATCATGTCAATGCCCCACATTGCAAAAGGCCAAGGAACGGTTAGAACATTCAACGGTACTGGAGGTACGTGCACTTTGTCTGCATATATCTGGCATTTGTGACAAGACCGAGCATAGCGGTGACAATCAGCTTCTATGGTGGACCAATAGTAACCTGTTCTCAAAATCTTCTTAGCCATCGTATGTCCACTGGAGTGGGTACCAAATAGGGATGTCAGTTTGGACCTGTTAATGGGGATCCCCGCGGGGAACGCCCCGTTCGGGGCCCCAAAGATGGAGAATTTTCCCCCGTGGGGGCGGGGATGGGGAGAAAAATTCCCCCGAGAGCATTTCGGGGACGGGGACGGGGAATACACCCCCCGCCCCGCCTATTATTTTAATATAGTTAATTTAATATATATATTTTAGATTAGGTTTTTTAGTCATTTCCTTTATGTTTATTTATAAAAATAAATAAATAAATATTCATGTATTTATTAAGAGAGAGAAATGTAAATATTAGACCCTAAAAAGTTGAAGCGTTTCATTTTCTTTTGCGGACATTTAGAGTCTCACACGTTAGACTCCTTTTTTCTTCTCATCAAATCTCCATTCATCTTCCTCTTCCAATTTCATCTTCTCTATTTGGTGTGCTTCCATTATTCACAGCTCTTACAATTTCATCAATAAGGTTTGATTTTCATAAATTTGTTCATGTAATTATTTATAGGAAAAATAGATTATTTCTCTTTGATTCTCATAAATCTTTATATTATTGTTTATAGAAAAAGTAGATTGTTTCTCCTTGATTCTCATAAACCTGTTCATGTAATTGCTTATAGGAAAAGTTGATTATTTTGATTAAATTTAAATTAAATTGTTTAGAAATTTTAGAGTTATCAAATCATTTGCATATTAAAAATATAAAATAATCAAAAATTACTCATTTTATCTCCTTTTAAATATTTTTGTGTTCATTTTTATCTATACTATGCATTTGTAATTAAAATAATGTCGTCGTTTTTCCTTAAAAATATTAAAATATACTTTTCCTATTTTTATTAATATATCACACTATAATTTAATTTTCTATATTAAACAAAAAATATTACTTTTTAAATGAATCAATATATCATGCTATCACGGTATCACCCATAAAAAAAACCAAATATCTTATATTTCTAATTATTAATAAAATAATAACATATAAACAATAATATATCATGCTATCACCCATAAAAAAAAATATATCTTATATTTCTAATTATAAAACCAAAGCCATTAAGTGAAATAATAACATATAACTTTTTACACGAGTAAATATATCATGTATATAGGTAAATAAATGTATTCTCAATGTATATAATTAATTAATATATGTTATTATTTCTAATTGAAAAGTTACAGTAAATAAGGCATATTTAGAAATATGTGTAATGCATCATATATTTAGAAATATAAGATTTTTCTTATTAATTATTTTTTGTGTGAATTTCATGTATTTACTATTTCATTTATTTATTATTTTTTCATATATTTATTATTTTTGTTCTACTTCCATGTAGCCTTTTAAAATTTGTGTTTGTGTGTGCCAGGTTTTTGGTAAAAGAATGGTTGGTGAAGTTCAATCATCTAATAGTCCTAATGTTGCTTTGGAAGGGAATGAAGTTCCTATAGAAAGTAGTGGAGTTTCACTCACACAGGAAGTTCAATCTACTCCAAATGAAATAAATATAGAAAATCAAGATCCTGAAGCTCCCGTTGAACCCACTACAAGTCCTAACAAAAGGGGATTAAAATCAGATGCTTGGCCCTATTTTAAAAGGCAAAAAATAGGAGGCATTTGGAAGGCTATATGCAAATCTTGTGATAAGAAAATTGGTGGTGATACAAAAAATGGTACTAAACATTTATTTGATCATATTAGCATATGTCCAAAACGCACAGAGGGTCCAAAACAAGCCATGCTTAAAGTGACAGAAAAAAAATTCGGAAACAGACATGAATCATTTGTGGTTGGAAATTATACATTTAATCAAGATGTTTCTAGGAATGAACTCGCGAAGATGATTATATTGCATGAATATCCCATCATGATGGTTAACCATATTGGTTTTAGAAATTATAGCCATTCTCTTCAACCTTTGTTCAAGATAGTTTCTCGCAACACCATGAAGAATGATATAATGAAGTTGTATGAAAGTGAGAAGTCAAAGCAAATGAAAATACTTGCAAAGAATAAAAGCCGCATTGCAATAACTACTGATATGTGGACTGCTAGCAACCAGAACAAAGGATATATATCTGTTACAGCTCATTACATTGATGAAAATTAAATTTTGCAGAATCGGATCATCAAGTAACTTCTCCCTTCCATTTACGTTATTATTATAATATAGTTATTTTATGTGATATTTATTATAATTTATTTTAGGTTCATTTATGTCCCTACGCCACATACTGTTGAGGTCATTTGTGATTTTTTGGTAGATTGTTTGATGGATTGGAATATTGATAGAAAATTGTCAACATTAACGTTGATAATTGTAGCACCAATGATGCTCGATTGACCTTTTGATTGATAAGATGTCACCTTCTTCTTTTATTTTAAAAGGAAATTGTTTCATATGCGTTGTTGCGCCCACATATTAAACTTGATAGTGAAAGATGGCATGCAAACAATTTCTAGTTCAATTGAAAAGATTAGGGAAAGTGTCGGTTTTTGGGTAGCAACACCAAAGAGGGAGGAGAAATTTAAAGAAACTTGTAATCAATTGAACATGACTTATGAAAAGAAGCTTGCACAAGATTGTAGAACAAGATGGAACTCTACTTATTTAATGCTTGCTTCTGCATTGCCTTACGAACAAGTTTTTAAACGTTTAAAACAACGCCGTGATTCCCAATATAAGTGTGCACCAAGTGAAGAAGATTGGAAAATGGCAAGAGAAATTTGTGACAAGTTGAAATTATTTTTTAGTGTCACTGAGTTGTTCTCGGGTACTAAGTATCCAACATCAAACATTTATTTTCCCAAAGTTTGTCAAATAAGATTAGCTTTAAGAAAGTGGGAAGATTCTTCTAGTGATACTATACAAAGTATGGCAAGAAGTATGATAGTGAAGTTTGACAAATATTGGAGTTTGATTAATGGGGTGATGGCAATAGGGGCTGTTTTGGATCCTAGATATAAAATAACTTTGTTGAATTACTTCTTCCCACTTATGTATGGGAATAATGCTCCCAAAGAATTGGAAAAGGTAATACAAATGTGTGAAGATTTAGTTGAAGAATATCAACCAAATAATGATATGGTTCCTACAAGTAGTGAAGTTGGTGCATCAACATTGGTAGATGACATTGATGTCACAAGTCAAGATTGGGAGAAGGCTTATTCGAATATGTGATGGAAAATACTTCAACTACAAATGTCAAGTCGAATTTACTTCCTACTTGGAAGATGGTGTCTTGCTTGATAAACAAAAAGGAAAATTTTGACATCTTAGGATGGTGGAAACAAAATGGTTTGAAATTTCCAACTTTGCAAAAGATTGCAAGGGACTTTTAGCAATTCCTATCTCTACCGTTGTTGAGTCCGCCTTTAGTACTAGTGGTCGTGTTTTAAGTCAACAACGTAGTAGGTTGAAGGAAGACACTTTAGAGGCTTTGATGTGCACTCAAGATTGGATCCGAAAAGATATAAAAGGTAATATATTTTTATCTTTTACAAGATTAATTGAAAAGGATTTTTAAATTTTAATTTAGCTATTTGTTTCTTAGGTTATTCAAAACGTTGACTCAATTCGAATGTGTGGATGAAGATATGGATGATGATGATGATGATGATGATAATAAGGTAATTTACATATTAGGGGTTGATTACCTTTTAGTTTTTAAAGTATTTTTTAAGTAAATATAATTATTGATTGTTTACTTTTCGTAGGAAAAAGAAAGTCATATCTAATTGTGGAATGAGGAAGAAGACCTTGCAAGGAGAAGTTGGAAAGAGAGACATGATTGATCATTACTTGTTTGGATATTTTGCTTAATATTTTAGTTTATTTATATGTAACTTTGTTTTAAGTATTTTGATATTTCTACTTTACGTGTGTTATCAATTGAGCAAATAGAGATATGTTGACTTTTGCTTTTAGTTGACTTATTATGAAGTATTTTTTAGCTTTTCAAGCATACTCATGATGCTAAATTTTATAATTATCCCTTATTAGTTTTGATGAAGTATAGTTTTTTCAGCATAATTATGTTGTTGGATTTTTTTAGTTGTTTAGGCATATTGTTACTTTAAAAAGTATTATAGTTCATTTTGTTGAATTTTATAGCATTTTATAGAAATTTATAAAAAAAATATTATTATTTTGTGTTCCATTAGTATTTTAATAAAAATAATAAATGTCAAATACTAGTATTTTTAATAACATAATAAATATGTGAATTCTTTGTGCTTTTTATTTTTATAAAATATAAACATTTTAAAAAATAAAATATTAATGAATAAATGTAGGATCTATGGGGATCCCATGGAACGGGATCCGCGGGAACGAGATGGGGATAGAAATTCCCGTGGCGGAGATCGGGACGGGACGGGAATGAATTTGATGGCGGGGAAAAAGATGGGGAAGTGTCCCCCCGGCCCCGCCCCGCCCCATTGACATCCCTAGTACCAAATGCGCCTTCGTGTAACTCTTCCATGATACGTTCCATTTCCGGTCTACAGTGAGTAAGCACAAGTCGTGGTTGCGCTTGTATAAGATGTCGTTGCTGAGGAAGAATTTGGATGCGAATCTTCTCAAAAACTTCTTATCGTTGACAGATGCCCCTGCGGGATATTCCTGAGTCTCAAGATACCTCTTCACATCGTATTACCAAGGTTTCTCTTCCGTATCAAGTTCATAACAGTATGCTGGTTCGTCAAACTTCTCAATGATGATTTGGGGAGCCTCGTTGTCCCATCTGACCTTGAACATAGACGACATAGTAGCTAACGCGTCTGCCAATTGATTCTCTTCTCGTGGAATATGATCAAAAGTAACCTCTTCGAAGTAGGGGATCAAACTTAAAACATGCTCTCGATACGGAATGAGATTCGGATGGTTCGTATCTCACTCGCCCTTAATCTGACTGATCACTAAAGCTGAATCTTCATACACTTGTAAGAAATTGATTCTTAAGTCAATAGCAGCTTTAATACCCATGATGCACGCTTCGTATTCGGCCATATTGTTGGTACAACTGAAGCAAAGTCTGGCGGTGAATGACGTGTGTCCGCCTGTAGGGGATGTAATGATGGCGCCAATGCCATTGCCAAGTGCGTTTGAGGCTCCATCAAAGACCATGGTCCATCGGGATCCTTGTTCAGGTCCTTCGTCTGGTCCTGGTTCTTCGCAACCAGTAATTAGCAAAACATCTTCGTCTGGAAACTCGAACTGCATAGACCGATAGTCATCTACGGCTTGATGAGCCAAATGATCGGATACTATACTTTCTTTAATTGCTTTCTGAGAAGTATACTGGATGTCATACTCGGTCAAGATCATTTGCCATCTTGCTATTCTTCCGGAGAGAGCTGGTTTCTCAAATATGTATTTTATCGGATCCATCTTAGAGATCAACAAGGTAGTGTGAGTCAACATATCTTGTCTTAGTCGTGACCCAAGCCAAAGCGGGTTTTCTCGAGTTGTGAGTATCTTGTTTCACACGGTAAACTTTTGCTAAGGTAGTATATTGCATACTCTTTTCGACCGACTCGTCATGTTGCCCCAACACACACCCCATTGAGTTCTCTAATCGCAAGTACATGATAAGAGGTCTTCCTTGGCATCGGGATAGGAGGATTCTGTAGGTACTCCTTGATTTTGTCAAAAGCGATCTGGCAATCTTCGTTCCATTCCACTACTTGATCTTTCTTCAGTAACTTGAAGATTGGCTCACAAGTAGCAGTTAGATGTGCAATGAATCTGGCGATGTAATTCAATCGGTCCAAGAAACCTCTAACTTCCTTCTCGGTGCGGGGAGTTGGCATTTCTTGAATGGCTTTAACCTTGGCGGGGTCAACTTCAATACCTTTACCACTGACAACAAATCCTAGGAGCTTACCGGATCTGACTCCAAAGGTGCACTTGTTGGGATTAAGTCTCAGTCTGTACTTCTTCAACCTATCAAACAATTTCCGCAGATAATCAAGATGTTCTTCTTCAGTCTGTGATATAGCTATCATGTCGTCGACGTAGACCTCTATCTCGTGGTGAATCATGTCATGAAATAACGCCACCATGGCATGCTGATAAGTTGCGTCTACGTTCTTCAGTCCGAACGGCATAACCTTGTAGCAGAAAGTGCCCCACTGTGTAACAAAAGTTGTCTTCTCCATGTCTTCAGGAGCCATTTTGATCTGATTGTAACCGGAGAAACCATCCATGAAGGAGAAGACCTTATGTTGGGCGGTGTTGTCAACCAGAACATCAATATGAGGAAGTGGGAAATCATCTTTCGGACTCGATTTGTTCAAATCTCTGTAATCCACACACATTCGTACCTTGCCATCCTTCTTAGGTACGGGTACCACGTTTGCAACCCATTGCGGATAAGAAGTAACAGCTAAGAAACCGGCATTGAACTGCTTCATAACTTTGGCTTTGATTTTCTCAGACATCTCGGGACGCATGCGACGAACCTTCTGCTTTACTGGGAGAAAGCCTTCTTTTGTCGGTAACCGGTGTACCACAATATCAATGTCCAAACCTGGCATGTCTTCGTATGACCAAGCAAAAACCTCAATATAGTCTCGTAGCATCTGAACCAATCTTTCTCTGACACTGTTCTCAAGACCCGCTCCTATCTTGATCTCTTTTCTGTCTTCATTAGTACCCAAATTCACAACCTCAACTGGCTCTTCGTGTGGCTGTATAACTCGTTCTTCTTGTTGTAGCAGTCTGACAAGTTCTCCTGGCACTTCATAATCTTCCTCACCTTCGTATTCGGCTTGGTAGATCGGATTATCGAAGTCATATTTAACAATAGCATAGCTGGTATCAACGAGATTCAGAGTGATTCTGCAGTGTATCACGTGGGTGTGTGTAAGAACACATAGCTTTTTGAAGAGGTGATAAAGTACAAAGAAAGAAAACAACATTTAAATGCAAAAGTCCAATGATTTTATTGAATGAAAATATGCAAATGACAGATAATAACCCTCACAAACGAGCCATGATGCCCCGGGCAAGGCACTAGGCTTTAGAGTTTATTGTTCAAACATAGAAAACGAAAAGCAAAAACAAAGGCAATTACTCATGTCTAAAGGAGATTGGTATGACGTCTTCAGTCTTCCAATTGCTGAGTCCGTTGTCGGGAGTTGGGAAGATCCACTTGCTGATGTCGAAGTCGTTGTCATCGTCTTCTATAGCATGGATTCCATTTTGGCTGATGCGGAAAGGAAGTTGGTCGGCACGTTTGCGGCGTATCCTCTTCTGTCCTTTGATGGTGAAGCCTAAACTAGTCTTGTCAGATTTTAAAGGAAGATCAAGGAGCCGACCCCAAATAGTACTACTTCCTTCTTCAACAGCAGCTTGAGCATCCTTCAGCGAGGTCATCCTAGGCGGAACTTGTGTAACTTCAGGAGTGACAGGAGAGTCAGCAGGCATGACTCTGGGGATTGTTTCGAAATCTTGACAGGGAGTTTCGAAGAATTCACCCTCCATCTCGAGATATCGGAATGACTGCAGATGACTGACCATATATTCTTCTTCACCACATACTGTAACAACCTTCCCCTTCACCGGGTACTTCAACTTCTGATGCAAGGTAGAGGTAACAGCGCCTGCCCCATGTATCCAAGGGCGTCCGAGTAGGCAAGAGTAAGCTGGAAGGATGTCCATGACAAAGAAAATGGAATCAAAAGTTTGGGAACCGACTTTAACAGGCAGAATGAGCTCTCCAAGTACTGTTCGCTTGGAACCATCAAAAGCTCTCACAATTATGTCACTGGGTTTCAAAACCAACTCTTCAACATCAAGTCGATCAAAAGCATCCTTTAGTAGGATATTCAGAGCAGAACCGGTATCCACCAAAACATGAGATAATGTAATGCCCTTGCATTCAACAGAGATGTGCAAGGCTTTGTTGTGTTTCCTTCCGGCCGGAGTCAAATCAGCATCAGAGAAGCCTAGGCCGTTGTTGGCAGCCAGACTAGCAATACAAACTTCAAATTGATCAGTAGTAGTGTCTTGCGGTACGTGAGCATTCTTCAGAAACTTCACCAAGGCTTTAACATGAGCCTCAGAGCACAAGAGCAGAGCGAACATGGAAATCTTGGACGGAGTTTGTCCCAACTGTTCCACAACATTGTAGTCACTCTTCTTGATAATCTTCAGAATTTCCTCCATTTCTCGTTTGGAGATGTCTTCAGCAACTTCCTTTAGTACTTCTGTCTGAGCAGGGTGAGTCACTGGTTCTTTCCCTCGCGCCTCGGAAATTGGTTCAATAGCTGGAATGCGAGCTGGAGTCGCAGTGTCTTTTGGAGGAGAGATCTCTGGAGAAAACACTCTTCCGGTTCTGGTCACCTTACCTGATCCGGTGATGTTGTCAATGTCAGGAATGGTAGCTTCGGTTGTAAGATCCTCAATGGTCAAAGGGTCTTGCTTGACGCCATGATAGTAAACCTCAGATCCCTAATTCCAAGGGATAGCTTTGTCAGAGGAATATGGAACTGGTCTTGGAGAAGTAATGACGAGAGGTGCCACTCTAGGCACAGGATCAGCAGAGGAAATCCTTATTGTGTTGACATCAGCATAGTCTTCTGGGAAATCGTCACCCCATCCGGTTGCCTTAACATCTTCAATAGGAATTTTGTAGCTTTCGGGAACAGTATACTTTACCATGTAATCGAACTTTCCACTTGGCTGCCCCAAGGTATGCCACACATTCGGTACAGTTTCATTCACATCTTCGATCTTCAGTTTCTTAGACATGTCTTCGCACAGATTCTCCACAGGTGGTTTCAGGAATAGTATTTCGCGGCTATCCATCATGCACTGGACACGTCTTCTCAACCAAGCACAACCGTCAGGCGCAGATGGGCACCAACGACAATTCTCTGGGCATCCTGGGTTGACACCGGCTTGCAGCAAATTCTTCTTAACAGTCATCAGAGGAATGGTCAAGTCATCTATGTTGAAAACATAAGAGTTCTCACCAATAGCATTGGAACTTTTGTCATGGTTAGGCATATGCGCGTTGATCACATTCGGAGTCTCAACAGGAGGGTCAAATTCAATCTGCTTAGCTTCAATCATATCTTGAATCTTGTTCTTCAGAGCCCAACAGTTGTCAGTGTCGTGCCCTGGGCTGTTGGAGTGGTAAGCACACTTAGCATTAGGATTGTATCTTGGAGAAGAAGTGTTGATATTCTGAGGGGGATCCCTCAAGGTAATCAGCTCTGCTTTCAATATGTGTTGCAATGCTTGCGACAATGGCATGTTGATCTTCGTAAACTGTCTTCGTGGCGCGTTCTGGTTACGCGCGTTATCTCGCTGAGGTTGTGCTGATGTAGGAATGGAGATCACAACTACCCCTACAGATTGAGCACGGTCAGTCTTGACTCGGCTTCTCTGACCATACACAGCATTGGCTTCTTTCTTACCACCAAAATATCTCTTCGCAGCATTTGATGATGACTCTACCTGAATCTTTCCGCTCTTGATACCAGCTTCAATACGCTCTCCTGTCAATATCAGCTCGGTGAATCCGGCTGAAGAGTTTCCAATCAGATGATTGAAGAAAGGGCCTGTCAGTGTTCCCATAAACATATCAACCAACTCCCTATAGGACAAGGGTGGCTGAACTCTGCCTGCTATATCTCTCCATTTCTGAGCATACTCTTTGAACTTCTCGTCACGACCAATAGACATGCTCTGTAGTTGCATGCGAGTGGGTGCCAATTCAACATTGTACTCATACTGTCTGTAGAAAGCATCTGCTAAGTCACTCCAAGTACGAATACGATCATTTTCTAGATGATAATACCACTCCAACTGAGTTTCGGACAAACTCTCTTGAAAATAATGCATCCACAATTTTCTGTCATCAGTGTGGGGGTTGATCTTCTGAACATAGGACTTCAAATGCAGCTTCGGACAAGAAATGCCATCATACTTGGCAAAAGTAGGAACTTTGAACTTGGGAGGAATCACCACACCAGGGACAAGACTCAGATCATCAAAATTCAGCCCTGACATCTTCAGATTTTCCACAGCATTCAGACGGTCTTCAAGTTGCTTGTACTTGTCATCTTCATCAGAGTACTGATCCTCATAGTCTTCTCCTTTCTTCTCAGGTTCACGTTGATCGTCCTCGTCATTGCCCTAGACACTCCCCTCAGTCTTGACACTTTCTGAGAGCTCTATCCGGCTGACCACCTTAGGACCACCTTTGTAACGTCTACCCATGTTGAGAACACCAACGACCCTCTTCTTTCTGTTGATGAGCTTCTTCAGATCTTCTTGGCCTTGGACCAAGCTGGTAAACATCTTCTGGAACTGAGCATTTTGAGCCTGGAGATCTTTAACAGTCTGTTCAAGAGTCATTTCTGCTAAAATAAATAGCGAGAAAATGAGAAAGCCAATCTTCAATGTACCTGTTATGAGATGTTATGCCATGATATGCGATGTTTATGCAAATGCAATGCAATGTTTTCAAGGACCTTAAGGATTTAATTTGTTAAACAAGCACGAACAAACATTTATTAGTTCTATTTTTTATTCTCTTTCTTTTTAAGTACAAAAGTTAGTTCAAAACAATAAAATAAAATAAGAGAACATAAATCCTAAAGCTCTAAATTTCCCATGGGCGCTTCCTCTTGGTGCCGAGGTAGGCGTTGATGTTCTGTTCCTCGTGAAGTAGCTTTGTCAACTCTAGTACCTTCTTTTCGCTCGCATAGCACTGAGCTTCAAATGTATCTCTTTCTTCTTTAAGTTGAATCCAGGATCTCTTCAAGTCTTCAAAATCAGTAGGCATGTCGGGATGGAGAACAGCATAGGGTACGTCACCTATAGCAATAGGTTCCATAATTATTGGTAAAACAGGCGTGAATGGCATCATGAGGTTTTGAGCTCGAGCTTGCACCCATTTAAGGTAAGGTTCCCAAGGAATGGAGTTTTGGTTCCCCAAAGTCTTGGTATCAGTCTTCTTTACCATGCCCCAAGCGTGTATGAACCTTCGTCGGTAATTCTGGAGATCATGGTTGTAGTCGAACACAATGTCTTGGAGAAGCACATCATGTGGACCATCTCTTCGAGCATAACCAAACTGACGTAGAGCTAGAGAAGGGTTGTAAGTGATACCTCCTCTTATGCCAATGAGTGGCACATTAGGGAATTCTCCACAACGCTCAATGAATGTGAAGTCCTTTTGAGAGAAAAGACACCAACGGATATCTGAATGAGAGAGTGACATTAGTCTTTGAGACCACTTCAACCTTTGTTCGTTCTTCAATACTGACGGAGGAAGGTGCGGAATAAACCACCTAGAAAGTAACGGTATGCAACACATGAGAGTTCCTTGTCTTTTGATAGTACGAGTGTGGAGAGAATGTAGGATGTCTCCAAGTAAAGTAGGCACGGGATTACGAGTAAGGAATAACTTGATGGCGTTAACATCTATGAATTGATCCGAGTTAGGAAATAGAACCAAACCATAGATTAACAAGGCTACAATGTCTTCGAATGCTTGAAAACTCATAGCTTTAAGGAATTCTCGAGCTTTCTTTATTAGGAACTTAGCAAGTAAACCCTTAACTCCACTTCTTGTTTCCCAATTGGCTTCAATGTCTGAGCGCTTTAGGTGTAGCGCTGATGTGATGTCTTCGTACCTAGGAACCTTTTCTAGACCGGTGAATGGCATTTGATCAAGAATAGGTATCCCAAGTAGCTTAGAGAACTCTTCCAAAGTAGGAACCAACTGATAATCTGGGAATGTAAAGCAATGGTGTTTCGGATCGAAGAACTGGAATAGGACATGCATCATATCTTCTTCAAAACTGGAGATAACCAAGTCAAGCAGATAACCATGTCTTTTGATGAACTGAGCATGATCGAGAATTTCTGAAACCAATTCTTTGAGCTGAGAAGGTATACTCATGAATTTGATTCGGATAGTCTTTCTAGAAGCCATAATCCCTACAAAACAAAGCAAAGATAAATCCCTAGGTCCTTGAAATAGTTAGAAATGATATGCAATGTGATGATGTCATGTTTAGCACACACAAACAATTCACACAATGATCCTATGTTTAAGGCTTGCATGAGGTATAGGTGATTACCCCACCAAAAGTTGGAGTTGGTTCATCCTGTCCTATAATAGTAACCGGGTTCTAGGAATCTCATATCATTGATCTTTCTCGTAGGCGTTTATTTCAATACGACTACCAAGTGGTCGACCGAAAATATCCCAAAAGTCTGATCTTAATGAGCGTAGCATCGAGTATCAGCCAACCTTAGTCTACACCAAAGCCGACCATCTCACTACCTTCTAATGGCCAAGATGGGTCAATTAGGGTTCTAAAAGTTGAGTTAGTGCTGATGACACGACGCAAAAGCCAAATACTATCCTCAACTTGGAAATGAAGAGTATCAAGACATCCAAAGTGTCGCACTAATGTAGCCATCATGTTGACCATTTCGGTATACGCCTAACGGTCGCGACGATCTAATGCTACTTACCTAAAGGAAACCTGGATCCGGGTGTAGGATCCCCCACAAATATAATATCCAAGCAACCCTTAAAGATAAAGTAAGCAAGTCAAACAAAAAGCAGTAAAAGTGATCTAGAAATCCCTAAGGTATTCTTTCTTTAGGGTGTTTCCCCGGCAGAGTCGCCAGTTCTGTAATACGGTGAACTGACTTTGAGATTTTTGTATCACAAATGTGCGGATAGCAAGAGTCGCCATCGACTTTTCTTTTATCCAATTAAGGGAAGGTGAAAAGAACAGGAAAAGACCTTCGTTAGATTCTGAGTAAGGGAGAAGGTTATGAAAAGGGAAGGTATTAACAACACCCTTTTCCATCCGTAGTTATCTACGGGCTCTTAGTTGCTCTTAGATCACTTTAAAATTGTGCTTTCTGTGTGTTTGAGAAAAATGTTTTGGAAAAGGCATTTCGCTTTGACTTTGTAATGATTCATGTAGGAATTTATACAAAGTATTCGGAAATGTTTCGTTTTGAAAAGAGTTTAAACTTTGACATAAGTGTGTGGTGTGAAAAGTATTTTGTTTGAGCAAGCAACTAAAAATCTTATTACCTACTCAGAATGGTCATTTTCGTGTTGTTTTACTTTCCTTTAGAATAGCGCTATCAATTCCATTAGTTGGTAGGTAACCCTATTCGTTGGATGTAGAAGGGTCATTCGAAGGGACATCGGATGGTCATAGAAGGTAACTTGTAGGAGTATCCTAGCACATTTGAAGGGACTATCATCATTTTTCGTAGGCGACAATCGAGGGTCAAGATCATGTATTCGTAGGCGACATCGTGGGTCTATGATCTTTGTATCGAAGGGACTATGATGATTTGTTTGGAAGGCGACAGTGCTAGGATACCTCTACGTTCGAGGGACTTGACCATTTATTCGAAAGACAACGAGAGAGAATACTCTAGGGTGTGCATGTGTGAAAAGAGTGTGTTAAATTCAGATATGTTATCTTAGCATTATGAGTGATCTATGTCCAATTTTACCTTGCCATACACGCCTAATTACTAGCAGTTTATAGGGTGCAGAAAGTAAATTGTGGAAATGTAAAGTGCGGAAAGATAAAGTCCTACGCTATTACATGGCTTTGGGGCAGTTACATAATAGGAGTGCGGAAAATAAAAGTCATAATTAAACTATTACATCCCATAGGCAGTTACATAATTGAAAGGAAAACGAAAGAAAATTGTCCGAAACGTTACAACCTGTGAACAGATACATAATCGAAAAACAAGAGAAACTGCATAAGAGGAAAATGTTAGTAAAAAGAAATATTTTTGAATGAGGAAAAAGGTTTTTGATTAGTAATGACAATAAGATGATAAGATAATTTTTTGATAATTTTCTGGATCGTGTTTGATATTTAAAAACAATTAAAAGTCAAATTAATGATTAATTAGCAATTAAATAAAATATGCATGTAAAAATATTAATTTTAATGTTAAAAATTAAATAAACATTTTTCTGATGATAATGCAAAAAGAAAATATTTTTGGTGTTTTTTAGATGCATGATAAAATTATTTGAAGATAAATTAAATTAGCATGAAAATATTAAAGAAAAAAAGAAAAAAAAACATGTTAGTTTGTAAAGTGATAAAATATATGTCATGGCTGGGAATCGAACCGGAGACCTTTCCTTCACACACACGCGCCATGACCAACTGAGCTGGAGTGTATACGTGTTCAAATAATAAAACAAAAAACGTTATAAGCGAAATCGGACCCTGATGCCTAGAACACGCGCGAAGATCTTCATCTTCTTCGTTTGAATTTTCAAACACATAGCGTCGGCTGAGTTCGACGCTATAACCCCTGTAAAAATCAAAAATCCAACACAAGCAATATAAATGCAATATGAAGCCATGGTTCGATTGGAAACATCGTTCTAAACACGATGGTGGTCTTAGATTTGTCCAATTTGACGTATTTCATGAGATCCCAATTCGAGCAGTGGAACCCTAGCCATGGTGATTTCCGATTCAGGCCACTAAAATGCAATTAAATTATGCAGAAAGTTTCCAAACTTCAATCTAAACACAAAACAAACATCAAAACTCGTTAAAGATGCATGAATGATAAAAATCGATTTTGGAAAAAGTTTGACAAACCGAATTCTGGATTGCTCGATTCTTGATGATTTTATGTTGTAAAGGTCTGGATTGACTCAAGAGGCTTCAAGGAATGCAATGGAGTGCTTGGAATCAACTGAAACGATCTAAAACCAAGGCTGTAGGTTGCTTGAAAGGCACAGATTTTTTGACTTAGGTTAGGGTTCTTTTGAGCAATTTTTCTGTTCTTTCTCATGTTGTGTGCATTGTATATTTATAATGGATGGATTTAGGTCTGAATTCAAGAGCAAATAATGATCAATCAATGTAAAAAATATTTGATTTTGTGTGATACCAAATCTTTCCTTTTTTATCCAATTTTTATCAATTTCTTGCCAAATCAAAGCCAATTTCGAAATTTGCCAGCCTTTATGAGTTGCTTGGACCTCAAGAATGAGAGAAAAATCAATCTTGCATTTAATTTTGATTTTCTACCTTTATTTTTAATTTAATTTGTTTTTAAATGAATAAAATCCAAATTAAATAGAAAAATAAAGATAAAATTCGTGGCATTGGGCTTGGAGGTTCCAAATAAGATAAGGAACAAGTTTAAACCAAGAAAAGTTGGGCCCATTTGCAAAATTTTGGGTTTTGGCAAGTATTTCTTTTTGTGCAATTGTCCAAAAATGCCCAACTTGTGCAAGGTGTATTTTGCTCAATCTCCCACATTTTTTTAGTGCTCTTGGACTTTTTAGAAATCTATAGGTGTCCTCTAAACAACCTCTTTGGTTTCATCTCAATTGGGGTTTCCATGCTCAATAAAACTTCATTACAAAAAGTTGACTTTTTATTGACTTTGAAAAGGACCTGTAATGTTTTGATCCATATCTTCAAAATGAAGCATTTTTTGACCATGCTTGTGAGACATGAAGTTGTAGAGAATTGAATTTCCTTCAAAATGAGAGGTGGTGGAAAAATTTCTAAGAAAGTATGAAGAAGTTATGCTCAGTCAAAGTTCAGTTGACTTTTCTCTAGAAAACCCTAATTTGGAAAGTTTGACTTTTGAGCAAATCTTGAGTTTTCTTGATGAATCATGATCAACCCTTGATCAAATGATGAATGTAACTTAAAAATGAGGATGTTGACCAAAAATCATGAAGTTTGACTGTATGTTGACCACAGTTGACTTTGTGTCCAATACAACTGATTTTCAACCATCTGAGCAATTGTCTGAGGAAACTTGACTTGTAAAGCTTGAAACTTGACATGGAGAATCTTTGAAGTATATGATGGGGCATGATGAACATTGGAGATGTTGGTAGTCCATCTTGATCTGAGAATTGTCAAACCCTAGTTTGGGTTGATGGTCTAGGAAAGGGTTTGTCTGATCAACCCTTGAGGAATCCTTGAGTATGGATGTATGAGATATCTTGAGGAATAGGAGGGCAAATTTTGGGGTATGACAGCCGGGGGTTATAAATACCCTCTCATTCGAGAGGGTCAGGTATTCTATTCTCTTCACTTACTTGCTCTCTCCTTTTGCCGTCACTTACTTTGACATCAGAGTATCTTGCAGGTATCCTCCCATCTCTTTCAACTGCAACAGCAACTTGGGCCTTGACGAACCTTCTGATCAGGTACGATCAACCGTCAACTTTGAAATAAGTGTTTGGCACACAAGAGTGTGGCTCTCCTCTCCTTGACCAAGCAACCCAGATACGACCCGATACCTATAATTACCATCACTTCTCACATCCATGATCTTTTTATTGTGTTTGTGCATAAAAAGTGTCATCTCATCAATGTAGTTTGTTGGTGCCTGTGGTTGTGGTTGCGGTGGTGTACGAGGTGGTTTGGAAATCCGAGCTCCCTTTTTAACATTTGTTTTGAATTTTGAGGTTGGAGAATCCTGGAATATTTCATCAACAACTTCGTGGTAAGAAGGAACACGCTTTGTTGTACTGTCTACTTGTGAAGTTTTCACCTTTTTAGATGCACCTTTAGTTTTTACCGGTTGTGATGAGGTTTCAAATCAGTTGTTTCCGGAAATGCGACTTTTCTCAACTGTTCTTTAATGTGAAACTTCATAGTATCGTCCACTTTAGAAAATAGACCCATTATGACTTCCAAATCGGTTGTGATGGTTATGTTGGATTTCCCTTCCTTTGACGGCTCGTAGTCATCGAACCGAATCATTTTCCAATGATTGCATACCCTAGCCATTCGTATGGGGAATTGAGCTTAATTTTTTTAAAATAATACAAGCACGTGGAAGCCCATAAGACGTCCTTATTGTACACCCACATTTCAAACTATCTGGCCCTGTGGTTTCCGCTCGTTTCACTTCATAAAAAATAAAATTTAATCCCTCCCGGGATATGTTGTTAACCAACTACAAATAAAGAGTGTTGTCTTTGAACTGGTGTTCCAATACAGTATTTCTCCTACCAAATGTTGTTTGGATTTCATTATGTTGACTTTAGAGCATTTGGTTTACAATATTCCATTCTCTACAAAGGTCTCCCTTACTATCACTCAACCACTTATTCAAAGCCGCATGTGCAGATTCCACTCTATTAGTTGTTGTGTTCCCCAAATGTCTAACATGATCCGTCCAAGCACATGCAACTTTCTCTTTCACTTGATCAAGGATAGTGGACTCAACGTATTTCAAGAAATTGAGATATTCGACACACAAGTTCCTAAAGTGTACCACATTCTAAGTATATAACTCTTCTGTAGCAGAATTAAGAGTATAAGTTCATGCACTCATTATATTCTCAACCACAACACCAAATTTGATCACTTCTTTGTCTTCACCCTTTTTCTCTTTGGTGCTAACCACGGGTTTTAATCGGGCTCTCACATTTTTTGTTATGTGATACCGATAAAGTATTGCGATTCATAAAGGAAACACATTGCCAACCATATTCGTAACGGTTTTATCTCAGTTGATAACAATAATCATATGCATATTTTTTTATCTTTCAACAAAGTCTTGCAAATACCCAACGCCCAAGTGACATTGTCTTCCTTCTCACTTTCTAAAAAATCAAATCCAATCGAAAATGTCTTGTCCGTAGAGATAACACCAACAATTTCTAGAAGCGGAATCATATACTTGTTGGTCTTGTACGTCGAATCAATCATAAGAACGGTTGGAAATATGTTGAACAAATTGATACTTTTCGGATGCGTCCAAAAAATATCACGAATAGTTACGTTGTCCTCACAAACTCTGTGTCTGGAAACATAGTGGTTATCGTCCAAACATTTCAATAATTGTTGCATTTCGGACCTCGGACCTCTTTGATCAATGTGTTATTTATATCGATAATTGTAAATCGACTTGATAATTGAAACACATTATACTCTATCCATTTCAAACCGGAGAGTATGTTTGTCGTTGCAACTTTGATCAATGAGAATTCATAAATAATTTCCTTCTCTACTGGCTTAAGCCAACATACAATTGGATGTCTGTGTAACTTGGTATCCAACGAATGATTATGCATTATGGACATGACATTAAACCTCCATAAATCATTCACCCTACAATAACCGCGTAATTTGAACAAACACCCACACTTCCTCGATCTTGTGTCATCGTGTTTTATCTTGAGAATTTTTGGAACATATTTTCAACTTCTCCCGCACGCTATCACAACAAATGGTTGTAGATTACTAGTCTCATTGTCGGACCTCTCAATCAATACGCCAAAACCAAGTTTGCTAACTTTCATTCGAACCCAATCAAGCATATGTTGACGAGTGATGAAAGTTTTGTCATTTGGAAATTGTTGTCCATGATTTATCACATGCATATGTCAACGTCTTTCAGCTCATTCGAATTATCGACTTCATTGACCTTTTCCGGAACCTTTACAATAACTTTGACAATGTTGTAAGGGTGCACCATATCTAACATGTTCAAAAAAACATGAATTATGTTAAAATAAAATTCTGGTTCTGTAACACTTTATTTCACAAGTGCACTTGCGAATTTTTGCAGGTGGACTTCGCAAGTGCATTTGCAAAGTGACGTTGTTTTTTTCTTCAACAAAACAACTTTAATGCAGTTAATGTATGATGGAGGGATGCAAGTTTACCTAAAATTGCATCTTTCAATGCTCATTTTATTAATCTCAAACGACTGAAACTTGATTTGGAGACGAAAATTTCATTGAGATTGATTGACGTTTTGAGGGTTTTTTTACCAGAGAAAAAAGAAATGAATGAAATAATGTGAATAGGTGACCATGCAACATTCTAATATTGAAAAAGAAAGTTTCATAAGTGCACTTGCGATTTAGCATGTTTCACAAGTGCATATGCGAAACCCTCTCAATATTTTAAAATTCAACATTTAAATAATAAAATATGCAAAATAGGGTGATTTCGTAAGTGTACTTGCGAAATATACTGAAAGGTGAATTCACAATTGCACTTATGAATGATATTTTTAAGTTTTAAAAATCACCACTACTAAATATAAAGAGAAATCTCTCCTTACAAATACATCACTATTTTATATAATACTCTTTTAGTTTGTTAACTTCGAAGAACCGACTTAAGAAAATATTATTTCTGTTTTAAAATGAATATCATTTTAGGAAAAAAATTATTTATTATTCGGTGTATTACTTCCAATAATAATAAATTAATAAGACTAATTTAATAAAAATATAATATTTTATGATAATAAAATTATATTTTTTTAATGTGTGTCCAACCAATCAGATATTTGAACTCGTGACTTAAGAGAAACAAATCCTAAAAGACAAATTCTTAGAACGCAAACTCCCTTCCGTTGGGTCAAACTTGTCATGTGAGAATGAAGCTTCACAGATGAAAGACAAAAATTCATTAATCTCGTTATATTAATTATTCCGAAACCCCAAATACAAAACTTTCTTTTACTTGTTAAAAAAAAAGGTCGACATGAAGAACAAGAAACCCCCGGAATATCCCACATTTACCGTAATTTTAGACCGACAAGAATTAAATGAAGGGGCATAACCGTAAACCACATTACCATTTTGAAAGAAAAAAAAGGTCATGTTCGAAAACATTAGCATTAGTCAGCGATTCCTCCCTTGTCGACAAAGAAAACTTAGCCAAAAGAAAGAACACCGTTTTCCTTTTTTACATCACTTTATTTTATTGCCAATCTTCCAATTTTTCAAACCCTAATTCCGAATTCACTTCACACGGTGGAAGAAAGAAAATGTACGGCGGTGGTGGAGGAGACGACGCCCTGGCTGCTCGCCTCGGGTTAATCTCCTCGTCGCTGCTTATTCCGACGACGTCCATGATTTCCCGCGAGATGTCTCCGGCGCCTGTAAGAGAAGAGAGGCTTCCGTCTCAGCCGCAGTGGAGTCAGCAGGAGACGAGAGAGTTCATAGCGATACGCGCGGAGTTGGAGAGGGACTTCACTGCTTCCAAGAGGAATAAGACGCTTTGGGAAGTGGTGAGCGCTAAGATGAGGGAGAGAGGGTATAGGAGGAGCCCTGAACAATGTAAATGCAAGTGGAAGAATCTTGTTAATCGCTATAAGGTAACTTTTTCTTTTTCGTTTTCTCTTTTTGAGTTTTTAGTTGGATTTATAATCATAAATGATTGCAAATTCGCAATTCATTGAATTAGAGAGTTAGAAGAGATGAGAGATAATCAGAGCGAGAGTTAAAGAGACTTAAATGAAAAATGTGAACTAGGGGAAGAGTTAAATGGAGATAAGGTTAGTAAAAATTATAAAACGAGATTCTTAGTCTAACTTTTGGGAACAATGTTTTGCCGCGGTCTTGCTGGCTTTTCATTATGGCGCTTTGTCACACTTGTTTCTATGAATTTGTTCACTATGTTAAAACTAGTGGAGATATTGGTAACGCCTCTGCTGATACTGTATTGTCGTGGCTGTTTTTCTCAAACCTTTTTTAGAACTGTAGTTGTACTTATGATTTTCAATCTTTAGGACCATAGGGTTGTTTTATTTTAATTGGAAGCTACCAATGAAGAGGGCATTCTCATTATGCAATACTAGCTGAAAGAGTCTTTTATGTATAATAGTGATCTTAATTTAATTTCCTGATATCTCTTTTTGTTTTTGGTTTTTGATCTTTAGTTTGCTTCTTATGCAAAAGAAGCCATAATATATCTATTCTATCTACCTTTATTTATATTCAACAGTTGTTTTTATTTCATTTACAAATAATGAAATGTATGATGCGATATCTGTGGGATTAACAAGTGGAGACTGGGGACCATAATACTGGATTAGGTTCATATACATGAAAGTTTTATGTCATGATATAATTTGGTTGGATGGTGTGTTTTTTTAGTTTTTGGGTTAAAGTTCAAGAATCCCCTTCCAACTATGCTTGAAAGTTGAAGCTCACCAATATAACTCCTTCGTCCCTCTGCGTAGCTCAAGTGGTTGAGTTGAGACATCTGAAGAAGTTTGAGAAGTGCAAGATTCAAATCCTAGCTATTAAGATAACATCATAGCAGCAGCAACAATAATAGTAATAATAATAACTAACATTTGCTTGTAAAGAGTAAAAATACTTTTGTTTATTAAAAAACTCCTTCAACTCGGTGAAACGACATATTATTTGAAAGTGCTGGAAAAGCCATATTATTTTTAATACTGAAATGTTTGCTTTACTAAGTAAAAATCACATGATGATATTTATGCAGGGAAAAGAGACATCTGATCCAGAGCATGGCAAGCAATGCCCATTTTTTGAAGAATTGCACGCAGTTTTTACTGAAAGAGCACATAACATGCAACGGTTACTTCTCGAATCTGAAACCCGTCCAGCTCAAGCAAAGAAAGGAGTGAAAAGAACAAGTGGATATCGATCCTCAGAGGAATTCTCTGAAGATGATGAGGAAGTTGAAGACGACAGTGAAGAGGAGAAACCAGCGAGAAGCAATACACGTAAAAGGAAAGCTAGCAAAATTGCAATGGAGAAGTCTTCAAGAGCAAACAATGCAAGCAGTAGTACTGGTAATGTTCAGGAAATGCTCAAGGACTTTTTCCAGCACCAACTAAGGATGGAGATGCAGTGGAGGGAGATGATGGAAAGGCGTGCACATGAAAGACAATTGTTTGAACAGGAATGGCGACAGTCAATGGAAAAGCTTGAAAGGGAGAGATTAATGATTGAACAGGAATGGAGGGAGAGAGAAGAACACAGGAGACTGAGGGAAGAGAGTAGGGCAGAGAGAAGGGATGCTTTGTTGACGACTCTTTTAAACAGGCTCACTCATGAATCTAACTAAAAGTCGAATTTTCATAGCTAATTTATTTGTTGTTTCAATTTATTATATGATTCTAAGTTTGGTCTGAGAGAGTGAATTAAATTTTATAGCAGCTTTTGATTACAGAGAATTTTTGGAAAGGAGAGTCTTAAATAATATAATAGTACATGAACATTTTATTTTGAAAGTTGATACAGGGAAACATTTTCTTTTGTATTGATTATGTAGGGATATGCTGTTGTAAAACATGTATTTCTTCTGTATGATTTTCTTATATATGTACATACCTTATATATGTGCCTTTTGTACTCGGAAGGAACCAAATATGAAGAAAAAGATATTTTGAGACCTTTCATTGAATATTTAAACTTGCTACATCTTCCTAAGCAGAAAGAATTGTCAGTAGTCAGAGCTAAATTGATGTATTTGAGTTTGAAAACAAACTAGTTCTCATTGTTATTGCAGCAAATATTCTAGTTATCATGATGCTCTAAGTTGATGGCTGCATCACCTTTTGCACCTATATGATGTGAGGAAAGGACTTAAGTATAGTGTTTGCGAAAGACCAAACCAAAACTTGAAATCGAAAACCACAAGATAGCGCTTGCTGCAATGAAGATGTCAAGCTTTGGTTTGGTCTCCTCACAAACATAATACCTCATTTCCATCATGTTTGGGGACAAAAAGTACACCAGAAACTATATAACTGAACAAATCTAAAGAGTATTATGAAGTTGTGATAGCTAGTGTAGGAGGAAAAGAAATAATTGAATGGAAATGAAAGTGGCCAAGAAGTTAATTTATAGAAAAATATGCAAGATAAAATGCAACAAATTTAGCAAAGGTCAAACAAACACACTGAAAAAGATTGAGCTCCCTATCCAATTGTAGATGCAGGATCACTTGTAATTACAATTGAAACACAAATACTTAGTACAGAATTGCAGAAACCGTGCAAATTATTAGCAGCAAATAGTTTAGAAAAGAATAAGCATACAAAAGAGTGCTTAACTCAATTTCCTTTAAGAGCCATACACAATACAAATTATTAGCTGTGAATAATTTAGAAAAAGATAAGCATATAGGTGAGTGATTAACTCAATTTCCCTTAAGAGTCATACACAGTGCAAATTATTAGTTGTGTATAATTTAAAAAAAGATAAGCACACAAGTGAATTACGATACAAATCTCAATTTCCTTTAAGAGTCATATATACGACACAAATCTTTAGCTGTGAATAATTTCCTTTAAGATCTATACATTATACATACCGTGCAAACTATTAGTTGTGAATAATTTAGAAAAATATAAACATAGAAGTAGTGCTTAACTCAATTTCCTTTAACAACCATACAGAGTGCAAATTATTAGCTGTGAATAATTTAGAAAAAAGATAAGCATACAAGTGAATGCTTAACTCAATTTCTTTTAACAGCCATACACGATTTAACTTTACCTCATTATATTTGAAATTTACAACCTTTAATTACATATGGATCCAATTGGGATGAAGAAAGTGGCAAAACAAACTCGTGAAACTAAGGACTGCGTCAAGTGTAAGTTTCTCGTCTTTGAATTAAATACAAAAGTGACTGCAAGTTTGGCAAGTCTAAGAAAAAAGCTAAAAAATGGGAAACAAACTCTTGCAGCACGTGACATTACAGTCCAAACATGGTTTTGAAGTAAATATTCTCGTTTATATGAATCCATGATGATAACAAAAACCAAACAACATATTAAGCCTCAAACTAGATCAATCCAAGACAAGAACTTAAAATAAAAAGTGTCAACATTTATTTGTTCTCAGCAAGTCTGAAAAATACAGTATTAATGAAGGGGAAAAGGTTTGTGACAGTGCTGGAGTTTCTACTTGTTTACTTCGACAAATGTGTTGATTTAAATGTATTAGCAATTTGGTTCCTCAAAGAATTTATTTTCTTATTTGAAATTTTGAATGGAAAAAGTTAGTAACCAATTGTTAGAAATATTAGGAAAATCCAAAGTCTAAGTATCAAAAAGAGTTAAAACCCATTTATAAAAGGTAACACCCCTCAAATTACAAGTCTTGTAAAAAATGAGTTTTATTCAAAAACCTAATAAAAATGTTCAAGGAAGAGTGTTATGGTTTGAATTATGCAAAGTATTTTTCCATGGATTCATTATGTCACATACAGGAAATGAGGGCATAAGGGGAAAATGATTCAAACAACCTCAATGCCCTTAAGTGAATTATTACAACAACAAAAGAAACTAAAGAAAAGAACATTCCACTTTTTAGCATGACCGTAATATTTTCATTTTGCAGTTCCTTAAGAGGCTGTGCAAAGGGATGTTATTTCATGTTTTCTTGTAGACTCTCTTAAGTTGGAAAGCACTGATACAACCGGATAATATTCTCATAATGACAGAAGTATCTTACAGTAATGCACATTTAAAAAAAAAATACTAAACATGTTGCAATCTGGCTTGGAAGCAGAAACATTGAGACACCTAAGAGCAAATTTTGTTTTGGAACTTTTGTACTATTTGCTCTAAGGAACTTTTGTACTAGCTTGATTCTCCTGGAGGCTTCTCCTTTGGATGTTTTGAGGCATAATGAGCAGCAAGTTGGTTTGGATTTGCAAGTTGGACCTGAAAAAGAAAGAGCATCAACAGCATTAAGAATCCTGTTGCATACATAAAGTTCTCACAAGGTTCTTGCAAAACATCTCCACAAACTCATGGTTCTATAACGTATTATGGTCATGCTAATAAGGTGGAATGTTCATAGGTTGTTTAAGTCTCCAATACCATTAGAAAATTTTCTGAAAAGCGTCTAAATTGAATAGGCACAACAACCTATTTAACCATATAGTATCACACTACCTGATCAACCAGCTGAATGATCAATATGAGATATACATGATTTTGTTACTTAGTTTTATCAAAACAACATTTCAAAAGTCAAATTGTAAAAACTGTGATATTAAAAGCGATACTCTCGATACTCAAAAACACTGCATGTACAAGACACCGGACAAACACAGTATTGTTATTTAACCAATCAGTTTAAGCATGATTAGTAACTTGTAGAACATGAAATGAAGTTATTTCACAAAAAGGAGTGTTATTTGGTATTAGGAATGTTTTAATCTGAAATAAATGTTGGTAAAAGCGGGAAAAAATGTTTACCATAAGAGATGAAAGTTAACAATCAAACATATCTTATTCTTATGAATGCGGTCTACAACAACAATCAAGTCTTACCCCACTAAGTAGTGTCAGCTACATAGATCAAACAACGTCATAATGTTTTCGCATATATTATATTTCTATCCACCTCTAACGATTAGACTACCCTTGATCTGATCAACTTTCTACGAGTGTGATCTAATTGGGCACTAAACATTTATTTCATAAAACACCGCCTAAATATAAAATTTATCATTTGAGGCATAATTGAATGCATCAAAACATGCAGGCCTAACTTGTATCCGTGTAAACATGCATGTTCATAATTCTTTAGAGTGAATACACATTACATGAGAAACACTGCTCTCAACGCAAGACCTAGACACGCATAGACATTATACACAGTCATGTTCATCTGAAAGAGACAGTTGCATACCGATAATACTTTTCAAAGAATGCTAATTTAACTCTCCAAACACCGCAAAAGCATAAACGAATGCATGTTCGTATTATAATTAACAAATCAATAATTGAACCATATAAACCCTAACTCTAGCAACACATGCATCAACAAATCCAAGAACTGAAACAACAATTTCTCACTCAATCAAGATTGAAATTATGAATAAACAGAACCTAGATCCGCTAATTCGATGGCATAACATTGCTGAAGAACAGAAGAAAGGGGAAAACGAAAAACCTTGCAGATAGGGCATGTGATTTTGAGACCTTCGGCTCTGGCTTCAATCTGAGAGCCTTTGGATTTCTGATTCTTCTCAGCGTTACGCTTCTGCGCTTCGATTTTCTGCTTTCCCCGCGTCATCTTGATGTGTCTCTGTGTAGCGTGCGATCAAACCAGTTTCAAACTTCGACACCACGCACACAGAAATGGAAAACTACGGGGAGACTCGTAAGGGACCCACTCCCTCTTTTTATACTCATCTGTCACATTATAATTAAATATCAAATATAATAAATTAGTTAACATTTAGTTGTAAGTTAGTTGCTTGTTGAGTTGTTAGTTAGTTCAAGAGGTTATAAGTTTGTTAGATAACTTAGAAATTAGTTACTCTAACTAACTATGCTTTTGTTCTTTAATTGCTATAAGAAAATTTTTTCACCCACCTAGTAAGTTTTTTTCCCACCTCTGGTAAAAAATCAAAAATACTTTCAAATTTTGTAAGTGCACTTACGAATTCACCTCGGAGGTAGACTTCGCAAGTGCACTTACGAAATAATCCAAGAATTTCTAAAACAAAGGTGAATTCGCAAGTGCACTTGCGAATTCACCTTGTTTTTTTATTTAAAATAAGGTGAATTCGCAAGTGCACTTACGAACTCACCTTATTTTCAAAAAAATAAGGTGAATTAGTAAGTGCACTTGCGAATTCACCTTAACGGGTGAATTCGTAAGTACACTTACGAATTTTTGTCTGAGCAGAATTCAAAAACATTTAACACAATTCATATTATTCATTCAACTTAATTCATAAAATTACGTAGTAGATGCAGAAAATTAGATTACATATTATTATAAACGGGAAGCTGTGGACGTTGTAACATCTTGATAACATCTTCTGCGGATCTAAGAAGCAACGCATCCATCTCAATCAGACCCTTTGTCGAGTACTGATGAAAGGTCTCCCATATAACCTCTAAGTCGTCGTCGTTATTCAGCTGAAACCGGTTGAATTTGACTTTTCCTTCAACATCAAGTGAAGGTGAACGGTACTCAAGCTTGACCACCTTGCGATTATCTAGATACTGCAACAAAGAATGTAGTGTCATAATGACCTCGTCATGCGGGGTGTCTTGCAAGAGCCTGATTTGAACTGGCGCACGCGCAGCAGTGAAGTAGACAAGCGCAAGGTGTGGATAAGTTTGTGTCATTTTTCTGGTTTTGGTTTGTGATGCAGAAATGAATGAGTTATAGACCCAATTTATTGCGAAATTGAAATAATATGGACCAAAGAAATCTTATTAGGTCACATTTGAAAATTTATTCGTTTTATCTAATTCTTTGACCACAATTGACTTATCATGTATGCTCACTTTGTCAGAAATCAGAACTTTCACAATAGCCTTGACAATGTTGTCGGGGTGCACCATACCTAAAATACATAAAACATATGAATTATGTTAAAACAGAATTATGTTTCTACATCAGGGAACATTTCGCAAGTACACTTGCGAATTTTTTCTGGTGAACTTCGCAGGTGTACTTGTGAAGCGACACAGTTTTCTCCAACTTTCAAAACAGCACAATGTATCAAATGTAGATTGAGAGGATGAAAGTTTACCTCAAAATGTAGCTTCCAATGCTCACTTTGCTAGGATCACACACGTGAAACTTGATTTGGAGAAAAATTATATTGATTTTGGGTGAAGTTTGAAGGGTTTTTGTGTTTGGAGTTGTAGAAAATGAATGAAATAGTCAAAAGAGATGACCATACAATATTTTAGTATACAAAGAGATATTTCGTAAGTGCACTTACGAACTAAGATTATATTTTCAAATGTCAACGTTTAAAATAATAAAACATATAAAATAAGGTGAATTATTAAGTTCACTTACGAATTCACCCAGAAAGGTTAATTCGTAAGTTAACTTACGAAGGACATTTTTTATTTTTCAGGGGTGTGGGAGAAACCTACTAGATGGGTGAAAAAGTTTTCTTGCTATATAGGTAAACTATGTTTACTGTTGTTTTCTGTTTGAATATGTTTTTGTTTTCCTTTCAGTGGTGTTGATAGTTTGATTGGTTTTTCTAATTCTATTATCTATGCTTACTGTTGTTTTCTGTTTGAATATGTTTTTGTTTTCCTCTCAGTTGTGTGATAATTTGGTTGATTTTTCTAATTTCAATATATTTGCCATCAAGATATGACATTAGAAGTCTTCAAAGTAAATATGAGTCTTTACATATTGGATTGGTACAATTTTTTATAGAACCTTATTCATTAGGATGCTCTAATGTGTTTGCAAGTTTGAGAAATTCTAAGTACCAAAATTTCCAAGAATCTATACAGGCACGTTTTGATTCAGATGTGGAGAGAGACCATGATAAAGTTTAATTGTTTCCCAAATGTCTCTAACAAGTTTGACTGACCTAGCAAATTCTAAAGGCTTAGTGTTAATACTATTGTACTTAAATATAGTAGTAATATTATTGTATGTTAATATTTAATTTTTAAAAAAAAATTTATTGATTTTGTTTGTAAAATATTCTTTTATATTGTTTTATTTAAGTTATTATTAATTATGATTTTATAACCAAATATTTGAAAATATGTTGAATTTTAGAAGTAATGATAGAAAAGAAAGATTCGTTTTAATTGTATAAAAAAATTTCAATGATTTCGTTTGAAAAATTGAGAATATGTTAAATGTTTAAAACTAATAGGAAGAATCAAAATAATTGCAATATATATCAATTATATTAAAATTTTAAAAAATTAGTTTATATATTAAAATTTTAATGAATAAGTGAGATTTATGAAATTGATTTATAATTAATGTGTAAATCATTTTTATTTAAAAGAATAATTTGTTGAAAATGTAAACTATTTTTTTTATTAGTTAGTAGTTTAAATCCAAAAATAACTCACATTTATTATTTGACATATTTGTTTGAGTTAGAATTTGCATTGGCGATAATCCTTGACGATAAATAAAAAATAGAAAAAATTATACATTTTTTAAATGATACAAACTGTAAAATTATAATTTTAACTGTAAGATAAATATTTATATATTAAATAGTAAAAACATTAAGGTTTCAATATTTTTAATATGCACTAATTATAAAGTTAGAAATTGAATTATATATAATTATTGATAGTAAATAGTGAGTAATGGTGCATTAATTATATAATTAAATATCATATTGTCATATAATTATATAAACTAATTGTGGAAATTTTTTTTTTTTAATATGACACCGATGATATAATAAGAATCTGAATTGTAAATAATATCCGACAATAAATAGTGAAAATTTGAACTTTCATTTATTCTTTTAGGATGTAAATTATTTTATTTACTTAAATTATTTATAAATTTGTAATTATAATTTTATTTATAAATTATAATTAATTATAAAATATTTTATTTATTTAAATAAATAAATAAATTTTAATAATATTTCATTTTATTTAATGATATATGTTTAATATTGAATATAACATATTTCATTTTATAAGCTTTGTGATACTCTAAGATGAAAATATAATAAATGAAAAATAAAAACTAATAAAATAGATTTAAGTGCCATTATCAAAAAAATATCCATATATATGACTAATGATGATTTATTCAATTTGGAGAAAATTTGGGATAAGGTTGAACTTTTGATTTGCTGGATATATAGATTTATATTTTCATATTTTTTTTTCACATTATATTTTCTTTTTTATTGATGACTACCTATTGATCACCTTTTCTTTTTGAAATATTTTGGATTCAGTATTAAAATGTCATTTAATTTGTTCAGCACTCATTTTTTATTTTTATATGCATTTTATATATAGAGTATTTGAAATGAGATAAGAATTTATTAGTATATTGATAATCTTTTGTGATTAAAAGTTAATGTAAAAATTGTTTTTAATACCGTTTTCAATTAAAAAAATTAAATTAATCAATTAATTTTAATTAATTATAGTAAATAATTATTTTTAATTTAAATGTATGATTTAATAACATTACATTATAAATTGAAATAAATATTTGATTTTTTAACAATAACAATTTTAAAAATAAAATGTACAATAATAATAAATATTAATAGAATATGTTTAACAATATTAAATTATATATTTGGAAAATGTAGTATAATTTTGCACGACCGTACAATTATGGTACAAAGAATACAATTATTGTTATAATTATGGTTTTACAAATTTATTCCAAATCGACACATTGTTATTTTATATTTATATCTTTTTAGAATGGTTATTAATAAATAATTATTTCTACAAATTTATTATATTTTTACAAAATTATAGTTTCTATGTTTATAGTAAATAATTATTCAAACAGTTACGTAAAAAGATACAGTTATTGGTGTGTTGATTACCATGGTTACCGAGACTCTTCTCCATGAGGGAGTTTTCTTGTTTTAATTGAATTAATTTGTGTATTTTATGTTTTATTTTGCATGAGTAAAATTACTAGACTTTCCATTTCTTAAAATTATTTAATGATTTGTTTTTAATAAAGACTATATGCATATGTATGATAAAAATGAAACTTTCACATGAAAACCAATCCTAAGGTTAGCAAAATTTAACTAAGTCATTCATTCTTACCCTAACATACAGTACCTTTCAATTAGAATTTGCTTTTACTATAACTTAACTTGCAACCTTCATTCTTACCAATTTTTGTTGGAGGTTGAATATAGCTTGGCATTAAAAATTTAATTTGTGTTACTTGTCTGAATTTGTGTATTCTTTCATAAAAAAATTGAATATGAGTAAAGGCAGTAAAAGGAATCTAAACTTACTAAGTAGGGTAACCTTCACCCTTTTATTTGATCCAAAATTAAGTTGATCACCAATTTCTACAAAAAATTAAGGGATATCAAATGAAGTAAGTAAGGTGAACCTCACCCAGTTATTCTTCCAACAAGTTTATTGGTCCCTAAATAAAAGAACAAGAAAAATTATTTTTCTCAAGGAGATACTAGAAAAAGTCAGAATTTTGGTCCAATATCATAGATAAAATTGCCTTTTAAAATCATGATTGTCATCATAAAGAGAAATGGTAGGAACATGAGGTTTATGATAAAGCTTATGGCGTAAATTTAGTCTTTGAGGAAGAATATAGTGAAAAGGTTTTATAAGAACCTTTAACCTAAATGAACATTAAAAGACTTTAACTTAAAACTTAGGTCCTTTGAATTTTGAATTAGTCCTCGTACTTGCAAATGAGTTTAAATTCTTTGAAAAATTTCTTTGTCCTAATACTTTATATGAAAAAAAGTTGTTTGAGAACAAGAAATCATTAAATCATGAAAGAGTTTGATAACTATGATTATTGTCATTCTTTTAATTTTATTATCATTGTCACTTTGTGTTTTCATTTGATTTTATTTCTATTTTTACTTGGTTGCTCTTGTATATTTTTGAAAAAAAATGAAGAACGAAGGATTATGGACTATAGTCAAGTGAGCAAGACCAAATCTAAAAGTTCTTTAATAGTGGAAGAAAAAATATCAATTTTTTAAAAGTTAACAAGAATTATGGCCCATCCATAATACTTATTACGACCGTAGTTCTCAGGATCACAAAATGATCGGAAAATATAAACGAACAAAAAAAAGATAGACAAAATTATACGGTACTAGTAATCCCTAAATAAGTTCGTAATTATGTGTTACACACTCCAATATTTCCTTATTATGGGTGAAACTATTCCAGAACCAAAGAAAGTTTTAACTTCCTAAGTGTTTTGCTTTCAAGTGTTTTTGTTATGAACCGAATGTCCACTACTTTATTGTGAATAATCACCTGTTATTAAGGGTTTTAGGCTATAAAAGAGAATTGGAGCTTCATTTTAGGGATCATAACTTGTTAGAAAATTACTAATAATTCTATAGTTTGTTTTTACTTGTAATCTGAGAACAACTACTTATGTATTTCCATTTTCTTTGCAATTCTAGGTTTTATATGTTTCCTTGTTTTATCGTCCTTCTACTTTACTTATTTAAATGTTTATACTTATTATTAAGTTTGTATTTATAATTACTATGACTTAGTCGAAATCTTAAAGTTTTACAATTATGAAGATTGTCTAAATGACACACCTCATGTAATTTTTTGTTTCAAATCCTGTTATGGGAAATTATGCTTTGCTCTGACTTTTAAGAATTTCATAAATGTGCATACGAAAGTAAAAACAACATCAGATATCAGCTGATGGACTAAAAGTGACGACTGATATATGATACATAAATGTCAGATGGTTAAACCAACACATTAAAATAGTTTTTCTTTAGTTAAAAAAATTTTGTTTTCATTAAAAATCTGCAAACGCTAAAATACTCATGACATTGTAGATGCGACGATTTACATTATCAGTCTTATATTAAAAAAATACATGGGATCGATTTAATTAAAATTTTAAACCTATAAATATTTAAAGAAATGGAATTGGTTTTGTTTTAGCTAATCACATACTACTAAAGAGTCGACAATCAGTCATAATCCCAAAAGGGACAATCTTATTTTATTACACGAAATTACAATGCACTTGCGGCATATCAAATCCTTTGACGAAGAAAATGAAAATGCAAAGTGTTTCTAGATGGAATCAACATCCTATGGTGTAGAAATCAGAAACAAAATAAATGATGACGATGAAGATGGGATGTCTTAAGAAACCATGTTAAAACACCAATCTTGGTAACTAGACAATAGATGTTTATGGCACATTCCCGGAGCATCCTTCAGCGAAAGGCATCATTCAACAATGCCTCTAACATACAAACCTACGACAATATAAAAGACTATGAACAATAAGCCTTTAGAAAACAAAATTATACTAACAAATGTGTCCTAGTCATCAATGGAACTATAATTCTTCATATCCATGAGAATCTATATTGGGAAAGAAGGAAGATCCAGTAAAAATCAGGCCATCTTTCAGTAATGATTCTAATCTTATGGGATTTTTGTCTTTTATTTAACCATCTTTCATAGATGAGGCTATAAGTGATGATGGATTGATAGTTTTTATGCAAAAGAAGTTGAATAAATTTAAAATAAGTTATCTATGGGATGTTGTTCATAACTCCTAAAGAGAAGAACAACATTAGAACCAAATGGGTATACATAATCAAGTTCAGTAAAAAAAGGAGAAGTGGTAATAAACAATGCTAGACTGGTATCTCAAGGTTATAGTCAAAAGGAAGTATTCGAGGAATATAAGAAACCATAACATGTTTCCAAACTAAATAAATGACTTTATGTCCCTAACAAGCTCCTAGAAATTGGTATGTTCATTCAAGTGATTTCATTCTTGAAAATGGTTTTGAAAGAGGGAATGTTGATACAACACTCTTTAGGAAAATGAAAAAGAACGAAAATTTATTATTGAAAATTATGAGTTTGAAAGAGGGCATGTGAAAATTATGATGGATGAATTGAAAATTTTCATTGGCATACAAATCAATCAATGCTCTAATGTAGTCTATATACATTAAACCAAGTATACAAAGGGATCTTGAAGAAATTTGAGCTTTAGGAAAGTGAGTAGGTGCTAACTCTATTAATCTTACATGCAATCTTAGAATGAGACAAGCTCAAAGGTAGATCAAAAGGCATACAAAGGTAAGATATCATCTCTTTTTTATCTCACATACTCTAGACCTGATATTCTATTTAATGTATGCTTGTTTGTCCGGTTTCAATCAGGTCTTAGACAATATCCATTAATTATTGTAAAGAGAATATTTAAATATCTTAAAGAAACAACTCATGTTGATTTGTTTTATAATAAATGGATTATAGTTTAGTAGGATTTTGGGAGGCTGATTATGCTAAAGATATAATTGAAAGAAAAAAGTACCAATAAAAACTATCAATTTCTCAGCAAAAATTCAATCTCTTGGTCAAGTAAAAGACACTTAAATATAGCATTCACAACAACTTAAGAAGAATACATATTAGCAACAAATTGTAGTACTTATAGTTGCTCTAGACGAAACATCAAATATATGATTATCATATAAATGAGAGTAACATTCATATGTTCTATGATAATACTTATGCAATTTGTTTGTTTGAAATTCCAATTTTGCATTCAAGAGATAAATATATTGAAATTAAACATCATTTTATTTGATATTATGTTTAGAAAGAAATTCTCGATATTATTTTTTTTTTAAAAGATCATCAATTAGCAGACATATTCACTAAACCTCTAGCCAAAAATAAATTCATTTTATAAGAAGAATTTAAATATTCAATTTATAAAAGAATGATTATTATTTGTTTTTTGTTTTTACATTGTTTTATGTACTATGTATAATAAATATATTCTTAATACTTAAAACAGTATCTTAAGTTATCATGTAATATCTAACATGTGTGTAAGATGTTAGAGCATTTTGTGTGGCCATTTCTAGTAGTCATTACTTTGCCTTAATTGCATTTATGTGTTTTCTATGTATTATTTTTTCTATAAATTCACACAATCAAACAACTCATTTTTTGTTTTCTGAAACAAGTATAAAATTTCTCTCTTTCTATAAATATTTTAAATAGTTGTTTTTTGGCTTTCAATTTTTATACCCTCTTTTAGTATATTGACCTTGATATATATATTTGCTGATAAATAATCTTTCAATTTTACACCTTTTCTCTACAAATAAGGTGTATTTTCTTGTGCACTAAAATTTAGTGATAATTTATTTACAAAAATATCACTGTGTTTGTTAATGTTTTTAATAAAACGAGCATAAAAAAATAAAATAAAATGGGCATAAATTCTCAAATTCTATGCTTGTTTTTGGACTAGTGGTGGTTGAGAAATCTAAGATATAAGTTAGTCAAATCCTAAAGTATCTTAGTGACATTTGTATTTAGTTTGATTATACTGAAAATGTCTCAATGTGACCGGTCTATAAGGTTTTATAGGTTTTTTAATAGATTAAGTCTGGTCTATTTAATTAAATAGACTTTTGAAAAAGTTTAAGTCTGATCTTTTTAGAAAATAGGTCTGATCTGACCTCATATAGAGGCCATAGGTCCCTGTAGACCGGCCTGACCTATTGTCACCCCTAAGGACAATCCATTGTTTTAGGCTCTCACCTTCTATGTCAGTCCAGTCTCACCTTTTTTTGTGAGCTTTTATGGGTGTGGGTGTTGACATAATTTATTTTTTTCATTTTTAGGTTTAAAAAATGCAATGCCCGACCAACTCCACCTCTTTTTTTTTTAGGCGGATCTAGATTTTTGACTCACACTCTCTATTATATTTGTCATGTCCAACCATATTTTTTCGTGAACTTTAACGGAACAGATTTAAACAGAACGACCATGTCATTTTTTCATCCTTAATCACACATATCACTTTGATTTATATGCAACAATGTGTTCGCTTAACATATCATCTCAACTAAGATATAAATAATAATATTTATAAATTTGTTCTAATTTATATTAAATGCAACTATCATAATTATATTCTTCCAATTCAATGAGTGTACATATTATCGAATACAAATGAAAAATATTGCATCATATTATACCGATCTATTTAGATAATTGCTAAGTGACTGCATCTTATTCATTAATAAACTTTTAAAAATATTATAGTTACATTGAATTGGCATATATGTATATCGCTACATTATTTTCATATACTATATCCTTAAAGATATATAAACAATAAAAAACATTATTTTCTTTTTACAAATAATAAGAAAAAAAATCAGTTTTATTTTATTAAAGTATTTTATTCTAAAAATAAGGTAAAATAAAATTTAAATTGAATTGAATTTATTCTTCTCACTTTTTTTATAACAAATAAAACTTTTTTTCACACAAGTTACAATCATTATTTCATAACTTGCGAATTAAAATTTAACGAATTAGGTGTTATGACATTGTAAGAGAGTTTTCATTAAATAGTTCTATTAGTAACATTATTAAACATTTAAGTGGCATATAATTGAAAACTACTTGCAACATTATATATAAAAAAAAGTAATTGTAAAACAACCAAATATGTTAAATGAGGGATATACAATAGAGAATATTATGTTTTAGTTTTGATTATTACCAATATAGAGTTGATAAGAATAATGGAGTTGTGGTTCTATATCGTAGCATCGATTTGCCTATCAATATTCTTTCAAGCCCTTCTTAATACAATTCGCAACAAGAAGTTACCACCAAGCCCTCCAACTATACCTTTCATAGGTAACATTTTATGGCTCTTAAAGTCATCAAAAAACTTTGCTGAACTTGAGCCTGTCCTACGTTCATTACGTTCTAAATATGGTGACATTGTTACCATTTACATAGGTTCGAGACCTTCAATTTTTATAACATCTCATGAAGCTGCTCATAAAGCCCTTGTTAAAAATGGTACAATTTTTGCTAATCGTCCATTAGCTCTTGAAACAACCAAACTTTTTTTCCCTAAACAACGCTCCATTAGTATGGCCTCTTATGGTCCAATTTGGAAACTATTGCGCCAAAATTTTATGCAAGCGACTCAACCTTCTAAATTAAGTTTATATTCTTGTTGTCGTAAATATGCATTGAGTGTCCTCAACAAAAATATTTTAGCTGATATTGAACTAGGAAATAAGAAAATACCGATTGATGAGTATTTCAATTTTGCATTGTACACTTTATTCACATACATGTGTTTGGGGGAGAAATTTGATAAAGAAAGTATTACGAATATTCAAAGGGCACAACATAGTTTGATTCACAATTTTATTAGGTTCAATGTGTTGAATTTTGTACCAATGTTGAGTAGGATTGTGTTTAGAGGATTATGGAAAGAGATCTTGCAAATTCGTAAAAATCAAATAAATGTGTTTCTTCCTATTATAAAAGCACGTCAAGAGAAAATTAAAAACAAGAATAATTCTGGTGAAGAAAATGAGGAAGATTTTGATGCTTATGTTGATACCCTTTTTGATTTGAAACTACCGGATAGTGAAAAAAATCTAAATGATGAAGAGTTGGTGAGTCTGTGTTCTGAATTTTTGTTAGGTGGGACAGACACAACATCTACAACATTGTTATGGACCATGGCTAATTTAGTAAAAAACCAAAATATTCAAGAGAAAATTTATGATGAAATTAAAAAAGTTGTGAAACATGGTGAAGAAATTGAAGAGAAACATTTGAAAATGATGCCTTATTTGAAGGCTGTTGTGTTGGAAACATTTAGGAGACATCCACCAGGTCACTTTATTTTGCCTAGGGCTGTTATACAAGAGACTAATATCAAAGGTCATAAAATACCAAAAAATGCAATGATTAATTTTCCCGTGGCTGAATTAGGGTGGGATCCAAATGTGTGGGAAAATCCAATGGAGTTTAAGCCTGAAAGATTTTTAAATGAAGGTGATGTTGATTTTGACTTAAAAGGGATTAAAGAGATTAAAATGATGCCTTTTGGTGCTGGGAGGAGAGTTTGTCCAGCAATTAGTATTGCAACACTTCATCTTGAATATTTTCTGGCTAATTTGGTGAGAGATTTTAAATGGACACTTGAAGAGGGGTCTGAGGTTGACATGAGTGAGAAGCAAGCCTTTACTATTGTGATGAAAAATCCATTGAATCCATGTTTGTCTCCTAGAATTACTTGAAAAGTTTCTCTTCAATTTTATGATCTGATATCAGTGGTTCTAGGACGCTTCTATGTTATTTCAACTTCATCTTTAAATACAAAAATATAAAAATAATGTAAGTTTTTGTTATTATTTTATCAATAACTAGTCGAATATCCGTGCGGGTACATCGATAGTTTGAAAATATGTTTTAAAATAAATATTTAATTTATAATAAAATATCTAAAAAAAATTATTATATTATATAATAACAAAAATGTTGAAACTCCACATATTAGTTTATTTAATCTTAAAAAATAAATAGTATAAAAAAATATAATTCAACAACAAAATTTATCCCGCAATTGTATATTAAAAAAATATATTAATTTTATGTCGAGAAAAAATAATATAAAAAATTTATTTATTAGATGTTTAATGTTATTTCAAATAGAAAGTCATGGCAGAGTTGAGAAATATAATAAGCACAAAATATAAATTATTAATGAAGTGTAAGAATATAAATGAAGTGTATATTTTTGTTTTTAAAGTATAATTAAAATGTAAATAAGAAAAATAGTTTACCAAAATAGTTTATTATTTAAAAAAACAGATAAATTTAAAATAAAAAACAAAATTGTTGTACATCAATAATTTTCATATATATCTTTTAAAAAATTATATTTTAAATTAAAATAATTTCAAAATAAAAAAATTATATATATAAATAATTAGAAAAACAACACATTTTTGTGTGTGTTTGAATTAATATATTATTTTACTTCTATTTTCTTTATTTGTAAAAAAAGTAATAATTTGTGCATTCGCACAAATTTTGATATGTTTACCCGTGCGTTCGCACGAATTTTGGTATGTTTACTCGTGCGTTCACATGAATTCTATTATATTACCTGTGCGTTTATATAGATACTGGTATATTACATGTGCATTTGCACGGGTACTGGTGTGATACATAAATTTTTATTTTCAAATTGTAATAAAAAAAAAATTATTTTACCAAAAAAATTATTATTTTTAAAAGAAAGACATGTTTTTTAAAATAAAAAAAAAAACCTTTTACCATAATTATTTTACAACACTAATATATCAAGTTTTCATATATTATCTTAAAAATATTATATTTTAAATTAAACATAATTTCAAAATAAAAATATGAGTAACATAAATAATTAAAACTAATTTATTTTTCGCGTGTTTGAATTCATAAATTATTTTAAATATATTTACGTGTGCGTTCACACGGATACTGATGTTTTAAAATATAATAAGAATATAAAAAAGAGAAATAAAATTATTTTACCAAAAAAATTAGTATTGTTAGAAAATATTTATACTTGAAAACACATTATTTATACTTGAAAACCTAAATTTTCTCTCAATAATTTATAAAATGAATATTTATATATAAATAATAATTCATGTGCATACATATTTTTTTAAATAGTGATTAATAAATATTAAAAAAAATTAATGAAAAATATTATCATCAATGACAAATGTCATTAATAGTTGATTATCCCATTTTTATTTAGTTTATTAAATAAGTTTTTGTAATCAATTTAATTTTAATTGTTTTAATATTTTACAAATCAATGTAATTTGAAGTATAATAAATATATATAGTTTTAAAAAAAATAAGAAATTAATTGTTATGCAATCGGTGTAAAAATAACATATTTATTTCTATTAAATTCAAAATATAATGCAAATAATAACATATTTATCCTCAATTATTTTTAAATAAATGTATGTAGTTGTGATTAATTTAATCTCTAATTGTTATAGATTTTAATTTTATAAATAAAAAACTGTTAATCTCAAATCCAACTCACCTATAATTATGTTTTCACTAAACATATATAAATATTTATTAACTATATATCATTAAAAAATCATTAAAAATAGGTTACATAAAGATTAATAAAAACAATTGTGATTACATTTGAGATTGTCCCAATCCCAAATGAACTTTTCACCGAAAAGTAAAATGGCAATGGCAGCCTCTATGTGCTTTCCTTGTTTTTCTGAATTTCAATTAATCATCTTAATTTCTAATAAAAAATAGTTAATGCTAATCAAATCTCTAAAATCTCTAATCTCTCAATTTTTCTTTCCTTGCATCACATAACGAAATAATGTTTAAGCCATTATCTCTTTTGATTACGAAAAAGAAACACCATCATCAAATAAAATAGATAAAAATCCAACAATCTTTATCCCTATATTCATTCACATTATTTTGCTTCTCTGGATCTGAAATTGTATCTCTATTCTTTCTTCTGAGTTTGTGATAAGTTTGGATTTGCTGTGTTATGTGATTTGGCTTTCAATAAGGTTAGAAGGGTTGAAGATAGTGAAGACCAATTCACAAATTTATCAAACAGTTAATAAATATTCTCAAGATCAAAATACGAAATAATAAAAAATAATGAAGGCAGTTTGATAAATTTGTGAATTGTTAAGTTGTATGTTAAGTGCATAAGAAAAATATAGAATAAAAATATTTCATTTCAAAACCATAAATTATAATCATATTAAATTCAATTTAATTATTTTTTATAGTCCATAATTCAATAAATATTACTCCGGTTAACTTATTTATTCATTAACTTTACTTTTAAATTAAATTCATTGTTTCTTTTGATAAATTTTTCTTTGACAATTAAACTAAAAAATTTATTAAAAAATTAGTTTTTAAAGTTTTTATACATTAATGCAAAAAATTTATGCAATCATTTAATTTTATAAATAGTATTTAAAAATATTATTGTAATTGTATAAATAAATGACAGTAACATAAATAAATACCTTTTTTGACGTATGTTAGATTCATAAATTATTAAAAATATATTTTATTTTTATTTAATAATTTTCTTTCTTTTTCTTTGTTTTTGTAATCATAAAATCATTATGAATTGATTATATCAGTATATAATTTTAATGTCATTCAATTACATACATTAAATATGTATCCAATATGCAGCAATATCCAATGTTTAAACTGCCAAATAAAAATTCAATGTCAAATATCTAATATCATATGTTATCCAATATCATATGTTTGCATTATTCAATGTGATATTGACATTATTCAATAGCTGATATATCTGATATTTGGACTATTTAATATCCGAATCAGGTTAATGAATTTTAAAAGGTTGTACTATCATATAATAGAAAAAATCAAAATGAGTTTTTTGGCAAGTTTTGTCAAGTGTCACTCATTCATGTTTTTTTGTATTTTGGTTATTTCCTAATTCAATAAACTTCCTCTTTTAGTCACAAATTAATTTTTTTATTTTATAAAACTCTTTTCCACCCACATCTTTAATGAGCACTGCGTAATTTTCGATAGAATTTTTCTTTTCCTGTGCCTCAGTCGCCTTCCACCAGTTTACAGTAGAGTATGTATGACCTTTCACCTTCAATTGCTTTTACGATGCAATGATATTATTGATATTCCTTCATCTTTCAAAATACTTAAACCACATATCTCTTCTCCCTCTCTCTCTCTCTCAAACCCTAGTCGTCGCCCATTCTTCAGACCTATCTTCAATTTTCAGAAAAGAGCACAAATTGTTAGATTGAAGCTTTGGAAGTTTTATGTGGAATGCTCTAAGCCAAGTTTCTTGAGAAGGTTTTGATTTTAGAATCAAGGATTATATTGTAAAGGGTTTTGGCTTTGTCGGTTGTTTGATTTGATTTGTGCCTTTTTTTGTTTTGCAGTAGAAACAGAGAAAAAAGGCTTCTCGGCTCCAGACTGTGAATAGGAAACTAGCGGCAATGAACAAGCTATTTACGGTTTCCAATAACCCAAAAGCATAGAACATTAGGTTCGTGGTAAGGTGTGTGGTTTGCAGGGTTCACCGTGGCTACGAGTTTGTTGTTGTTGATTCACGATGGTGATATGAATCTGAAATTTCACAACTAAAACCCTAATAGCGTTTCATTGATTTTTTTCGTTTTCATATGTTACAGATTTGTTAGATCTGAAGCTAGCCCAGATACGATAAGGAGAGCACGTGTTGTTCATCCCAAAGGTCAGTAATTTTGGTTATTTTTATTGGAAATTTGTGCTAGGCACTTCTGACATTTTTCTAGATACATTCAATTAGCATTTGTTTACTTTTTGTTTAAGAACAATATATATTCATGATATAATATTTTTATACAAATCTTTAAATATAATAATATACTTCTAAACTCTTGGTTTTTATGTAGCTCTGCACAGAGTTTATCTTTTAGTATCATACACTGGTTTTGGATAGGTGAGAATGTACAAGTAACCAATACATTGAGGCTGAGATTTAACTCTTTTTTAGCCTATAAAGCACATTATTAAAAAAAAATCCTGTCATAAGATTTGTAAATGAAAACCTTGGTTATTAAGCACATTTTCCTTTTTCATTTTTGATGTCTATCAAAGTTTCTACTTGGTATTGCTCACTCAATGAAATGTTTTATATCTCTGGCCTGAAAGTCTCATAGTTTTTAATCAAGTTATGTTCTATTCTGCAGGTTTGAAAAGTTGTCGAGGTTCCTAAAAAGGACAAATTCCAATACACATATTTTTTCCACAATCTTAGCCAAGATGGGAATGAAAGCAATTGAGATATTTTGCTATGGCTATAGCAATGATGAATTCAAGATCTTCGGCCTTTGCGACACGAAGCCATAGTTTTATGGACCGCTTTGTGGCAAGACACCATATCAGTGCTTCTGAATCCAACAAAAGTATGAACTATGGATTCTACAATAAACGTTTAAGGTTTGTTTTTTAATTTACATTTCACTTCCATGATTTATTTCAACTAAAAATGATTATTTTATATTTATTTATGTTCATTTGTTTAGGATAGTTCTTCTATGGTCTTCTTATGGTTCAGATCAATTTATTTAGGTTGCAGGAATTGACGGGATCATTACAGATTTCCTTAAAATTGCTGCAAGATACAAAAGTAAGTGCTACAAAATTCTATTATAGGATCAAATTTGTTATCTTCCAATTCTCGACAATAATTGTTCTTCATTCTTATGCAGAAAATAGATACTTAAACTTGGGTGAGAAGATAACTCCTTACATGCAACCTGTTCAAGATGGTAGTCTTTATGAACTTATTAGCCAGCAATCAGAGGCTCCGGCTACAAATCCACTCCCTCTCTTTTGCTTTGAGAGCTAGAGAGAATAGAAAATAGATGGCTAAGAGTAATATGATTATGAGTGATGTAAGTGTGTGAAGGTTTCTTACTAATATCTTCGGTATAAAGTGATATTGGAAATAACATGTTAAATCAGAATATAATAAAGTGAAGGAACATATTGTACTATTATGAGGAGGGTATGTTTATTAAGAATGTTTAAGAAATTAAGTTTCTGTTAATTAATGTTTGTTAATGTAAATAAATGTTTCTTATAAATAAATATACTGAAACATTTTTGTTTGGAAAAAAAATTATATTCTCGAAAAAAAAAGTGAAAATAATTTTTTTTAATAATATTTGTGAAAGAGTCAGAAGTTTGGGGTTGGAGTAAGTCCCAACCAACTTCTGATATAGAGATAACTTCTGAAGACGAGTCAGAAGTTGAAACTTCTAAAGAAGAGTCAGAAGTTGAAACTTCTGAAAAAGAGTAAGAAGTTGAAACTTCTGAAGAGTCAGAAAATGACATTGAAGATTTTGAAGCTGAGTCAGAATCTGAGGTTTTGGAAGAAGAGTCAGAGTTAGAAGATGACTCTGAAGCTGAAGACAAGTCAGAATTCGAAGGTGATTCTGAGTCTGAAGAAGAATCAAAAGATGAGTTAGAATCTCAAAGAGATTCTGCTTCTACCGTTGTCGTCATCAAAACTTTCGAGAGGATCACCTACGGGTTTATCAACTTTAATTTTTTTATTTGATAGAGTATTAATGGGTCATAATACATAAACTCCGAAGTCGGGGTTTATGTAATATCATTATATCTATATCAACTTAGATATGTGATTATAATGTGATTGGTTGGTGAATAGCGATGTGATAGGTTATTCAAAATTCAAATCAAGCATGTGATAATAAATATATGATACTCAATGATATGACCATGAGATATTTAGTCGGTAGTCTCTCGTGTGGAATGGGTGTGAGATACCCTGATGGACTTTTCAAGTAGACTTTGACTCAAACAAATATGTTAAAATGACATAAAATGGTAATGATACACAAACTGACATAAAATGGTACTTGTAACACGGTGGGAGAACTGACTAGTTTGTTTTGTTTTTTATCGCAAATGTTGCGGATAGCGAGAGTCGTCACCGACTTTTATTTTATCCAATAAAGGGAAGGTGAAAAGAACAGGAAAAGACCTTTGTTAGATTATGAGTACGGGAGGCAGTTATGAAAAGGGAAGGTATTAGCACCATTTCCATCCGTAGTTATCTATGGGCTCTTAGTTGCTTAGCTTACTTTGAAAATTTGCTTTTTGTGTTTGTGTAGTTTAAAAATGTATTTGAAAAGGCATTTTGCTTTGACTTCGTAATGATTCTCGTTGGAATGTATACGAAGTGTTTGGAAATATTGGTTTGAAAGATGTTTAACTTTGTAATGATTCACGCTGGAATGTATACAAAGTGTTTGAAAAGTGTGAGGTGTGAAAAATTGTTTTAATTGGAGCAAGCAACAGAGTCTTATTATCTACTCAGAATGGTCGTTTCCATGTTATTTTTCCTTCTCCTTTAGAATAAAGCTATCAATACCATTAGTTGGCAGATAACTTTATTCGTTTGGATGTGAAGGGACAATCAAAGGGTCATCGTATGGTCATAGAAGGCAACATGTAAGGATACCTTTAGCAATTCATAGGGACGATCATCACTTTTCGTAGGCAACAATCGAGGGACGAGATCATGTATTCATAGGTAACATCGAGGGTCATCGAAGGGACTATGATCTTTGTATCGAAGGGACTATGATGATATTATTCGTAAGCGTCTTTGCTAACGGTATCCCTACGTTCGAGGGACATGACCATGTTATTCGTAAAGGAAACAAGAGAGGATACCCTAAGGGGTGTGTAATTGTGAATAGTGTGTTGTATTCAGATATTTATCTTGAGATTAGAAGTGATCTAAGGTTGATTTTAGTCTTTAGCATATAAACCCTAATTAACTAGAAGTTAATATGTGCAGAAAGTAAAGTGCGGAATGTAAAGTGCGGAAATGTAAATCCTACGCTATTACATGGCTTTGGGGCAGGGCATATACATAATCGGAGTGCGGAAAGTAAAGGCAGAAATGTAAATCTACGCTATTACAGAATAAAAACTGTGTGACCTATACAATTTTTCTAGAATTGTAAATGCAGAATAGCAAATAAAAGTAATCAGGATAATAGGAAATATGTTAGTGAAAATATTTTGGAAATTAGTATAAAAAAAAAAGGTTAGTAACCCTAATTACAAGAAAAGAAATTTTTTTTTTTTAAAAGGGTTTAATTAATTTTGAAAAGAAAATTAAGTTAAATTAAGGAAAATAGAAAAAATAAAGAAATAAGAAAAGTTAGAAAAATGAGAAAAAGGGTCAGCAGGGATCGAGCCCCAGAAGTTGCGCTTGCATGCTTCTATCAGAAGTTACTTCTGTTAGAAGTTGCACTTGCATGCTTCTAATAGAAGATATTTCCATTAGAAGTTACTTATATCAGAAGTTTTACTCGTATGCTTCTGTCAAAGGTTGTGTTCCAGAAGTTCCTTCCCAAAAGTTCTAATTTCATCCTCTGCTCAATATACCTGAGTCAGAACGTCTGTTGAAAAACAATAAACAGGTCAGAGTATCAAGTTTATCAGAGGATCATATTATCAGAGGATCATATTAAAACACGCGTGGACCCAAGAGGGTTGAATGGACCAATCAGAAGGCAAGGTTTTTCCACGCGAGAGTCGGAGTCTCCCTCTAAAAACCCTTGACCACCGTGGACGGTGGTTTCCACCTTCTTCTCCGATGAAGGGTTTTCTAAAACCTGCAATAATCCATCAAAAAATAAAAACAAATAGTCCATATCGAATAATTAGGATGCTACGAGTTCGATGGTGGTGTTATCTTGGCCTGAAACTGCATGTAAATAGAAATACAAAGCTTAGCAGTTCTATGTCCTAACTATGGCAAATCACGATTTGGCCATGAAAAGCTTGTAACGATGGCCCAGACCCGCTCTAATAAACCTCAGGAAACGATTAACATGGTTAGTTTAGATCAAAACATCATAAAACAGAAATACGAATTTAAGAAAATACATGTATTTGGAGCTTCGTGATGCATGCAATTCAGGATGTTTTGGTCATGGATTTTGATCCATACTTACCTTATGTTACCTCAGGAGCACGATTGAGTGCTTGGAATTGCTTGAGGACGGATGGAACTAGGTTTTCGATGGTGCAACTTTCTCTTGAGAATTTGAACAACAACCCTAGTTTTTCTAGATGTCAAACTCGTCCTCCTTGATGTCTGAATGTGCTATGTATATATAGGGCCAGAGATTAAGTCAAGATTTGAATGAAAAATATATCAACTTGAATGCAAAATATTTGATTGAAATATTTTATCCAATTCTTTCATATTTGGCTCAATCTTGTATTAATGCATGGTGCAAGAAATTTCGAGCTAGCATGGGTTATCTTCGACCTCAAGACAAGTAGAAATCAAGCCCAACTCATCTTAACTCTTACCTTTGCATTTTATTTAATTAAAATTAAATTTAAATCATTAAATTCAAAAATAAATAAAATAAATACAATATGGTAGTTCACTTGAGTTTTCAGGCCATGGATAATGTTAAGATTAAGTTTGGATCATGAAAACTTAGGCCCATTTGGAAAATACTTGCATTTGTTAAGTATTTCTCTTCAAGCACCTCCGTAAAAATGTCAAACTTGCACAACTTGTATCTTGCTCAATTTTCAAAAAATTTAAGTGTTATTGGACTTTTTAAAAATCTCAAGGTGTCCTATAAATACTCATTTTGGTTTCATCTTCATTTAAGTTTCCATTTTCATGTACACTTCTTTGCAAAAAGATGACATTTTTGTTGAGTTTTAGAAGGACCTCTAATATTTTGATCCATAACTCTCAAATGAAACATTTTTTGCCAAAGCTTTTGATACATGAAGTTTTAGATAATTGAATTCCCTTCAAAATGAGCTTTGGTGGAAAAATTTCTAATAAAGTATGTGGAAGTTATGCATGGTCAAAGTTCTGTTTACTTTTGGGTCAAAAACCCTAACTTGGAAACTTTGACTTTTAATCAAATCTTGAGTTTTATTGATGATTCATGGTCAAACCTTGATCATATGATGAATATGACTTCAAAATATTGATGTTGACCAAAAATTATGAAGTTTGACTGTTTGTTGACCTCAGTTGACTTTTTGTCCAATACAATTGATTTTCAACCATCTGAGCAATTGACTTAGCAAACTTGAGCTATGAGGCTTGAAACTTGACATGGTGATCCCTTGAGACATGTGAGGATGTATGATAACCACTAGAGGTATTATAACTTGATTTTGTCTTGAGAGAAGCAAAACCCTAGTTATGGGTTGATTGCTTAGGAGAGGGTTTATCTGGTCAACCCTTGAGAAATTCTTGTGTATGGAGATGTGGATTATCTTGAGAAATAGGAGGGAAAATTTTGGGGTATAATAGTTGCCCCTGTTCAATCTTCTTGTAGCTGAAGGGTTAGATTGGTATGCTTGCCTTTCGTGACCTGAAGGTAGGAGATGATTGAACACTCGAGTACACTTGAAAATTTGCACTTGGTTGTGTATGGAATGAGATCGTCAGTTGACGATGCGCTGGAATGGGCTTATATATGCCATTTGGAGAATTGGATGCGGGAGAGTGAGTTGTACATTAGACTCTGTGCTTGTCTTTGAATGAAGATGACTGGTATGTCTTGATTTTAACCATATATGCAGCATTCTGAAGATGGAGAGATTTCGGCGTGTAGTCGGAGATGGGCTTAAAGATGTCATCTAGAGAGATAATATGATAAGAATCAGAATAAAATTTCGTCTTGGCTAGTTCTGAAATGAATAATTCGTCAAGATATAGATAGCTTCCCCGTCTTGTTTCGGGTATTAATATATATATCTTGTTGTCTATTGATAACTTGCATGGTCGTTCAGATAGCTTTCCTATCTTGTTTCGGGTATTAATATTTTGACCTTCCGCGTGGAAAATAACTTTCACCTACTGGTAAATTTAGCTTGAAAGGATATGGTTGATTATATGCATATTATGATGCATGTGAGATAATGACAATGCTCATGAAGGAGATATGCACATGCTATGATTGTTTTACGAATAATGTATGAATGTAGATGTCGTGGTATTTCTAAACATATCCATCTTGAAGAAGATAGGAATGTTCTGCTGAGGATCTTTGATTTCTTCTTGGGGATGTAGTTGTTGGAGACCCTGACTGGGGAATAAGAGAGATGTGAATTCCTCCGATGCACTATTTGACCAAGTTTCGAGTCTAGATATTGCTGTTGTCGGGGAATGATAATCATTGGGAGATACTCCGCTGGGGATGAATGTCTTGTGTACAAAACTTGTTGGGGAATGATGTGATATTGAGTAACCTATTATTGCTCGGAGACTGACATAATAAGCTTATTGATGTTTGGTAACTGCTCGAGGACCAATGTAACGTGACAACTTGAGAAGATAGATAAGTTTGATAGGATCATTGCTCGGGGACCGACGTGATGATATAGAGGTAGATAATCATTACTCGAGGACTTACGTGACAAAGTTGTTAGGATCACTGCTCAGGGACTGACGTGATGAAGTTGACAGGATCAGTGCTCGGGGACTCTTGTGATAAAGTTGATAGGATCACTGCTCGGGGACTAACGTGATGAAGTTGATAGGATCACTGCTCGGGGACTAACGTGATAAAGTTGATGTGTTGGATACTGTTGAAAAGAAATGATGGAATAATGGTGTAGTTGGGGAGATTTGTTTCTGTCAGGGGAGCGATGGTGTAACACGGTGGGAGAACTGACTTTTTTATTTTGCATTTGATCGCACATGTTGTGGATAGCAAGAGTCGCCACCGACTTTTCTTTTATCCAATTAAGGAAAGGAGAAAAGAACAGGAAAAGACCTTCGTTAGATTCTAGGTAAGGGAGGTGGTTATGAAAAGGGAAGGTGTTAGCACCCTTTCCATCTGTAGTTATCTACGGGCTCTTAATTGCTTTAGCTCACTTTAATTGTTTGTGTGTGTGTTTGAAAAGATTTTTGAAAAGGCATTTCGCTTTGACTTCGTAATGATTCACGCTGGAATGTATACGAAGTGTTTGAAAATATTTTGTTTTGGAAAAGGACTTTGCAATGATTCACGCTGGAATGTATACAAAGTGTTTTTGAAAAGATTTTGAAGAAACGTGTGAGGTGTAAAAAGACGTTTTAATTTGCGCAAGCAAAAGAGACTTATTACCTACTCAGAACGGTCGTTTCCATGTTATTTTGCTTTCCTTTAGAATAAAGCTATCCATACCATTAGTTGGTAGGTAACTTTATTCGTTGTATGTTGTTATACCCCAAAAATTTCCCTCCTACTTCTCAAGACAATTCACATCTCAATTCTCAATGATTTCACAAGGATTGACCAGACAAACCCTCTCCTAAGCAATCAATCCAAGCTAGGGTTTTGCTATTCTCAAGTCAAGATGTATTTCTAATACTTCAAGTGGTCATTATACCTCATCCTATGTTCCAAGGGATCACTATGTCAAGTTTCAAGTCTCACAAGTCAAATTTGCAAATCCAATTGCTCAGATGGTTGAAAATCAACTATTTTGGACAAAAAGTCAATTGTGGTCAACATACAGTCAAACTCCATAATTTTTGGTCAAAATAAATATTTTGAAGTCATATTCATCATTTGATCAAGAGTTGATCATGATTCATCAAGAAAAGCCAAGATCTGATCAAAAGTCGAAGTTTCCAAATTAGGGCTTGTCTAGACAAAAGTCAACAAAATTTTGACCAAGCATAACTTTCACATACTTCATCAGAAATTTTCTCACCAAAGCTCATTTTGAAGAGAATTCAACTCTCTACAACTTCATGTCTCACAAGCTTGGGCAGGAAATGCTTCATTTGGAAGTTATGGATCAAAACATTACAGGTCCTTCTAGAAAAGTCAACAAAAGTCATCTTTTTGCAAAGAAGTGTTCATGAGCATGGAAACTCCAATGAAGATGAAACCAAAAATGCTGTTTAGAAGGCATCTTGAGCTTTCTAAAAAATCCAAGAACACCCAAAAATGTTGAAAATTGAGCAAGATACGAATTGTGCAAGTTGAGCATTTTTGAGGAGGTGCGTGAAGGAAAATACCTAGCAAAAGCAAATATTTTTCAAATGGGCCTAAAATTTTATGATTCAAACTTGATTATGAGATTATCCATGACTTTCATGCTGCATGCCACACCTTCTATCCTTTTATTTATTTATTTTTGAATTAAATGGCTTAAATTTAAATTTAATTAAATAAAATACAAAAAATAAAAGATAAGGAAAGTTGGGCTTGATATTTGCATGGCTTGGGGTTCAAGATAGCTCATTACAAGCTGTCAATTTCGTGCAAGAAGATTGAGGAAGAGATTGAGCAAATTTGGAAATATTTCATGCAAATTTCCAATCAAATATTCTCCATTTAAAGAAAATATTTTCTCTTAAAGCCTTGACCTAATTCCACTCTCCTATATATACCTAGCATTCTTACAAGACAAAGAGACTTTTTTTGGACAGCCTCATACACGTATAGCCAGCCTCTCACAAACCCTAAAAGTTCTCAAATTTTTCAAGAAAGTTGCAAACTCGAATTCCAATTTTCATCTAGTTTCAAGTGCTTCCAAGCATTGATTCTTGTTCCTGAGGTATAGTAGGGTAAGAATGGATCATTATCCATGGCCAAAGCATGTTGAATCGTGCCATCCATAAGCATTCGTTTTCATATTTTTCTTGAATTCGTATTTTGCATTTTATCATGTTTTAATGGGATTTAACCATACTAATGTGTTCATGAGGTTTATTAGAGCGGGTTTGATCCATCTTCCACAAGTTTTGACGTATAAATCACTAGATGCCATTGTTAGGGCATGAGCTTAGTGAAGATTCGGATTCCACGATACAGGCAGTTTTAGGACAAACAAACCTTACCATCGTGATCGTAGGGTCCTATATAGTCAATCTGGGCTTTTACTTTTCATTAATTGATGCATTTCACAGGTTTTTGATGATTGACACGATCGGAGAAGACGACCGGAGCTTTGCTCCGGTGCTTCTAATTCAGGGACCAACTGTAACACCCCTTCTAATTACCCGCGATTTTATAAATAATAATCAGAGTTTCATTCACAATTAAGAGGCGTCACAATTTAAATCATAAAAATTTACCAAACATGTGTCATGCCTTCACTGAGGAATAAAATCATTAATAAATCATACTCAACGTCATGTTTATCAGCGGAAATGAAAACATAACCAAAATCCTGAATACATCACTCAACAAGTATTCCAGGATAATAAGTCAACATAATTCAAAGTTATTCAAAATATCCATTAAAGGATTCAAGCAACCGTTTCCCATGTTACATCTATCGAGCACGACAACGACACGCGGACTAAATCAATGACTCAATGCTAGAGTTAATCCTCACCAACTCCAATGCACTAATCACTTGGATCCGAAATTGTTGAGTAAGGGTGAGATTCCAATTCAATATAACATGCATTATACGTTTCTAGAATACAACGAAATAAACAGATACGTTAATTTATTAACCAAACACAAGTCATAATCAATACACAGGGCAGTTCACACAATGAACATGTATATAATCAAACAATGGAAATTGCAACACTGGAATCCATCCTAGCATGTTACAATCCCATATGCAATGCAGACTCTATGCATGTGGTACCAAAACGTGAACCGAGTTCACACACACCGCTCCGTTTACATGTGGAAAGACAGTGTAAATTCATGATTCGCCCAGAACACTGAGTCAAGAATCCAATCCATGATTCGCCCATAACCACCGGGTCAAGAATCTAGCCCCACTACCTCTGCACCAGGTAAGTCCATTGGCTCTGCCAGTTCACTTCCGCATAATGGGAGTGAACCAATTTAACAAATGCTCATGCATGCATCATAAAGGCATGCAACATCAATTCAACGGAATATGATAACAACATAATTCCACATAAATGCTAATACCAATCTATCGCATGATAACAACATAATCATGAATTAAATTATCACAAAGCATAAACATGCCGCTTACTCTTCAATCAAGAAGACTATCACGATATAATAACAATAACACATGATACCAATACAATCATGAATAAACCACAAGGAAAGAAACATCATATGAACGTCAATCTCCATTCAAATTGTCAAACAATCTAAACCAATTCATAGATTACGATCCCAACATAATTCACTTATTGCCAATCACCAACGTATCACATTCAATCACAATGAATATCAAGATACAACATAGCAAGCATTAATATTTCATCCGTAACTTAAACCAATTGTGATGGTTCCACTATCCTTAACTAATCACTCTTTTCAAAAATCGGGAGCTCGACTCTTTTAAAATAATTTTAGCAAAATAATATTTTCCATTTTGAAAGGTAGTATTTTAAATTTAAGAAATAACACCAAGACGGCACTCGAATCGAGTTACGGTTTAGAAAATATGAATTTTGAAGTTTTAGAAAAATTGGAAAATGCACATGGAACCGGTTCCTACCTATACAGAACCGGTTCTGTGAGTTAAAATACCTCGCCCTGGTTTTGAATGGGAACCGGTTCCTACCTATACAGGAACCGGTTCCTGAGTCTATTTTTCCCAGTTTTGGCCAAATTAACACTGGGAACTCGGTTCCTCCCCACAGGGAACCGGTTCCCACGACCTGTGAAAGCATTTTTGCTACTTTTAACAGCATTTTGCATCCATTATCATTTCCAAACTTTCAAGTACGAATTGGGACATTAGGAACACTATTTCATGATCATTTCACACCATTATAACATCACACAACATGGTTTATTCATCCCTATCAATTATTTGACATACAAATGATCCTCATTCCAAACACCGACACAAAATAGGGTTTATTTCCATAACTTATAATCATCAACATTCAAACTTCCTAACATGTCCAATTATCCCTATGATTCCCAAAACCCATAAAACATATTAACCGAACGAAATCACCCCTTACCTCACGATGATTCTTCGATTTCTCTTGGTGTCGGCATTTCCTCTCTTTTCCTCTTCTCTCCAATTCCACGTGAAAACAGTTTCTCCCAAAAACCTATTATTTCCTTTCTTTTTCCTTTTTATGTTCCTTTAATTATTCCAATAAAATAAAATAATTAAAACTTAATAATTAGTAGAGTGATTTACTCTCTTACACCCACCGTTTACTCTGCACACCTCAAAACATTTCCTCATTTAATGACCCAATTAATCCAACTAAAATTAATACTCGAGACTTCATTTAATTAAATAATTAAATCCTCACTTATTTAATATTTAAATTAAATCGGGGTGTCACACCAACTATACATACATATTCGTGAGTCCAGCAGTATGAATGGATGTATCACAGCCCCAGCGGTTCACCTTGCGCGCACTATGTCATTCTCTCTATCAGGTCGTGAGTTCAAACCCCACCTTTTGCAAGCAGGTTTCCAGATCTCCAGAAGTAACGCCTCCAGAAGCTCTAGCTTCTGGGTCTTCTCCAGCACCAGAAGCTCCAGCTTCTGGGACTCTCCGGCACCAGAAGCTTCAGCTTCTGGGCCCCCCAACGCCAGAATCCTCCAGAAGCTCTAGCTTCTAGATGGCCCCAAATGACAAGTTCCCAGAAGCTCCGGCTTCTGGACGTCCCAGATCCAGAGTCTCCAGAAGCTCCAGCTTCTGCACCCTTTCCAGCACTAGAACCCCCAGAAGCTCCCCCGAAGCTCCAGCTTCTGGGCGCCTCCAGCACCAGAACCCCCAAAAGCTCCAGCTTCTGGGATTGCCTCTGTCAGAAGCTCCTTTTTTGTTCTTTTCCATATTTTTATTTATTTTCTGCTTTTCTTTTCTTTTTTAAATAATTAATTAATTTAATTAGGTTAATTAGATAATTTCACAAATACCTTTCTTTTAACTAATTTAATTTAGGTTAGTATTCAATAATTTTTTTTAATTAATTAAAATCAATTAGAATTAGGTTGTTTTCACATAAACTCTAATTTTCAAAATACCAAAAATACTAGGACTTAGTTTTTTTCCCCACTTAAATCATTTTCCCTTATATTTATTTTCTTGCATTTTAAATTCTAGAAAGGATGTATAGGTTGCAAGTTTTATCATGTAATAGTGTAGATTTTACTTTCCGCACCTCTTATTATGTATCTGCCCCAAAGCCATATAATAGCGTATGACCCTTTACATTTCCGCAATTTACTTTCTGCACCTATTAAACTGCTAGTAACTAGGCGTGTATGGCAAGATAAAAATCAACATAGATCACTGATCACAAAATAAATATCTGAAAACAATATACTCTTCTCACACATGCACCCCTTAGGGTATTCTCTCTCGTTGCCTTATAAATGGTCAAGCCCCTCGAACGTAGGGGTATCTTAGCACGGTTTCCTACAATATATCATCATGGTCCCTTCGACTTAAAAGATCACAGTCCCTCGATGTTGCCTACGAATACATGATCTCGTCCCTCGATTGTTGCCTACGAAAAGTGATGATCGTCCCTACGAATGTGCTAGGACATCGGATGGTCATGGAAGGCAACTTGTAGGGATATCCTAGCACATTGGTAGGGACGATCATCACTTTTCGTAGGCAACAACCAAGGGACTAGATCTTGTATTCGTAGATCTTGTATCCGAGTTTCCATGTCTTTTCGTAGGTACTACATATCTCAAGTCAAATTAGCAGAAAAGATCATATAAACGAAGTCAACATGCAAGATCAGAAGAAAAAGAACAAATCTGCAAAAGTCTGCAGATTTTGCTGTTGTGACGCTCGTCACATACTTGCCACGGTCGTAATGCATTGTCAAGCCGTGTTACGCTTGTCACATACTTGTCACGACCGTAACGCGCTAGTTCTCAAAGAAAGGCCGTCACACACCCTCCACGATCGTAACACGCTTAATTTCAGTCTATGCAGAACGTGGAGACGTGGGCAAGCAAGTCTTCAGATGTTCCTAAATTCTCTCAACTTCAAACACCCACCTTCCGGTTTCTTCTCAGCAATTCAAATCAAGCCCACGATGAAAAAGTTCCAACTGACAATTTCCTTCTTCTATAAATACCAGGAGTTCAAAGGAAGAAGCACAAAGTTTATTTTTCAAATTGCCTTGCGGAAGCTCTGCCGAAATCATAACCCATTTTCCAGTTTTACATTTTGTTCTTGTTTTTAATTCCCTTTGTTTCTGTATTGTCCAATAGCAATTTCCAACATTAGGAAATTGCTATTTTTAGTTAGGATTTATTTAAGCCACAGACCTTGATTATTATTCTGATTCCGAAGGTTCCGATTTGTGGAAGAAGGACGTGAGGAGCATTATTGTATTTCAGGTTTCTAATTACATTTAATTCCAAGTACAATTTAATTATTTATGACAAGTTTCCATTATTTATTCAAAATGCTTACTTTATTGTTTTCCAATTACGTTTCCTATGTGTTTGATTTAATAACCATGGCTAGCTAAATTTTCTGTGTCGGTATGTAGTAGTAATGACAGTAGGCATTAAATTGTTCCTAAGCTAAAATCTTAATTAACTTAAATTCTGGTTATGAGTTTTTGTAATTCAAAATAAACCTTTTTGTTACGAAAGTAAGAAAAGTAGAATAGGTTAGGATCGAGACCACGAAAGTGTGAGGTTTTAACCGGATAGCTAAAGTTAGACATTCGATTTAAATACAGCGAGAGCGCTTTAAAACGAATTAGATTTAATTAAGTTTTCAAAGAATATCTTCTAAACACTTATGGGCTAGCGAGAGCAGGCATAGGACTTTAGGAGTATAATCCGAGATAAGACCACGAAAGTGTGAGTTGAGGGTTTTTAAACTGATAATCTCTATAGAACAAATAAGTTAACCATCTTTATAAGCTTAGGTTCGATTAAATCCCTTAGGTTCACTATACTATATACCGACCGCTTTAATATTATATGTTTAATCCGATTAATTTTTTTCTTTACCTTACCTCTGTCATACCCAAAAATTTTCCCTCCTACTTCTCAAGACATTTTATACATCCATACTCAAGGATTTCACAAGGGTTGACCAGACAAACCCTCTCCTAAGCAATCAACCCAAACTAGGGTTTGGCTATCCTCAGATCAAGATGGACTTCCAACATCTCCTGTGGTCATCATGTCTCCTCATATGCTTCAAAGAATCTCCATGTCAAGTTTCAAGCCTTACAAGTCAAGTTTCCTCAGACAATTGCTCAGATGGTTGAAAATCAGTTGTATTGGACAAAAAGTCAATTGTGGTCAACATACAGTCAAACTTCATGATTTTTGGTCAACATCCATATTTTGAAGTGAAATTCATCATTTGATCAAGGTTTGATCATGATTCATCAAGAAAACTCAAGATTTGATCAAGAGTCAAACTTTCCAAATTAGGGTTTTCTAAGGAAAAGTCAACAGAACTTTGACTGAGCATAACTTTTTCATACTTGATCAGAAATTTTCCCATAAAAGCTCATTTTGAAGGAAATTCAATTATCTACAACTTCATGTCTCACAAGCATGGTCAGAAAATGCTTCATTTGGAAGATATGGATCAAAACATTACAGGTCCTTTTCAAAGTCAACAAAAAGTCAACTTTTTGTAAAGTGTTATTGAGCATGGAAACTTCAATTGAGATGAAACCAAAGCGGTTGTTTAGAGGACATCTAGAGCTATCCAAAAAGTCCAAGAACTCTCAAAAATGTTAAAAATTGAGCAAGATACACTTTGCACAAGTTGGGCATTTTTGAAGAAGTGCACAAAGGAAAATATTTGACAAAATCCAATTTTTTCCAAATGGGCTTATAATTTTATGATCCAAACTTGACCATAATATTATTTATGACCTCTTGATGCCTTGCCACGACCTCTTCTTATTTTTTTGATTTATTTTTGAATTTAAAAGCATTTAATTCAATTTTAAATTAAATAAAATATGAAAGCAAGGACTAAAACAAGTTGGGTTGGATTTCTATCAACCTTGAGGACCAAGGAAGCCCACAAGACATGCCAAATTCGTGCAAACTCATACAAGGAAGAGAAAATCAAATTTTGGAAAGATTTGATGAAAATTGAAAGGAGAATATTTTTGCATTCAAAGCTATATCTTTTTTCATTCTTTTTGCTCCAACCTCTTGCCCTATAAATACACAACACATTTACAAGACAAAGGGACGAAACCCTAGCCTCTTGAAGCAACCCTAATTCTCTCAAATTTTCCTCAAAGTTGCCAATTTCGAAATCTTGCTTCCGACAACTTTCAAGCACTCCATTGTGTTCTTGAGGTAAGATTGAGTAAGTATGCATCATTATTCATGGCCAAACATGCATGAATCGTGCACATCATGAAGCTCCGATTTGCATTCTTATATTTTTTCGAATTTTCAATATTAGCATGTTTTAATTGAAACTAACCATTCTAACATGTTCATGAGATGTCATAGAGAGGATCTGGGCCATCGTTTACAAGGTTGAACGTCCAAATCGCGTAATACCATTGCTAGGGCTTCTAGAACTATTTGCTTCGAAACTCTTAATCCAGGGACTTTCAGGCCAAACAGCCATCACCATCATGATCGCAGCCCTCGAATTAGGGGGTAGGGTCCCTCTCTGCTCTTTATTTGCTTTATTTTGTAGGATTGACCGTCGAGCTTGCCAGAGAAGACGACCGAAGCTAGGGCTCCGGCGTCGTTGACTGGTCCGTCTCAGGCGAAGGCATGCGTGGCGCTTTCTTGCAATCTGATTCGTTCTCACGTTACAACTGGGTCCCACGGCTTGGCTGTGTTTGAAAATTGCAAAATATGATACGTGATCCCTTTTAACCCATTGTTTGCAGATTAAAAACAATTGAGACAACTAGCTCAGTTGGCAACGCGCTTGTGGTTTCTCCAGGAGGTCCGGGGTTAGATCCCTGACTCCAGACCTTCTTTTTTAACAGTTTTCCAAACTAACACTTTTTATTATTTTCTTTTAATATTTTCATTCAATTTAATTTATCTTCAAATATTTTTCTCATGCATTTAAAAATCACCAAAAATATTTTCCTTTTTGCATTTTAGTCAGAAAAATGTTTATTTAGTTTTTGACATTAAAATTAATATTTTTGATTGCATATTTTAATTAATTGTTAATTAACCATTAAATTAACTTTTAATTGCTTTTTATTATCAAAAACGATCCAGAAAATTCCCAAAAAATTATCCTATCATCTAATTGTCATTACTAACCTAAAATCTTTTTCCTCATTAAAAAATCTTATTTTTTACTAACCTTTCTCTCTTATGCGAATTTCTTATATTTTCCGATTATTATGTATCTGCTTACAGGTTGTAATGGTTTGGATTATTTTCTCGCATTCTTCGTTCCAAATATTATGTAACTGCTCATGGGATGTAATAGTTTAATTAGGACTTTTACTTTCCGCACTCCTATTATGTAACTGTCCCAAAGCCATGTAACAGCGTAGGACATTTACTTTTCCGCACTTTACTTTCCGCAATTTATTTTCCGCACCCTATAAACTACTAGTAACTAGGCGTGTATGGCAAGATAAAAACGAACATAGATCACTTTTAATTTAAAGATAACGTATCTGAATTTAACACACTCTTTTCACACATGCACCCCCTAGAGTATTCTTTCTCATTTCCTTTCGAATAAATGGTCAAGTCCCTTGAACGTAGAGGTATCCTAGCACCGTTGCCTACAAACATATCATCATAATCCCTTCGATACAAAGATCATAGACCCACGATGTCTCCTACGAAAACATGATCTCGTCCCTCGATTGTTGCCTACGAAAAGTGATGATCGTCCCTTCGAATGTGCTAGGATACTCCTACAAGTTGCCTTCTATGACCATCCGATGTCCCTTCGAACGTCCCTTCTACATCCAATGAATAGGTAATAAGAATTTTAGTTGCTTGCTCTATCAAAATACTTTTCACACCTCACACTTTGGTCAAAGTTCAAACACTTTTCAAAAACAAAACATTTCTGAACACTTTGTATACATTCCTACATGAATCATTACAAAGTCAAAGTGAAATGCCTTTTTTCAAAACATTTTTATCAAACACACAGAAAGCACTTTTAAAAATGAGCTTGAAGCAACTAAGAGCCCGTAGATAACTACGGATGGAAATGGGTGCTAATACCTTCCCTTTTCATAACCTTCTCTCTTACTCAGAATCTAACGAAGGTCTTTTCCTGTTCTTTTCACCTTCCCTTAATTGGATAAAAGAAAAGTCGGTGGCGACTCTTGCTATCCGCAACATTTTGCGATAAAAAGCAAAACAAATCTCAAAGTCAGTTCACCGTATTACAACCTCCCAAAAACAAAACGTGACATTATCCGCCTTAGCTAAATTAGAAAACTTTTATAGCACTAGAGTGATTACGAAGTCCCTGTGGGTTCGACATATTTTTATTACTACCGCGATAGGCTGTGCACTTGCAGTTAAAATACTGTTAGACACATTAGGTCGATCGCACATCAAGTTTTTGGCGTCGTTGTCGGGGACTTTGATCTAGTCACTAGTGCACTCATAAAGTAGCACTGTCTATACTAAGGCAACTTTTTATTTTTTCCCTCTGTTGTATGCCAAATACTCGCTCCCGAAGCGGTTCTTTGCATATACAAATAAACGATATCGAGCGTTATCTCAGATTAAGAAGACAAATTCAAGAATACTGCAAACTCAACAATCTTCCTCCGACTAAGCTTCCTGATATTCCTGAGTTAGTTGAAGAATTGAAGATGGCTGACGTACCACCTCCACCTCGTCCTCTTAAGGATTACGCAGTTTCTTCTCAAGCGGAGCCTCACAACAGTATTGTTGCTCCTGCTATCGCTCGAAACGATTTCGAGCTAAAACCTTCGCTTCTTTCCGCCGTTCGGAACCAATTTTACGGATCTCCCACCGACGACCGAACACGATCCGTGTTTGTGCGATGCAAACACTGTAAAAGCGAATGGTGTAAACCCTGAGGCGATACGATTGCGCCTATTTCCTTTTTCTTTAAGAGATAGAGCTCGAGCATGGCTCCAATCTCTTCCTTCAAACTCAATCACCACATGGGATGAGTTGAAGAAGGTTTTCTTGGCTAGATATTTCCCACCAAGCAAAACTGCTATGCTTAGAGCCAACATCAATGGTTTCAGACAAAAAGATAACGAATCACTATTCGAAGCATGGGAACGCTATAAGGATATGCTTAGACTCTGTCCTCATCATGGTTTAGAAGAATGGCTGATCATTCACACGTTTTATAACGATCTCTTGTACAATACAAGATTGACTATAGACGCTGCTGCTCGTGGCGCACTGATGGATAAACCATATGTCGACGCAAACCAACTTATCGAAAGCATGGCTCAGAACCATTATCAATGGGGAAGCGAGAGAGCTAATGTAGAAAAGACTCAAACAAAAGGTGGCATGGTTGAAGTGAATAGTCTGGATCAAGTCAATGCTAAAGTGGAAGCTCTCACCCAAAAGCTAGAGAATCTTACCACCACTCCTACAGCTACCGTAGCTGCAGTAGCCTAAACTTGCGATTTATGTGGTCTTCAATCACATCTTGCTCCAAAATGACCACTTCTAACAGGAGTTCTAGCTGAACAAGCGAACTACGCACCTGGACAAGCTCCCGCCACACCACCTGGTTATCCAAAAGCTATCCCAAATCACCCTAATAATGGACCTAATACATCCAACGTTCCTAGGAAATCTAACCTCGAAATCATGATAGAACACTTTATTGCTTCTCAATCTCAGACTAATAAAGATGTTCTAAATCAGAATTTACATACTAATGAGCAGATTAAGCAATTATCTAGTAAGGTTGACGCTTTAGCTACCCATAACAAGATGCTTGAAACTCAAATTTCACAGATAGCTCAACAACAAGCACCTACTGCTGCCCCAGCTGGAATTTTCCCTGGTCAACCATAACCTAACCCAAAAGGACACGCTAATGCTGTGATACTGAGAAGTGGAAAAGAACTTGACGGACCTGTTGATCCAAGACTAGAAAATCCAGCGATGTACCAAAAACAGAACAAGCCAAGTGAAAATGAGAGTGAACCAAAAGAAAAGGAAAACGAGAACCAAGAGGCAGTGGAAAAAGAGAAACCTTACGTGCCTCCACCACCTTATAAACCACCGATTCCGTACCCTCAGAGATTAACCAATTCCAAAACGATGGGCCAGTTCAAGAAATTCGTTGAACTTCTGAAACAACTGAATATCACAATACCGTTTACAGAAGCTATCACCCAGATGCCCTCGTACGCTAAATTTCTTAAGGAAATCCTATCTAACAAGAAAAAGAGAGAAGACAACGGAACAGTTACATTTACCGCTGAGTGTAGCGCTATTATTCAAAATAATATGCCCCATAAGTTAAAAGATCCAGGTAGTTTCTCAATACCTTGTAACATTGGAAAGTTCGTCATAGACAAAGCTTTGTGCGACTTGGGAGCAAGTATCAGCGTCATGCCCTTATCTATTTGCAAAAAGCTGGAGATGGGAGAACTTAGACCTACGAAAATGTCCGTTCAATTAGCTGACGATCCGTTAAATACCCTGTAGGTATACTGGAAAACGTTCCAGTTAGAATAGGTCAATTTTATATCCCAACCGATTTCATAATCATGGACATTATCGAAGATTCAGTTACCCCTATCATATTAGGTAAACCCTTCCTAGCCACAACTGGAGCTATAATTGACGTGAAGAAGGGTAGACTAACATTCGAAGTTGGAGAGGAAAAAGTGGAATTCATCCTTACTCAATTCTTACAAGCACCAACCATGAATGACACATGTTATCTAATCGACGTTATAGACGAATGCGTAAGAGAGATGGAAGCGGAACAAACCACATACTCCGAAATAATGAAAATCCAAACCCCTATGATATTCGAAGACGACAATTGGCATGAACCATATCAAGATGATAGTCTAAGCGAGAGTCTAGCACTTATACCTGATCATATGCCATGTCCAACGAAACCTGGCTTATAACGAAAAACTTTACCTAGAAACCTAAGATACGAATTCCTAGATACCGAACGTACTCGACCAGTTATAGTCAATTCCAGTTTAGGAGCGCTCGAAACTCAGAAGCTGTTAGACGTCCTAAGGAAATACCCAACCGCACTAGGTTATAACATATCTGATTTACAGGGAATATGTCCTTCAATTTGTATGCATCGTATTATGCTAGAAGAAGATTGCAAAACCTCTAGAGAACCTCAAAGAAGAATTAATCCAATCCTTAGCAATGTAGTCAGAGATGAAATTAAGAAGCTACTAGAAGCTGGAATCATATACCCAATCTCCGACAGTAAATGGGTTAGCCCAGTGCACGTCGTACTGAAGAAAGGAGGTTTCACTGTTGTGAAGAACGCAAAAGGCGAATCGATAACACAAAGAGTGGTTAATGGACATAGAGTGTGCATTGATTACAGAAAACTAAACAAAGCTACTCGAAAAGACCATTTTCCTTTACCTTTCATAGATCAAATGTTAGAACGATTAGCCAAACATTCCTACTTCTGCTATCTAGATGGTTATTCCGGATTTTTCCAAATTCCAATTCACCCTGATGATCAAGAGAAGACTACATTCACGTGTCCATATGGAACATTCAGGTACAGACGAATGCCCTTCGGATTGTGCAATGCCCCAACAACCTTTCAACGATGTATGATGTCGATCTTCGTAGATTTCATCGATAACATCATGGAAGTGTTCATGGACGACTTCTCTATGTGCGGGCAAAGTTTTGAAGGATGCTTATCTAATCTAAAAAACGTTTTAGAAAGATGTGTGAAAGTAAACCTCGTGCTTAACTGGGAAAAGTTCCATTTCATGGTCAGAGAAGGAATCGTGCTAGGACATGTTATTTCCAATAAAGGAATTGAAGTTGATAAAGCTAAGATAGAGGTAATTAAAGAACTCCAACCACCTAAGACCGTTCGAGAAATACGAAGTTTTCTAGGACACGCCAGTTTCTACCGACGATTTATCAAAGATTTTTCGAAGATTATGAAACCACTTACCGGTCTATTAATGAAGGATGCTGAGTTCATATTCGATGACGACTGTCTTAAAGCTTTTGAAACTCTTAAATCAACACTTATCTCTGCACCAATCATGCAACCACCCGATTGGAGGTTACCTTTTGAAATCATGTGCGATGCAAGTGACTATGTCGTAGGTGCAGTTCCTGGACAAAGGAAGGACAAGAAACTTCACGCAATTTACTATGCCAGTAGAACGCTAAACTCAGCTCAGATGAACTACGCTACAACTGAGAAAGAGCTGTTAACAGTAGTCTTTGTGTTTGACAAATTCCGTTCTTACCTCGTAGGAGCAAAGATAATCATTTATACAGACCATACTGCTATCAGATATCTATTAACCAAGAAGGATACAAAACCCAGACTCCTCAGATGGATCTTACTTTTGCAAGAGTTCGATCTAGAGATTAAGGATAAGAAAGGAACCGAAAACGTCGTAGCAGACCATTTGTCAATATTAGAAGGTATAAAACCCGAACAAGTACCAATCAACGACGATTTTCCGTATGAACATCTGATAGCGCAAATAATAAGCGATCTAGCTCAATTGGATTTAAACAAACCAGAAGCTAATGAAGTCGTGGAAGCGATCAATACGACCATGGGACTGCCATGGTATGCTGACATAGTCAATTATTTAGCTGCAGGCACGCTCCCACCGGACTTAACCTACCAATAGAAAAAGAAATTCTACCACGATCTCAAGCATTATTATTGGGATGAAACACTTTTATTTAAAAGAGGACCGGACGGAATTTTCCGCCGATGCATACCTGAAGAAGAGATAGAAGATGTTATTTCTCACTGTCATTCATATCCCTATGGAGGACATGCAAGCACTTCTAAAACCTATGCAAAGATTCTACAAGCCGGCCTATTCTGGCCTAATCTATGGAAGGATGTCCACATCACTGTTAAAAATTGTGATCGATGTCAACGCACTGGTAATATCTCAAGACGCGATGAAATGCCTCAAAAAGGAATATTAGAAGTGGAAGTCTTTGATGTTTGGGGAATTGATTTCATGGGACCCTTCCCATCTTCTTTCGGAAACAAGTATATACTCGTAGCTGTCGATTATGTTTCAAAATGGATTGAGGCTATAGCCTATAAATTAGTAATTTAAAAATACAATCTTTCCAAGATTTGGTGTGCCTAGACTTTTCATTAGTCACGGTGGCTCTCATTTTATTTCAAAGAATTCGACAAATTATTATCTATGTATGGAGTCAAGCACCGCGTAGCAACACCATATCATCCACAAATTAGTGGACAGGTCGAAGTTTCGAACAGAGGAATTAAACAAATCTTAGAGAAAATTGTCGCCATATCTAGGAAAGATTGGTCATCTAAGCTTAACGAAGCTTTATGGGCTTATAGGACAGCCTACAAGACTCCTATAGGAACTACACCCTTCAAGCTTGTGTACGGAAAATCCTGTCATCTCCCGGTAGAATTAGAGCACAAGGTGTATTGGGCAATCAAAACGCTCAATATAAACTACACTGCTGCTGGAGAAAAGCGAGTCCTCGACTTACATGAACTGGAAGAATTGAGATTAGACGCTTATGAGAACTCTAAGATATACAAGGAAAGAACCAAAAAGTGGCACGATAAGCGTTTATCCCGGAAAGAATTCAGTGTGGGAGACGTTGTACTCTTATTTAACTATAGACTTAGGCTTTTCCCTGGAAAACTAAAATCCAGATGGTCTGGTCCTTTCAAAGTTACAAAAGTGTTCTCTAGTGGAGCAATAGAAATTAAGGATAGGAATAGTGACCCGTTCACAGTGAACGGACAGCGATTAAAACAATATCATCAAATTGAGAATAGAGATTATGCGAATAGTCTAAAACTTGTAGAACTGCCCACTATTTCCCCTGAATGATCTTTCACTAGGCACTTCGTCAGGCTTATGACGTTAAAAATAGCGCTTAGTGGGAGGCAACCCACCTATTTGTTTTTGTTTCCGTTTACTATTTTCTTTTTCGTTTCGGTATTTATTTCTTTTACATCTTTATTTTCTTTTTCAAACTTTTATAAAACTGCTGCTAATTTCAAAACAATTTTACTTGCCACAGGATTTCTGAAAAGTCTTTTTCTATCTTACTTTCTCCCCTGATTTGTTTCTCCATTTAACATTTGCTATGGAACCTCAACCACATAACTTTATGGAAACTACCTTTAGAGGAAGAAACCAAAAGAGGAGATTTGAAGATTTGTCTCAAAGGGACATCAGTTTGACTTTGTATCATGATGAACCAACTATGGACACCTTAGGTATAAGGGATAGTGTCCTTTATCTATTTAACCAATTAGGATGGGAAAAGCCCACATTAAGTCTAGGTTTGTCACATACCAAGAGCTTACCCTTGAATTTTTGAGTTCCCTAGTTTATATACCTGAGCACGGTGTCGGAGCCAGAAAAGGAATCATAGCCTTCAATACTTTTCGGTATTGAATTCACCTATAACCATAGGGATTTAGCTGACTTACTAGGATTCCCTAGCGGACCTTTTGCTTTTACCACCACTCAAGTGGATTTAATGGATTTCGCGCTGGAATACTTTTGGGGTTCCTTAACCGAAAACTATCACCCTGAGCCGGATAGCATGGATAACAATGAGATACACAACCCCGCTATCTGCTATTTCCATAAGATTCTAGCCCATACTGTATTTGGAAAGGAACAGAACCAAACGGTTGTGTCGAAGGATGAGATATTTTTACTATACTGTATGAACCAAGGCCGACCCATTAATGTTGTCCCATTCCTGATGAAAACCTTTTCTCGCATTACTGAGGACCCTAATGAACCTATCATTGTGGGAGGTCTAGTTACCATGATTGCAAATGCCCTCGGACTTAGATACCAACTGCATAACTGCGCACCCTTTGGGTCAATTCGGCCTATGAATATTGACTTCTGTTTCGACCTCCGGATAATAGGAAATCTAGGTCCTGCACCTTTTGAATACTTGATAAAGAATGAAGTTGTCACTTTATTTACCCTTCCAAACCATGCTAAAGTGAGTGTCCATAATCACGATAACTGGCTTTATGAACTGAACCCTCCTAACCATCCTTCAACACCAGAAACACCTCAATCTTACCTAGTTGCTGATGACATAATGTCTGATGAAAGTGATCCTGAGACCCCTCCTGGTTATCATGACTTTAATAATATGGCAGAGGATACTGAAGCCCCTGAAATAACCAAAGGAGAGTACACTGCAAACTTGAACACAATCTTAACCACACTGGATGCTTATAAGACTGACATTGATGGAATCAAGGATGAATTGAAGAGTATGCGTCTGGACATCGTTGGCTTGACCGACATAACTGTGGAGCAATTTTATCACATAACTTCGGCTTTAGAAGACTTAAAAGCAAAACTTGGATGAAGTTGCAGTAGCTAGTTTTAGTTTTTTTCTTCCATTCTATGTTTGTTTCTAGGTAGTTTCCCTTCCTGCAAAATTCTTATTTTTGTTTTCAATTTTGCACAATTTTACTTCCTGTCAAAGAACCAGTATTCCATTTAATATAAATTTCATTCCATGTTTGTTTTCAATTACAAGTTTTGTTACATTCAGTACAAATTTTTTTATATTGCAACTTGTTTTCATTTATTCGGATTGCTTGATTATTTGATAATTGGGGTGTGTACTAATAGACTGATATCATGTTTAAATCATACTGCTGTCGGTATATCTGATATATCATTGGATTTAATTTGTTTCGTTCTGAGCAAATGTTATTCTGGTATGAGATTTTGGAAATTTTGTAGCTATAACGGTTGTCACAAGCCCATTACGCTCGTAACACGCATTTCAGCGTGTTACGCCCTTCATCCCAGCGTCACGACCGTAACGCGGGTTATAATAGGTTTTCTGCTTTCCAGAAAATGTTTTCTCTTCATCTTCAAACTTTCCCTCTTCTTCTCTCCCACGACCGTCCACCCATTTCACTCCTACCATTAATCTTCATTCACTACATTTAATTTCCCATTATCCCACTCACCTTCAAACTTCCCTTAATTTTCCCCACACTATATATTCCACGCATTCCTTCCAATCTTCCATATCTCTCTCATTCAAACCAAAACCCCATTCATATTCAAACACTTGCATGTCATGGAAAACAATAACCAACAAATTCCCAACATCATCCTCCGTGAAGGTGATCAAGGAGAAACCCAGAGGACCAAATTCCAGAAATTTCAACGTCGGGGTCTCCAACCTACTCGATATGTCGACATTGACTGCCTGAGGGATTTGGGATTGCTTGAAGGCTTCCAACATCTTCTCCAAAACGTCCATATGTGGACTTTGTGCAGCCAACCTCAGCCCATCTATGAAACTCTCACTTTGGAGTTTCTGAGTTTATTCTGTTACATCACCCCTAACGGTCCAACCAACCAACTCTCTGGCGTGACAAAGTTTCGCATGTTCGACACTGAGTATGAGCTTACACAAATTGAGATCACGCGATTACTCGATTTCAGTACCGATGAAGGTGTCCACCTTCATGTGCCAGACAATTTCAGTGAAGAGGCTTTCAACTTGTGGCACAACTTGACAAATAATCGTGCCAACTCTTATGATCACCTCAATGCCACCCACATCCATAATCCTTCAATTCGATACTTTCACCGGATCCTCTGCAACACTATCTTTGCAAGAGACAACAACCACAAGCTCAACTCCAAGGAGCTCTTCTTCATGCATTATGCATTCATCAGCCAAAAGATCAATGCATCTCCATTCCTCTTATCCCACATTCATTCCATCTGCACTAGAGGCGGCAAACCTTTCTATTTCGGAGGGATTGTCACTTCTCTTGCTCTGACTTTGAACCATGGTGCCGACCTTGTTGATTTACCTTCCATGGCACCGACTTTGCTTACTTTGGACCACTGTAAGTCTGCCCATCTTATCCACAAGCGTGACGATGGCAAATTCCACCCTGTGATACGGAACATCATTTATCCTAACATTCTTTTGCCTTGCAGGGACCGCATTGACCCGCAAAACCGAGCCAATTGGCTTTTCGACCCTGCTTCCCCCGAGGGCCATGTTCCCGTTCATGATGAACAACCTACTGCTCCTATAGACGAGATGCAAGAGGAATTGGATCGCACTGCCCCAATCCCTGACATCCCGGAGTCTTCATCCGCTCCACCTCCTCTCAATCTTAAAGATATTCTCCGAGTCATTCATCAGCAAAATCAAATGAGTGCAACACTTGAAAGGAAACATCAGGAGTAATTTGACAGCTAGTATGCCTAGAACACTCAAATTCTGAGTGGCTAGCGCAACATGAACGAGACCCTGTCTGAGCTGAACGCCTTACGGATGGATGCCAGCACCCTTGGTCCTCAGAGCATTGATTCCGAAGCCACGCCCACCAGAAGATCCTGCACCTGAAGTCGAGGGCGTGGTCATCAATAGTTTATTATTTCTTCCTCCTTTTTCATTTTGTTGTTTATTGATGTATTTGTATTTTCCCCGCTGTTATATCACAACATTGAGACAATGTCTAATATAGTGTGGGGGAGGTACCACATTTTCCATTAAAACGAGTAATTTTTATTTTCTATGCTTAACGATATTTCACTGTTTCATTTTCTCCCCGCTTTATTCAGCCATACCAAATTTTTTTGCTTTACTTTCGCATAGCCGTTATTACCTACCTTAACGAAATCCTAGTTAGGAAGCCGAGAACGATTCAACAAGAACGATACGGTTATGACACCTTAGAATCCCTACTTACGCGATCCATTTCAATAACTGTTATACCGATATCTTGCGTTTTAGTTCTAAAGTAACCCCTAGTAGTTTATACTAGCAGTCAGCACCGTCTAAACACAAACCACGTGGGGAGCCAATGAATATAAGTGTTTGATTCCTTATCAATGATTTATCCTTCTTATCTCGCTGCTTAAAAAAAGAAAGAAAAAGAATTTGCACCAAAGTACATGGTCGCATACGAGAAACGGATAGATAATAAAGGAAATCCATTGTTGGTTGGTTCAGAGGTATCTGGTTCTGAACTTGGTAGGGCGTGCTACGGCTCGATCCCCCACAATCTCCAATGCGGATAAATACGCGTAGGGTTGCCACATTCGTGTACCATACCCCGTGCTTAAAAGGATCAAAGTCTAACTGGATACTCCACTACGTGCGTGCTAAGACAATGGGCTTAATGTGATTGCACTAGAACGAAACTGGGTTAAATAGGTACAAGAAACTTTAGGTTGAATTATAACAGAACAATTGAACGGTTTGTTTAAAATGGAAGTCCACGACTAGCTTGTTGCTTGTGTCATTAGCGTATCGTTAGTGTTTTACTTAAATATCGGCCGAACTGGCGTTTGATTTCTTGTGATTATTTTGAAAACAAAAGGTATACTAGGCGTATGCATCTGATAAAAACTTATATGACTTTTTCTAAATGCTTATTTGCTTGAGGACAAGAAAAGGTTTAAGTATGGGGGAATTTGATAACAAGAAATCGTATCATATATTTGCTATGAAATTAGCCCGTTTTAACATCGCATTGATCTATTTAACTCCCGAATATTCCGAGTTTTCATGTCTTTTTGCAGGTACTACATATCTCAAGTCAAATTAGAAGAAAAGATCATATTAACGAAGTCAACATGCAAGATCAGAAGAAAAAGAACAAATCTGCAAAAGTCTGTAGATTTTGCTGCTGTGACGCTCGTCACATACTTGCCACGGTCGTAACGCGCTACTTCTCAAAGAAAGGTCGTCACACACCCTCCACGACCGTAACACGCTTAATTTCAGTCTATGCAGAACGTGGAGACGTGGGCAAGCAAGTCTTCAGATGTTCCTAAATTCTCTCAACCTCAAACACCCACCTTCCGGTTTCTTCTCAGCAATTCAAATCAAGCCCAAGATGAAAAAGTTCCAACTGACAATTTCCTTCTTCTATAAATACCAAGAGTTCAAAGGAAGAAGCACAAAGTTTATTTTTCAAATTGCCTTGCGGAAGCTCTGCCGAAATCATAACCCATTTTCCAGTTTTACATTCTGTTCTTGTTTTTAATTCCCTTTGTTTCTGTACTGTCCAATAGCAATTTCCAACATTAGGAAATTGCTATTTTTAGGTAGGATTTATTTAAGCCACATACCTTGATTATTATTCTAATTCCGAAGGTTCCGAATTTCTGATTTGTGGAAGAAGGACGTGAGGAGCATTATTGTATTTCACGTTTCTAATTACATTTAATTCCAAGTACAATTTAATTATTTATGATAAGTTTCCATTATTTATTCAAAATGCTTACTTTATTGTTTTCCAATTACGTTTCCTGTGTGTTTGATTTAATAACCATGGCTAGCTAAATTTCCTGTGTCGGTATGTAGTAGTAATGAAAGTAGGCATTAAATTGTTCCTAAGCTAAAATCTTAATTAACTTAAATTCTGGTTATGACTTTTTGTAATTCAAAATAAACCTTTTTGTTACGAAAGTAAGAAAAGTAGAATAGGTTAGGATCGAGACCATGAAAGTGTGAGGTTTTAACCGGATAGGTAAAGTTAGACATTCGATTTAAATACAGCGAGAGCGCTTCAAAACGAATTAGATTTAATTAAGTTTTCAAAGAATATTTTCTAAACACTTATGGGCTAGCGAGAGCAGGCATAAGACTTTAGGAGTATAATCCGAGATAAGACCACGAAAGTGTGAGTTGAGGGTTTTTAAACTGATAATCTCTACAAAGTAAATAAGTTAACCATCTTTATAAGCTTATGTTCGATTAAGTCCCTTAGGTTCACTATACTACATACCGACCGCTTTAATATTATATCTTTAATCCGATTAATTTTTTTCTTTACCTTACCTCCCAAAAACAAAACGTGACATTATTCGCCGTAGCTAAATTAGCAAACTTTTATAGCACTAGAGTGATTACGAAGTCCCTGTGGGTTCGACATCTTTTTATTACTACCGCAATAGGCTGTGCACTTGCAGTTAAAATACCGTTAGACACATTAGGTCGATCGCACATCAATGACCACTTGAGATAATGGAACTCATCTTTGACTTGATATAATAAAAACCCTAACTGTGGGTTGATTTCTTAGGAAAGGGTTCATCTGGTCAACCTTTGAGAAATTCTTGAGTATTGAGATGTGGATTGACTTGAAAAATAGGAGGGAAAATTTAGGGGTATAAAAGTGGGGTATGTCCCCTCTTTTTCATAAAATATTGGTCGGGAAGGTCCTCCTTATGACCAGGTCTTCTTGGTGAGGGACTTCGGGAAACGACCGCTTTAGGTCTCTGAGGTGGAGATGGGCGGTTCTTTTCCTGAGCATCGATGCGCTGGCCCTGATGGAGGAGGAGGTTGTGTGTCTGGTTGAGGGAGGACATAATGGTAGCTAATGTTGGGTTCGCATTGATCGATAGAGGTGCCGAGGGTTGAGGGATGACGTGGTTGTGGGTTCGATTCCCACAGACGACGCCACTAATCTGAATAAATGATTAGAATCGGAGACGGTTGGAACGGTTGATGATCCTTCAAGCAAGTTGATGTTGAGGAGGGGGTGTACCTACAAGGCACTCCGATACTAAAGTAAATAAATCTTCAAGGAAGAGGATATAAAATATTAGGGTTTTGAGTGTAATAAATTGATACCTTGCCCTCAAAGATATGAGGGTTTATATAATAATCTTAGGAAGATCCTCATTGGCTGCTATATTTAGGCTGAGATATACGGGTCCGCAAATATAGCCATTCGGGTTGACTGGGTCAAATTCGAGCAATAGCGCTCGTAACTAGCTGTTGTGTCAGGCAAAAGGAGTGTCACGGGCATAGCTCTTGATCCGATGAGTAGAGAATTTGCTCGGCAAGCATCGAGCAGGAGACATTGTATGGTATACGTTCCGAGCAATTGGCAGCCCCCAATGTCAGCACAGATCTCTATCGAAGGTTGTATCTCGAAGAGTCCAAAACAATTTCAAAATGGTGAAGGTAGTAAGAAAGAGAGGTGAGAGCGTTTGTGAGAAAAATCTCTGTAACTAATTTTCCAGTTAGAATTTTTTAGTTGTTATGGCCGTTATGGTGGAGAAAGACGGATGAGTTTGGTGGTGATGACAGTGAGAATGAATGGAGAGAGTGAGTCATGAAAAGGTTATGACATTTATCAAGTGAGAGTGAGAGAATCATCGGTAGCATACTCACACTAATTCGTAAGCTTCGCCTACAAGTCTTGAAAAGACTTGTAGTACTGCAACCTTAATTATTCCAAATGCGCAACACAAAATGTCTTACATGACACTTTTGGCCAACTGGTATAAATTGGAACTCGTGGCCACGTCCTGATCTTCCCGACTCGATAACTTAAATCTCAAGCCCTTTCGAGTTGTGATTCCAAGATAACAAATGTAGAGGACGTTTGTACAAACAACTTTCATGTTGGAAGTTTTTCGAACCGATATCTGTAGCATGCTCTAAAACAACCATGAACATAAGAAATTATAATTGGTAAAACGCCGATAATGTCGGCAAAAATCCACCGATTGCAGTTTCCTGACTTCATAGCCTTATAACTCTCAATACGATATCCAAATGGATTTGATTCCTACAACAAAGTTCTAGAGTGCCGCGAGGTGAACAATTTGGCAGTTGAACATTTTTTGATACGGAGCCGATAACCACGTGAAAATTGAGTTCGAAGTCAGCTACCTAACCATGTTGCCAAATACTCAAAAAAATTCATGTGTTGAATTTTGATGAATGATAAATTCTTATCTACCGATCTTCGTAACTTTTGACCCGTGGCTCGAATGACTTCGATTCCTTCGACAAGTTATAGCTTGTCGTGAGATGAACAACATTGTACTTAAGTTTTTTCTAAAACAGAGTTAAGAACTATGCGAAAATTGACCCGAAGTCGACTACTTGACCATATGACAGATACTCAAAAATTTCACTAGGTGTCGAACATTACAAGCCTGATGATTTCATAATTTCCAAGCTTCGTAACTTCCGACTCGTGGCTCGAATGACTTTGATTCCTTCGGCAGAGTTATAGGTCGCCATGAGACGAACAACTTTGTATTTGAACTCAACTCAAAACGGTGCTTGGAATCGTACGTAAAATGCTCCTGAAGTCTGGCACTTGGCCATGTTGAAATTATCCAAATTTTCACTAAGTCTACATTTGCAACAATTGCGAACAACAAACTTCAAAGCCTCATAACTTGATATTCAGGCATTTTCGGGGAAATTTTCACAAAGACAAATTTGAATTACGAAATATGCTCTTTCCAACGATTACCAATTTGTGAACTTTCGACCACAAACGAATAAGATCGAGAGTCGATAACATGACTTCATGAACACAAAATTCTTAAAACTTAGAAAAAATTTCTAAGTCCAAGAAATCTCATTTTTATCCGATTCTTTCAACTTTTCTCAACAAATGACCACATTTTCTCAAATATCGACTTTTGACAATAATTTTGACCGAAAGTTCCCTCTGGTCAAACTTTTACTTTTTGTTGACTTTTCATCAAGCACACTCAAATCTCTTTTTATCCGATCGTTCTCGATTTTATGATGAATTGTATGGATCGATAAACCATATACAGATACTTTGAGACTCACAAAAGGCCACAAAATCACTTTCGGCTAAAATATTTGACCACAACATACTTTCGCTCAAAAACCTCAATCGATATCCATACGATAGTAGATCAGAACTTCGAACCCCAATTCTCATGAGATAATTAGAAGCTTTTAGACACACATCTTGTACACTGAGATGACGCTTAAAATAATGGAACCTCAGATATTCAACCTTTATGAATCAAACGCTTCTTCTGAATTGTGCATATTCACACAATTGTAAAATCTTGATCCCTTGGTTAATGCATGGATGATATGTATGTAATGCACCTATTGATTAAGTGTAAGCCAATTATTTATAAAATAAAGAGAGTGAATTTTGGGGTACAACATTAGCCGCTATATTTTTTTATTTCCAGTTTAGGACTTCTTTTGCTTGAGTTATTGCTTTGAAATTTCTATCGGGTTAGACCTCGTTAGAATTAATGAAAGGATTGGAAGTTATGTTGGTAATGGGGTCCATCTTTCTCTCCAAATAAGGAAATTGTTGGTTGTATTCCTGTGTTGTGGTAGAGAACATATAACAAGAATTGGTTGGATACTTGATGGAGACTGCATATGTTTATAATGGTCTAATGGCGACCATGTAACCAACTTCAGATCATCAGGTGGTAACCATCATTCCTTCATCATAAATAGAGAGAGGTTTCTTTTTACCATGGATTCCCTACCAATGGACCATTGTATATGTCAAATCTTCTAGGAGGAGAAGGAGAGGGTTTACACATTCCTTTTTTCTTTCTGTTAGGGGACAATGGTATCTCTATCAATATCATCATCTTGCATCCAACAATCACATTATGGGCCACACTTTTTGTGATCTTCATCCCATATAAATTGGCCATCTATTTTATTAGTGTAAGTAGGTTTTCCTTATGTGGAAACGACATAGACATGACACTAATCTTTTGATGGAACTGGTTGGACCATCATTGTCTAAAAAATAAGAGATGCTGAGCTTTATCCTTCGTCTGGATTTTTGAAAATCGTTTTGACCGTCTTGTCAACTGATCTTCTAAAAGTAGCCTTCTGGGATTGGATAGGTCTTATATCAACATGGAGTCTCCTGTAGTTGGTTATTCATGCAAGGGGAATTAGTTGAGTTAATTATTCCCTTGTAATCCTTCTCGGGATCTAGACTATGAAAGGTATGTCTTTTTCTCTGTTGGTGACAACCAATAGGGAGTCAGAAGAACATCCCGAGAGAGGTAGGTCTATCGAGTGATTCTACAAATAATAGATTATATGGTGATGAAGGGTAGCCGACATGGCTTTTAGAACTTGGTCAAATCCGATGATATGAACTTGGACTTTCATTCTTGTAGATAAGGTGTTATCATTAAGAGTTACACTATAGTTAGGAAAAACAGTGAGAACAACACTTCATGCATGTAGTGTAGATAAAATAGTTTGTATCACAATGTTTTCACAGTGAAGATAGCTTGAGTCTAATAAAACTATTTTGAATAAAACAATTTGGCTCTTTCTTCCATGGAGAGAGATGATGAGTTTGACAGCCCCAAAGTGCAAGGTTCTATATCCTTCTGTCTTCCAGTGGTTTATGAGATATTATGGAATCTCCAGATCAACATATTGCTCATGATTTGTAGCCTTTAAACTACACTGGTCTATACTCTTTCATATGACGGCAGTTTATAGATACAAGACTTCAGATGAATTTAGTAGCACTTCTTTGTCTTTTGAAGATGTTGTACGAACTTAGAAGACGAGGTATTGTTTCAGCAATTTGAGTATCTTCAGAAACATGAGAATACTCAATAGGATTTTCTATTTTATGAGAGATGGTCTTTTTATAGAGTTTAGGAAGCGATAAAGAAGATGTTGTAGTAATAGGTTGAATATTCAGTTTCATGTATTTCCATGCTTAAGAAAATGTCTGCCTACACACTCTCTTCCTCATGTTCATACCATATGCACCTAGAGCTGTCAAAATGGGCTACCCGACCCATTTAGGATCGGCCCTCACGGGCCTGGGCTTTTTAGGACTGAGCCAAAAAAGCCCTTTTGTAATATGGGCCTCAAAATTACTACCTGAGTCCGGCCCTAGATGGGCTTCGGGCTACCCGACCCTAAATTGACTTTTTTTAAATAAAAATTTAAGTAAAAAAAATTATAATATTGACTATAAATAAAATAAAAAATTATATTATTTTAAATATAATACATTTTTAAGTACTATATTATCTTTTGCAAATATTCTAATGTGTTTTTAAATATAATATATATATATATATATATATATATATATATATATATATATATATATATATATATATATATATATATATATATATATATATATATATATATATATATATATATATAATTATAGAAAATAATACTCAAAATATTTAACATAAGAAAAACTAATAGAATACGAGGAAAAACGTTGATTATATTAATGTATAATATTTAAAAGATAAAAATTGAATATAATATAGACAAAATCTAGTGAAGGGAAAAAAATTAATTTGTTATTTTGGAGTAACATAATATAAGAATTAATATAATTTTTTTAAATTTTATAATAATATGGCCTAATGGGCTACTTACGGTCCATATAGACTAGTCATAATGGACAGTGGACTTTTTAAGACTGGACTAAAAAGATCCTTACAAATATGAGCTCTAATTTGAAGGCTTAAGTCCTATAATTTTTCGAGTCAGACGAATCGACCCATATGAACTAGTCCATTTTGACAGTTCTATATCCCTCTATGAGAATCGAAATTAATAAAAAATATAATAATAAAAAATTTATTTATAATTCTAAACAAACCACAATTTTAAAAATATTAAAAAATTAAATATTTTTTACGCACCCCTCGCCCAACGCCCTTTTCCCTCCAAATAACAAAACTTTGATAATCACTCAATGAATTCTTAAAATTTGTTTGTTTAATAGATTAAAATTCTACATCCATAAATATTTGTTACCAGCAATTCAATTCCTATAAGTGTATTTATGTGTAATCAAAATACAAAGAAATATTATAAAATTTTAAATAACAAAACTGTTAAAAATTACACTTGAGTAATAAATTATAAAATTTTAAAGATTATGTTTAAGAAAAAAAGAAATAAAATAGTTGTATTTCAATTAAATATGCCTAACTTATTAATTTTTGTTTCTGACTTACTCTAGTGTTTTGAAAGAAACTTAATTAAAATAAATAAAAAAAAAAAATTAGAAGAACACTGCATTTATGAGGTTATTTTTAACAGAACCTATGTCAATTAATAATTACTATATTTCAATGATAGGTGAATTGATTTTTGCATTGAGAAGTACTAGTATCAATATTCTTAATGATAACGTGAATTTATTATTCTTAAAAATAGCATTGCTAGGTTTTTTCAATGACACCATAAATTGCACATTATTAAACAATTCTATTTGAAAGTAGCCGGTGATTGAAAATAAAAGAATAGAAATAAAATATTATCGTTATGGTTATATATTTTGTGACATGATTAAATTCCAGTATAAAAACAAAGACATAAAATTGAATAAAATAAAAGAGAGGAGAGAGGAAGTGTTTTTGTAGTGTACGCTACATGCGTCGTCAAGTTGATGAGTAGTATGAGCTGTAACGGGATTGAAAGACGTCGGTTGCACGTGCGTTGTGTCCGTGTTGTCACGTACCAAACTTAAGCTCTTAATTAATCTCTCATTAATTCCCCAAAAAAGTAATCTAATTCTCACTCCCAACTTCACACACGCTTCACACTCGCACTCACACACTCGCACTCACACAAATCTCAGACACAACGAAGCAGTGGTGAGAGTGAGAGAGTTCTGATAACGGTGGTTTTAACGTCTTTTGCCTCTTATTCCTTTTTAACACCTCACCTTGCATTTTCTCTTTCACTTTCTCCAATCTCAGATCGGAATCAAGGTGAGTTCGTCATCACTCTCTCTCTTCGATTTTGCTGAAATTGAAGTTCATGATTGCTTTTTCTGGATTTGATTTTCGTGCATTGTGAAGCTCTTATACTAGTTTAGTTTCGATTAGCTTAAAGTAGCTTTTCAATTTAAGTTTTGTGCTACTTTTTTCGTTCCTTTCTTAATTAGGTAAAAAGCGCTTTTGCGTTTGAGCTTATGTGTTGTATAGATGAAAGTCTTGGAGATTAGTTCATAGAGAATGTTGATTGTGCATTCTTAGTTATTTAATTGGTGAGGTTACTGGTTATGTGTGTAACAAGTGTTTCTAAGGCCTTGATTGGATATATAACTAATATCAGCAACTTTATAACAAAATAGCTTATGGACAGAAGATAAAATGAAGTTAACATTGCTATCATATAAGCTATAAGTTGTTTTCATTAGTTATTATGAAGAGCTTATGAACAAAAGATGTAATAAAGTCAATCTGTTATCATGTTAGTTATAAGTTGTTTTCATAAGCTATTAAGGAGAGAGCTTATGGAAATAAGCTGAAAATAAATAACTTATGGACTAAAGCTAAAATAAAGTCAACCTGGTATCATAGTATGTTATAAGTTGTTTTCATAAGCTATTATGGAGAGGTTATGAAAAAAAAGCTGAAAATAACTTATGGACATGTCATAAGCTGTTTCCGTGAACTTTCCAAACAATTTCACAGGTGTAAGTTCATGGATAGGTTCTCAAATAAGTCAATCCAAACTGTCCTATGTGTCATTATGTGTAGCTCTCAGATAAATTTGGTAAATTTGTTGTAATCATGATTCTTGTATGGTTTAATTTCAGTTTAGTTAATTTGATGTTGCAGGCAGTGTCTACGTTCATCTCTCTGCATTGCTGATGTATATACCAACCAGATAACTACATGGTGGAGAGACATTTCAAACTCGTTTGTCTCTGATGAATTTCACTAGCTCTACTATTCTTCAACACTGTTGCTATGGGCATTTGTCTAATAAAAGGCCAATGGCTGTGGCTTCTGTATGTTTTGCTGATACACATCGTAATTGTAATTAATAACATTGAAGCGATCAGTCCTGATGGTATGATACTAATTTAGGATATAAGTCTGATTCTGGTTTGATCACATTTCATATTTATGCAATATGGAGCAACATTTGGCTGTTTTTTTTTGTTGTTATGAACACCTTTATACGCATAAAATATATATTTGTGATGTACTGGGTTTGATTGAAATTATTGTTAACTTAGTATTATTTTTATTTTCGGTTATGCCTTTATAACAAATGTGTTGAAAGAAGTAAAAACATTGGGAGTTCTAGTAGTAACATCATTCTATTTGTGTTTGTTCTCACTTGGGACTTAGTTTAAAATATCATCTAACTAATTTCATGAGCTAGACTCCGTTTCTCTTGCGTAATCATATTAATTGTTATATTCTCTTACATTTATAGGCGAGGCACTTGTCAGCTTCAGGACAACAATTATTAGCTCTGATGGTATCCTGGTACAGTGGAGGCCTGAGGATCCTGACCCATGTAAATGGAAAGGAGTGAAATGTGATCCAAAAACAAAGAGAGTGACACATCTGTGAGTTTATATACACTTGACATTTCGGGTCATTCACTTGCTATAGGACTCCTTATTTGTGAGATGAATGCATTTCATACATCATCTAGTTTTGATTGACTGGTGTAGTTTATCAAATGTATTATTATGTTTGGTAGATGAATTATATCATGGCAGTCTTGTATTTATAAGTGAGACAAAGCATAGTTTTGTGAAGCTTCTCAGGAATGTTTTCAGCCATGTCTGGAACATCTAGTCTAAGTACTGATTGTAAATTTCACATAATACAATTTTGCTTCTCATTTCTCTCCCCTAGTGAGTCTGCCATTTTTGAAATCTCTGTTTTAGTGTTTCCCTATTTTCTTTTATGGGTTTTGTGTTGGACTAGTGTTTTCATCAATGCAGAGGATAGGATAGAAGTTTTTTCTATATGTCAATATCCTGTAAGTTTGAATTTTACATCTGCATGATACTTTGGTTACAAGACTTCTGAATTTCAGAAAAAAAGTACTTTATATCAAGGTATAACAGGAGAATTCTTTGGCAATTATATATAGAATTCTTATCTAACTTATCTTTCATTGGTTATATTGTAGGATTCTATCACACCATAAGTTAAGTGGGTCTTTATCACCTGACCTTGGGAAGTTAGATCGTCTGAAAGTTCTGTATGTGTTTTTTAAAATTTTGATTGCATATATCTTTTCTTTTTTAATTATTAGATACATACTATCAATGATTTCCTATGTAATTACAATGTTAATGTATCTGCTGCAGTGCTCTTCATAACAACAACCTTTATGGGATAATTCCACCAGAATTGGGAAATTGCACGGAATTGCAGGGAATGTATGTATTATTAACTTTGGTCCAATTACCGTTTTCTGTTCCATGTTTTTGTCTGTTTTTCTATTTACTGTGGAAAGTTATCTGCATTTATCTTGGTTTGTAATGGTATTGGGATAATGCATATTAACAATATCTTACCATGTTTATTAGCTTTAATATTGTGCATGTACATTTCAAATTGCTCATTACAAATTTACATTTATGTTCCATCTATTGCACATACTGGACAGCCATATACAGCGTGTTCTGATATTCTTCATATTAACTTTGAGCATAATGTTTGAATAAGTTAGGTCTTATATGACTTTGCTTTCACCAAGGAAGTTTCTCCATTGTAACTACTAGATCTTGTTCTTTATGTTTAATTTTAGGCAAATCCATTTTTTTCTATATCACTACTTGGTAATAACTGTAAATTTGGGTTGTCCAGCTTTTTACAGGGTAATTACCTTAGTGGAATAATTCCAAGTGAAATAGGAAATCTCTCGCAGCTTCAAAATTTGTGAGTTCCTATTTCAGTTTATACTTAGTATTTATATTTACCTTTTTGTGTCCGGATCAAACACTAAATAATGTAGTAGTATGGGCTCATTCTGTTTTCATTTCAAGAATAAACGGCTCAAGTGAAAAGGAGGAAAGTAAAATGATTATATTTTGTCTGGTATTAATGCGTGACTTGTGGGTATTTTCATGCAAGTGCACATGTCATCGAATTTAGTGAGTTGTGGGTATATGAGATAGTTCACAGTTTTCTTTTAATAAAAGTAAGTTCGGTAGTTCTGGTGTTAAGAGATTATATTCATCAACACGTCTCCCTATTTTTCAGGGATATATCAAGCAATTCCCTTGGAGGGAGTATTCCAGTATCAATTGGAAAGTTGTATAATCTAAAAAAGTTGTATGTACACTTCTTTTCTGCTATGGTTGTTCTTTCGTTACACCCTTTTTTTATTAAATTTTACTTTTTAAATTATTTTTTAAATGTTGGATATTTGCAGCAATGTATCAACCAATTTTCTGGTCGGACCAATACCTTCTGATGGTGTCCTTGCCCACTTTACAGAAAGCTCGTAAGTGTGACTTTTTGGTTTATTGATTTCTGCATATTAAGTGCTGCCAGGAATGTGAATGTTCTGCATAGATTTTTACATAGTAGGTTTATTTTTGGCTGGGATATTATACTCTCAAGTCTCAACTACTTATTCACACTCCAAATAAACAACTCATAATTGCAATCCCCTAAATAATACTTGTATATTTTTTGACTAAGGTTGAGTTTAAAATAAACATATTAAAATTAGTTTATTCACGCTCCATTTTGTTTGACGTTTTAACAAAATATTTGTCTTATTTTGAATGTCATTTTACAATATCAAAGTATTAAATATTCCTTTCCTACTATACCTTTAACCTAGTGGTAGTAGTTGTTGTGGAGTAATTGATTAAGAACCTAATTAATGCGAGTGATAAAAGGTATATTTAGATTTAGAAAACTGTATAATGTTTTTTATGAAATCTAAAATATTTGTATTTCTTAATTCTTGTGCCATAATCTTAAATATCAAACAAAATGGGAGGGAGTTCATTTTTTAGTTAGCTTACTAGTCAAAATTTAAATTTAAAAACTGCTTATTTGTTTTCTCATGGGAATATTAGCTGCTAGAATGATTTGATGACCTTGTATTTTGATCTTATTTTGAAAGGAATAAAGGGGTTTGGTGCTTAAATAAAGGTCAGAGTAAATATATTAGCTTGCAGTGTTGATAGATAAATAGTAATATAAGTAGTTATGATAAATTGGATAGGTTGATATAGAGAATTATTAAGGAAATCTCGATCATGGTTCTCAAGTTTTTGATCAGCATGCAAGATAGTTTCAAACAATAGGTGGACTGCATGCAAAAGGCATATCGAAATTATTAATTATTTTGGGTCTGCCACTCAGATTACTGAATAGATATTAAGAATTGAAGATCAAGGAAAAATGTGATTGAGATTGGATCATGAGCTGTAGATATTCTAATTTCATGTGAATTCTGGAATACGTATTAATATCATGCATGTAGATATTTATAGGCATAAATTGGTATGTGGCTCCTCTCACACAGATTAAGAAAAATGTATAAATGAAAGATAGAGAATAATATTTTTACTAAATTACACTGATCAAGCAATTGACACCATTACTATAAATGCAAAGTGTAAGATATTGATTTGGAAGTCTTGAAAGTAATTAAGGGCACAATTGGAAATAAGGAATTAATATTGCTTTGAAAATTGAAAGGGTCACTTATTTTGGGACAATATTTTCACAAACGGGTCGCTTAATTAACATGTAAATATGTCATGTTGCAGGTTTGTTGGAAACCGAGGTTTGTGTGGAGTACAAATTGATTCAACATGTAAAGATGATGGTTCGCCTGGGGCAAAACCTTCAGGTAGAGCTGTGTGTTTTTCTTTATCCTTCATTTTGCCTCATACCAAGCTTGCTGTTGGGACCTAACACTTGCTCTCTTTCTTTGTTTCTATTTTTTTGTTTATTGATGTTTTTTGTCTTTTCATATAAAATACTTTTACCGAAACATTTTAATTTTCAGCTCTATTATTCTGGCTTTTTTGTTGTTGATAAAAGGTGGTAATTTGACTCCTCAATCACTTTAAGAAGGCCATATGAAGGTCTATATTTCATTTTAGATGAAACTTTTCTTTTCAAGGGTGTAATGGTGGTACCATGAGTCATTTTAGTCATATCTCTTTTTAGGGCTGAGATCAAGCATATTTAGCATGTTATCAGGTTAAGGACTGCAATGTGGGCATTTGACCCAGACCGGCGCTTGGCGTGAGGGTGGGTGTTGAAGTTTATAGTTGTGATGTTGGAGTTTGTTTGAAGTCCCACATTGCTTAGGTTTCCGGGCTGTTCGGTGTATAAATATGTGAGGGTTGAGATCCAAACATATCTAACATCTCTATCCTAGACCTGACCTATATTGTTTTCTAATAAAATTAAGCTAAAGCCTTTCTTTTAGGCATTCAGTAGTATCTCTACCATGGACCTATATTCTTTTCTAATAAAATGAAGCTATTTACTACCAGTGAGGCTTTCTTTTCGAGGGTGTAATGGTGGTACCATGAGGCTTTTTAGTAATACCTATATCCTGGACCTATGTTGTCTTCCAAATGAGTATAAGGTAGAGTCACCTGACCTGGACCTATTTATTACCTATATTGTGCGTGACTAAGTTGATAAAAGGAAGAAATTTTAATAGTGTGTTAGAAGATCTAAGGAAGACAAATTATCCTTATTGATCAACAGAAAAATTCAAGTATAGGTTAATTCTGTTAAATATGATGAAGGCTATGGTTTATGTCCGACTTTTGATATGTTGGTACATCCCTGTTTGGACTCAGTGGTGGATCTTCCCCGAAATATTAAGGGGTGCCGTAATTATTGACTAAAATATTATGATATAATTTATAAAAATATATAATATTTTTTGTTTAAACAATGTATTGTAAAAATACATAAATAAATTATTAATAAGATTAATTATTAGGACATTAATTTTTAAACAACATTTAACAATTTAATACTAACTTAATACACTATTTAATACTCCCTTAGTCTAGAATAGATGTCCTCTTTTCTATTTTAATTTGTTTCAAATTATTTATTCCTTTAAAATATCAATGTGATATTTATTATTTCTTTCCATTAACTTACTCTTATTTTATTGTATTTTAATTTATGTAACTACTCTACTATTTATTATTAATAAAGTTATTTTAGTAAATGACACTCATTTTATCATTGAAATCAACATAATTAATAAGTATCTTAAAAAATATAAAAATCTAAACAAAAAAAAACAACTACTGTGAAATGGAGGAAACTATTTAAAAAAATTATGTAAATTTTATTCTTTATGTTTTATCTCATAAACTAAGAAGCAAATTCCAATTTACACAATCAAATCTAAATTTAATCTTATAATTGATTGGACTAATAATTCATTAATTAATTGCGTTACTATTGATAGGCTGATATTAAAATTTGTAAAACTTCATAACCTACCATGTTAATTTTTTTTAAAGAAAAAGACATAAATTGTTACATTTAATTCATTTATAATTAAACAAAAATAAGAAGAACAAAAATCAAGCCAAATTAATATTAAAACTCAAATTTTCAATTCAAACAAATAAAAAAACTTGTTTTTTTAAATGTTTTTACTGAAAGATATTTAGTTTAAATCATATTAGTTTAAAGATATTGGGTTTTTTAATTTTGAAAAGATATTGGTTTAGAAAAAGTGCAAATCAATTATTTAAATTTTATCTTAATTTATCATTTTAATATTTTCTTTCAGCTATTTGCTCTCTCTCTCTCTCTCTTGTTTTTTGTTGCACATGCTTTTCCTTTTCAACTATGTACACTAAATGGATTTTTTTCCAAAAAGTAAAAATGTGAGGGGTGCCACTGCACCCTTCTGCTCTTCAAAAGCTCCGCCACTGTTTGGACTTCAATAACTTTTTGTTTTCCGAACTATGTTCTGACATGTTGTCATCTATTCCATGTTAACTTCTATTGTTTCATTCCTTATAGACCAAAATCCAAATGCAAAGAAGAAATATTCTGGCCGACTTCTCATCAGTGCATCAGCAACTGTGGGCGCACTACTTTTGGTGGCACTTATGTGCTTCTGGGGTTGTTTTCTATATAAAAAGTTCGGTAAAAACGATAGAGTTAGTCTTGCTGTGGATGTTGGTCCAGGTATGCTCCTTATCTTTCTTTGGCTTGCTCATGGACCTGTTTTAACTAGCTTTTTCTATTTTATGCATTGAAGAACCTTGTTAGAATATAATAACAAAATATCTTTATGTTCTAACACCCTTCAAAATTAATATCTCCAAATAATGTCTTGTAGGTGCATCGATAGTGATGTTTCATGGAGACCTACCATATTCTTCAAAAGACGTTATTAAGAAACTAGAGACATTGAATGAGGAACACATAATAGGAGTAGGGGGATTTGGAACTGTTTATAAGCTTGCAATGGATGATGGGAATGTATTTGCATTGAAAAGGATTGTAAAGATGAATGAGGGCTTTGATAGATTTTTTGAGAGAGAGCTTGCAATTCTTGGTAGCATCAAACACCGTTATTTAGTGAACTTACGTGGATATTGCAACTCACCTACCTCAAAGTTGTTAATATATGACTACCTACCTGGTGGTAGTCTTGATGAAGTTCTTCATGGTATAATATTTATTTGAATACTTGCAATATATATTTCCATCATGATTTAATATATGAAGCAGCTAAATCTGTATTCTTAGGGAGGGCATATGGTGATTAGGCAGTCAAATGCTTGCAATTGGTAAATCATTATTTACTTATTATATCAAACCAAACTCCTGATTAAGATTCCTTAATAACTCTCTCAAAATAAGTTTCGGGAAAAATTGGTAATTATTATTGTGTGCATTAACTGTATTTATTAATGAAAGTTTACCGTAGCACACGAGCATACAAATAGTTGATGCTTTTTGATATGTGATGTGTAAGATTAGAGTTTAGTATATGTTTGGGTTCTGAGTCTGACTTCTGATGCTATTATGCTTTAGTTGTTTGATTGTTAAATATAGCTTTTTTATTTATTCTGCACTATTTGATTCAAATTCAAGTAACAATAAAACTAGTACAATACCTCTGCTTAAATCTTTTTTTTGGGGAATAATGTTTGTGATCCACTGCACAGAAAGATCTGAGCAACTAGACTGGGATTCAAGATTAAATATAATCATGGGAGCTGCAAAAGGGCTCGCGTACTTGCACCATGACTGTTCACCTAGGATCATACACCGAGACATAAAATCAAGCAACATTTTACTCGATGGAAAATTGGATGCTCGGGTTTCTGATTTTGGACTTGCCAAACTTCTGGAAGATGAAGAATCTCACATCACTACTATTGTTGCTGGAACATTCGGTTATCTAGCTCCAGGTAAGCAATAATGATATTCACCCTATAGATGGTTGTCTGATGCATGAATAATGGTATTTAGCACTTGAACTATTAATGAGGGTCTCTTGTTGTCGTCGGTCAAGGGTATGTATAACTAGTTACTAGGCGGTCTAATACTGCACGGATGTTAATCTGCTTTTCTCTTGTTTTAACGTGTTCCCATGAAATATCTATATGTGGCAAGTGTTTGTGAAGTTATACTAGATTCACTTTTGAAAGAGAGTAAATGCACCATATTCACAATTAGGTGACATTGAAAGGGATTATTATGTTTTGGGTGCACAAAAATGTGATTTTTGTTATATTATTAGTTTCACACTTTATCTCCATATTGTTTGAGCAAGTCTTCATACTCCATTGCAGAGTATATGCAAAGTGGCAGAGCAACCGAGAAGACGGATGTTTATAGTTTTGGGGTGTTGACACTTGAAGTGCTTAGTGGGAAGCGGCCAACAGATGCTTCATTTATTGAAAAGGGTCTCAATATTGTTGGTTGGGTATGTGATGCACCTCAATATTAGTTTTTTCTTCTATTAAATTTTAGTGCAAGTTATTAAATCCTTTATAATTATTTTATAAACAAATTTTTTGTTTTTAGATTTAGGTTTTAAGCATAAATACTCACTGAAGTAGCTTTTGTTATAGTTTTAGCCTTTTAGGCCCTATACTTGCAACACACACACATGGAGTTTGGAAGGCTATATTCTTAAATAATTGATAGAACTGAGTTACACTTTTTTCATAACCCCCCTCCCAAATAGAGTCTAAGAATATGTCACTGTCAATTATATAATGGACTTCCTTATGGTTATCACTACAGTTAGCACAAGCAAAGAGTGTTAATTATATTATTTAAGTAGGTGAACTGAAACTTGTTATCACATTGTAATACTTCCTTGTAATACATGTGTATCTTGTTATGCCATTCAAAGTGGAGGTAATCTAAGTGCTCTTTTTATTGAGATACAAGTGTGAGTTGGAAGTCCCACATTGTTTAAAAAAGTGGAGGTTGAACATTTTATAAGTAAGAGAACCCTTATACTCTACGCCTTAAGGTTTTGGGTGAATATGTGGTGTCTCTTACACTTGTTTGCGTTTGGGTGAATTTTTAAAATAGAGATTGAGCACTTATAAAGTGAGAGGACTCATATGTGGTGTTTCTCTCACTATTCTTTATAAAACAGACTTCCTTTTAGTTCCTACCGCTACAATCAATTAGCATGAACTGATTTGACTGAGAGTGTTAATTGTATTCTTTAAGTAGGTGATAAAACTGATATTTTTAATCATCTAGTATATGTTCGTTTTTATTATCCAATTACAAAGTGGAGGTAATCTTAGTTGATGTTTTTAATAGGAATGAATCTCATTATAATGCCATAATTTGTCGTTGATGCAGTTGAATTTCCTTATAACCGAAAATAGGCCGAGGGAAATTGTGGATCTACTATGTGACGGGGTGCAGGTGGAGAGCCTTGATGCTTTGCTCTCTGTGGCTATTCAATGTGTTTCCTCAAGTCCAGAGGATCGACCCACTATGCACCGAGTGGTCCAGTTGCTCGAATCGGAGGTCGTAACTCCTTGCCCAAGTGACTTCTATGACTCGGATTAGAAAGGTTGCAAAGACAAATCAACTGTATATTGTGTTTGCATCCATGTCGCCGCAAATTATTTGAGTCAGATGTGATGAAACAGGTTAAAAATCTGCATGCAACTTTTCATCTCAAGTGCACTCATTCAAAGTGTAAGTTTATGATGGAAGATGTCCTTCATTACAGCACTTCACGACAGAATGTGTTGTTATTCGACGGATATCATCATTCAACATTTTCATGCATTTCTTTGCCTTCCTGATGGAGTTGCATGTTATATTTGATCACGGTTCCCCCTTCCACTTGTGTTTTCCACGTGTTTATTAGCATTTGTAATCTAAGTCACATTGTTCTCTCCAATTTAAGTGTATATGAGTATGTATAATTTCTGAAAGTCCACTTTTGCAAGTAATTCTTGTTATTTATTTTTTGTAACATATGTTTCCATAAAAGAATCCATCTAATGAAGGTGGTTCTCAGTTTCTCATTTGAGATTCATTGTTTTTGTGCACATTTACCTGTTTGAGAGTAGGAAAGTTCCCTGTTATATAATCAATGGAGCAACTCTGTCACTATCATCATACTATTCAACATTGTCACCTCGATCCTCCTCCTTGTCCTACAATGATGCTAATGCCTGCACCTCCTCTCATCCTTACCAGCTCTCTCTGTCCTAGAAGAATAGTTGGCGGTCCTTACCAGCTCTCCGAGTGCTAGAAGAAAAGTTGGTGATTGTGCCAGTTATGATGCTCAAGAAATCATAGCTGGAGGTGCACGACATTGTTGGAATTATATATTTAATTGCTTTAGGACTAGTACCATTTGATTGATCTCAATTATAATACTCTGTTTCGGATATAATTATAAGGCTAGATATACACTCTTTCCTGTCTCTAAATACAAGCAGGCATTTATTTGATACTCCTTAAAAAAAAAATTGTCCTTAAATTAAAACCTCTTTTTTAAATTAATAAATGCATTTATTGTTTTTCTTAAAATAAATCTTTGATTAGCTAAGGTTTTTTTAATAAAAAAAACAGTACTATTAACTATATACATATTTAAAATTTACTTTAAATACTCCATCCATTTTTTGACTTTTTACACATACTAAAGAAATTTATAATTGTTGTTATTTTTAATTTTTAATTATTTTAATATACTTTTTTTCTCTCTCCATAATAAATAACCAGAGGTAATTTTGACAAATCTATAATTATTACTGCTGTATTGCACTTTGCAAATGACAATTAAAAATAATATAAAATTTTCTTAAAAGTGACAAATTAAAAAGGAAACGGAGGAGTATACTTTAAATATTGTTTATTACTTTCTATTGTTGAAAATTGAAAGCAGAATTGAATACAGAAATTGGAATTGAATGTATTCATTGTGAAAAAGTGAAGTCCACAAATGACGGTTAAGCACTTAAATACCTAAGGCATTGTGTAGAAATGTATGCTAACAAGTTAACTAAACACATGCTAACAAACTAAAGACTATCGAAGTTGACTAATATTTCTCCTCAAGTTGTTGGATCAGATATGTTGATAATGTCACATTTGGGAGAATTTAACTTGTCACACTCTCAGTTGTATATAACACTCCCAAAGTGTTCGAAAAGACTATAATAATCTTCTCTCAGTTGTATATAACACTCCTAAAGTGTTAGAAAAGACTATAATAATTTTGTTTAAAGTTTCCACCAAAAAATTTCAAAATCTCTTGGGTGATATTGGAAATTTCATGTATACATATTAGAAATTCTTCAAGTAAAAGTGAGATTTTGATCAGAAATTATGAAATTTTTGAGAGATTTTACTAAATTTTGTGAGATTTTATCAGAAATTTTGATAATTTTAAGAGAATTTACAAGAAATTTTGAAATTTTCGAGAGATTTTATCTGAAATTTTTGGATGATTTTACCATTTTTTTTTAAATTTCTAGAATTTTATCATAAATTTTCAGAACTAATTGTAAGTTACTGGAAATTAATATTCACCTCATAATAGTATGAGAAATACAATTTTAATATGGTAGCTAAAGTAGGTCTTAAATCCTTTTTTTTGGCTCTTAAGTAACAGTGTTATTCGAATCTTCTGCCATCTTTAAACAATGTCACGTAGCCGCCTGCGGTGGTTGGAAGTCTCCGATCTACCACCTTCCAAAATCGTGCAGCCAAAAGACTCATCCACACACCATTATGTGTCGCCCACAACATTACCCACTCATAACATTCATCGGTGCGTGTGTTCTCTTACATCTCAAATTTAAAATTATGTTGTTTATAATAATTATTTATGAGTATTGTGTGAATTGTGATGTTATGTGCTAGGATTATGGTGAAAATGTAACTGAGAGTTTAGGAATCTAAATAATAGCGTTTATATAGTTATTTAATATAATAATAAAATAAGATAGAATATTAAATGTGTAGAGAATTTATGAACATGATGGTCATTCTGTGTGGATAAATGAGATAAATTATTGTTGGAGTTATTTTAAAAAGAGAATAAGGAAGAGTGAAGTCAGTGAATTAGGATCAACTTCTACCCAAGAGCTTTAACATCTTGGATCACTTCTTGATTATACTTGCAAGCACTTGGATTCATAAAGTCCACATATTACTTCAGAGACAATCCATCAACAAGTTGGAGTCAAAGATAGAAATAATCCTACATGCGTGAGACCTAATGTACGTTAATGCTTTTCCATATTTCCTTCTACCCCTTTTGGACTCATTAACTGACTTGAGTGTTGGAGTATTACTATTTAATTAAAAAACATTAAATATAGGGAATAAGAAATATATATTTTAATGTTCCGAATCACCTTAACAACCATCGATTTCGCACCCCGGCGCTCTCCTAACTCATTGATCCATAACCTTTTGAGGTTTCTGTTGTATTTAGGTCTATGGCCCTTGTAGGACATCAATGCGCTCAAGGTCCATGTAATATGTCAGTTTACCAAATTGTCTCGAAAATTCGCTATCAAGAAGTTGGTTGTCCATACCGTCAAAGCTTTGTCATGGTGGGAATGATGGGTGATCGAAGGTTGGTCGACAATACTGGTTACTTGAAGCGGGTTGAAAAAAGGGCAATGTTTCTTGTGGTGCGTTGAAGCCTTATGGTTGTTGGGAGCTACAGTGATGTGATGTTTGCAACATGTGTGGGTCGTTTGGTGGTATTCGCCAGCTTGACCCAAGTCGCGACAAGTTTGAAATTTGGAAGAGCCCATATCAAGGTGTTGGTTGTACCATCTTTGTACTTGGTATTGTGTTTGAGTGTGTGATTGGTATTGGTATTGGTTTGGGTGCTAGCGGATTGACATCGTCATTGGTATTTGTTGTTGGTTGTATGTGTGTTGGCGCAGGTTGATCAAATAGATTGGGTCAGACACAAACGACTCAAGCGTGGCAACCGATCTATATCAAATCATATATTATTGAGTTGATTTCATTTCGCATGGCGCAACAGAGTATTATAGGACATGTTGGTGATGCATCTTCTACATTTGACGCCATTCTGGAGCGAAGTCTTTCCAATTACTGACATCTCATTGGTGGTTGACTCTACAGAGAAGCCATTGACCCTAACATGTTTGAGGACTACCAAACTACAACTTGACACAATCACTATGATTCATCTCCATAATGTTGTAATTAGGGCAATTGTTCAGTGGAAGCTGCATGGAATTTATGAAGGAAGAAACTTCCAAAGCCAATACCCATCAAATTACTGGTTTTGACAATCATTTTTCAGTGTCAAAGAAACAATTGACCACAATGAAGGGCTGCCAAGACAAGAGTATCGGATCATACTACCAGATGGTTGGTGCGACCGTGGAAAGTTTCAAGCCATTCACGTGCCTTGCTCCCATGTCTTAGTGGCATGTTCATATGCTCACCGAGATGCCTTAACATTGATATGTCCCATTTACAAACTGAAACCTTGCTCGACGTATACAATAACACCTTTAAAGTGATAGAAAAGAGAATTAATGGACTGCGTATGAAGGGGAAGTAGTTTGGCACAATGACAAAAGGCGAAGTAAGGAAAAGGCTCGCCCCAATAGCATGAATATTAGAACCTAAATGAATGCAGCTGACAAAATGAAAAGAAAGTGTAGTATATATCGTCATGTCAAACACAATTAAAATAATTGTCCCAATCATGGAATATGCTCCACAACCTAATAATTGTATGCATTCTTTGTAATAAATCTTTAGAAGTCAACTGAACTTAATTTATTCCTTAAACATATTTGTTACAACTACACAAACACAAACAAGACTACAACAATAACACATAAAATAAATAAAATTACTTAACACAACAAAATATCCAAGATATCACAACCGTCAAAACAATATCATATGATCCATCCATCATAGAACAATCATCATTGTCACTTTTGACTCCATCCCACCAACTTTCTAGTTTTTGCAATTGAGGTGGTCGTTGTTAATCTCTGAATTCTTCGGATGATTTCACCATCTTCAAGTTCCTTCTAACTAGCCGATCAAGGTCCTCTTAAGATGGTTCACGAAATGGATGTTCAAAAATTTCATTTTAAATGGGGGTTTGACAACAAAGATACAAACATATCCATCCCTTTTGAAAATCATGTTAAGTGCCATGAGGAATAAATTAGAGAGAAAGTGAGAAGAGGTGTGAAGAATGAAATTTTTATTTATAAAAAATGCCATAACACATCTGATCATCCGATATGACTCATTTTCACTCACATTGCGCATATGCGTCACATAAGGTGACACCTTACTTTTCATCTACACATAGGCGCCATGACATGACATGTTCGCCAAAAAATTACACACACAATGAAGAGTTACACCAATATCTATTTGCGAATTCAAATCTAGTTATTCAAGTAAATTTTTTGAAATCTCAGTTGGGAATTTCTTTCCCCACCTAATGGGGTTCTCCTTCACCCCTGGTGAAAATACAAAAATACCCTAAAGTTTCGTAAGTTAACTTACGAATTCCCCAAATAAGGTGAATCTGTAAGTTCACTTACGAAATATTCCACGTTTTAAAAAAAAAAGGTGAATTCACAATTTAACTTGCGAATTCACCTTATTTTTTTAAAAATAAGGTGAATTCTGATGTACTTGATGTATTTGGTAGGCACGCCCGTCTTTGTGGACACGAGTGGTCGCTACACCGATGTGGCCTACCTGAGATATTTTACGGACCTTTCTACAGTTCACGACTGGAACTGGGGTGCCGTTGTTCTTACCTACCTTTACCAGAAGTTGAATGAAGCTTTCAGGTGGAGGGCTAGGGCGCTTACCGGCTCGTGCACACTCCTCACAGTACATTTTTATTTTAACGATTAATTTTAATTTCTTTTAATTAATTTTAAGTAGTTTTAATTAATTTTAATTAATTTTAATTAGTTTTAATTGATTTTAATTATGTTAACATTATTTTTTTTCGATGTAGAGCTGAATTTTATCGTACTTTCACCAGATCCATGGTTACTACGTGGATCCCGACTATGAGGACTTCATGCCCAAGGCTGTCAGGTTTATTCTCAACAGGGGCAAAAATAATGTGGCTGAGTGTTCCTCGATCGCACCCAACACGACGACATCATCTGGACCCCGTTTGAGGACTATCGGGAGGTTGTCCCCTTCAATACCATTTTGTTATACTCCGGGTGGCTAGCCTGTGGGGCTAACATGATGGTCTGGTATTTTCCCAAGCAGTGTATGCGTCAGTTTTGCTATGTGCAGAGCACATCCCGATCTCCTTTCTAGGCTGCTCCTGACACCATCACACGGAGGGCTCTAGACGATATCTTCCAGGTTGATGCGGGCATCCCGTATGTGGCATTCCGTGGAGGGGTACACGATATGGTTCTATTTGGTGTCGCACCCTTACATTACACCGAAGGCTGAGGGACGTCCGCTGAGGCCAACACATGAGGAGCTCTTGGAAAATGAGCAGGCCGGTGATGGTCATGCCAATGATCTACTGCCCATCTGTTAGAGTATCCGTCAGATTGGACAGAAGCCGTTGGATGACGGGATTATCGATGGGGGCGGATCCGGTGTGATTGTCGTGGTTGAGAGGATGGTCGATGAGGCAGAGCGTGTTGTGCGTTACCACCGGCAGAGGAGAGCGCCGGGGAGTCAGGATTAGACATACCCAGTAGCCTTTATGTTTTTATTTGATTTTGTATGATTGCATTTTGTTCGGAACAATTTATGTAATAATATTTCTAACATTTTTTCTCTTTATTATTTATAACATATTATTATTTACATGATTTGCGTATATATATAAATTTTATGTATAGTATATTTTATCTATATGTATTACTTTTTGAGTGTCAAAAACACCACAAAATAAAATTCAGTTTCAACCAAAATGAAGTTTCGGTTCTGTTTCTGGTTAACTTGCGAAATGCATTAAATCAGTTGAATTCGTAAGTTAACTTGCGAATTATGCTTGATTATTTTTTTAAAAAAAACATAGGGAACATTTCGAAGGTTGACTTACGAATTCACCTTGTAGGGTGAATTCGTAAGTTAACTTACGAAATAATCTACGATTTTAAAAAATAAGGTGAACTCGCAAGTTAACCTGCGAATTCACCCAGAAAGTTCACTTCGCAGATTAACTTGCGAATTCACCCAACAAGGTGAATTCGCATGTTAATTTGCGAATAATATTTTTTATTTTTCAGGGGTGTGAGAGAAATCCATTAGGTGGATGAAAAAATTCTCATCTCAATTTTTGCATGATTAGGTTGACAATCGAGGAGAGACTAAAAATAAAACTACAATATTTATAGGGACAAAAAATTTATTTACCACAACAATTAATAAACATAAAATAAAAAATGCTTAGTTATAAAGAGAGTAGTAATTGTTGAAAGTGAGGACTGAAAGTCAAGCGCGTGTCCTTGTCTGTCCGGCTTAACTCTTCAAAAGACACTTTTTCTCTAACCTCTTGTCTTTCTCTCTCTAACACTGCAGTTTTCACTTTCACACTCATTCATTCCATTATTATTAGTATTACCTTTCTCTCTCTCTCTCTCTCTCTGGAAAGTCCCAGGTACTCATACCTTGTTCATCCCCATGTCTCTCTTTTCTCCTTCAACCAATTCTAAACACACCACAAACTTTCTCTGATCATTTCCTTTCCTTACTCCAAAAAAGATGGATGCTATAAGAAAACAAGCTGCCAGATTGAGGGAACAAGTTGCCAAACAACAACAGGTTATCACTCATCTCTTACCTTCAACTTTAACGTTTTTTGCTACTACTAGTTACTAGTTACTACTACTCTAGTACCATTAGGTTCAAATTGCTTCTCTAGCATGCTTTTATGTAATAATACTACCAATTTAACTTTAATTTAGGTTACTTTACTTTCACCTTTAGACTAGCATAATTGATTTTGCTTCTAGAATAGATTCTACCTTAAGTTAGAATTTTTAATTATTTTTATTCTATATATGTTTTTTTTTCACTCAACCAAACATGCATTCAGTGAATATTTGATTCCACTTTTTGTAGATTAAAAAAGAATTGATTTTAGGAGTGTATAATTGATTTTAACATGTTTGGATGTTTTTCAATAGAATTGATTATAACTTGAAGCTTGAATTTAATGTGTGTTTGATTCTGCTGTGAAAAGAATTTGAATGAATTGATTCTATAAAATTGGTTTAGTTAAAAGTGGATTGAAGGTAAAGTGATTTATATTTGGATAAATTTATGTAGAAGTGAGTTGAACAATAAATTTCAATTTCAATGTAAATATCACGTTTAAACTCAAAAACTATAAATTCTAGTTTCAAATAGAATTAATTATTGAGGCAGAATCAATTCTACTTCAGAAGAATCAAGCACCTCAAAATCAATTCAAAATCAATTCTAGATCTTTAGAATTGCTTTGTCTCTTTCAAAAAAAAAATAATCTAAACTTACATTTAGAGGTTTTGTCTCTACAATTGTTTTTTAACCTTGAACTCATTGTAAAACTTTTTCTTTTATATGAATGTATCCAAGCATAAATAATTTTACATTCAAGTTAATTTTAGTCCGAATCAATTTTTGTAACGCAATTACTTTAAGATTGAACTGGTGGTGTTGGTGTGGGATCCATAAAAAGAAAGTGCAGATTCTGTTTGTGCACTATTTGTTCCATTTAATGTGTTTGTAGTGATAGTAGTTCCATTTCATGTGTTTGACTTTTGTATCTTATCATGTTGTTGTTGTTGTTGTTGTTTTGTAGACTATACTTAGACAATTGGGTCAACTTAGCAATGAACCCCTCATGGCCGATGAATCTGAACTTGAATGTTACCAGAAACTTCAAAAATTATACACTTCTACAAAGACTGCTAAGGTCCATTTATCACTTGGATGCTTGCTGACATTCATTAAATTCAAGGAGCTTTGTTTGGTAAAGTTTTTAACCAGTGTGATTTTTACAGCATTTTCAGCGGCATATTGTTCGTGGTATTGAAGGATTCATCTCTGTTAGTTCAAAGCAGATGGAGATAGGTGACCTTTTCTTTTTGCCTGTGTATTAATTTGGTTTATGCCTCGAAGCCAATGACTGATTGATGTTATGTTGTGTATACTTCAGTGAGGAAATTGGCTAAGGACTGTTGTAAGTACGGGACCGAGAATAAGGATCACGGTAGTAATTATCCCCTTGCAAGGGCTTCGCTTCAATTTGGTAACTCATATGATATATTGGAAAATGAGAGGGAGACTTTGCTTGGGATCTTATGCGATCAGGTAATCTTTTGGGATATTTCTTTGATACTCTTTAGATTTTTGTGAATTATAACCTTACGTTACCTTTATGTAAATGATGTTACCGATGTTCAAATTAATGTCATTTAGCGTAACATCATGCCTATTTGATTTACTCGTAATGCTGCTCCTATAATTTTAGATTTTTCTGTCTTTTACAGTCGGTTGTATGTCATATTTTGAGTCTTCAATTTTGTCACAAACAAAAATGGTGCTTCTAACTATGCTTTAGGTTTTGTGTAGATTTCTGAGCCACTGCGGGCACAAATAACAGGAGCTCCTCTGGAAGATGCACGCCACCTCACCCACAACTATGACAAACTTCGTCAAGAAGTAGAAGGCCAGGTAGTAATTTACTGCCACAATGGCATGCATATGGTGGTATGCAATGCATGGTATTTATCTTAGATGTCTTCTCACAGGCTGCCGAAGTTTTGAGGCGTAGATCAAAGTTGAGGGATTCTTCTCTTTCTTCAGACAGTTCCATGAGGCTTCAGAATGCAGAGAAAAGGTTGAAAGAACTTAAATCTGCCTTGGTGGCACTCGGTAGAGAAGCAACTTCTGCTATGTTGTCAGTTGAAGAACAACAACAACATATAACTCTCCAGAGTCTTTCTACATCGGTATTGCTAGATTCTCTTTGAAAATCATTGTACTGTGTGAACCCTAAGCAAATTGTTCTGATCCATCCAAACAGAAAATCTTGTTTTTCATCTTTCCATCTGTTCCCTTTCTTGGCAGGTGGATGCTGAGAGAGCCTATCATCGGCATGCCCTTGTTATTCTAGATAAATTATATGCTGAGGTTAGCTACCATGTCAACCGACACTTCTTTCAAATTGGAAAATATTATTTGTAGATCCTATGTCTATCGTATATGTTCGCTTCTGGCATAATATTTATATTCTGATCAAATTTGTAATCTGTTCCTTCTATTGGATGTTCTTGGAGTTAGATGATCATGATTGACGAGAGACAAACAAAAGAGCCCACATCATTTTCACTCCCAAAAGATGGATATAATCAACCCGCAGATGAGAAACCTAATTCAAACGGCATTGATTATAAGCCCGACACCCAAATGGGCACATACTTTTTTGCAAAGGTAAGTCTCGTATAAAGAAATAATAAGTTTGTCTTTAGTGACCCTAAATTACGTATCACCATATTCCTGCAGTTGACTGTTGCTCAAGACAGCCTATGCTGATAATTTAGCTTTGGTTTTGTTGCAACTAATATCTCATCTTGATCTTTGTTTCATTTCTGTTAAATGTTAATCTTTATTCTACTCGCTTATAAGAATTTTGGATGTTTGATATGTTATATTTGTGCGAGTTACTTGAGCGATAAAATATGTAGATCTTAATCCAGTTACCTCTTTTACATGGGAACTAGAATGTGTAAAATAGTGAATGCCACGAGAAGTTCATTTTATTCATTCACAAACTCGCAAAAAACAATCTTGGTGCAAAAAAAATAAATAAATAATAAGTTGTCTTATCTTTTAGAATCATTCAAAATATGTAAGATCTCAGTCCAGTGCAATCTTATATTTACATTCTGAAATTGAATTACGTTCATCATCACCATCATTTGTCTTGTAGGTCATCCATACATTTGACGCTCAAGCTGAAGGGGAGTTAAGTTTATCAATTGACGATTATGTTGTAATACGTCAGGTATTTCTTTGAAGACTTTCGAATCAGTAAGCTGAATTTCATAAGACATACTTTTGAAAAAAAAAATTATTAGCCATTAAAATATTCATATGGCTAATCATTTTCCACCTAGTGTTACAGTTGACTTAATCATAACAAAAATAAGTTATAATAATAATGATGATGATGTTACTATTAATATATGTGAAAGTAGGTAGAAATCTTTATTGACAATGAAACCAGGCTATCTGATTTGACTTGCATTCTTATTTGAATTTCCAGGTTGCTGCCAATGGATGGTCTGAAGGAGAATGCAATGGCAACGCTGGATGGTTTCCCTCTGCATATGTACAGAGACAGGACGTAGTACCAGCAAACTAGACACCGGAATAGCATCGAAGTTATGCCAACATTGATCTTTTTAATAGGTGTGGCAATAACTGTACATTCTCATATTTACGGATTAGGCGCATTTCAAAAGCCACAGCACGTGCTTGTAGTTTTTTTTTGGGTGGTTCTGTGATCTGTGCAGTATGTTATACATGTAAGCACAAATTGTATTAATTTATAGCAGCAGTTCAAATGTGTAGATTGATATATAATTTGCATTTTTGCTTAAGCCCTTAGGGTCATCTAAGGAACTTTAGTTTTTGAGATGGATAAATGTCCATATTATATTAAGATTGTCTGTAATTCTGAATGATACATGGTGAGAAACTTTGTATTAACACAAGTTTTAATGTATCATTATGTATAAAGTAATTGTTTTTTGTTTTTGCACTAGCTGAAATAATTATAGCTTTTGGTTACTTACTTGGTCCCAGGGATTTGATTAATTTAAGTAGATTATTGAAAGCAAAATGAATATTCAAATAAAGACTCACAGGTCATATGCAACAACTTGCTTTTTAAAACTTCTTTATGTTATTATAATCTTAAAAAGTGTGGCAGATGAGACTTGTCACTCAAGAAACTAAACATCAAATAATATGGCGTTAAAATAATTCAATTCTTTATTGTTCAATCTGTTACAACACTGATAACATATTAAGGATGCATACCAAATTCTATAAGTCCTCTTTCTCCCTACTGAAAATAAGTATCAGATTCTCTACTTTATGCTTTTCAGTTTTCACATGCATTATGCAATGTATCTTCAAAGTTGAGTGCCAGAGATAAAGGCAAAAAAGTATGAACTTTCTTATATGTTTAAGGAAACAAACAGATAGACACATGCAGATCAGAGGCAGCTTATAATTCAGCATAGTTTCATTTATAGATTCATTTGATGTTTATGTACTGATTTTTTTTCATTTCACAATTCAATGAAGCCACACTATACGCATAATAGGAAAGCCAAATAAAAATGCCTTATACATCTGTCAAAACATTTCTTGATACATCAATTCTTTCCTTATTAACAAGCACCTCCAAAAATGCTTGATGTGTCATTCACATAACAATTAATTGCAATAATGTACCCCAAAAAAGAAAAGATAAAAAGACAGATTGAACAACAAAATCTCCAAAACAAGCTCCAAATTTGAACAAAACAGAATAGGGTTGTACTTCTGCAACAAAGTGCAAATCCACAACAACTACTTTACATTGCATTTGAATATAGTATATGCTAAAAGTGATAACACCAAATCAAAAACTATTTGCTCAATCAATTATTTAACAGATAGAACAGAACATAGACCATCACTAAATTCTATAAGAACACATTTGTATATATATGTAAACAGAAACACTTTTGTAACAAGTTGAAAGGATCCAATCCAAAATAGTCTAATCATCGCTTAACTCATCCTCAATATCAGAAGAAACAATCATCATCCTAGCAGATGCATGTTTAACCATTTCAACAATCTTCTCAGCCTCACGGTTAATCTTCTCTTCTTCTTCCTTCAGTGCCTTGTCAATCAGATTCATCCGTTTCTTGGTTGACAAGCTTCCAATATCAGACAAGAACTCATCACTTGTATATTCCTTAAATGACCCAACAATATCATCATTCTCCTTGCTGTTCACCTTCTTGTCCTTCTTTGGTGAGCACCAAAAACAACCCCATTTCCGAGGAGGAGACGGGCTAGGAGACACATGCTTCTTCACCTTTACACGTTTCTCTTCATCTTTCTTCATTTGCAATGGCATGAACAGTGAAGACATTGAACTTTCTTCAGAGGTATGGGAAGAATCCGAGGGAGAAAAAGACCCATTTTTTGGTTTAATTTCCTTTTTCTCGGGACAAGAGACTGACCCAGAATCGGAATCTTGATTCTTTATGGATTTAGCATCTTTGGGAGATGAAAGATTGAGACTTTTTTGGGGGTTTGTTGAATTGGGGGTTGAAAAGGTGGGATTTTTGGGATGGTAAGGTGGTGGGGTGGTGTGATTAGCAGGGAAGGATTTGAGTTTGTGGAAACGGGATTCAAGGTGAGAGGGAAGATCAGAATGGGTGAAAGATGAACAATTGATGGCAGAGATTTGTTTAAGGAGGATTGAGTCTTGTGCCTGAGAGATGATTTCTTCAATGGTAGAATCTTCATCGGTGTCGGAAGAAAATCCGACCATTTTCGGAGAGGGAGGTTGTTGTTTTGTTTGTTTGTTTGTTGTTGTTGTTGTTAGAAGAGCAAGAAAGAATGAGTGTGTGACAGTGTGAAAATGTAGAAGAAATGCGTAAGGTGCGCTGATGGTGTTGAGTTGAACAACGGCTAATTTTGAAGAGTGTCAAGTGTGTGGGTTCCACTACCGGATTTCTAGGGACCCACTACTTTGTCTTGTGTCATTGAGTTTATCAGTTACATTTTTTTTTTGGAATTCTTAAAAAGACATAATTAAATTACATTCTATATTGTTACCCAAAAACCACCTTCTATGTCATAAAGCTACTAGTATTTAATTTAAACTAAATTCCTCATTTTAAAATTTAATACTTAATAAAATAGAAATATTTTGATAAGTTGAATATATAAAAGTCTTACATATTTACAAAAATAAAAATTACAGTTTTGAACCAATCGAGTTTGCGACTTTACAAATTTAAAATCTTAGTGTTCTAGAAGATGACATTATAGGATTGTGTCTCACTATGACGAAACAATACTTTTTATGTGATTAAGAGGTGTAACTCTGCAAGTTTAACACTCTAACACCCAAGTCAGCGAGAGAATGAGAAATAATGTGAGGTGAAAATGAATTCGAATTCATGAAATTAAATACTTTACCCTTATAAATTAAGAGGGGTTAAAATTGTTCACGCGTGATGATTGATGTGTTGAAGGAGGCAATGTATACTTCTGGTAAGAGTGAAGGTCTACTTGTTTCGTATGCCTTTCTACTTGGAGTTGGCTCCTAGAACAGTAACCCCAAGCCTTTGTTTCTATTTGTAGAATGAGGATTTTACCGTAAAACACTTTTAGGTTGGTTGTTAGCAAAAGTAATTGGAGAGTCTTGATTAGACGTCACTAGCATTTAGAACAAATGCATTAAATATCTTTCTTTTGATCAACAATGTTTCACAAAGAACTCCTAACTTGTGTCCGTATGTCTAATAATAATGATTTTCTCTATGTATTAAGATACTCAAGCACTTTAAATAGTTCATAATGAGATCTCAGTCGTTGATGGCGCGGTTCATGCTTTCCAATATAACGAATTGTAATTCACTCATGTTGAGACACATATAAGGAGTTACGAAACTACTAGTTTCTCTTTATTTTCGAATTTTGAATTTATGAACTCTTCTCATGTCTTGCCTGCAACATCTTCTCTCCGGCCTTCTTTCTACATTATTCTTTATATCTGACCTACTCGCGCCACTCATTTTGGCAAGATATGTAACACATGGACCATCAACTTTATTTCTTCTTTAAGGTTTCTAGGAAAGGGGTTACACTATTTATGGTATTTCTATTTTGCATTTTCATGAAACTCCTTTTCATAGATGTACTTTGACACTGATGAAAATTTATCTTCAAATCTACTTTGAGATGTTATTCATATTTAGTTATTTTTATGTGTTGGAAAAACCCTTTATAATTGAGAATTGGGTTGGGTTGACATCATCTTCATCTGCATCTTTCGACAGTTGCAGTCTTGGTTCTGCGGGTTTCAAAGTCGAGTTGCACTCTTCCATCTCAAATTTCTTGAGAATTTCACTTGCATATCTACTGTGATGCATCATCAAAACTTACTATTCTTGTAGAATTTGATTCAAGGAAATATGAAATGTCACCCAGATTCGACATTTTGAATTCCTTTATGAGATCACTTTTGAAGTCTTCGATCTCCAACTTGCAGCTACCTGTTATTAACAAGTCATCGACATAGGGATATAATATAAGCAGTTCATTGTTGCTTCTTCTTACATATACTCCATGTTCAGTTGCGCACTTCATAAATTCATCCTCCCTTAGAAAACTATTTATTTGCTTATTCCAAGCTCTTGGAGTTTGTATCAAGCCATACCGGGCTTTACGAAACTTATACACACTTATCTCTTCGCCGTACTTCACAAACCCAACTGGTTGTGCAACATAAACTTCTTCATTTAAGGTTCTATTCAGGAATGCAAAATTCACGTCCATATAACATATGTGCCAACTGTTCATTTATGTTAAACCAAGCCACAGGTGCAAATACTTCATCAAAGTCGATTCCCTTATATAAAGAAATCATTTCACCACAAGTCTTGACTTATGTCGAGTTACTTCCCCTATGAATTCAAATTCACCTTGTATACCCACTTCACATAATTTACTTTCTTGCCTTGAGGCAAATCAACAAGTAACCAGGTGTTGTTGTCATCAATGCACTTCACTTCTCCATTCATTAATTTCACTCACTTTGAATCCTTCAATGATTCAGCTACATTGACTGGTTCGAAATCTACATAGAAATCATAATGTACCAGCTCACCTCTATCATCGACCATATAATCTGATGCAATAACACATTCTTGCAACCTTGTAGGCATATGTCTCATTCTATAAGGTCTGCTTGTACCGAGTTGGTCTCTAACTTCCTCTTGTCGAACTTCTGTTTTGACTTAAGTTTCTGGTTCTTCAAGTAAGACTCTCAGTGAATCTTTCTTGAAATTTTAAGTCCAATACCATTCTTTAAGCTCATTTATGATCACATCCTTGTTAATCACAATCTGCTTGTTCACTGAGTCAAACAACTTGTAATCTCCTATCAAATGATATCCAACTAGGATCATTTGACTCGACTTATCATCTAGTTTTCTTCTCAACTGATTTGACACATGTCTATGTGCTATAGATCCAAACACTTTTAGATGACTTAAGCTAGAGTTAACACCACACCAACATTCTTCTGGAGTAATTCCTTCTAGCTTCTTCGTCGAACATCTATTCAAAATGTATATTATCGTCGACACATCTTCTCCCTAAAATTATTTGGGTAGATGCTTGTTATTCAACATACTTCTCACCATGTTCATGATAGTTCGATTCTTTCTTTCTATAGCTCCATTCTGCTTTGGAGTGTAGGGTGGTACAACCTCATGTACAATCCCTTCTTTCTCACATAATGTTTCAAAGTCTTTTGACACATACTCTCCACCTCCACTAGTTCACAGAACTTTTACCTTTCAACCACTTTGCCTTTCAACCATACATTTAAGCTTGAAAAGTACCTCGATCACTTCACTTTTCTTCTTGATCAGGTAAGTCCATACTTTTTGATTGAAATCATCTATGAATGTGACAAAGTATTTGTTACCTCCCATCGAATCCCCTTGGATTGATCCATATACATAAGAGTGCATGACTTCAAATACTTCCTTCGACTTACTTCCTAAATCCTTGCTAAAGCTATTATTGTGTTGCTTTGCCTACACACATTCCTCACACACCTTATTTAGAATGTCAATTTCTGGTAATCCTGAAGCCATATTTCTTCTCTTCAAATCTCTGATGTCTTTGAAGTTGAGATGGCTAAGTCGATAATGCCACATCCACTCATCTCTGCTAGCTGCAATTGCTAGGCATTTGTGCTCCATCACATTTAGATCAAACTTGAAGGTTCTATTATGCAACATTGATGCATTCAAGATTAACCTTCCTTCTGCGTCGACGACTCTCATCATCTTGTCTCCGATCAACTCTTTGTAATTCTTTTCGACCAACTGCCATATGCTTAGAAATTTGCTCTTCATGTCTGGAATGTATAACACGTTTAAAATTACTGATCTTTTGCCATATTTTCTCATAATCAGAACATCTCCAATACCTTCAACTGGTCCTTGAATCCAAGTACCATTGGTCCTTGAATTTCTCTCATCTCTTGTTGTGACCATAAACATCATCTTCTCTTCTTCATACTTTGCGAACTTTGCATCACTTTCTTGATTATTTCTCTTTTCTAAACAATAACTAGAATAGTGGTCATACTTCTGACAATTGTAACACTGAATATGTCTCTTATTAGGTTTTCGACCACCACCTCTTCCTCTACCTCTAACACCACTTCTTTGGTTTCTTTAGTATAGGGGTCTCCTCTGATTCGACACAATTCCTTCCTGTTGGTTTCCTCGACCAGTCAAATTATTGTACCCACTTCTTCCTTTTTCGAACCACTTTCCTTTGCCTTTACTTTCTTTTGTTGAATGTGTCTGCAAAGCCGCATCACTCTTCGACTTGCTTGCAGCTCTCTCATAAATTCTTTGTTCATGAACTTCAAGTGTCCCTTGAATTTCTTCCTTTGTTAATTTCGATAAATCTTCCTCCTCTGCTATAGCTACCACCACGTGGTCGGACTTAGAGGCCAAAGATCTTAAGATATTTGCAACAACTTTTCTGGTTGTTAACATTTCTCTACATACCTTGATTTGATTCACTAGTTTTGTAATCCTAGTGAAGAAATCAGATATGCTCTCGTTATCTTCCATCTGAAGTAATTCATACGTTCTTTTGTAAGTTTGTAACCTCACATCTTTCACATTTTCTGGACCTCTAAAAGATTTATCAAGAATCTCCCAAACTTCTTCATCTATTTAAATATTAAATTGTTAATTATTATTGTCCTAAAATATGCATCTTTAGTTCTTTAAATTGTGTTTCCGTGATCTTTATATTTTTAATTAATTAAAAAATTATTTAGTTTTAATTAACATATCCTTTCTCTCCACGTTTTTACCATTAAAAAAAATCTTGTTCTTAATCTTCAAAAATTTCAATAATCAGGCACTTGAGTTTTAGTGGAGAAATGAGTTTTTACTAAGAACAAATCGTTCTATGTAAATTAGAATTGATTGATTAAATTCAAAAAATAAAATTCAATATCATATAATTTTTAATTTTTTTAAATAAAATTTAACTATTTTTATTTGATGTACATTGAAAACACTACTTCCATTATATAATTCACTAACTCAATGACATTGAATTATACATACATATATTTGTTTATGATTTCTTAATTGTTTTGATAGTTATGTCAAAGAATTTTATAAATAAGAACAAGAGAAATATATCATATTTTAATTAATAAAAATAGATTTATGTGCTTATAATGTTGTGAAGCTCGACTTCATGGTCGATATTTACGTGTTTAAAATATGATTAATGGAATTATATTAAATTATAAAAAATCAAATCATTTAAATGATTAATAAATTAAATTATTTAATTAAAATAATTTAAATTTTATTTTAAATTGATTTAAAATCATCTTTTTTTATAAATTGATTGTATTATGTAAATTAATATTTAATAATAAAATTTGAATAAAAAAGATTTTGTTAGGAAAAATACATAAAATTTCACTATTTTTTTCCTTCGAAAATAGAACTTTTTTCTTAAAAAAATATTAATTTTTCTGTCTGTTTTTTAATAGAAAAACAAATTGGGAAAAAAATGTTCGAATAAAATTGTTTTCCAAAGTATTAAAAGTTTTTTTTTGAAAAAAATAAATTAAAATAAAAAAATTTGAAAAAAAATATAATGTTCCAAAAAATAAAATAAAAATATATTTCCAAAAAATTAAAAAAGCTGGAAAAAATATTTTCCAAAAATATAAATATTTTTCCAGAAATTAAAATTTATTCTTTCAAGAAACTATTTTCTGAAAATAAAAATATTTTTTCAAGAAATAAATAATATTTTTTAAATTAAAAACATAAAAAAAATATTTTAAAACCAATTTAAAAATCAATTAAAATTTTTATTCTTTCAATAAAACTAGTTCGAAAGTTGTTAAAATATATTATACTGATTTGAAACTATCAATTGATTTGAAGTAATTAAGTTAAAACTATATTTGCTTTAACAGATTAAACATTTTTTATTAAAATAATTTTTAATAATTATATTTAATTATTAATGTTATTCAATTTAATTTATCAGCCATAAACACATATAATTTACTCTACCATCATGTCTACATATCCAAGAGACTCTAATTTAATAGTTTTTAAAGTTGAAAATAACATTTGATCATGGAATGCAACTATTAACTCTCTATTTTATTAGAATACCAAATTGATTGTCGCATTCAGTCATGAATTATTTTTCTCTTAATGACAATCATTTATGAATTTTATTTTTAACATAATTTTATTTATTAATGATATTTTTTACTGAAGATTAAATTGTATTAACTTTAGCGATCAATGTTGAGACTCACTCTAGAATTTTTGCCGCTAGTAAGAAATAAAGATGGAAAAATACCTCAACTTGCAGCCGCCTAAAATGATTACATATGCAAATGTCAGCTTTGACACAAACTCTTCAACAACTCGAACAAAAATTCAATGAAATTAATTGTCGAAAATGGGTCCCTATATTTACATATGAAGATTAAATCATCTCAATAAAGTGTTAAACATTAATTCCAACAAATAAGTTTTCAAAAAAGAGTTATTAGTTTCATGAACAAAAATTAATTCACGTTATATATGATGGAACCAGAGTTCCCAGAAGGATCAGCTTCTTGTTGTTTTTGTTTCTCCACCAAGAAAGATGTTGCCAGCAATAAGAAAAGCAGAGGAGTTTCAAGTTTAGGCCAAGTTGAATGGAAAAAGAATGATGAAATATTATCTGATATGAGCACTTTTTCTGTCAAAGAACAAGAAAGGAGGTTGAAGAAAGCTTTGGAAGATGAAAAAAAGGTAAAGATTGAGGCAGAGAGAGTTGTTCAATGGGTGAAACAGGAATCATCAAGAATTGATGCTTCTATAATAGACTCAATTCTTAGTGACAACAAGAAGAAAGAGGAAGATGTTAATTAGATATAGGTTTTGATTACAAGAAGTATTTGCCAAGTGTATAAACAATCTATTTGCTTTGAAATTTTCATGTTTTTCTATATATGATACTAATAATTGCTATTAATGAAATGGAATGTGTTTATAGGCACAGTTGAAAACTTTGATACATAAGACTTCAAGTCAAATGTAATTTGATTGCTATGTGAAGAAAATCAATAAGATTGTTGACTATGTTCAACAACTACATGGATCGTCTAAACTAATTTAAGTTTTTTTAAGTAAAAACTGTCTCTAGACGATCAAAAAAATAGAAATTAGTTCAGATTAGATAAGTCCAATTTAAGATTCAAAGAAATTGACGTACCATCCCAAACCAAATCAGTATGAGGTTGGGATGGGGACAAATGTCATCACTATCATTCTTGACATTGATGAGTTTTTGCATATTTTTCACCGCGAGACTGCTAAAAAATACGGGACACCCTTCAAGTTATCTATGAAGGTATAACTGAAGTAAAAGAACAAGGATGAACACATTAACTCATGACTGTGAACTCTTCAAAATGAAACATGAGAAAAATATTTATGACGTGCATAAATTTTATTCACATTTTTTATCACATGAGAACTCTTGAAAAACTTTTGTAAATTTAGGATTTTGTTGTAAAATTCCTTAGATTCTAAAATCGCAATTAGAAACCCAAAGTTATTGTGATTTTTATGTTAATTTTTAAGAGACCTTCTTACTCTTCTCAAAGCTTCTGACCTAACCGGTCATTTGAGGAATAAAATACCTTCTAAAGCTTCAGACCCTACTGGTCCTTTAGAAGAATTGTCTAAACCTTCCTAAAGCTTCAGATCCAACTGGTCGTTTAGGTGGAACAAACAACTATTTGTTTTTACAATGTTTGCTTACAAGAAGGTGCTTCTACACAAGCAGGTGTAAACTCAATTAAGTACATCAGAATATCCTAACACTACAACATTTAGCCTCTCCAACAACAATTGAAAAGCGTTGCCAGAACTCTGAAAATCGTTGCCTAAACAAATAGGGGACGTTTTCTAGGCGTCTCCTGTGCGAGCGTTGCCTATTGTTTGAGGCGACGTTTTTTTAATGTTTTTTGTGCACGCTTTTGAAAAACATCGCCTATAGAAAAGGAATAGGGGACGGTTATTTACGGCCTCTGAGACAACGTTTTTTAAGCGTTGCCAAATTCGGCTACAATTAACAATCGTTGCCTTAAACCCGAATCTGGAAGATCGTTTTTGAAGTGTAGCCATAGCTTATAGGTTGTTGTTTTATAGTGTCCACATAAAATATACAATTTTGCAATTATTATCAAAATAATATAGTCAATAATAATTGGCTTCAAAAATAATATTGATTATATAACTTAAACCATACATATATCCATAAAAGTTGTAATATAATAAAATCGAGTTCAAACTTTAATTCAAGATATAGTATATAGAGTACACAAAATGCGTAACGTAACATTACTTTTAATACTTTGAAGTATGACCCTAGTAAAATAACTAAAAACATAGTTCAGCAAAAGAACAAAAATCATATTTCAAGTTTAATGCTTTCAACTACAAGCCAAAAAAAAGACATCATCCAACTCATTCAAGTTTGTCTTCTAGGAGTAAAGCATCCAGATCGTCCTCTTGAAATTCGTTAGATATGTCATCCTCCATAAATTCTTCATCTACGTCGTCCTCTTGAAATTCACCATCTATACCGTCCTCTTGAAATTCATCATCTAGATCTATGTCGTCCTCTTGAAATTCGTCATCTACGTCGTCCTCTTGAATTTTATCATTTATGTCGTCCTCTTGAATTTCACCATTTATATCGTCCTTTTCAACATCTTCATTGATACATTGCTGCATAAGAAAATAAAATAAAACACATTAACCATAAATATTTTTGGTCCAAAGGACAATTAAGACATCAACAAGAATTAAACCTCGCACAAATAAAAACTAAACCAATAAGCAAAACACATTGTTTATATTCTTCACATCTCATGTCATGGGTGGGCTTTATATTACTTTACTTATCTTCTCATACCAGGAATATTCATAAAAAAAATACTCAATGTTTTACTTTAAGTCTATATGTCTAAAGTTGAAAATTTAGATTTTTCTCTTTTGCATATAACAAATCTTAAACAGTTTCAGCCACTTCTAGGTGTTGTCACTACTTAAACAATTTCAACCACTTACTTTATTCTAGGTGTTGTCACTACCTGCAAATTTTTGCATACATTAACAACCATTTTGATACTATAACATAATTAGAAAAATATAAATCAATAATATTGGTATATATATGGTTACCTTTCCATGACATGGAGCATGAGTTGATGTAGATGAATGCATTTGCGGTCTTATATCCTTTAGGGAACTATTAGCATCTCCATGAGATAATCCTAACAAATCTTCAATTGACTCTATATTATTTGAGGATTGCATTGTTGTATTACGGTCTTAAAAGTATTTTGCAATCTATCAATCTTATCTTGAAACTCGTCCCTTTATGTAGAGACCTCTTCACTGTGGGCTTGTTTCAAAGCATTAATCTCTGCCTTTCTCTTTAAGGAAGTTTTAGTTATGTTTCTCCCATAACAACGTACCCTGCCTGGACACTCTTTTCCAAAAACAACTTTAAAAGCTTCTGTATCACTTTCCTCCTTTTCAACCATTTCTTGAAGTTGGGACTAGCATAAATTACAAAAAAAAAAAATTAGCTACTATTATAGACAATGTTGGCCGATTATACTAAGCAAACACATTATATAAACAATGTTACATACAATTACTTTTCCAGTTTCTACTTCCAATTCCTTTACTTTATTTCCTTTTCGAGTTTCAACAAACATTTCTGATTGAGTGGGCTCTCTTTTTTCCTTTTCACGCTGCACAAATCAAAATAATTCCATAACAAATCACGTGAATTAAAATTCCTATTCACGAGTCAAAGAAATTTTTTTCATGAATACTTTAATTGAACAAAGAAACATTCATACAAGGAATACTTTATTGAGAACAAAAGAAAGTTACCACTTTTTCACGAGTCAAAGCAAAGTTTTTGGGACCCATTCGATGCATCCACTTTAGTTGAGCTCTATTTCTAGTGTTATTTTCACTGATTGCCTACATTTAAATTTGACGGAATTATTATAATAAATATTACTTAATTATGGCATACATAGAAAGGTGTAAATTCACACACATACATAAATTTTTTTATTAATCTTACTTGTATAGTTTCCTTACTCCAATAAGCACAAAGACTCTTAAACTGGGCTATTGGCACGTTTGGCGGACGATTTTTGAGTCTCTCGGTCATGTTGGAATACTTCAAAAAAATGATTCTTCTTAATTTTGTGATTATATCTTCTGCATGCCTCTCTAACAGTGGTCTCAATCCAATCTCGTGCTTCAACCGGGCAAGATAAACTTCCGCTACATAAATTATAAGATAAGACAAGATCAAGAAATGAAACACTTTTTTTAATAATTAGACTTTCAAATTCATAGATAAAAAACATACATTAGTATATCTCCAGAAACGGTTTTTATTATCATCTGGCATTCCTGACCAATTGGTGTAACGTAGAGGACAAAATGTTGAGTTCCTAGCCAATGTTCCCAAGAAGAGGCTCAAGTCAGATACTACTTTTTCACTAGGACCAATTGGTTGAAAATCCTCATTAAAGGTCACTTCTACTCGCTCTTCCAAAGTTCTTGCATGAATCGTTTTGCACAAAGTTTTCCCACGAGTTTTTCTTTGGGATGTTTCTATAAAGTAATCAACACAACAGCATGATATCACATGTTTGCTACCAATATGTAAATAATACATGAAATCATTATTATGAAATATAAAACTAATTACCTTTTTCTTCTTCTCTATTTGTGATTGCATCTTCTTCGTTGACTTTTGCCCGATTTTGAACACTTTCTTGTCGAGTATCTTTTTTTGATTGATTTTGATTAGAGCTACGGTTAACGTTGCTTCCCGGTTTTTCTCCATTGTTTGACTTGGTTGCATCCATTTCCTTTGACTTGTGAAGATCTACATAATCATCAATCAACATTGATGGGCATTTTGGCACCCTGTTTAGCTTTTTAGAGCATTCAACTTTTGACATCACTGTGTCCAAAGATAGAGTAGATTTCTCTGGTTTCTTATTTTTGGAAGAAATAAGTATTCTCCTTGCAACTGGTTTTTCCACCTTTTGAATTTTATCTCTATTGTTCTCTAGTAGATTCTCATGAATTCTTTTTTTCAGCATTCCTGGTTTTAATGTAATTTTCTCGTCATAATAATGTCATGAAAAGAAATATATAAATTTAAAGTATATGTAGGGATATTAACTACCTTGTGAAACTTCTTTGTTTCCATGTGCAAAAACTTCCTTAGCTTGTGGTTGCAAAAGCTTAGGTCTCTCTGCTTTCTTCATAGCAATGTGGTTGTCCAATTTTCCATCAACCTTTTGAATTCTTTCTCTATTCACTGTAGCTTTCACTTGAGTTCTTTTCTTTGGTGTTTCTAATTTTAGTAAAAATTCACTAAAAGATATTAGGAATAATTTCATGTTATATATGCATAATAGAAAAATTTAAAAATTACTTACCTTGTACAACTTCTTTGTCACCATGTGCATGATCTTTCATTACTTTTGGTTGCGAGAGTTTGTCTATCTCCATTTTCTTTGCAATAGTCTCTTTGTCCAAATTGTGATCAACCTTTTGAACTCTTTCTTGTTGAGTTCCTTTTTTTGGTGTTTCTAATTTTTGTAAAAATTCATTAAAAAACAGTAGGAATAATATATCTAAAGGAATTCCAAAACATAACTTTAACATACATCATTTTATATAAAATCAAATGAAACAAGAAAATGATTTACCGTCCACAACTTCTATAATTTCCTGAACCCTTTCTCTATTGTTTCCCTGTAGCATCTCATGTAACTTGTCAATTTTTTCTTTCTTAACATGTTGTAGCACTTTGTTTGTCAATTCTGCACTTGATCTTACTTGAAGAGGAAAATCAAATCTTTTAGTAGGACTTCGACCACTCTTCCTATGTGATCCACCATCTTTTACACTTCTTACATTGTCCATTATGGCCAACAACTATGATCTACAAAGGGGGAAAATTACATAATTATATAATGAACATTGAGTATAAATTGACATTATGCATAACCATAAATTAACAGTATATTTGAATCTAGTTTGTTATGGTTTAAGTAAAAAAATGACAGCATGCGTAACCATAAATTAAACTTTGAACAAATCTATTTTCTACTCAAAATCTATTAAAAAAAATGGTAAAACACATTGTCAATGCTACCTAATCAGTACTAGAATCATATTCGGTTTCATCGTCACTTCCATAACTCGTGTCACTATGATCACTCTCTATTGCTTTTTGGTTGTGAAGTTCTGACAAAGGAATTTCAAAGATATCATCCGACAAATCTTTCCTAACCAAATCCACTTCACAATCATCCCTTAATGTATTAAGATTTGTTGAAATATCATATTCTTGGGCATCTGTACTTAAAGATTCTCCCATGTCAAATGATTCCCTTGGAAGTGCATTTAGAACATAGTGTTTGTTTTTGTTTAAAGGATCTTCAATAAAGAAGCATTGTTGAACTTGAGATGCCAACACAAATGGATCATTTTTGTAGCATTTTTTGTTAAAGTAAACCAACGGCGATCCATATTTATCCTTTTCATCCACAAACCAATCACATTTGAACAATACATATTTTTCATGACCATAATAATCTAACTCTATAATATCTTTTATTGCCCCATAGTAAGTCACACAAATCTTTTTGGGATTTTCATCCTTCGCATTTCTAAGAACTTGAGTCACCGCTTCTAATGTCACACCACTATTTTGTGTTTTAAGCCTTGCTTCACGATTTGTTGTATGAAACCTGTATCCATTAATAACATAACCAGAATACCTTCTAACAACATCATTTGGTCCCCTAGACAACACTTTCAACCATTCAATAACTTTCTCATCCATGAGACGTGTTTCAAACCATTGAATAAAATCTTCTCTTTGATTGTTAGCTTTTCTGGACTTCCTTTTTTTAGAGGATTATGATCATTAACCTCATGCTCTCTACAAAATAAATAACTAATATTTTAATACAAAAGAAAAAGAAAACTTATAGTGAGAATGAAATTTTGTATCAAGTAGATGAGTGTACCTAATGTACTCTTGCACTTCATCGCAATTGAATAAAATGTAGTCGTGAGCTTGGTTTAGAGACTTATGATCAAGGGAAATTAGTTTCTTTCCCCCAATTGGATGACCTATGTTTGGAGTACCATCGCTATTTCGTGTCATTCTATTCATCCTTGTGTCTACAGCACTAGACAAATATCTTGAACAAAATGTTAGAGATTCTTTAACTAAGTATGCTTCAGCGATAGAACCCTCTGGACGACTCCTATTACGAGCAAAAGATTTTAAATCACCCAAATATCTTTCCATATAATACATCCATCGAAATTGAACCGGTCCACCCAATCTGACTTCATTTGCCAGGTGAATTGGTAAGTGAACCATTATGTCAAAGAAACTCGGAGGAAAGATACGCTCGAATTGGCAAAGTGTTTCAACAATCTCTACTTCCAAGTAATCCAATGATTTCACATCTATAACCTTCTGGCATAAACACCGAAAAAATGAACAAAGTCGAAGCAAAGGGATAACAATTTGATTAGGGCCTATCCCTCTTATTGCTACTTGCAACAACTAATGCAATATAATATGAGCATCATGACTTTTGTATCCAGAAACTTTTCCTTCATTAACTTGAACACATCGAGAAATATTGGATGCAAGGCCATCAGGAAGTTTTACTGTCTTTAAAACATTACAAAAAATAGTTTTCTCTTGCTTTGTTAGGGAGAAACATGCCTTAGGGATTTGAGTTTTCTTACCATCACTTGTTTCCTTCAAATGTAGTTTTTTTCTAATCCCCATGTGTTGTAGGTCCAAACGAGCTTTTGCATGATCCTTTTGCTTCCCTTAAATATCTAAGAGAGTCCCCATTATATTATCACAAATGTTCTTTTCTGTATGCATAACATCTACATTATGGCGCAAAGAATTATCCTTCCAATATGGTAATTGCCAAAAGATTGACTTTTTCTTCCATGGACCGGCCTTTTTATGATATTTTGCCCCACTCGTCGGAATCTTTTCTAAGTCTTTTAAAATCATTGTTGAATCTAACAAGGAGGGTGCAGACCTATATTCTGGCTTTCCATCAAAAGAACTTGAATTTGATCTCCAACTATGATTTGAATCCAAAAAGACTCGATGACCCATATAACACATCTTTCGACTATGTTTTAAGTATCTTGAAGAAGTTTTATGATTACAAGCAGGACAAGCAAACTTCCCTTTAGTACTCCAACCGGATAACATATCATATGCAGGGAAGTCATTCACAGTCCACATAAGAGCTGCACGCATTTGAAATGATTGATTCTTTGAAATATCATATGTTTCTACACCTATTTCCCACAATATCTTAAGCTCCTCAATAAGTGGCTGCAAATACACATCAATTTCATTTCCGGGTGACTTTGGTCCAGGAATAAGTAACGACAACAAACAATTTTCAGCCTTCATGCACAAATTTGGCGGATAGTTATATATTGTTAATACAACAGGCCATGTGCTATATGAAAGACTCATGGTCCTAAATAGATTAAACCCATCACTTTTACCCAAGTCTGATGTTACGAGTTTCACGAGCAAAATCTGAATGTTTGGCATCAAAGTCTTGCCATGCTTGGGCATCAGCTGGATGCCTTAACTTCCCATCCCTAGAACGATGGTCTGCGTGCCACCTCAATGTATCAGTTGTCTTTGAACACATAAAAAGTCTTTTCAATCTTGGAATCAATGGAAAATGTCTTAGAACTTTGGTGGGAACCTTATGTGCTTTTATAGATTTTTCAAGATCATTAGCAACTTCAGGATATTCAATCCACCTTGACGTGCCACAAATATAACATGAATCATCTTTCTCGTGATCTTTCCAAAAAAACATGCAGTTGTTCGGACATGCGTCAATCTTTTTACAGTCTAGGCCCAAATCTTTTATCATAGATTTTGTTTTATTGAAAGAGACAGGGATGTTCAAATCTGGCATAGCCTTTTTCAACAACTCTACGAGAGCAGTAAATGATGCATTACTCCATCCATGGAGACATTTCAACAAATAAATTCGAATAGTGAATGATAACGAGGAAAACTTTTCACAACCAGGATACAACTCTTGATTTGCATCATCAACTAGTTTTTATCTCAAATGTGTGATATTCTTTTCTTCAAGTTGCTTCTTCACGGAAAACAACCCAGAGCACTTGAATGATCGAAGTTTCTTTATGCATAAGCTTTTGAAAGCTTGCTGATTCTTGACATAATACAAAGAAGAACTTCTTCATCATGATTCACTTAAGAACATTCCGGACAACAACCCTTGTTCCATAATATCATGAAGCAAAACATTCAACGTGTGAATTATTCAAGTAGAGCTTCTATGATCTTCATTTTCTTCTGCATCTTAATCAGCTTCCTTGTAGTATGTGAATTTAAGAGCAACGTGAATCAATGATTGCCTAGTTTGAGATTATCAGATAACATGATTCAAGATTACATGATGTTCTTCATGTTTCTCTTGTTATTGATATATTGATTGATAATCTTATTGACTTCTTCTTTCAATGATAATTTTCATTATCATTGCATTTTTGGCATGCCACAACAATGACACAAACTAGTGATGCTTCCCTTTATATATCTAGTTAGAGGAACTTCAAGTCTTCAGAGTCTTTAGAGTATTTAGAACCACGTGTTCAGAGTCTTCAGAACTTGGTCTTGTAACCTTGTATCATAACATAAGTTTAGAGGAACTTCAAGTCTTTATAATATTTAGAGCCACGTCTTTAGAATCTTTAAGCACTTGGTCTTCAAAATCCTTTGTCTTCTGAAACTTTAGTCTTCAACATCTTGACATAAGTAGCACTTTTGTCTTTAGATCTTCTGTCTGGTTTCTTCAGACGATCGTATTAGAGTAACTTAGCTTCAGAGCCTTCTGAAGCTTTCCTTGCTACTTTTTCATCAGAACCTCTATAGCTTAGAAGCGGATTATTTTCTCTTCTAATGTCTTGGTCACGCCATTCATCAGAAGCAAAACCTGTTTGTTTATTCTTAAAAATACAACAAACATTAGAGTAACAAAATTGTTCACTCAAACATACTCTTTGTTATCATCAAAACTCAAAGACATAATTGCAGAACCAAATATTGTTCTAACAATCTCCCCCTTTCTGATGATGACAAAACTATGTATTTTGGTGACACAATTTTTCATAACATCAAAAGAAAGTTAAAATGAAAAAGGTAAGGATTACTTAACCTTTACATGGAAACTCCCCCTAAATCAAAGACTTAGTAAAAGATCAGAACTTCTGACTAAGGACCGTTTGAGCAAGAACCCCCTGGTTCCAAAAGATCAGATAGAAGATCACGGTTTGCATCTCTTTACTCAAAATCAAATTTCTGAATTTATGCATCATAAACATGTTTTCATTGTATATTTATGTTTAGAATGATGTTTGCAAGATTTCTGGGCAATTTAATTTCAGTTTAAGTGCAGGTATCATAAATCACCATGGCTAGGGTCCCGAACCTTCGAATTGGGGATATTAGGTTAGAGGAAAAATTGGCCAAAACCAAGGGCACCATTGGATTCAGGAGACGATTTCAAGTCGATCTATGCCCTTGGTTGAAATTTATCATTCGTATTTTGAATTTTTGAAATGTGCAGGGATTTAGTGACGAACAGACACCGTCGGTATAACTTTACCGGTGGAAAAGCCGTGGGTAATGTTTCCAGAAAATTCAAATTAGTTTTTTTTTTCATATATATTATTTTGATTCCATCTCATAACACCAAACACATGCAACACATGGCAGGAGGCGCGCACTGGTGACCAAGAGGTCCTGGTTTTGATCCCCAGGGGTTACCTCTTATTTTTCATCAATTTTCTCACTAACATTCTTTTTTCTTATTTCTCTTATTTTATTTCTTTAATTTAATTCTTTTTCAAATAATTTTCTAAATATCATAAAAAAACCCTAAAAATAATTTTCCTTTTAGATTTAGGTAGTTAAAATACTTATTTAATTTTTGACACCAAAAAATAGTTTTTCTTTTATTTTAATTAAATTTTTAATTAACCATAATTTAAACTTAAATTTGTTTTTCTTAATTAAAATCAACTCCAAAATTCACAAAAATATTTTTCTCTATTAAATTAGGTTTTTTTACTAACCCTCAAATGTTTTTCTTACTAACATCAAAAATCTTTTTCTAACATTATTTTCTCTTATTCAGATTTAATCTTTTTTTCGATATTTTTTCGATTATTATAACTGCTTCCAAGTTGTAATAGTTAGGTTTAATTTCTCGCATTTTGTAATAGTTAAGGTTTATTTTCCGCATTTACTTTCCGCACCTCCTATTATGTATCTGCCCCAAAGCCATGTAATAACGTATGGCCTTTACTTTTCCGCATTTACTTCTTGCACCCTTATAAACTGTATATAAATGCTTAGATGTATGACTAATAGGATTGTATGGCAAGACTAATCAATCAGTCTTAGAATAACCTAATCTTCAAGATAACATATTTGAATTGAACACACTTTTCACACTTTTACCCCTCTAGGGTAATCTCTCTTGTTGCCTTCGGATAAATGATCATGTCCCTCGAACATAGGAGCACCATTAGCAAAAGACCCTCGATTCAAAAATCATCACAAAGATCATAGTCCCTTAATGACCCTCGATGTTGCCTACGAATACATGTTGCCTCCAATGACCATACAATGACCCTACGCCCGTCCCTTCACGTCCAACGGATAGAGTTACCTTCCAACTAATGGTATGGATAACGCTATCTTAAAGGAGAAGGAAAATAACAAGAACGAACTTTTTGAGTAGGTAATAAGACTCTAAATTGCTTGCTCCAATCAATCAAAATACTTTTCACACCTCACAATCTTTTCAAAATTACTTCCAAAAACACTTTGTATACATTCAAGCAAGAACCATTACAAAGTTAAACTCTCGAAATATTTTCAAACACTTCGTATACATTCTTGAGGACTGATACAAGAATTATTACAAAGTCAAAGTGTCGCACCCCAAAATTTACCCTCCTTATCATAATTTTTCTTGGATGTCCTTGCAAAGGCATGAGTTCAGAAATGCGGATTTCTTGTTGATCCTGAGACTTGGTGAAATTGGAAGAATTTAGTTTGTGTCAATCTGAATTTACTAAATGCAAAAGTGATTTAAGAAATTTGAAGCAATTGATTTGTTCGGGATTCAAAGTTTGGTAATTCAAGAATGAATTAATTGCGTCGAGATTCTTAGAATTCATAGTTCATGGCATTCGTCGTTTATACCATTTCAATTATCTCATTATGGATTTCTTTCAATTCATTCGAGGTTCAAAGGCCTATATCATCACCAAGTTTAATTAACAAGAAAGTTGGATTTGCCATTTGTTCAAGTTTTAAATCATTAGTAGAAAGAGTTGGATTTGCAAATTCTAATTTGAATTGATGGTCTACAAATTCGCAAGTTTTTTTTGAGAGAGATCTTACATACTTTTTATAAAGTATTGATAAATTTGAATCAATAATCGTTCAAGTGTTAAGTTTCATTCAAATGTAGTCCATACTCTACAAGATTTTTAATTAGAACAATTCTTAATTTATAAATCTTAAAGAGAATTTGAATTTAATTTGATAAAGGAAGAAAACAACTTCGGGAAGACTATTACAAGATACAAAGAAATGTAAATTCCCATGGCTTACTTTTCGAGTTATATTATCTATGCTACAAGTGATTTACATGCTCATAACGATTACAATACCGAGTTCAAATTTACAGCAAAGAGGTCCTAAAGTCTAATATGTCCAAGCATTTCTTCATCCTCGTGCATCATCCTTTATGTCGAGCCAACGAAAACTTCACCTCCATGCCAGGCCATTCGACCATTGCCATCATTCATGAAAAACAAGAAAAGAAGAATTGATTAGCATCGAAACATAAACATAAACATAAGAAAATCAAGAGAACTTTCTTTTTCAAACTCATCATTAGGGTTCGCGTTTGGAATCAGGTTTAAAGGGTTTTCGGTCATTGTTCAAGCCATCCAACAAGCCTCAAGCAGAATGCAATCATCGGCCAAAAAACTCCCTTTTGCAAATCACAAAGTTACCTTTGGTTCACAAAAGGGAGGGGTAACTCAGAAAAGATATCACTATTACAATGCAGTAAAAGGAAAATAGATTATCACAAGCAATAGCATGGTTAACAGCATGGTTATTAGTAGGCAGCATGCAGCACAGGGTAGCAGAAGGCAGAGCCATCATGGTTATCAGCAGGGAACAAAGCCAAAAATTCCAAGTACAAGCAGCAGGTTTTTAACTAAAGAGGCAAGGCAATCAAGATAAGCAACATACCAGCAGGCAGTATCAGAAAAAAGGAAATTGATAGTTCCAAAGACAGTTTTTCACCAAAAGTAAAAGGAGAAAAAGCAACAGACAACCAGCTTAGTAAAAAGAGAGAGAGAGCTCTCAGTTCAAGGGGGAGAGACCAAGAAAGCCAAGAAAACCAGAGAAAAAAGTATTATTCAACAACCAGTTTCAAAAAACCATAGTTCAAAACCAAGGCAGAGTTCTGTTCTAAGAGCAGAAAACCATTCCAAACCATCAGAGTTCCAAACAGAAAGAAACCAATCTCAATCAAAAAACCTAGCATAATATCTGTTCCAAAGGAGAACCAAAGAAAATCAGCTAGCAATTTTTGTTCAAAACCAGAAGCAGAAAACCCTCGATTCCAAATCAAAAATAACCACAACAGCCATTCAAAACAAAGAAACCAAAAAAAGCAACAGATAACAAAAGCCAACCAAGTTTCCAAAACCGATAGAACCAGAGGCAACCAAGTTTCCAAAACCGATAAACTCATAAACATCATAAGACAAAACCCATCAACCATCGTTCAAACCCAGCAAGCCAAACAGATAACATAACTTAAACCCTAACTTTCATCATTTTCCTAACAACACTAACCCTTCAGAGAGAAAGAAGAATAGAAAAAGAAGTTCATAAAAGGAACGGTCTCACCCGAAAAGCGACGCAGAAATCCCAAAAGGGGCCAAATCGGAGCCCTAGGGTTCGTTCACACCCTTTCAGTCAGTGTCAACAGTCAAGTTCCAGCAAGAATCAAACCACAAAGAAATCATCAGAAGAAGAAGACGAGCCAAACAGGTAAGAACCAAGTAACCCGCTGTCACGGTGATTCCGCCACCATCACCATCATTTTCATCACGACAAGACATGCAACCAGATAAAGATGAAAGAGTTGCAGAGAAAACGGAAAAATAGAACATGCAAGCAACCCAGAGAAGTAGCGATCGAGAGGGAGAGAGGAGATTTTCTGAGTGTGAGAATCGTGAGTGAAGAGGAAGCCAGAGAGAAAGATAAGAATCGTGAGAGAGAAACTGATTTCTTTGTTCCATTTTGGTTTAGTTTAATTTTAATTATTTTAATTTTTAATTAGAGTTTTTTTTTTATGTTATATTAATGTTTTATTTTGGGTGGTGACAAGTGTCACCACCTTGGTCTTTCTTATTTTCTTTTTATTTTTCTTTTTATTAGTTAAATTATTTTGTTTTCTAAAAGTACTTGGTAAATACTACATCATTTTGGCTATTGGAGTATTTTTGGAGGAGAAGCTCAGACGCGTCCGAAACACCAACACATGGTGAACTCGTGCTGACCAGCTACGCAAAATCAGATGAGCTTCCTCACGGACTTGGGCTATTCTCGCTTCCGACACCCCCGGATTCACGGTAATATCAGGCCCATTTCTAAACTCTTATCTTTTAAATTAATTTATTTTATGTAAATGATTTAATTTTTATGCGATGTATTAAATAGTAATTAGTTATGATAATTTTTATTTGATGATTTATCGATTAAACTATTAGTTGATTTTTCATCAAAAAGAAAAAATCATTTCTAATAATTATTTAAATTTCCGATTGTATTGTATGATATTTGTCTGTTTATTCGCTCATTCGGTATTTATTCACCATTGTACACTTCGCACGCAAGTAACATTAAAATTAATTCGATTTTTCTCTTAGTTGGCTCATGCGCCAATTTCTTAAAGGGTCTCATAGTTGGGGATGAGCATGGCCATCCTCACGAGGTTAATTAAAGCCCTTGTTGCTTTAGTTAATCATAACCCAAAAATAACATTGGTCTATATACCAATTTTCCATGCACCAGGGTCTCATAGTTGGGGATGAGAGCACCTATCCTCACGAGATTAATCAAGTCCACATACTTGGTTAATCATAACCCGAATCATTCCTTCTCCTTCGGTCCGTTACCAAACCCTATCTAAAACGCTTTCATAATTAACTTACAAACCTCGATCCAACGTCGAGTGCATTTTCAAAATTCTTTCCATAATAAAAACCCAAGTATTTAAATCGTTGGTTGCTAGACCAATTGTTTTTAAACACTTGTAAAAAATGAACTTCGAATCTTTAAATCGTTGGATGCTAGTCCAATTGTTTAAAGATTTGTAAAAAAGGAACTTCGAATCTTTAAATCGTTGGATGCTAATCCAAATGTTTAAAGATTTGTAAAAAATGAACTTCGAATCTTTAAATCGTTGGATGCTAGTCCAATTGTTTAAAGATTCTTAATAACGTGAACTTTGTTTCACTTCACTCTTTCATAAGAAAACTTTTGGGATTATAGACGACTCGTTGAGCATTGAACTCCTCTTGTTTCTAGTATTTGAATCGTAGGATGCTAGTCCTATTGTTCGGTACTTTTCATCCACCTAAAATCAATTCAACTCACTCAAAATCCTTTTTTCGCTCATATGCGATCATCAAACTCTTTTCTTACAAAGAGTGAGCAATAGCCATTTCAAACACGAACGAGGACTTAAGCTTTTCAAACAAACTAAACAAGTCCAGGTTCAAGCATTTGAAATGTCTAATGCACGATTTTTCTTATAAAATCAACACAACCAATTTAAAACATTTTTGAGAGGAACTACGGAGTTTTGACTTTCCCGTTGGACAAGGAAATACGTAGGCACACGATTTTGAAACCGTGCCAAAATCAAAATAATAATAAACAAATCCTTTTCTCCTTTATTCATAACTTAGCAATACACACACAAACCTTAGAACTAAATGGGTCCCATCGAATACGATGGATGTAAGAGGTGCTAATACCTTCCTTTTACATAACCGACTCCCGATTCCATGTTTTTGGTCGTAGACCACCTTATCCGCTTCTATGGGGTTTTATCTATATTTTCCCGTTCCTTTTGGAACAAATAAAATTAGGTGGCGATTTCACTTGTTTTCGAAATTTAAATGATTTTTGAAAATTGAGTTGCTTCACAAAGCAAAATACTTCTTTTCAAATTAATCACACACACACACACAAAGCGGGTTTTCAAAAAGTGAGCTAAGCAATTAAGAGCCTGTAGATAACTATGTATGGAAAGGGTGTTAATACATTCCCTTTTCATAATTACCTCCCGTACTCAAAATCTATCAAAGGTCTTTCCTGTTATTTTCACCTTTCCTTTATTGGATAAAAGAAAAGTCAATGGCGATTCTTGCTATCCACAACATTTGTGATAAAACGCAAAACAAGCAAGTCAGTTCTCCCACCATGTTACACACACTTTAGTGGTAAATGCATATTTATATATTATCTTGTTATATCAAAATCCTTTATACTTATCCCCCTTTTTGACATCATCAAAAATTTAGAACTTCAAAACGGAGTCATGGCAATAAAGTAAAAGATTATTTCATTAAGAAAAGTTAATCATTACAAAGAATAGGAACAAAACAAATAAAAGGAGACAGAAATAAAAACACCTAGAAACTATTAAGATCATTAATTTAAAAACATTAATCGCAAGACTTTTAATCTTTAAATTCCTCTACCGCATCTACACTGGCACATCTATCTTCAGCAAGCATCCTTTCTGGTCCATTAACCCTTAAGGCTTCCCAGATTCCCTCTTTAACCATAAGATCCGACAGAATCATTCCATATGAATGAAAGATTCAAGTTGCGCTCTAGAAGCTTTAATGGAATATTTCAAATGATTAAAAATGGTTTTGGGAAGGTTGATCTTATAATGATGAACCAGGAGAAATACGAAGACTCTGTCATCATGAGTCAAAGTGCTTCTGGCCCTAGCACAGGGATGAAGATTGGACAACATGAATCTGAACCAAAGTTGAGGAGTTGGAAGGAGAGTTTCAGGGTTCGTTGGTTCAAAAAGAACAGAGGTATCATGAAGAATCACGAGCTTTTCAACCTGCCCAAGATTCGACCGATAGTTTTCAATAGTGACTCTAGAGGAGACACGCCTAGTGGCTTTGGCTATAGAGGAGGGGGTGATTGCGAAGGGAAGTCAAAAGATTTCGGACCAAATGGTATTACCATCTTCGCTGATTTTGGCAAACTTCCAGAATTCTTTTACGAGAACAGGAAACATGGGTCCATTGAGCAGAGAATAGTGATCAGACCAATTTTGGACCTGCATACTCCTTATAATTTCTAAACCTTGATATTTAAGATGAGCAAGGTTAGGACATTTTTCTTGAATGAGCTCAAGAGATCTTTCATCACCAAGAAAGGTTTGAACAACCATTATAGAATAGTATGAGGGTTTAAGTTAAAGAAATCTAGGTTTAAAGGATAGCTTGGGAATAATGAGATACGAAGAAGAATGAAGGAGTGCTATTTATAAGCGTGAGGTTGAAGGGAATTTAAGAGAGACGGTTGAGGTTCATAAATAGGTTATGATTACCTAGAGCCGACTAGAGAAGCTGTTTAATGGGAAAAGAAAAATAATGATTATTTACATTTATGTGAGAATATTACCAATTTAAGAAGAGAAGTTCAACCAACTATTTTCTCAAAACGTGAGAAAACATTCTGACATACGTTAAAGATATGGTCTTATACTTGTGCATTTAGAAACGTATGTGAGACAACATTAAATGCTTTAATTAATTTATACTGTTTTATCTACCTAGTCATTTCAAATATTAAATCCATATTAAGTAAGAGTAAACTTATACTGACAAAAGTAACAACTTCATTCAATAGCATCATACATAGTTTTAAACTACAAATAGATAAAAGACACGATAGAACATATAGCCATGATTGAAGAGACAAGAAAATATTCCTCTAACCACTAAAGACTTCACATTTGTTTTTCAACAAATAGTCTCAGATTGATTTTCTGCGCCATCTTCAGCCAACATTTCCTTAATTAAATCCACTATTCCATCTTGGAAGATAACTTCAAAAAGAACTCTTCCATAAGGGATATAGGATTTGACTAGATTTCTGGATTCAACAATGGATTTCCACAGATGATTGAAAATGGTCCGAGGAAGGCTAACTCTAGTTTCATTCAGCAAAAGACAAATAAGAGCCTTGTCATCATACCTAAGAAGGTTTGGATTTTCTCCTATGGGAAGAACATTGGACACACAGAGTTTGAACCACGCTCTGGGAACAGGTAAGAGGTTCTCAGGATTTATGGATTCATAACCAGAAGACAAGTTATGAAGAGATACAAATCTCTCAGACATGATGAACATACTTCTTGATGAGGCAATAGTGACACCAATGTCTTTGCAGCCAGTAGCTAAAGTGATTGAGAAAGGATTAATTGTTATGGGACAATCACAGATGTAAGAATGAATAGAACCCGTTTCATAATCAAGAAATGCATGCTTCCAGAAATCCTTGACGAGACTAACATACACAGGCTTCTCCAGCATGGTGAAGTACTGAGACCATTCTTTGAAAAAGGAAACATCTGCGATGCTGCAGCCAATGTTGCTCTCAAGAGGAGTGAATTTAATTTGCTTTTCAATAATGATCTCTAGAAGATCTTCATTACCAAGAAAGGTTACGGGAGGCATGATGTGACACCCCAAATAATTCAATTATTAATTATTAATTTAATTAAAAGTTTAATTATTAGTATTTTTGGATTATTGAATTTAATTAATTAATTAAATAAATGGAGGTGTTGGGGTGTGAGGTTGAATTGGAGGGTGGGAGGAGTAAAACACTCTAAATGTACTAATTATTTTATTATTATTATTATTATTGGGATAATAAAAAGGAATAAATAAAGGAAAAGGGAAAAAGAGAAGGAATTAGAGTTTTCACTATACGTACATTGGAGAAGAGAAGAGAAAGAGGAGGAAAAGCCAAGGCGTCAGAATTCGAAGAATCATCGCAAGGTAATGGGTGATTTTGTCTGGTTGATATGCCTTATGGATTTTGATAATCAATAGGATGGAATCATACGTTAGAAATCTCGAATTAGAATTTTCTAGGTTATGCCCTAATGATGTGATCCGACGTAAAAACCCCAATTGGAATTCATAGGAATGGTTACTATGTGTAGGTTGATTTGTGGATTAATTAGGGAGTGTAATTCTATTGTTAATTAGATGTGAAAATACATAAATTTTACTACTTCTGTTGTATTGTGGCTGTTGGTGATGAATGGTATCTATTGGAATTGCATAACAGTGGAAAAACCAGGTTTTTGGTGGAAAAAACGCAGCATGAGTCGACCTAAGAGGTTATGTGTCGATACAAGCTGCGTTGATTTTAGAAAACAGAAGCTGGAAAACTGCTTGCGTCGACACATACAGCCTTGTATCGACTCATGGGGCAGTTTTGGGAGTTTTACATCAACACAAGAGGGTTATGTATCGACACAAAAGAGTTTTGTATCGACACAAAAGGAGCTTGTGTCGACTCATACTGAAGAAAAACAGAAAAATGGAATTTTGTAGAACGTATGAGTTGACTCATACGAAGCTTGTGTCGACACAAGCGGGTTTTGTATTGACACATGAGATTTTGTATCGACCCAAGATGGAAGGAAATGAACCAATACTTTTGGAAACTGTTTTGGCCGTATCTTTGCGATCGTAACTCCGATGTAGGCGTAGTTGGAACCGTTGGAAAGCTGGAAGAATGTCCTTTCCTATAAAAACATTCTTAACACCTAGTAAGTGAATCTTATTGGATTAATATGACTTTCCATATGAGGAATTTGTTGTTATTCGTTGTTGTTTGTCGTTGACGTTGTAAATACTTGATAGATGTTAATATCATGTGTTGTGATTGATGTTGTATATGCATGACTATGCTGTGCTGTTTGATGGTGTTAACCATGTATGGAATGATGTTGTGATATCATATTCCTTATTTGAATGTTTCATGCTTTATGTTGTGCATGCATATGCATTCTGGTGGTGGTTAATTCCCATTGTGTGGAATTGGACCTGCAGAGCCAATACCCGTACCCAGTGGCTTAGTGGTGGTGAGGCTAGATTCGTGTCCTAGTGGTGTATGGGTGAATCCTTGATTAACGCTATTTTCGGGGTGTAAACGAAACAGGGTGTGAATTTAGTTCACGTTTGGTACCACATGCATTGAGTCTGCATTGCATATGGAGTTATGACATGATATGATGGTTTCCAGTGTTATAATTTCATTGTTGTTGTTATTATGCATTTTGATCTGTGTCAATTATAATTGTGCACTGCAAATCTGATTATGCTAATGAGGGTAAATTAATGTATTGACTATTTTATTGTTTTAGAAACGTATAATGCATTTTAATTGTTGATGAAATCTCACCCTTACTTTGATGATTTCAGATTGAAGTGTTAGCCGCTTAGGAGTTGGTGAGGATAGCTTTGAGATGTGCTAATTAGGTTGTCTGCGTGTCAGTGTCATGCTCTGGTAGTTGTAACACTGGAGAGCGATTGTTTTGGAATTATAGTTTTGAACTTTGTTTCCTTTTGGTTTATGTTGGAATAATTATGAGTTGAATTTATTTTAGATTTTATGTTATTTTCCGCTGTGTAGAACATATTATTGGTTTTGAACTATTTTTAGTAAAGTTCTTCAGTAAAGCATGACATTTTGAATGAGATTTTGTATTTTAACAAATTGTAATGCCCTTTCGTTTATGTTAACTCTGATCTAATTATTAATTCGCGGGGTATTTTAGAAGGGGTGTTACACATGATATTTGATATTCTGAACCTGATGATAAGTGAGAGGAATGGGGAAAATTTGATAAGATAAGTTTTATGAGCTAACAAGATCAATATCAAATGAATTCATACACACACACACACACACACACACATATATATATATATATATATATATATATATATATATATATATATATATATATATATAATGTGTATTCAAGAGAGATGAAATTAGTACTAGACTGCATGAATGACGTTGATTACAGACATAAAGAGGAAAAGATTATCAAGAAAAAGGAATGGAGTAAGTCAGTCTCCAAAGGGAGCAGAGTGCCAAACAAAATTCCTATAAGTCTAGAGAGAACCAATCATAGCATATTTGACCCTGACAAATGATGATAGAAGTTGACTCAAATTCAACGAAGTTATTTTTACTTTATCAAAGGTTTTGATCGACGTCTATTTCTCAGAAAGAGAGAAAGAGCACGAGAGAGAGAGAGAGAATTTTCCATAAGAGTTCACATTTAAATGATTGAAATGTTTCTGATTAAAAGTAACTCCTAACTCATGGAACTATTCTTATCATAAATACTAACAAAAACATGGAAGAGGACATACCTTTGAGATTCTGTGATCTTCATCGAGATTCTTCATCTGAGCATCTGACTTCAGTAATGTCTTGAAAGTGTTCTCCATTTTTTAGGAGCGATATTCTTATCACACATATTCTGAATACTTAATCATCGAAACACATATCTTGACACTTATGAGAAGTAATCTTGTTCTCACAATGCTTAACTAGCTATGCTTCAAAGATTTTGACTTAAGAAATCTATTTCCTTGGATTTATCTATTCATGATCTAGAGTCATATATCTGAAGATTTTCATCTGACTTCGACTTTGCTTCTTCTAGATGTAGTTTCTGAACAGTTTCGTTCTACGTATGTTTTCTCCGGAGTGGCCTTTTAGAGATTCTGAACACTTCATATATTAATTCCTCTTACTTCTTGAATATTTTCCGCTTTTCTGATTTGAGAACGACTGCCTTCTTCTAAACTTTAGTTTCAGACTTCTTGAAATAGATATTTCCTAGCGTCTTCTGGATTTAGATTACATAGTCTTTTCAATACACATATCATCAAACTCTTATGAGTTTGAGTGGCATTCTTGTTCTTGTAGTGTTGAGCTAACTTGTTCCGAGTTAGTATTGATCATATTTCTGATGACCAATAAGCTTCCTTTCCTCAGCAACCTTTGGTCTTCTGCGAATATTTTCAATAGAATCACTATTTCATAGTTTCTACATTAAATTTTCTATCTGCTAGACTTAGATGTTCAGACTTGGATAAATTGTTTCTCAGAAATTTGAATTCCTCTTTTCATAATTTCTGACAGATTTCTATAGACCTTATCATGAGGTTCTTATGTATCCAACCGAAGACAATAATCTTTCTTCTTTTCTTAAAGAAATTCCTAATGAGATCTTATGAGAAAGTCAAGGGTGGACTAATTTGTTTCTTGAAAACATCTCATATTCTCAAGGAACTTAATCTTCAGTAAGCAATATTTCTTGTCTTCTGATGATTTGATCTTCGAACAAATACATTGTTCATTTGCTCATACACTCAATAGTATTCAACAGATGTAACTCCTTATCTGATGAATCTATCTTTTCAGTTTGTTCTTCAATTTTTAAATTTGAGTCGGTAGTTTAAAATTGAATAATTATCACCTTGGAGTATTCCTTCGCACATTATCTGGATCTTTTTCTCACATTATTAGGTGTTTAATATTAATCAATAACAGAATCGGGCTTTGATAGCAATTGAAGATGTGGACAAAACAAAAGAAAGAGGGGGTTTGAATTGAGTTTTCACTCTTTGATAACTTTTTCTCTTCTTATGTTTTTAGCGTTGGTTCATGCTTCTGAACTTTGCTTCTCAAGATTGCTTCTTATGATTGTTTCTAACTAATACTTTTAACAGATCATAGAAATATAAACTAGAAGGCATAAGCAAGAGTAAAGAACACGTGATTTTATTCTAGTTCACTTGATAACCTCAAGCTATTCCAGTCCACCCATCCGAGGTGATTTTGTCTTGAACTCAACGTCTTAATCCACCATAATCAAACCAATTACACTTGTGTTCGCGACTTTATCGTCTATTCTAATCGGGAGACTGCAAGTATACAGTCCTATCGCGTAGTTTTAAAAGATATTGAACCTAAGGGACTATAAATCGAACTAACATAACCTAAATCTACAGTGTAAAGCTAAAGCTATCGAATAATTAATTTGGGGGAATTTTTGGGTAAATAAACTTAATCTAGTTGAAATGATAAGCGAATATCGATATGTAATTCGTTAACCTAGAGAATCCGACTTTCCACTGGCTTATTTTCTCAAATTGATAATAATCCTTTTTCAGCAAACAGTATTTATTTAAAAATTCTATCTCAAACTTTCGCTCTATTGAATCAGATTATAAGTTTAAACTCTAACGTATGCTCTCGCTATCCCGTTGATTTTAAAAATACTTTTTGAAAATAAATAAAGTTTAATCAGTTTTAAAACATTTTCGCTGTCTTTAAAATTAATACCTAGTATCCACTATCTGGTTTTAAACCTCAAACTCTCGCTCTGTTGGTTTCTAACCTTAGTCCAGTTTATTAACCTCAAACTTTCGCTCTATTGGTTTCTAAGCCTTCTTTTAATAAATTAAATTGGATATCTAAATCAGAAAAAATGTTTATTTTACGAAATAAAATTAAGCCAGTTTGTTCCGGATCCCTTCAGTTTAACTAGTTACATACCGATATCAGATTTAATTAGCCAGACATATTGATAAATTCAGACATGCATAAACCAAAGTATTCAACATGCATAAATAATTCCATAGCCAGACAGATAAATTTCATGCAATAATAACTTGTATAAATTAAAGCAATTAAATAGAAACCTGAAAAGAAATAAATTCTTGAAACAAACTTTGTTCTTCAGAATAACTGGTACACCAAGGTTCTTGAATCTCCAAATGAAAACAAAACAAAGCTGACTAAAACTTGGAAATAATAATGACTAGTACTTAGAAGGAAAAGCAATTTTTGGAAACAAATGTTGAAAGTAAATTATAGAATTCTGGAAAAAACAATATCGCTCAGAAAATTAACAAAACGAAGCAAAAGTAGAGGGAGAACCCTTGGCTTGGTCACTTTGAATTTCTTTTATACTACTCCTCGTGTAACTGCTTGTTACCTTCTTTTTCGTTAAATCAAAATATCTTTGACCGAAAGAATAGGAACTCCCTGAGACGTGCATGCAATTTTTTCTCTTAAAATCCAACTGCCTTTGGAGACGGTCGTCTCAACAGATTATCAAAGTTGTTCAAAAAAAGGCTGACGTGGCAAGCTACAAGGGCGGGCGTGTCACTTGCATGCATGGGGGTTGAGGCGGTCGCCTCAAGTAGGGTAGAGAGACTGAGGCGTGCGCCTCACGTGTGGTAGTGGGAAGCTGCGTCTTGGGCTTACTTCTTGCTTTGGGCTTTAGACTGAAATTGATAATAATCTCCTATCTTCTTAATTCTTCCTTTGCTATCACACGCCTCTTTCATTTCTTCAACACTTTAACTAATTTTCACTTCAATTTTATTTCTTTGCTCAATTGGTCTTTATTTAATAGGAATACCTGAAACATTAGAAATACCAATGTAATACAAAAGTAAAACAAAATAATTAAATAAAAATACTAACATTATCTATGAAAATTAAATCAAATATGCTATATAAATTCGTGTTATCAACTTGCACGGGCAACCGCCTATGACTAACTCCCACTAAGAGACCTTTTTAGTCTTCTCAAAGCTTCTGACCTAACCGGTCCTTTGAGGAACACAATACCTTTTAAAGCTCCAGGCCCAACTGGTCCTTTAGAAGAATTGTCTAAGTCTTCCTAAAGCTTCAGACCTAACTGGTCCTTTAGGAGGAACAAACAACTGTTTGTGTTTATAATGTTTTCTTACAAGAGGGTGCTTCTACACAAGCAGGTGTAAACTCAATTAAGTACATCAGAAGATCCTAATACACACTAAGAATATTACATTGTATTTTTATCTCAAATGTGTGATCTTCTTTTCTTCAAGTTGATTCTTCACGGACAAAAGCCCAAAGCACTTGAATGATTGAAGTCTCCTTTTGTATAAGCTTCTGGAAGCTTGTTGATTCTGGACATAATAAGGAGAATAACTTCTTCATCATGATTCACTTAAGAACATTCTGGACAACAACCCTTAATCCGTAATATCATGAAGCAACATATTCATAGTGTGAATTCTTCAAGTAGAGCTTCCATGATCTTCTTCATTTTCTTCTGCATCTAAATCAGATTTCTTGCAGTATGTGAATTTAAGAGCAGCGTGAATCAATGATTGTGTAGTTTGAGATTATCAGATAACATGATTCAAGATTACATGATGTTCTTCATGTTTCTCTTGTTGTTGATATATTGATTGATAATGTTATTACTTTCTTCTATTAATGATAATTTTCATTATCATTGCATTTTTAGCATGCAACAACAACAACACAAACTAGTAATTTGAAAAAGAGAGCCGCTACAAAATATTAATTTCATGTCCTTTTCTATTCCATATTTTACGCTGGTGAAGAGATAGTGAGACAAAGCTTTTTCGTACTATGTACTATTTGTACCATGTTAAACTTATCTTCTAACCTTCTGTACTTCAGAGGCTTCTGCGAGGATGAGTAAGAGGGAGAATCTAACATCCCGGTTAATCAAAACTTCAAGTCTTCAGAATCTTCAGATCTTCCTCTTCAGAGTCTTTGGCAGTTGGTTTTGAAGAACTTTGTATCATAACATAAGGTTGAAAGAACTTCATGTCTTCAGAGTCTTCAGAACCAGGTCTTCAGAGTCTTCAACACTTGGTCTTGTAACCTTGTACTGTAACATAAGTTCAGAGGAACTTCAAGTCTTTAGAATCTTCAGAGCCATGTCTTCAGAGTCTTCAAGCACTTGGTCTTCAGAATCCTCTGTCTTTTGAAACTTGAGTCTTCAGCATCTTGATATAAGTAGCACTTTTATCTTTAGATCTTCTAACTGGTTTCTTTAGATGGTCGTATTAGAGTAACTTAACTTCAGAGCCTGCTGAAGCGTTCCTCGCTACTTGTTCATCAGAACCTCTGTAGCTTAGAAGCGGAACATTTTTCTTCTAATGTCTGGCCACACCATTCATCAGAAGCAGAACCCGCTTATTTATTCTTAAAATTACAATAATTAGAGTAACAAAATTGTTCACTCAAACATACTCTTTGTTATCACTAAAACTCAGAGCTATAATTGGAGAACCAAATCTTGTTCTAACAATTTATTCTCTATTGCTCATTTTGATGATCTATGATGGAGGAGCTACAATAATTCTTAGGTTACAATTATGAAAATCAGAAGAAGACTTCCTTAATCACAAATCTGAAGTTATACATAGACAAAGATGAAGAAGGAAGGATTTGCTCACACAACTTCATAATAAATAAAATTCAATCCTTGCACGAGGAATATTACTACCAAAGAATAGTATAAAGCCTCATTCTTGAACTCATGTCATAATACAATGATATTGTTTACAAGGGATTTACGCATCTCGTTATGTTCTAGTACGATCATTTTGTTAATTCATTCCTAACCCTTGTAAAAATCACTTTTACTATTTAATAAATATTGTTTCAATATACCACAAGCAAGTTCAACTTTTTGTGTGGTAGTGTTGTCATGTGTCTAACTCGATCAACTCAAGTACCAATTGTCTTCTCCTTCTCTGAACTTAATATCCTAGTTTTAACATATTTCATAAACTTTCAAATTTCACGTGCACAGTGTTAAACATATTAATATAAGAGTCATTTGTAGAAGAATGTATTACAATATACTAAGCTGCCATTATATAGGGAACCCATAATTCTTTAGATTTAACACTTTTACACTCTCATCTCGAGTCTTAAGATTTTTGGTTGTTACAAACAACTTACACCTAGAAAAAAGTTGCAATAGAATTCACCATTGCAGTATGACGATTAATGACAATCTTCTATGACATATTATTTGATTCCTTCAATAAAATGAGACACATTTTAGAGCTCATGTAACATTATTATCCTTTTTACATTCTATAAAAAGAAAAGCCAATTAAATATATTATTTTATGTATAATTAACACCAACAAATTTAAGTAAAGGTGGTTTGTATTAGTTGGTCTAATTTATTGAACTCATTAGCAATTTCCTCAAACATTTGTAAGACAATTTGAAGATTCTGAATGTGGTCAGAATATATCTTTAATAGGTCTTCCATCATAGGACATTCTAGACGACATACTCATACTCGTCTAGAGTTTTAACAACAATTACATTTTAGTTGTTTGACCCCTTGTAATAGTCTTATTGTTTATATGTCTTAATATAACAAGTGTGAGTAACTGAAGAAATAGTTTTATATTAGATAGGAATGTAGAGACTTAAGCATATATAAGTGAGAGAACTCACTCACCTATTACCTTAAGGTTTTAAGTGAACAAGTGATGTGTCTCACACAAAGGTATCACAAGAGTGAATTATGTAATAATTGAATAAAATGATAAGGTTTTATATTCAACTTTCCCGCCCATTTGAATTTAGATCATATGACTCTAGGACTGTTATAGATTTTAATCTCAATATTTATATCTAGAATAATTATTCGGTAAATTTTGACATTGTAATATAAAGAATAATCTAAATATAAATCAATAGAAATAGATTTACTAGTATATTTTTTTAATTCAAAACGACAATGAAATTGATCATGTTGAAAAACATATTGATTGTGAATTTGCGAATTATGTAATAATTGAATAAAATAGTAAGATTTTATATTCAACTTTCCCATCCATTTGAATTTAGATCATCCGACTCTAGGACTGTTATAGATTTTAATCTCAATATTAAACATAGCGTTGAATTGGGTGAACATTATACCCCCATTTACATGGTTTAGTTGAGATCAATCAAAATTAGTATGAAAATCACTCCTAGATTAGTTTTAATCTGTATGATCAAATGATAGATCAATGACCATCTTTTTCAAACTTGGATTATAACTAACATTAAACTGTTCCATCCATTTCTGTTTAGCACTTAAAATTGAGCGAGAGGACAAGTGTGACTACCTCATTAATGCTTTGTTTTCCTTTTATTAATTAAATCATTGCATCCTTTAATTTTATAATAATTATAATGTAGTTTTTTGGACTATACTGTTGAATATGTTATCCAGCACTTCAACTTCTAACTGCTCCTCTTTGCATAATACATTTGTTAGTAGTTGTATTAATTTCTGAATAAAGACACAAATTAATGCTATCATTCCCTTCGTCACTGTCCTACTTCATACGTTACTTAGGTGACCAAATCATTAGCAAACATTGTCAACAAAAAAACATTAGCAAACATATATGAATTGAAGTTTGGATAGCATCATGCCATCATCATATTATTAGAACAATCCACACTAATGGATCAGATAAGGTTCTAACCAATCACAAATTTAACAATTTAAAATTATTTGTTGTGTCAATATACATAATTATAATTCAAAATATCCATTAACCATTATAATTAGAGCCGGATATACGAGCTAGTCAGTCTGTTCATATAAATCTGCATTTTCAACTCATGTTGAGTCGGTCTGTCCCGTTTAACCAATTTCATATAATTCTGCATATGAAATAATTATTAACATATACAAAAGTTCATTTTTTTAAAACAAAATAATTATTGTTGATTTTAAATCAAAATTTATAAGTTGTAAATATTAAAAAAAATCCTAAATACTTGAAAATACTTTTAATATATACTTAACGATCGTTAGTTCCCACAATTACGTTCGGGAGAAGACTAGAACTAATTAATATCGGTTAAAATTTTAATAAACTAAAAAATAATTTAAAAAGTGTGCGCACTACGGATTAAACAGAATGATTCGCGCTACCAGAATCTCATTATAATCGATGCATTTTTGGAGAAGGCGACAAAAGCATATTTTAAGATGATCAATCAAACAGTTCACACTCAATAAGCATCAAAGTTGTGACCACCTAAAATAGAAGTGGAGTAGTCAAAACTCCAAAAAGTCAAAAAGATTTTGGTATATTTTTGCATGAATACACTACAAGAGTAGAACACTCACTAGGTATCAAATTAAACAAAACAAAAAAAACTTAACATAACAAATAACAAAATAAAACATGACATCATAATTTCCCTCAAATGTAATACTCCATACTAGAGTGGTTAGAGAGTAGTTGAAGAAACAAAATAAAAAAGAATATATCTTTCTTATCTGCTCAATTCCTCGGTCTCTTTCACTAACCAAAAGAAAAAGATTCAAAGTATATTATATAATCTTTTGGTATATTTATTTGACACCACAGCACAACCATTCTACACAATTCTCTTCATTCTCTTTTCGCAATGAAGGAACCATCAAAACCATGGAGACCATTCACATCAAACTGCTGCACAACAGAAAACCAAACAATTTTTAGTAACTTCAGTAAATGCAAACCTTCACGTTCAGAGTATTCTAAGAACATTGCTCCATTGCCATCTTTTAGGAGACTTTCTTTTTCTGATCTTAGTCGTTCGTCCTCGACACGTATCAATGAAGATCTTGCACTGTCTTTTGGTTCTGATATGTTTGATTTTCAGCTTAGTGAACTTCGCGCTATTACTCAGAATTTTTCGAGTAATTTCTTGCTTGGTGAAGGTGGGTTTGGAACGGTTCATAAGGGCTATTTAGATGATAATTTTAGACAAGGTTTGAAAGCTCAACCGGTTGCGGTTAAGCTTTTGGATATTGAAGGTTTACAAGGACACCGCGAATGGCTTGTAAGTATATATATCAAGTCGATGTTTGGTTAAACAACTTATTTTGCAGCTTAGCGTATAAACGATTGTTATAATGAACAAAAATAAAATCAAATTGTTTACATATAAGCTATAAATTGTTTGCAGGCAGAAGTGATTTTTCTTGGGCAGCTAAGACATCCCAATTTGGTCAAATTGATAGGATATTGTTGTGAGGATGAAGAAAGACTACTTGTCTATGAATTCATGCCAAGAGGAAGCTTGGAGAATCATATGTTCAGAAGTATGTTTCATAATCATTAATATTTATTTTGATGATATATGTATTAATAAGGCATGTCACATATATAATATCATCAAACCGCTACATGTTATTATTGTAGGACTAACATCACTACCATGGGCAACAAGAATAAAAATCGCAACTGGTGCTGCTAAAGGCCTTTCTTTCTTGCATGGAGCTGAAAAACCAGTCATTTACAGAGATTTCAAGACTTCCAATGTCTTACTTGATTCAGTCAGTAGCAATTTAGTGTCTGTTTAGTGCAGTTTTTTTATAAAAGTAAACATTTTGAAGAGTTTTTATTCATCTATTACCGCTTTGAAAAATAGGACTTCACAGCAAAATTGTCAGATTTTGGACTAGCGAAAATGGGGCCAGAAGGATCAAAGTCACATGTTACAACCAGAGTTATGGGCACCTACGGATATGCAGCCCCAGAATACATCTCAACAGGTATGGTTCAATCGAGTTGTCCGGCCTTACCCCCAAGCAGACTAATTTGAAAAAAAATGGGTCGGGCCAAGTCAGTCCATAGTATTATTAGGCCATGGATTTGGTGGCCTAGCCAAGCCTAAACATGTTGGGCAGGGCCAGACCTTTTAAGAAGTAAACTTTTTATTTTTCTAGCGAGTCAACTAGACCAGACCAAAATCATGAGATATTTTCATCCAACCAACCCGAAAGAGAACTCTAATAGGTTTGTGGTCTCTAATGCAACATATGAATGTTTACCATTACAGGACACTTGACTACAAAAAGCGATGTCTATAGCTTCGGAGTAGTCCTGCTAGAACTTCTAACAGGAAGAAGAGCAACAGACAAAACACGACCAAAGACAGAACAAAACATCGTAGATTGGACAAAGCCATACTTGAGTAGCAGTAGAAGATTGAGGTACATTATGGATCCAAGGCTTGCAGGCCAATATTCTGTGAAAGGTGCAAAAGAGATAGCACATTTAGCATTACAATGCATAAGTCTGCATCCTAAAGACAGACCAAGAATGGCAATGATTGTTGAAACACTTGAAAACCTTCAACAGTTCAAGGATATGGCTGTTACTAGTGGACACTGGCCAATATCATCAAAATCTACTAAAAATGGAGCCTCTAATGTGAAAACTAGAGCAAATAATGGTGCAAACCAGAAGCAATTGGCTCCAGTTAGGAGCAAAAAAACTTGATTACTATGAATTATATTAGAAAGAGTGATTTTTAATTAAGTGTAAAGTATGACACGTGGTATGGCTAGAGTGTTTCTTAAGCCACCCTATATATATGTATAAATCTATAAAATATATATATGCATGCATGCCGTGTAAACTGTAGTATATCGTATAATAAAATCTTCCTTTTGACATATCTGAAATCTGTGTAACTTTTTTACCCTATAAAACTTTTCCTTAATTTTTCTAACTGCTTAAGGACTAAACAAACCCTACAAACGTCACATAGTTTGACTATAACTATGCATTCCAAAAATGGAGAGAAGATTGAATTGTAAGCAAATTGCAATCACCTAAGTGTGCTGAGCAATTCTCATTGACTTTTATTAAAAAATAGGTTTCTTAATGGAGTTGATTGAGTGAGTGACACTGTTAGTTTAACCTTTTACTTTCTGATACAACAATTTTCTTAAAAAATAATGATAAGTCTATGTTATGGTTTTCATGTATGCTTGTATATCAAACAACAAAAAGATAGCCCTTACAGAAAACTGAAATGATCAAAAAACTTAACCAGAAATTCAGGATATTTAATAATGAATCTCAAACTTACGAAAACTTTATCACATGGATCCACTTTTTTCTCTCAAAGGGGTGTGAAAAATGCACTTAAAAGAAAAAAAATCCAACCCAACACACTATGTTCAATACATGCCTTCCTTACTTGTCTCTATAGATATATCCTATAGATCATAAAATTAAACATATATATGACCAAAATTTCAGAAAGAATTAAATGGCTTTCAACAACAAATCCAAGAAGTATAGTTCACCTAATTCTCATTGCAATTTCTGCATCACCCTTTTCTCCATTTCCCTCTTCACTATACCAACTTTTCTCGTTCTCAACAACACCACCACAAACTCCAAATGCTCCAACACCAAAACTTTTTCAGGTGATCTTCTTTCAGCTGAGTTTGCATGGAACAGCCTTTCATTTTCACAATGCAGTAACCCTTCACCTATAGTTCTCAAAATTGCAGTCTTTTCTAGAAAATGGCCTATTGGAACCGTTCCCGGTGGCATGGAACGCCATGCTCACACCCTTCACACCGCTTTAGCTCGCCGCGGACATCAAGTTCATGTCTTTACTTCACCCTCAGAAGAAGATCAAGCAACAATTACAAAAACTTCAATCTCATCAAAAGGTGCACCTTCTTCACCTTACATTCATTTTCATGAAGGCGAGCCGGGTAAGTGGCGTTACAACAAAGCATGGGAACTTTTTCTTGAAGAAAACCAAAGAGATCAACCTTTTGATGTTGTTCATTCAGAAAGTGTAGCACTTCCTCACTGGCTTGCAAAGGAACTTCCGAATCTAGTTGTATCATGGCATGGCATAGCATTGGAAAGCTTGCAGTCAAGCATTTTTCAAGACTTGGCTCGTTTGCCGGACGAGCCTAGATCCCAAGATTTTGAAAAAGGGTTACAAGGGGTTGTTCCTAAGATTCTCAATGAGATAAGATTCTTCAACAAATATTCTCATCATGTTGCGATAAGTGATAGTTGTGGTGAGATGTTAAGAGATGTGTACCAAATTCCAAGTAGAAGAGTTCATGTGATTCTCAATGGTGTTGATGAAGAAGATTTTAGAGAAGATGTTGAATTAGGAAAAGAATTCAGAACCAAAATTGGGATTCCAAGTAATGCTAGTTTAGTATTTGGAGTAGCTGGAAGATTAGTGAAGGATAAAGGCCATCCACTACTTCATGAAGCATTTTCAAGGCTTATAACAAAGAACACTAATGTGTATTTGATTGTAGTTGGTTCCGGACCATGGGAAAATAGGTACAAAGATATAGGGAACCAAGTTTTTACTCTTGGATCTATGAATCCTTCTATGCTAAGAGCATTCTATAATTCTATTGATATTTTTGTTAATCCTACATTAAGACCACAAGGGCTTGATCTTACACTAATGGAGGCTATGATGATTGGAAAGCCTCTTTTGGCATCAAGGTTTCCCAGTATCAAAGGTAGTATTGTTGTTGATGATGAATTTGGTTATATGTTTTCTCCAAATGTGGACTCACTTTTGGAAGCACTAGACGAAGTGGTAAAGGATGGTAAAGAGAGGCTAGCGAGGAGAGGTAATGCTTGCCGCGAATATGCAAATTCTATGTTTACAGCAAGAAAGATGGCACTAGCATATGAGAGACTATTCTTATGCATAAAGAGGGATACATTTTGTACCTATCCTTGAGGTTAATTTAGGCTATAGATATTGTTTTTTTCTGTCTGTAACTTCCTTTTTCTGTTTCCTTAATTTGTGATGATTGTGTCGCATATGCATATTCTTTTAAGTTGTCGTTTTAACGTTATCTACACATACTAAGAAAATCAAGAAATTTTGTTATTTGTTATGGAATTATTTGTCATTTTTCTATAATAGCCTTAACTATTTATTCTGTTATTCTCTTTCTCCAACAGATAGTTAGGAGTATTATTGACAAAATAATAATTAACGTTGCATTGAACATTTGAACTTTGAAAGGGATAAATAAATAGAAACCAGAATTTTCTACAAAAGTGATAAATATATAACAAAGTTAAATTGTGAATCAATTAACAGTCTGTAACTTCAGAAAACATATAAAACTTACAAAGTAGAGTATGTATCTGCCCACTTTGTCCCTAAGTCACAGACTCAAAAAAATCATATTTTCTTCAATTTTTTAATTGCTTCTTGCGTTATGGAGAATAGAACCGAACTCCTTACTCTTTCTGCCTCCAAAACCATGTCCTGTACATATCAGCTTTTCTGTTATCAACAATTATGTAACTGATATTCATATCCTTGCAGTGTCAAAAGTTAAGACAAAATCGGTTGTGCTGAAATACGGTGTCTCTCGAAACAATCATAGGCGTGTTTGGTTCTTAAGAATAGCAGCAAACTAGAAACTAATCCTATGACAGATATGCATGCCCACCATATAAATGTCAAGAAATAGCACTGTCTTCCCATGCACACGAGTGAATCAGACATTATCATGTTTTTATTTCCAGGTGCTGAGATAGCATTAGCTTCATAAACTGTTGCAGCCATAAAACCATAGAGAAGGGATCCAATTGGAATATTTGTTATGAGGATGTTGTGATTGACGCTCAAACTGTCAGGTCCAAATAACTCAGATGTAACTGCCACTGCAGCTGCAAATATGAAACCTGAGCTCAAACCTATTAGCGCAGTGCCTATATCAAGTGCCATGGCACTATCTGATGAAGCCAGCAAGATAAATGCAATCGGTGTTGGTAATAGTGCAATGGTTAGCCATCCTGTTCTTGCACAGTAGAACTTGCTGCATCGCAGAAATTTTTACTGTTAGTCTCATCATTTATGTAGAGTATATTACAAGATAAGTCCAAAGAATACTTACTTTCGAATATAGTCTGGCGTAGCTGAAAGCAAGCGGCCAAAGAAGGAGAACGATGAATACAGCGTGACAAGGGTCGACGTTCTTGACCTATGGCCTAAAGATTGAGCTATCTGTCCAAGATTGTTGCTGTACACTAGACCAATTGTACCTCCACAGAAGTATGCAACATAATAAAGCCAAAAATCCAACCTTTTGACAAGAACCGCAGCTGAGTGTTCTTCTCCCAGCATTTCCAATTGATCCTGCCCAAAAAACTTGTCACAATTCAAATCACTACTTTTCCCCCCCTGAATTCCATGTCCATTTTCACCAAGCAAGTGTTGACTATCTCCATTGCTGACACTCCGAGCGCTGTTCTGACGCGTAAGGAGTTCTTTATGAAGCTCAAGATCATTAACATGAACAAGAATGAAACTAGAGCTTTCAACCCTCGAATGAACAGCATGACGAAACCAATCTCTAGCATATATAACACCAGGAATACACAGCGGCGATATTAAAAGTACAAGAGCTCCACCAAAGTAAAGCCTCGACATGGCCTCATCAGAAGCTGATGACGCAAAGATAAGAAGATAAATTCCTGTAAAAACCGCTAAAATATTCAATGTTAGAAATATAACCGAGTTCTGACGAGCAGCGTGTGGAGAATGAGTGTCTGATAAAGGCGGCTGGCGAAGAATCGGAAGTAATGCTGCGAACGAAGTGAGAAGAGGAACAAGCGCGTTTAAGAGAAGATAAAGCTGATCTGATAAAGGGTTTATCGAATTTGCTGCTAGTGTATAAAGTGCTGCACTTACACCATTGAAACTCACAGTGAGTGATAATGCCAAAGGTCTGTTAACTGGGAAATTTTTAATGCAGAGAACAAAACATACTGTGTTGAACCAACAAATGCTGCAACCACTTAACAGACACAGAAGAAAAACCTGAAACATGAAAAGTAAAAAGCTAGTCAACTTCACTGTAATTTTCCTTATGATTCAGAAGCTTCTATGAAAAAGAAAATGATGTATAAGAATAACATGTGAATCTATCATTATCATTATTTATACAGTATTTTTTTTTTTACGTATAACAATAACATGTGAACACCAGTTGAGTTCTGGAAATAGCTTCTTGCTGGGACCACCAGAACGTACAAAATGTCGTTGGAATGAAAATGACATATAAGAATTTTAAGGAAACAAGCAATTACTTCCTAATAACGTTACACTTAAGTCAAAAATAAATAAATAAGTCATGTTATTCTTATTATTTAGAAAATACATCGTCCGTTCAAATTCAAAACAAGCTAAAAAAAATAGTACAATTTTTTCAAGATACTCCTTTGGAATCTTGTCAGCAACAAAGACAAAAAAGACAAAAGGACAGTATTTTTTTGAAAAATCATTTCTATTAATCAATGGTTTGAGGCCACACATCCAACTAACCCACAATAAGTGCATTATTCCTACTACATTCCTTGATATTTAAAATTTAAAAAACAATTAACACATTATTAATATTATTATTATTATTATTATTATTTACATTTTTTGGTATGGGGACCAAAAAGTGATAACCACGAGATCGAATGGTTCTGATTAAAAATATTACTAACTGTTCGATCTTAATCGTATGGCTTAGCGTGAATGCAGCAAAAAATTTGTTTGCAGGAGATTCAATTTCGAAATTCACACAATTGTTTCGAACCTCGATGATAATTTTCAATTTTGCTTAGGTTATGTCAGTTGAACTAGAATTTAACAAGCTATTTAAAGCTTTTTTAAACTCATACTAAATGAAATTAAGTAGTATATTAAAATTAAAATTATATTAAAAATTAAAAAAAAAATGAACGATTTAAAAAGAATATATTTTGCATGTGAGTAAATTAGGGAGTAATAAATATTTAGTTTATATAGGCAAAAATGTAAAATTATGAGGCATATAGAAGGATAATGAAAAGGAACGAACCAGAAAGTAAGGCAAAGATATGAAGCCATTGATGAGAAGAAACTGAAGACCATAACCAAGCAAGCCCATAGCAGCAGCAATGAACATAACAAGCGAAAGTGGAAGATACATGAGAGCGAGACCAGAGGACCAGCCAAAAACCTTACCCATATCACTAGCAGTTGCGAGGTAGTTAAGTTGAACTTGCGAGATATTGAGTACGGATTTCATGGTGGATGAGTAAGATGAGAAATCGAAATTGGTTCCAGTGAATGCTTGAATCCAGATTGTTGCTATCAAAATCATCCATTTTCGGGATTGTCCTGCCATTGATAATTGATTCTATCTCTTGTTCCAATCTAAGAGGAAAGAAAAGTGGTTGGTTGGTGTCTGACTCTTACTACGTGGCCTCTCTAATATATTTTGTTGCTTTACATTTTCCTTTTCCTTCTTTTTAAATAATAATAAAATATCACAAACTGCCCCCACAGAATCTCTATTTATTATTGAGGTCACAAACTCATACTAGTTTGGTAATTTTTTTGGAAGGACTCACATTTCAAATTTAATCTTATTTTAGTAGTTCAAACTTGAATTGTTTTAAAAATGCAACCCTAAGGATTGTTACAGAGATTAAATAAATAATTTGATTATAAGCATTATCTCATAACCATAAAGATTGTCAATGATTACATGTATATACTTCCTTTACAACCTTTCCCTCCAATGAAGCTCATGGGGACCTCTTATCTAAGATAGTGCATTATGTTAACCTCATCTTCCTAGCAACGTTTTGATATAATAGCATTCTCTCTGCCACACTATTTTGTTGTTGTGTCTTATAAACTGAGAAATTCCTTTGAATATTGTGTCATTCAAAAAACATATTGAAATTAGAATCAATGTACTTTGTATCACTATCTAAGCGTAAATACTTGATTTTTCTATTTGTTTGGTTCTCTACTTGTGTGTTCAACAATTTGAATTTCCTAAAGACTTCAGACCTTAGGAGAAAAATCATTTGTGAAAGTTACAAAATACAAGGAACCAACCATGGAAACCTCTTTGGGGGCCAACACATCATAATTCACACAAGTTTCTTCTATTTTGTGTTTTTCACTCTAAAATCAAACACGAAGTTGTTTTCCAAGTACACAGTACTTGCACAAATCCATCTTGCAACTATAAACACCCTTAACAAATTTCTCATATGAAGTTCCATTATCCCACACTCACTAAGATGATCCAGAAGCATATGCCAGAGTTTGGTTGCATCATTATTAGACTCAACCAATGTAATATTATTAGCAAGAGTGTTCTCCAACAATTTGTAGATGTTACACGCAATCATCATAATGTCCTTATCCCCACCAAACATGTAGGAGAAACCATTTGCATGTAGATTACCTAGGGAAATCAAGTTCTTCCTCAATTATGGTATATATCTTATATCGTTCAATGTTCGTATGCCATTGTCGTCCATGACAATTTTGATTTGCCTCATTCTAGTGATAGTACAAGATTTATCATCACTCACTCAATTAAACAAATCGAAAAATTACCTAACCTGAATGTTGTGAACCATTCTCAGTGTGGCATCTTATGGTAAGAAATACCATAGTAAAAAATTCATAAATTTGTGCAGTTGTTGGATGAAAAATACAACATATTTGTTTCATTGTCAATCATCGGTTTGACACATTTGCAGAATTGGTTGAGCTATTCTTTCTGTTTAGACAATCTCTTTTCCAATGCATAATCTATTTGCATTATCTTCGTCATCAATATTCATCTTAAGCCTCACTAAAGTGATGATTATGTTATTGCAAACCAGTTCATTTCTACATCTTTTGGTTGTATAGTCGCTGCTTTGCGAACAATTTGTTCATCTATGTCTTTGACATATATTGAGTCTTCAATTTTCCTCAAACCTCTTTTGACGTCATAGGTCTAGGATATGATACCCCACCTTGTTATAAATACATAATTAGATCAATCATGCAACTTTTTCCTCCATCCCATCTCAACACGGATCCTCCATGGTAATCAATTTCTTCTCACACAACGCCTTTTGTAAACTTTTTTTGAGCCAACTGATCTTTAACCCTCATTTGCCATAATCTAAAATTGTCTATCCTGACGAACCTTGTCCCCTAGAATTTAGCACCATAGTTAATCTTCATCTAACAATAATTATTAGAACAACAACCAATATATAAAATTAAAGAGTCAAAAGAAAATGACAATTAACATGATCAATCTTTGCTCAACACAATTCAGTCAATGGTGCATACCTCTGCGACTATAGATCCCTTTTATTTGTTATAAAATTAGGATTATAATGTTACAAGCAGTGTATATAATACTATGACTCGGTTTACAATAATAACCCTGTACTATATCTCAAGAGAATATTATCCCCTGCACCTCCCAAACACCTTCCCACAACAAACAATTGATCGTAAGACATGTTTGGACCAAACAGAAGTATATAGAATCCCCACCATAACCTCTTTTAATATAAAACTAGGACAACCAGTAATTGTAAGCCCACTTACTCCTTTCTCTATATAGAAGACAAAACATGCACCAATTACAAAAGAATTCAATGCGTGCATAAAGTGTTTAGCAATAAATAAATATTTAAGCATTTAGTGAATTTGGTCATTTAATAGAACTTTGAATGACAGAAATAAATTATGGAGAAAAAAGTGAAGGCGATTAGGGTCAAAGGGGCGTCTGATAAGAGATACACCAACGCATTGTAGTTTAGGGTGATTGAGGTTCCATGTTTCAATGAGACCAACGCCTGACTTAACAATCTCTATATTGACGAATATCAAACCCTCTATGAAGAATTTTTGCATAAATTAACACTAACAAACATTTAACAAGATGTCTCTACATGTTTCTAATGAAGATCAATTAAAATTTGATTCAAAATCAAAGAAATGTGCCTTCGTCGGTTACACAAAAGGTGTGAAGGAGTTCAAGTCATGGTATCCTATTAAAAAATAGTATTAAAGTTATGGTTCAGCTTCAGGGAGGAGCGAGAGTTGGTTCCTATGTTGGATCGTGTTATATAATGTAGCAGGACTCAAACTTGTGAGAGATTATTGGGTGTAAATATGAGTATTTAAATCTCATATCGCCTATGTTTAGGTGAAATATTGGATTTGTAAGAGATGAGACTCATATATATATATATATATATATATATATATATATATATATATATATATATATATATATATATATATATATATATATATATATATATATATATATATATATATATAGGTTTTGGACTATGAGGGAAACTCTCTCTCTCTCTCTCCTTCCTTTATTAATAGTATGGACAAATAAATTAATAGCTGAGAAGATAATACATATTTAAAAAGCTATAATAAAAAAATTATATTAATATTTTATTGATAATATAATATAATTTAGTATATTTATTGAATGACATACAATAAAAATGAGGAATATACTTAAGAATTATAATCAAATTTATCTTTAGTAGATCTCCACAAAAGAAAATCAGAAACAGGATTTTTTTTTTTAAAATATTACATAAAATCAAAGATATTTTAATAAATATAATAATTTATTAAATAACAAAACTCATTTTCTCTCTTTTTCTTTCTTAATTCCTCTTGTTTGAAGGACGTGGAAGGTATAATTTGGAGAGATTTTGGTCTTTCTCCCTTCTAAAAAATTTCAAATATTTTCATTAGAAATATCACTTTCTTTTTCTTTCTGTTCCCCTCCCTTCATCCTATTTGGAACCAAATACATCCTAAGGGTCCTAGAATATCTTTAAAAAAATATTGAAATTCCTGGCAGCAGATACGTGATGTCACAGAGAATGTTATGACACCGTATCTGACAAATTGTTTAACAATTCACACAGTAATTTAAAACAGTAAAGAACACAATCAATTGTTTATCCAGTTCAGTGTGTAACTACACCTACATCTGGGGGCTACCAAGCCAGGGAGGAAATTCACTATAAGCAGTATTAATTTAGGAATAAACCAACCAGTTTATCTCCTTCACTTAAGACTTACCCAATGCAACTTCAATCTAAGTCCTACTTAGACCTGAGTTCCTACTCACTCCCCCTCAATCACAGCAGTGATATCAACCTATTGATTAATTGAATTGTGAAGACACTCTTCAATAAACATACTTGATTTTGCTTCAAAGCTTTAATCAAGAGACACAACACTCGTGCTTCAAAGCTTTGAGTGATAAACAACTCTTACAATCAAATCCTAGTCCAAGGCACTTATCAATTGATAATTGCTTGGCTCACAAGAATAACTAGAATACAAATTAACAGTCTGCTTAATCTTGTACACAGTAAATGGCGCAGCTCATAGAATCAGGGTTTGTTTCCTTTTATAGAAGCAATAAAGAGACTTCAATTTGGGCTTCCATAATTATAGCTAGGGTTAACTTAATTTATCCTAAAGACTTGGTCTTTTTAACAAACCAATTTAAGATTAAACAAGGTTAACCACAGAGCCACGTGAGCATGTGATCCAGCAATCATAATCCATAATAAAACAGCTCAGTAGAATTCCTGAAAATCCTCAGGAAAAGTAAATCTGCAGAACAACAGATGTTGCACAGAATGTCACAACATTGGTCATGACATCAGTCATTCTTCTTGCAGATTTCCAGCAAAACAGTTACCAACCAGTCTGAGCTTGAGCTGTACCTATATAATTCTTCTTCTGCAGAATTTATCTTCAACTCTGAATGTCATGACATCAGTCAAGACATTGACATAAACCAGTTTTACCAAAAATTAAGACCAACATAAAAACACTTACAAACTCCCCCTTTTGGCAAATTTTTGGCTAAAACAAACTAAGCTATCAGAGATCCAATGCAGCAGAAATAAAATAACCAGTCTAAGCTAACTAAGCTAAATAACCAAAGATAAATTCAACCCATGATTCCCATAATTTCATCTCCCCCTTTTTAGCCACAAAGGGGCCAAAGGTGCCATTACAGACTCCCAGAATTCATGAAATATTAAGTAGCAGAAGCAATAGTTATACATCCAAGTTAATAAAATACAATCAGCCAAAGAAACAGAAGCAACAAATCAACTATCAAAAAACAGCAGCAGCAACAAGTAATCAGCAATTAAGCACTTTCTTCTCCTGAAGAAGCACTGTGGTAAGTAGCTTCCTCTGAACTACTTTCAGCACCAGCCTCTTGCTCTTCATCAACATCCTCATTCAAATCTTCAGCAGCATCCTCATCTAGCCTTTCATCCTCAACCTCAGTGTCTTCTTTTTCCTTCTCCAAGGTAGAGATCAGCTCCTCAAGAGTTTGCTTCTTTGCTTCAAGTTCCCTGCAAGTCTCTTTCAGCACAACAATGACATCAGCCTTCTGAGAATTAGCCTTGACATTTGATGTCTCAGCAGATGTCATGACAATGTCAGGGACATGTTTCCCCTGAAACAACTTGTAGTGGAAACCAAGAGCAGGAGCTCTTTTACAAACAGAATCTTTATCTACCAGGATGTCAGGGTATTAGTCAGTGATAATACCACACAAGAGGGAGGGAAAGGTTATGGGACCTTTGATGGCATATCTGTCTGCATGCTTCAAAGTCTGCTCAAAAATATATGTGCCATAATCAAACTTTGTCTTGGTGCCAACAACATAGATAAACTTTCTCGGACCAATAGAGATGGTGGACTTGTGGTTTGTGGAAACCCAGTTAGCTGCACCTATCTTGTGCAGAATGGAAAATTTGACACTTAGTTTGCTAACAGTCAGCTTTCCCTTCAAGGGCCATTGTCTTACTTGCTTGGCAGTGATGGTTTGACACACTTGGTTATCTGTTACTTCAAGCTCAGGCTGAGCATCATCAGACCTCCCCAGAAATTTATTGATCACAGTTGGAGAGAACTTCACCTTCCTTCCTCTCACATACACACTTTTAAAATCAACTGACTTTCCATCAGCACATCCACCAGACAGATTCACTATAAATTCCTTCACCAAAATATCATAGCTATTTGAAAACTTAACCACTATTTTCATCAGGCCAACAACCTTGATTAGATCCATGACTTCCTTGCACTCAAGGGCACTTCTGTTCAACTCCCTCTCTAAGGCAATCCTTTTCAGAAAGACATACTTCCACCTGCTAGCATTTTCTGGATGGTGAAAGGATATGTTATCAATTGCAACCTCAGGGAACTTAGGCAGTTTGCTGGAGGAAGGTTCAGGAACCTTTCTCTTTTTAGAAATTGGAGTTCTCTTTGGTCTGGAGATACTCCCAATAGATTTTAACCTTCATTTCCCTTTGGAAGTTCCAGCCTTTTGATCCTTCCCTGCTTCTTCTCTAGCCTTGTTCTCAGTCCTAGGAGTCTCATGAACAACTTCAGTAGCCTTCTCCTTGGAGGGGCTTTGAGTAGCATTCTGCTTTTCTTTTCTACTCATCATCCTTTAGCTATGCTAGGGTTAACACTAGCAATAAAGTCATTGTCAGAAAATTCTGCATCAAGATCAATGACAAGAGGTTCAACAACATTTTTCGTGGGGGTTTGGTGATCAACAGTTTTCTTAGGAGATTCTTCAAGATTATCATCAGAAGGTTTCTCTGTAGACTTCTCAATATTTTCATCAACAGGTTTCTCAGGTGATTTTCTAACATTGTCATCAGATATCTTGACATTCTGAGTGACATCTGGATCAGTTGCTAAATTAGGGCTAGCAGTTTCTTGATTCAATGGAACAGATACCCCAGGTACAGAGTGATTCTCATTCAGAATCCTAGTAACTAATCTAGCTATGGCTTGATGAACATATGTAGAGCCCTCCCTATTGGCTATTTTAGGAGGAATAAAGGAAGAGGGTTCAGCAGTCTTACCAGATGGAGAGGCTTGAGACCTTCTTGCATGTCTGGTACGAAGCTTCTTGACCCTGGTAGGATCAGTAGCTATGGCACGAAGAGGCGTGACCTCCAGAACATCAGCATCCATGGAGTTTGCGCTTGCCCTAGGTCCTGAGTCAGTGGAAGAAGAGGACACAATATCCTTTGATGATGATGATGATGACACACTTTGTTGAGACATCTTGAGAGATTGAGAATGCAGGTGACAGTGAGTTTGAGATTTTCTTTTGAGGGAATGGAGAGTGGTACAGCCAAATGAAGAAAGTGAGATATAAATATGACTATTCCTCTTCTTAAAATTTTGAAAAGAGAGAGGGAAACAATTAATTAGCCCACTCAGAATTAAATGAAATAAAATGTCTCTTCCAGCCCTTGTTGTAAGCAATATTAATTGCTGCAACTCTTCATATTGGCAAATACCCAGTTTGCCCCTTAAATTCTCAAACTGACTAGCATCAAGAGCTTTGGTAAAAATGTCAGCCAGTTGTAGTTCAGTGGCTACATGCTCCAACTTAATCACCTTCTCTTCTACAAGATCCCTGATGAAATGATGTCTAATGTCAATATGCTTAGTCCTGCTGTGCTGTATAGGATTTCTGGAAATATTAATAGCACTCAGGTTGTCACAGTACAATGTCATGACATCCTGTGTGACACTGTACTCAGTCAGCATCTGCTTCATCCAAATCATTTGAGAACAATTGCTACCAGCTGCTATGTATTCAGCTTCAGCAGTAGATAAAGACACACAATTTTGCTTCGTGCTGAACCAAGAAACAAGATTGTTTCCCAAAAAGAAGCATCCTCCAGAGGTGCTTTTTCTATCATCAGCACTACCAGCCCAATCAGCATCACAATAACCAGACAGAATTGGTTTACATCCATGAGAGTATAGCATTCCATAATTGTAAGTTCCACTTACATACTTCAGAATCCTTTCACCTTATTGATGTGACTTACTTTAGGTTCAGCCTAGTATATTGCACAAACACCAACAACAAAGGCAATGTCAGGTATGCTAGCTGTTAAGTATAGCAGACTTCCTATCATGCTTTTGTACAAGCTTTGATCAACATTTGTCCCACTTGTGTCTTTGGACAACTTTAGATGAGTAGGTGCAGGAGTCCTTTTATGACTGGCATTCTCCATCCCAAACTTCTTGACAGTATTCTTTGCATACTTACTTTGAGAAAGAAAAGTTGAGTCTTCCATTTGTGTGACTTGTAATCCAAGAAAGTAGGTCAATTCTCCCATGAGGCTCATTTCAAATTCAGCTTGCATTTGGTTGGCAAAGCATTTAACCATTTTATCTGACATTCCTCCAAACACTATGTCATAAACATAAATTTGAGCCACCATTATCTTTCCTCCTTCATTCTTGACAAAGAGAGTTTTATCAAAACCTCCTTTCCTGTATCCTTTGTCAGTGAGAAATTTTGTCAACCTTTCATACCAAGCTCTAGGAGCTTGTTTCAGACCATATAGTGTTTTCCTCAGTTTGTAAACATGATCAGGCCAGTTTGGATCCACAAATCCTTTAGGCTGTTCCACATATACTTCCTCATTTAAGTATCCATTTAGAAAGGCACTTTTCACATCCATCTGAAACAGTTTGAATTTCATAATGCAAGCAACTCCTAGCAGTAATCTGATTGATTCCAGCCTGGCCACAGGAGCAAAAGTCTCATCAAAGTCAACCCCTTCAACTTGAGTGTATCCCTGAGCAATAAGTCTTGCCTTATTTCTGGTGACAACTCCTTCAGCATCTGACTTGTTCTTGTAGATCCACTTTGTTCCAATGATGTTTGTTCCTTCTGGTCTAGGAACTAACTCCCACACTTCATGTTGTTTGAACTGGTTCAATTCATCTTGCATTGCTCCAATCCAGTATTCATCAGTCAAAGCCTCTTTAACATTATTTGGCTCAATTTTAGATACAAAACAAGAGTTTGAGATGATTTCTCTAGATCTTGTAATGACTCCACTGTTAGGTTCTCCTATAATGAGTTCCTTTGGATGATCTTTCTGAATTCTGATGGAAGGATCTTTGCTGGCTACCTCTGATTCAGACTTTGGTGAAGTAGGGATAGGCACATCATCCTTATTGGACACTTGTGGTGATGTCTCAAACAGTGTCTCAACATCATATGGGACATTTGTTTCCTCATGGTGATCATCAACTATGACATTTATAGACTCCATCATAACTTTGGTCCTGGAGTTGAATACCCTGTATGCTCTGCTGTTTTAGAGTATCCCAGAAAAATTCCTTCATCACTTTTAGAGTCCATCTTTCTCCTTTGTTCACGATCTGTCAGAATATAGCATTTGCTCCCAAATACATGGAAATACTTCACAGTAGGTTTTCTTCCTTTCCATATTTCATAAAGGGTGGAGGATGTTCTCTTTCTCAAGGTGACCCTGTTGTGGACATAACAGGCTGTATTCATAGCTTCAGCCCAAAAATGAATAGGAAGCTTCTTGGCATGTATCATTGCTCGGCGATTCTGTATAGTTCATTTTCATTTCCACAACTCCATTTTGTCGAGGAGTTATAGGTGAGGAGAACTCATGATTGATTCCTTCGAGGAAGAACTCATCAAACTTGCTATTCTCAAATTCCTTTTCATGATCACTTCGATTCGACAATGCATCCTTCTTTTCTCTTTGAAGTCTCTTGCATAATTCTTTAAACACATCAAAACATCATTTTTCCACGATGAAGTTTATCCGTAAATGGAAAATCATCCACAACAACATAAGCATATCTTTTTCCACCAAGGCTTTCAACCTGCATAGGACCCATCAGATCCATGTGCAAAAGCTCTAGCACCTTAGAGGTGGTCAAATGTCTTGACTTTGGATGTGACATTCTGGTTTGCTTTCCAACCTGACATTCACCACAAACTCTCCCTTCATCAATATGAAGTCTTGGAATCCCTCTGACAGCCTCCATGGATATGATCTTTTTCATCCCTCTAAGATGCAAATGACCAAGTTTTTGGTGCCACAGTTTCACTTCCTTTTCTTCTTTGGCTGTAGAGCACATAGAAGAATAGTTAGTGTTCTCAGACTCCCATAGGTAACAATTGTCTTTTGATCTGAACCTTCATCCTTAGTGTTGTCTATTTGAACAAAAAATATCTTCATTGGAGCTCACCCAAACAAAATAGTATGCATGCTCTAATACTAATTGAAATTTTATTCATGAGGGGACAATTGTTGGATATGTTATTGGAACAATTGGTCTAACTTGTTAAACCAATAAGACAAAAACAATAACACAATGAAGAAAGTAATATAATAACACAAAAGATTGGTAACCCAGTTTGGTAAAACCACGAGGGTACTCTACTCAAAAAAGAAAATTCATTATTTCAAATTAGTACAGTTAATCTTATAGGAACACCAACCTCATGATGTTCAATGGCACTTCCTAATCCTGATAATTTTTCTATTTGGGACTACCCTAAATATGATAATTCCTCTCACTTTCTCTCTTTCACTAGTCTCTGGTGATCAACTTCAATAATAACTCTATTTATTATTCAATTTACAATTCAACTAAGATAAACCAATAACTATATCAAATTACTCAAATATATAATAGTGTACAACAAATAGATTCAACAAACATACTTTGACCGGATCGATGATCGGTTTGTATTTTAAAACACTTCTTTCACATTTGGACCGAATTGTTTGATAGCAAAATAAAATATAAAATATAAAATAAAATTTTAATTATTTATCATAAGGAATGAAGATCGTAACTTGTGTACCCCGTTTTCTTAAAAACCACGCCATGTAGGGTTGGTACATGGATGGAGGCCATGATAGATTCCCCTTATTTTATAGGCAAAACAAACAAGAGCCAAGGTGTTTTTCTTTACCTTTAAACAATTTTGAGTTCTATGTGAGTGACTGAGTGTTGTTGCCAAAGCTACCCTCACAATTGTTACATTACAGCTCATATCCTTACAATACAAAAGATGCCTTTCGTTTAAAACCTTTCCACCTTCATTTCCCACACCTTCATCCCATTTTGTCTTATGCTTTCTAGTTTCTACCCAACAATCACCTTACTAAGAAAAGAATAGTACCTAAACCTAGATTGGACTTTGGACTTTATCAACCAATGGTATATTACAACAAATATATTTCCATACTTGTAAGTATCAACCAATGAAAAAGGAAAACTATATCGTGTGCACTTTTTATTAATTAATATTAATAAAAAATGTAGATATATCATTGTCTTAAAAGGAAAAAGAAATAAATTAAACTTTGCAGCAGAGGTTAAATTTTTCTATACCCACGGTTGATTCTTATTCCCCACGAATAAATCTTTTTTTGACAGGAACCGAACCAATCAAACTATAAGTCTTGTTCTAGTTTATAAGTGACTCTAATTTTTTAATAAAAAAATACAATTATAATAATTAAAAATAATTCATAAAATATAACAATATATTAATAAAAAATATTTAGTTATAATTATTTTGACTTTCATCAATCTCTTTTTTATAATATATTAGATTTTTATCATAACTTTTTTTTTTTTTAATTTATTAAACTTTTTATAACATTTTTATGTATATTAATATTAATATAAAAAAATTAAACTTTTAAAATTTTTGGGGTCCTTCAAAATTTGGAGCATGTGTTGTAGAGCCAGATGCTCATGCACAAGGTCGGGTCTATACATAGGTACATCAATAAAATAAGAAAACTTTATCCTATATCCCTGTATTTATTCTCATACTCCTACAAATTTAACAATATTTCAACTTTACTCTTTTACTATTTTCACTTTTCTGTTAAATTTTTTACTATTTTCACTATTCATCAGAACGCATGCTAAATGGACAAGTAGTAGCTCGATTCTACAAACCAGATAATCCAAAATGGACAAATCCGGTATGTATTTTTTCATAAACCGGATAACCTGCCTAAGCTAAACCCGGTTCGTTTTTTTTACCCGGAAGACCTGGCCACGTGTTATTCGGTTAACAACATTAACCAACTGGATAACATGGCGTTGTGAGTTCCGGTTATTATAAGTCAACCGGGTAACATGTGGTATAGTTATCCGGTTCGATTTTTACTAATTTTTTAAAAAAATTTTTATTATGTTAAACAGGTGTTATTCCTCAAATATGCGATAAAAATCAGACATGCGTGGATACGACTGATATATTTACATTTGCACAACATTTTGCTACAAGAGAAAAGGCGATAAGGTGAATTAGGGAGGTTGAAATCAAGAATAAAGTGACAGTTATAATAACTCGTTCAGATACCAAAATGGGCAAGAGAGGAAGAAGTGATAAAGTAATATTTGGTTGTGATAATGAAACACAGAGTGCTAGTAAGAAATGTGATTGTCCTTTCAAAATTAGGTCCACACCGTCAAAAGATGGTTTCGGATGGAAGATTGATGTAAAATGAGGACTTCACAATCGTGGATTACCTGATACATTTGAAGGTCATCCTTTTGTAAGTCGACTTAATGCAGATGAACAACAACATATTGTTGATTTGACAAAACATCATGTTCCACCAAGACACATACTTTTGTCATTGTAGGAGCGAGATCTAGAAAATGTCACTCGAATCACGCAAATATATAAGCACAAGAGTAAAATACATAAAGATATAAGGTGACCTAGAACGGAAATGTAACATTTGTTTAAGCTGGTAGAGGAATCAGATTATGTATACTGGAGTAGGAAAAAAGATGATTCAGAAGTTGTGAGGGATATTTTCTGGGCTCATCCAGAATCAGTGAAGTTGTTGAATATTTTTCCTATTGTGTTGATTATAGATAGCACATACAAGACAAATAAGTATAGGCAACCTCTATTTGAAAAAGTTGGTGTGACATCCACTGAGTTGACATTTGCTGTTGCATTTGCATATATGGAATCAGAGCAGACTGAAAAATTTTGTTGGGTTCTGGATAAGTTGAAACAGTTGTTTACTAAGGAGGGGTTTTGGCCACAAATGGTGTTGACTGATATAGATCTTGCCTTAATGAAAGCAATTGAAACCGTATTTCCAAAAACAACCAATTTGCTTTGTCGATTTCACATCAACAAAAATGTGAAAGCGAAGTGTAAGGAATATATTGTGGATGACATGCGAGAGTCGATAGAGAAAATGTGGTATGAGCTTATAAGGGCTAGTGATGAGGTGGAGTATCAACAACAATTGAAACAACTTGAGCATGCATGTGTTGACTTTACAACATTTATTGATTATGTGAAAGATACATGGTTGTCTCTGCATAGACATAGATTCGTCGAAGCATGGATCAATCAAGTGTTGCATTTGGGAAACACCACAACTAATAGGTATGCTTATGTTAATATAACTTGATTTTAGTCATAGTTTGTTTATATTAATATGACGTGTACTTACTTGTATTTTGATTTATTTAAAGGGTTGAATCCGCACATTAGAAATTGAAGCAAATGTTGGAGAATAGTTTAGGTGATATGTGTAAATGCTGGGAGGCTATGAATGACAATCTTAAGATACAATTGGGCAACATTAGAGCTTCATTTTAAAAGAGTTTTTATGAAGTCGAGCATGCACACACTAGCCCATTTTATGGAAATTTGCGTGGATCCGTATCTAGAGCTGCTTTGAGGCATATTGCTGAAGAGTGGGTGAAGGTTGATATTGTTGGTACAGACACCCAAAAGTGCGGGTGTACTCATAGAAACTTTTATGGGTTACCTTGTGCTTGTGAGTTAGGGAGATATGCACTGAGTGGTGATCCGACACCAATTGAAACTATTCACATTCATTGGAGAAAGCTAAGTATGAAAGGAAAACAAGAGGTGGATGCAGATGATGGATTAGAGGTGGACATGACCAATGCAATTGAGGAAATTTGGGAAACTTTAAGGTCAATAGATGTTGTAGGAAAAAGAGCATTAAATAGTAGGGTGTGTGAAATTGCTTATCCCACTACATCAAAAATGTTGCCACCGCCTGAAAAAATAAAAACCAAAGGAGGAGTGAAGAAGAATGGGAAGAGACCTACAAGATATGATGTTTATCGTGATCCTTCATATCATGAGTATGTTGATCGAGCACACCCGAGATCCTAGAAGTCTTCAAAGAGGGTATGTTCACAATTATCCTAAACCTCTGAGAAGAAACCATGTAGTAATTTCATTACACAATTTCTAGTACATATCAAATCATTTATTGATGACATTATTGATGTCATGAAGGATGGAAATTATGGTTTTAGAGTCATTGCATTGTTACATTGTTATGGATCGGATGAATGGCCAATTGTTCGTCGTGATTTGGATAATGAACTTAAAGGTCCTAGAAGCAAGCTGTATGAACAGTTATTTGGAGCTCGTTTTGCAAAAGTGCGAGATTCTTTGATGATATCAAAGTTAGGTCATCAACCACAAGAGAAATGGATGACATTACTTGAAATGGCTTATGTAATAGCTAATCGGTATAATGTCATTGTTGTCTCTTTGGGTTTTCCTTCTTTCCTATAACGACTTCACATTCACCTAATGTGTCCATTTACTGCATTGGATTTGTAGACGGAAATCATTGGGTACAGGTAATTACATATATACTTATTTACTTATTTGTTTAATTACAAATATACTTATTTACTTATTTGTTCAATTACATATATACTTATTTACTTATTTGTTCAATTACTTATAACCAGGCAAACATGAGCGAAGGCTTTCTGTTACCACCTGTCACATTGACTTGGAAACAATTCCGCACAAATGAGGCGACTTCTTGGATGATAGGATTTGGCGGACGACTGCAACATTGGCAACGTCTTACACTTGTAGTAGCGCCACATATTATTAAACTATAATTGTTATGTGTTTCTTTTGTTTTGTATTCATTTGACATGTGACTTCATGCTAGATTTTGGATTCAGTTGACATATATCTTCAGTTGACTTTCATGTTATATTTTGGATTACGGAAAGTAGAAAGATTAAAAGAGTGCAAAAAATAATACATAAGTCTGACAGAAATACATAAGTCATGGGATAATACATAAGTCACAAAATTCAATATAAGTCTCAAAAAAACAAATAAACAACGTAAATCATTGAACTCATCGTCCTCCGCATTTGCATCGTGACGCTGTAAGTAGCGATGAAGCTCACCTGATATGGATGTTAACCTCACGTTTTCTGGTCCCTCAGCATAAACAGGAACTGGGATCTCTCTCACCTCATCTTGTGGCGGTGCTACCAAACGAGGATGTGACACCATATAATACCAACCCAGATACTCATCAACTACATCATACGGCAACAACGCATCACGAATAACATCAAAACTCCACAAACATAACTTAACATAACATCCATATCAAAGACTCCATATCGAGAGGATGGTGGGGATATTTATATCCAAACCAAACATCACCGCCAGATATAGCATTACTTTACCATACTATTTCATACCACCCTTGTAGAGACATATATCATCAAATGGACATATATGTCTGTGATCTTCAAAAGGACGCCAAATAACATCACTCGGTGTCAATGCATCTAAATACATGCTCATCAACCTTGGTAGTGGATTTCACACCACTTCGCCGCCCCACCGGAAACACCCACCATAAACTCCCGAATTTAATTAATTATTTAATTAAATTATATAAAATTAATTATTGGATTATTTAAGTAGAATTTATCAAATTGGATTTATCGGTATTATTGTAATGTTTGGATTATTAAAAATTAAAATTAGATTTAATCAGTTAAATTGGAGGAATAATATTAAGAATAATATTATTTATTTATTTTGAATAATTGTATTTAATTAGATTAATGTAGATTGTGAGTGGCGAATAGCGAAGTGAATGTGTGAATATATATATTAGGCCCATTAATAAAATAATAGTAATTATATTATTATTTTATTTATTGGATTAAAAGAGTAAAAGAAGAGGAATTAGGTTTCTAGAAATCGGTCGGACAAAAAAATGAGTCGATTGGTGAATTGCTGGGAAGAGGCAAAGATTTGCATTCGATCGGAAAATAGGATGCATCAGGGAGTTGAACTGCCTTGAATCCAGGTAAGGGTGGAGTTCTAACTCTTTAAACGGGTTTATGATGAATCGTACGTGGGATGGAATTGTATGGAATTATCTCGGTTTATTGTGTGTGGTTTATGTTGCAAAATGATGAATATTATATATTGTTGTATAGGGTAATGTTGTTGTCAAATTGACCGTACGAGTGAATTGCTGGATCAATTGTATACTGGATTTAATAATTTAAGTTGTGTGTTGGTGGAAAGTGGAATTGAGCCCAGCCGCGAAAAATACGGAGAAAAAAAAAAAAATAATGGCCACACGTAGCCAAATGGAACTCGTGGTGGGACCCACAAGGTGAAGGGCGCAAAACGCCATCGAAGAGGAAGACAATCGCCTCTAAATTCCAAGGCGGTGGCCACTTGTCTAAGATCTTATACTTTGCTATTTGTTTGTACTACTACATATAATTAATATAATTATTAGGTGATGCATACATATTTTGGTAGATACTAAGTTAATTAACATGCACTATGAGTAACATAATTATCACATAGGTGACGTTAGGCGAGGAGAAGATGGTGATTTGTAGAGTATAATTAGTAGCTAAAAATTAGTAGTATAATTAACAAATAATAGGAATAATAAATAAATAATTAATTTAAAATAATTATGGTAAAGATGGTTAGAAGTAGAAGTGATGGTTAGACGAAAAGGATGGTTATATTCCTCGAAGGATTCCCTTTGTGTAAGGGTTTCGACTAAATAAATGGGAGTATGATGAATTTTATGTGGGGTTTAGAGTATTAGATTCATTAGTGTGTTGTTGTTGAAATTGGTTGTGTTGTTGTTGAAATTGAATAACCGATTGGGTTTCTATGCATGTCGATACGAATGAAAAAAAAATAATTAGGATTGAAAATGATTTGTATGCCATTTGGGGTTTAATACTGAGTATGTGTTGGAATTGTATTGGATACGAGAAAACTGGGCAGGAAATACATGATGAAACAGCCACCCCCTTTTTGCATTGTGTTTTTTTTTCTTTTCGTTAGCTTAGGTGACAATTATGATACTGTTAGGTGCTTGTATTTGTGTAGTTAAGTGATAATTGGTACACTTAGTTTTAATAAATGCTAAGTAGTCACGTTATTATATTACTAATGGATAAGAATACTAGGAACTATGTTGGTAAAATGAGGGATGATAATTAAGTAGAGGCAGTATAATTGATAGTAGCAGAAGTCTAGCAATAACATAGTGGGATTCTGGTAGCACGTATAGTAGTAAAATAAATAGGCACTAGATACAGAACTTGTCTTGTAAAGAAATAATAAAAATGGTATGTTAGTAACTTATATTAGTTAAAGTGATAGAAAGTAACAAAAATGGTATGTTAGTAACTTATATTAGTTAAAGTGATAGAAAGTGACACTAGGATTAGTATGTTATGGTACTTTGTAAAATTACGTGGAATATGCTGACTAATAGTATCGATTAGCTGAATTAAGTGATATAATTAGTTGTTCGAAATTTAATGAAAATTGACGGGGTAACTAAGATAAATTAGTAGGTAATTGTGGTGCACTTATTTTGTTGAAAAGATGTTGGGTGAATTAATTTGCAGTGTGGTTGATAGTAGCAGCACAAACTAGTAAAGTTAGCAGGAACAATGATAACTGGTGTATTGGAATTGATAAATAGTATTGGTAATGTAGAAATGTTGAAATTTATAGTATAGATTAGTAGCAGTGAATAGAAAGAAATAATGTTGGAATTAGCCGATTAGCCGAATTAAATGGTATAGTTAGTTATTCGTAATTAATGGAAATTTGTAGGAGTAGTTCGAATGTGTTAGTAGGTAATTGTGGTTGATTTGTTTTGTGAAATTATGCGAATACGTCGTGTTGTTGTTTTCTTGTGATATAAGTGATGTGTATGTTGTTGTACGTTATTGTGGATTTATGTGAAGTTGCAGGATATTTTGTATTGATATTAATTTTGTTGTGACGCGGTGATGTTTGTGATGAGAAGATGAATATGTTGTTGTGATATGTTGTTGAATACGTTGATGACGTTGTAGGCCTATGGCCAGTGAAGTAGTGATATAGGTGTATGCCTTGTGAAGTGAATTTATCATGTCGTTGTATGTTGTTAGCATCGCATTACATTTGCATTGTGAAGGCCTGTATTGGCAGATTGTGAAGAAGACTTATGCCTTGGCCTTAATGACAACACGTTGAAGGCTTATGCTTTGTGCCTCGATAACCTGTCAATTGTTTACGTTGGGAGTTTACTCCACTGGTACCACATGCATATGCATTGTTGTGTCTCATTTAAATTGTGTTGTTGTTAACTGTGAAGTGAATTATGTTGTTGCTAACGGTGAAGTGGTTTTGTGTTGTTGTTAATTGGGAAGTTGTTGTGATGTGTTAATTGCGATGTGACAATTTTGTATGATTTAATCTTAGCATATTATTTATCATACACTTGTTTATATTGTTGGATATCTCACCCCTTCTGCTGATATTTCCCCTACCATGGAAAATGGGCAGGTACACAAGCATAGCGGTGGATGTTGAAGTTAATTCTTGAAGTTTTTACGCCGCTTTATGATAAGTCAAAGGGGTCTTACTCTGATACGTAGCACTCGGGGAATGAACGTTGGTATTTAATTATCGTTGTTGCTTAATGTTGAGTTTATGAATAATGTGAATATTTGTTAAGTGAATAATAATAATTTGAAGTTGTTTCTCGTTGAATAAAAGAACAAGTTATAACTGTTGAAGAATTTTAATCATGTTGTTTATCTGTTTAATTGATCTAATGGAAATATGTTGTTATAAGTTCATCCAGGATCTAAGTGTTATGTATTTGTATAGTTGTGAATAAATGCATGTTGTTTTGCGAAGAAATTGAGACATCCCTTGCATGATTATCTTTTCTGCACTCTAATTTGAATAATATTCGAGGGGTAGATTTGGGGTGTTACACTTCCCAATAGAGGGAAAATACTCGTGGATCTAGCACTGTTACACACCATGAATAATACAAATAAAATTTAGGAATAACTAATAAAAAAAATTAAAACAAAAGTAAAATATTTTGTACCTGTAATAGAGAGGCATATCCACCCAACTGTTTGTAGGAATAAAAAGAAGCATCACCTAAATAGCGGTAAAGATTAACCAGTGCCGTAGCTCCCCAATAGTATCTACCACATCCAGCCAAATCCCTAAATAGTGGTAAATACTTTGCCTCCACCAGAGTAAAGGTCTTGACTGTCAGAATGTTGCAACCCAATAACAACAACATGTAGGCTCTGGAAGCACAATCAAACCTGTTAGCAGCCCGCTGACGCACAAAAATAGTCTTTAACCAATCCAGTTTATAGTAAGGACCTCTACGAAATTGGATCTCCTCAACTGCCTCCTCCAACGGAACGCCCATAAGATTAATAGCTAATCTAATAGCATCATTATCAGAGAACCCTTCTGCAGGGTCAACCAAGTCACCCCTAATCGGCACGTGGAGAAGACATGAAACATCGTCTAAAGTAATGGTCATCTCACCAAATGGCATATGAAATGACGATGTTTCTGGATGCCACCGCTCTACAAATGTTGATACTAGTTCTCTGAAGAGAGGATAGACCAGAATTCACCAACTAGTTCTCTATCATAGGAGGGAGCATGTGTGGAATCCAACCGATCAATTTGCTGCCATGTGCAACAACCTTTAACTCTTTTTTAGGATGTCTCTCCTGAAAATAATTTATACTAAACATGTTATAAAATATATAAATATTAACAAATAAAAATTATTCAAAATAAAATGATAATGATTAACTTACCTCGCCAAACCACAGATGGCGAGCAACATGACCTTCGTATCTGACCAAAAGAGAAGTATCAGTCGGTCCTCCGGGAAAAGGTGGATGCACTGGATCCTCTGTAGGCTGCTAATGTCCCTCTACATCGTCCGCTTCACGGCGACGTTGCTGTTCCTCAATCCTTATGCGCATATTATTGTCACCCGCCGTGCCTCCTCGTCTACGGACCACTGAAAAAACAAAATTATCAAAATCGGATAACCCATTGTAACGTTATACGAAATAAACAACAATAAACTGGATAACCCAAGCATGTGTTATCCGGTGTGTTTCAAAATTTCCCATCTCAAGACGGATAACCCATGCACGTGTAATTCGGGGTGTATTTTTTCGTTTATGGAAAATCGGATAACTCACTCTTGCGTCCTCCGGGGTGTATGATTAAGAACCGGATGTAGGCTTGTTGGGTTCTCCGGGGTGTATGATTAAGAACCAGATTAAGGCTTGTTGGGTTCTCCGATTTGTGCAAAAAAACTCACGTTCTCTCGGTTTACAAAAGTGAAAATGGTAAAAGAGAATTTTTTGGATGTAATTAGTATTTATACAAGGGTAATTTCGTCCAAATATCAAATTTGTAGGGGTAGGGGAATAAATGCAGGGGTATAGGATAAATTTTTTATAAATAATTGAACCATGGGCGAAGCTAGGGCCCGACTAGGGTGGGCCATTGCCCAGGCTGTGGCCCTAATATTTTTTTATTTGGAGTAAAAAAAAGTAAATAATAAATTAAAAAAGGGAAAATAAGGAAAAAAGAAAGAGTGGAAGAAAGACATAAGAACAAAAGACAGAGAGAGCAGCGTGACGATACTGTAGCACGACCCACCGCCACGACGCCACCGACCACCTCTCCCTCTGAGTCTTCGACGATGATCCCTCATAGTCTGACCATCCAACTCCGCTACACTGTCCACTCGCCTCCAAGCTCCATCTAGTCCGAATTCGACGCGAACCGCCACTCACAACCTCCGACGAAACTCCGATATTTTTTTGCTTTTCCTTTTTCTTTTTTCATGATTGTCATTGTTCTGCTATTCTGCTTGTGGGTTTATTGTTGGAAAAGAAATTTTTGATTTTTGATTTTTGATTTGAGGGAGAATATGTTAGTCCAAGGAAAACACGGTTTCTATATGTTGCATTTTGATTATAATCTCTTTTATCTGTCCACTTTATTTTGATTTTGTGAAGATGTTTGATGTCTGATTGTCATTTTTGGTATTGTAATTGCTAAATTATCTTTAAAGATATGATAATGTTTTTGTTTGATGGGTTATTCCTAATCCGAATATTTAAGCAGATTTATAGTCTTTCTGTTCACATGGAACTCAAACATGTTCTAAATTTAAACTAGATTTTTCATTTAAATTGTGTTCTTTCTGGAAAGTATCAAATCTTATAACTAAGTTGAATATCATGAATAGATGGGGAATATCTAAGAATTCATTAAATTAGGTATCATTTGATTAGTAAGTTTGAAACTTCATTTGAAAAATTCAAACACTCTAATTTTATGCTTGTTATCTCTAATTTTGACGGAAGAAAGATTTGAGGTTGAAATATGATGTAAATTGTCAAATTCAATTGTTGTCAATGGAATTGATATGACGTTACTAGCTCTTAATAAAATATGAAAATTATGGTTGTGTATGTTTGTTTTTATGTTGTGCATAACATTCTATCATAAGGTTGATTCTATAAATTAAATGAAATGTCACATTCCTTTTCTCTTCTCATGTTTAAGTTTTGCAAATATGCACATAAAAAAGTTACACGTCAATAAAGATGAAAATTGTGGTTTTAATTTCATATCTTCATGTTAAGGCATTCATCGAGTAGGGAAAAGATGTACGCCTTGGGTTTATTGTTGCCCAGACTTTACAAATTTTCTGGCTTCACCACTGAATGGAACCTAGTATAAGATGGAGTCACCCGTACAAAAATATGATCAATTTTATTGGTTTGTCTCCTAGCAAACCTCACATGTGAAATTTGGATAATGACTAATCACACTGCCAACTACTCCTTTAGCATCCAACTCAAAATCTACGTTATCGTAACCAAGCTCATGAATCCATTTAATAGAAGCTAAAAGCCCGAGAGTTTCCCGACCGCGACTTTCGTAATAGAAGAAACCAAATCTATAGGGGCTGCAATGAAAGCACCTTCATCATCTCTAACACAAGAACCAATATCAACCTTATTATTGGAAAAGGAAGCATTAATGTTGTATTTGAGAGTTGAGACGACCAGTCGATGTATTCCATTTTATCTCATTCGACGTGGGAGGTTGGAAAGAGTTACTCTCCCTCGACTTTTATTTATTTATAAATAATTTTTTCATTTACGATTTGATCTTTATTCTCCACTCTCTTATTTTTCTTTTAATAATTTTTTAGTCAAGATCCTTATTCCTTGCGAACATAGTAAAAAGTCAAACTACACGTCAATTATTTTAAATAATTTTTCAGTCCATTCACCATTTCTCCTCAACTTACGAAAAGAAGTGACCAATAAAACTACTTCTATAATCTTAATTAGGGGTGTTTACGTTGCAGTTTGAACGGTTTTGAAGCAAGAAATCACTCAAACTGCAAGAGAAAAAATATGCGGTTTGATTTGATTCGGTTGACTTTTAAAAATAAAATCGAACCAAACCAAACCAAAGTAATGCGATTTGGGTTGGTTCGATTTTTTATAAAAAAAATTTATTGAGCCATACATATACATATAAAAGAAAATATAATGTTGTGCTTAATCGTTCATACATTACCATAAAAATTTTTTATAATTGTCAAAATAAGTTTATAATTTGATGTATAAAATTGTGTATTATAATTTTATCTTAATCTAAAAAGTGATATACATAAAATTGTATTGTTAAATAAATATTATACAAAGAATACGATAACATATATTTTGTAAAAATAATATTTATAAATGAATAATATTTAAATTTTTATGATTTATAAATTAAAATAAATATCATACAAATAATATAATAAAATATACACATAATACATGTTGATTTCTTTAAATAATTAAAGAAATATATATTGGTCAATAAGATTTTATAACATAATACTATTTAGTTTAGTTAGGTTTAGTTTGCAAAATACAAAGCAAACCGAATCGTGTGATTCCGTTAAAAAATAACTCAAACAAATTTGAATTAAAATGTGAATTTTACGAATTTCAGTTTGATTTTGCGATTTTCTATAAATCGATTTGATTTTAAACATTCCTAATCTTAATTAAATATTTAACAGGTGTCCTATCTTTTCTTTTCTAAAATTGTTGTGGCTAAAAAATAAATTAAACGTGTTTGTCTATTTTTAGTAAGTTGGTATTTGTCAATTTGAAATTAATTTGATTAATATGTTTCAACAATGTAAAGGTAAAAATAATGTATTATCAATTAATTACAACCACTAACTTGTTTCAAATATTTGATTTTTATTTTAACTTACTGTAATATATTTGAATGATTATGATATATTGATGTAAAAAATTTACAATAATAACATATAAAAGTTAAACTAATTTAAAACTGTTTTCTATTACTTTATATAAATAAATTATTTATAAATGTCATATTCACATAACGCAATTATTTGTTGTTAATCAATTAATTAATTTTTATATGAATTTTTATAAAAATAAATAATTATAATATATTTTAAAAATCATATACAGAATAAATATTTATGACTAAAGAGTAATTTATTATTAGTATTTTTTTAATGTCATGGGAATTAAAATGAAATAGATTAAATGCATGGACTATAAATGAATATAATTATAATAAATTAATTATTAATTAATTTTTTATACTCCAATTTTTTAATTTTGCTTTGTTAAATTTTGGTCTTAATTGATTAAATTAACAATTGATTGATCTTTAATTAAGCCTAATTGGATACTGATTCACCATAAAGATTTGTGTTGATTTGATTTTAAAATTGATTAGATTTGGTTCTTAATCTATTAGATACTGCCAAATTTGAAAAATAAATAGATTAAATCAATCAAGTGTCAAGTTTTATCGATTAAGAAGAGAAATCAACATGACACCTTTCAAATTAAACATACAAGTCTCTATTTTTCTTATTAGAATTACTCATCTTGAATTACAAATAATTTTCGGCAAGTATTTTGAATATCTTAAATACCTGATTTCGATATGATAATAGAAATTTTAAATACACTTAAACTTTTGATAATAAATTTTTTCCGAAAAAATACCTGATTTTTAAATACCAGATTAAAAGAAGGGGGTGACATGTAAAAATGTCATAATTAACATGCCACCTCCCTCTTATACATGACACCCCTATAAACGTATGGAAAGACTAAAATATTCCGATCTAATTATTTTTCAAAAATTCTAAATTTCCGTGACCAACGGATTTTTCAAATCTCTGTGGCGATACCAGAAATTTCGAGGCAACTACCAGAAATTTAGTGAGACAGTAAGGAATTTTCAGTATTTTTGCGAAATATCAAATATTTCGCACCAGAATTTGAAAAAATATAAGTATTTTGTACCGGAAATTTAAAAATTTCTGGTGGAAATATTTTCCTTTTCCACTGGAAATTTCAAAATTTTTGGTATCTTGTAAGATACCGAAAATTTTGAAATTTCCGATATTTCATATTTTTTTGTAAAATACCAAAAACCTAGAAATTTTTGGTAGTTCATATATTCCTAATTCTTTTTCTTATATTTGCAGTGAGGACCAGGGATAAAGATGGTACTATTGCGGGCAGGCAGATTGATAGAGCGGAAGCCTAGACCTGAGCTGATCAAGGATAGACTTTCGAGCACCGGGCTGGCCGACGTCCTCCGACCGATTCTCACAAAAAATGGTTTGTTGAATAGTAAGCACAGTTCTGCGCAACCGGGGCTCGAAAGTTTCCATTGATAAGGAGCTAGTTGTAGAGAATATTGTGGGGTCAGCTCCTGCGGAGGTACATGCTCCTGTTCCTGTTGTTGAGTCGGCAACTGCAGAGGTTGTTGAGGAGGTACATGTGCCAGTTGCTTTTGTGGAGCCAGAAGTTGAGCAGGTTGTGGAGTAGGTTGTTGAGCAGGCTGAGCGCGTAAACGACGTGACTCCATTGATACGATACCACGACTCGTGTGTTTATAGAGCCATTAGTACACACATATGAAGTGTTTCCTGGAGGATCTTCAGATAGATTCGTGTTGACAGGATTTGTTGAACATGTCGCCTACATGATATGACTTGATGAGGTATATATTTGGTTTTCTCTAATTGCATAAGATTTATTTTTGCTTACAAGATTTAATGTATAATATTTTGTTTTGGCTTCTTACAAGAGTGTCTGATGTTCAAGGTCGCTTCTCATGTTTTGAAGTTGAAGAAATTCCCTGAGAGTCTGATGCATGAGGAGGTCAGAAGTATAGTTAGAGATTTTCATCTCGTGGATTTTTCTGAGTGCTCCTTGACCATGTTGGACGCCTCCTTATTATCTACTTTTGTTGAGAGGTGACACCCGAAGACATCATCTTTTCATCTTCCATTTGGGGAGATGACTTTCACGTTAGATGATGTTAACCAGATATTTGACATTCTGATTGATGGTACATTCTTCACACCAGTAGTTATTAACCATGTGACGGCGGTGTAGATGGTTGTGGATGACTTGAAGGTTTTTGAGGCGGACGTTCTAAATAAGTTCGGTGATACTCGAGGATATCACCTATAGATGTCTTGGATGAGGAGGTTGTAAGGGGATCTTGTGGAGGCATGTAGGTACCAGGTTGCCGCTAGGGCGTACATGCTACATCTGGTGGCATGTACTCTCTTTACGGACAAGTCTGGTGTTTACATTGATGTTCGGTACCTGTCACAGGTGACCAGGACAATCGCCTACAGTTCATCATCGTTCATTTAGATAACCTTTGGTAAACCCTGATGGTGAGGTCTATACTGGTTTAGCTAGGTTGGCTGACGCTGCACGTGGAGGGCCTATGTAGATTTATTTTATTATGGTTGTATTATATGTATATTTTGTGACAAACAAACATCTTATTGATTGCATAATATTTTGGCAATTACATGTTTCGATTTGATGAAGAACATAACATAAGATATTACAACAAACATAAATAGTACAACAAACATAAACAGTACACCTAAACATAAAAACCTAGACACTACCAGATGGATATGGACGTTTCAACATCTTCATTATGTCGTCGACGAATCTTCAAATCTCCGCATCCAAATCTATCAGACCTTTAGTTATCCTACTGCATGACCTTCACATTTGCATCATTCTTCAACTCATTTAGGTTGTATTTCACCCTTCTATTTATATCAATCCAATCCTCCTAAAACTCGACCTTTGTTACCCTTCATGTTTCTTTCAAGGTGACAAGTGATTCGGAGCCATCTGGAATCTTGAATTCACAACAGGGTTGATCTGTTGTAATACACTTTTGCATTAATCAAATTCTCAGAAAGAGGTATTTTTTGAGATGTCTTATCCTATAACATGAGACCCCCGTTTATACAAATGACAATGAATTCTATATCTCAAAATATATCGGTGCAATCAGGACTCTCCAAATATGTCGGCAAAATCGAAACCGTTGAAAAAACCTGAATACATAACCTATCATAAATTTCAGTATAACTCAAATTTCTGGTATTGATACAGAAATTTGAAATTTTGTCTGAAAATATATCTGTATCTCTGATGATAAAATTGAAATAATTTTTTTTAGAGTAAGATGTTTAATTCAGAGGATGTCATGTTAATTTCTCGGCGGCGTGATGAATACTACTCAGCCACACATTGTTCCTGTTAAAAGAACATAATCCTACATTGTTTTGGTTAAAAATAATCCGAATATTTATAAAAGCTTATGCACACATGTTTTAATGTAATGTCTATATTGGACCCCTGTTTTATGGAACTGGGTTATGCCAAAAAAAAAAATATTTTAAAAGTTTTAATTAATCAATTTAAAAAAATTGATTTAAAAACATTAACTATATAAAAAAATATTAAATAATAATTATCAATCATTATTGTAATGTTATTAAAAATAATTAAAAATAATTTGTATATTCTAATCATCAATGTCATATTTACAGACATCTACAAACATGAAAGGAAATTAAAAGGTGAAAAATACTTATATAACATCAAAATTACATTTAAACCAAACTTAAATCAATACAAAAGAGTGAATGCATTTTGTTTCCAAAAAAGAGTAAATGCATTTGTCACACACACACATGTTTCATAAACTCAACTACTTAACCATAATTTTATGCTTTCTTTTTTTCTTTTAACAACTCCTTCAAGAATATAAACTATAAAGATAAGCAAATTTTACTATTTAGAACATTTATACATTTATCTCCATCCAAATAAACATTTATTCCTCTAATTAATGACATATATGTTATCATAAATTTTAGATAAAATAACATATATGTTGTCTAACACTTACATGATATTAACACATGTACATGTAATTATATTCATCACTTATCACATATCAGGGTCGTGTCTAGTGTCGTGTAATCGACTAATCGTGCATAATTGTGTACACTATACTAAAGTTGAAGATGAGAAGCATTCATGGGCTGAAAAATGGGATCATCCTTCAAAGCATCCACAAACTCAGGCCACAAGATAGCAGAAACAGTCCAAGAACCATCACCTTTACCACTTTGCCTTTGATTCATATAACCAACACCAACCTTTTCAATACAAGTGTACACTGTCCCTAACAAAGGACTCCCAAATCCAAAATCAACTTCACTAACAGGAAACCTTTGTCCTGAAGAAACCACCAACACAGGTCCATCATCTTGCCCTAACACCGCCTTCGCAAGCATCAAACCCGGCCTATGAATCTCAATCCAATCAATCAAATCCAAAAAATGTTCCTCATTACTTACCTTTGAAATTGCATCATGAACTATCCCACCAATCTCTAATAAGGATTTTTCCTTCAATTCTTGAAGTTTTGCCTCACCAAAAGCCAAAGACAAAACGTTACCAATATAATTCGACATAGAAATATTCTTAATGATTTTGCTTCCACTCAATCTATCTCTTCCATCTACTAACCAACCCATCTTGCATTTTTTATGAAGTTTCTGATCAATTGTGTTTATCATTATCTTCCATACATAGGCAGAGAAAGCCTCAATCTTTGTTCTCTTGGTACCATTAACCGAACAAAGTCTCTGCAGGGTACTAATACTCAACGCACTGATATGATAAAGGCGTTTAAGCGAAATGTTATTATTCATCGACATGTTTTGAATCTCTTCCATGGTGCATTTGATGAAAATTTGATCCATATAAGGTTGATATTTAGGAGGCGAACGCGCGCAAAGGTTTCTTGTATGATACGGTATGCATGATAATGGTTTATTTTGTGCTATTTCACACCATGATGAAATGAATTTGCCAAATGAAGTTGCATCACCCAATGCATGATCAAAAGTAAATGCTATTGAAATTCCACCACAAGTGAATTCTGATACCTGAATTTGTGAAGGGAAATCTGGTTCAACCGAGACTATTTTATCTCTAAGAGTTTCATTGAGATTATAAAAGTCTAGATGCTTTAGTGGAATATTTACTTGAGCTTCAATGAGTAATGAACCATTGTTGTCACAAATGATTTCGGGTTCATTGGTTTTGTGATTTTGAACAATTTGGCCAGAAAAAGGATAGTAATGATTGAGTGTTTGTGCTAGAGAGATTTTAAGAGTGTCGATAAAAGATTCGAAGTTACCTAGTTTTGGTTTGTTGTAAAAATATAAGTATGTAACCGGAAATCGACCTGAAAGTAGATCGAGATTTGAAAGAGTTATTATTGAAAATGGCTTTGGTGAAGGATTGAGAGCTTTTACAACACTTTTCCTAATGAAATTTATTTCAAATTTTTCATATTTTGTAGCAGCAGGTTCCTTTAGAATATGTGACATTTTTGAGATAGTGTCTGGCTTTGGTATTTTTTGTGTTGAGGCTTGTGTTAAAATTGTTTATGAGCATATGGTTATATATAGTGTGATTCTAGAGCATGATGATGAACATTGACATTATTGATTGAGATATTTTTTGCTTACACTTTAGGAATGAAGAGTAGTGATCACTCATGAGTATATTATGATGTCAAGTCTCATGATTAAATGATGATCTCATTAGAGCACTCTTTTGTTGGAAAGTTGATGCTTATTTCCACTCATTTTCTTCCAACGGTTCAAATCATAATATACATGAGAACTAAATCAATATTGGTCAAATTTGGTGGGCAAATGGAATTTTGGAATTCAAATAATCAATGTTATGCATAAACTGTGTAAGAAACTATTAGTCTATTACTACCATGTGGTACATTGTGTAGCACTTTCTTGTTTACTAGATATTTACTCTATCTTTGAGTGGAGTTTATACAAGTGTTTCTGACTTTGGAAACGGGCTCCACTACATTGGTGATGAAAGAGAATTTAACATGACAACCTCACTTAATACATGACATTTTTTATTAGAGGCATCTTTACTATATATTTTTTTAAAAATATCAGAATTTTTGAAATTTATGCTTCCGTTAACCTTTTTATTACAATCTCACCTTCAGTTAAATTATTAACTTTTAACTTTTACCGTGACACATGTATTCAATCTGGAACTTAAAATTTCCGATACCGAAAATTATAAAATTTTGGTAACTGACATTCTTGTATGTATCAAAAAATATTTAAATTTTCGATAGGTGTAGAATAATTAAAATTTTAAAATTTTCGATAGTACTGAATTTTTTTCTTTCTTTTTTTTAAATTTTTACTTGAATAATTTATACAGTAAAATAACTAACAGACTTAATATACAAATAGAATAAATATCATACATATATGCATACAATTAAAACCACAATCACTTCCCACACAAATATTTTCAATACCTAAAGCGACTTGTATATGGTGAGTCTCATGTTTTTGCATCATTAATACAATTTTGTCTCCAACGAACAGTGTCTGGAGGCAATGGACAATTAGGTTTCAACCTTACCTGAATCCAATAATTTTTGTTGACAAATCCAACAACAATGATTGTATGCCGACTCGTGTACATGGTGGAACTATGATAAGTGGGAAAATGTGATGTTAAGTCTCATGGAAAGGGAAACAAATACGGCATTACATTTAGAAGCAATAGGATAACTCATATACGGAATCGACATCCGTTTTCCCCTACCCTGCACACCCAAGAGTTTTACTTGTAATGTTTTCCTAACTGTAGGAATAATATGATATAACAACTTAGAAAACAAGTTAACGTGTTGATGGACTTGAGTATCTAACTACTTCCGAACCAAAGACCATGAATCTTCCTCTCATTATATCGATGTATGGATGAAAGAAAATAGGAATCCGTGACAAGAACTCTTCTCTTAAAGATTTAGTAAAAGATTGCTCACCAATCAGCATAGTTGACGATTGACTTCTAATTAATTTTGTAGATGATCTCTTTGTAGTTTAATTTTCCTATAAAGCCAAAAAAACTCATTGACTCTGATATGCACGTGACTCTCAATATGCCAATCAACTCATAAGTGCTCTAAGTCAAGAACACTTAATTATGTAAATTTTAAAATAGACGAAAAAATATATACTTTTGTTACCAAATTGGTCCAACTTCTCTTGAATTAGTCTAAAGCTAAATTTTGTGATGCCATCGTTGAGAAGTTGCCATTTATATAATAATTTAGTTGATGTAGTGAAATATTGTAAGTAGGTTATTTCAACAAGTCTCATACTTAAGAATAGTTTAAGTCAATTAAGTAGGTTATTTCAACAAGTCTCATACTTAAGAATAGTTTAAGTCAATTAAGTCAGTTACTTTGTATTGAAGATTAAGTTTAAGGAAAATACACTCACCTTTTGTGGTGTTTGTTAAAATAACATCAATAATCTCTCTAATTTTAAAAACATGTACTAACTTCCCCTAAATTTACATATACCAATAAAAAAATTTAATAACACATAAAAAATTGTATGCAAATGTCATTTATACATATAGTTTCAATGTCACTAAAAAGTATAGGAGCGTCTTTACCATTTTATTAGATCTTTAGAAAGGTTAATGCATATTTTAAAACTATAGTGAATATCAGTGTCATTTCAATGTCAGTATCATTTTAATAAATCTAAAAGAAGGTGAGTTTAATTTTCTCTAAGTTTAAGAAGGATATTGTTTAGGCCACCTAGAGGCCCAATAACTAAAAGACCTAATCATCAATGGAAAGTCATAAGTATGATTATTTCAAAAGCAATTTCACTTTCCACCCTTACTTTTTTTCTCAGGTCCTGTGCGAAATTCCTAAAATGTCCTCATGTTTTCGTAAATGTCACTCTGAATCCCTATACCAATTTATTGCAAAATAAACCTCGGACACGCCTTACTAGAGTATTTTAAGGGTGTGTTCGAACATATATGTTCGGACACGTATTTGTTTAAATTATAAAAAACACATTCGAATATGCCACTCAGAATGATATGGACATATCAAAACACCGCTCCAAAACCTTCCCTTTTCTGCATTTTCATTCTTCAAATCGGAAAATGTTTCTCTATCTCTCAACCCATTTCCACTATACAATCAAGATAAAGTTTTGAAGATATATTCACATGGTTCTTATCATTCCAAACTCCTTCTCCCTACTGCATTCAAAATCAAAGCACTTGACACCTTCACCAACACATTTAAGAGTAAGTTTCTCTTTTAACTTATTTTGATTTTTAATTAATGTATTAGTTTTAACGCATTAAATTGCTCAAATAGGTTAGTATACATATTTGGAGACTCTATTTTTATGATTTGAATGAGTTTGGTTGGGTTAGTACACTTGCAGAAATTATGTTGCCATTGAAGTTGTCGAAGTTTTTTCTCCCGAAAACGCCTATCTGAATCATGTTTCGGTTATGCATATTCGAACTGTGTTTCAGATTCTCCTATCTGAACTCTTTCGTGATACATTATTATGTTTTTTCCAGGTTATGGATGAAAACCAAGATAGGATGAGACTCATACATCCCACTAAGATTTCATCTGCTCGTCGCGAGCGGGCTCTTCAGCAAGAATATGCTATCACCCGCCCTAAGGGGATTTGACTATCATGGGGATCAAGATTCTAGATTGGTGTGCCCTATGATGAGGATGTTCAATAAGGTCCTATTTGCTGAGGATGACTCAGTTCCACCCCGGGTCCACCTTGTTGCGCATGCCCCCTAGCATAATCATTTTTGGGAGGGTCCACATACACCTCTTTACTTATATATTTTGGGGCGCATGTGGTTCCGCATGTCTGGGGAGGAGAGGTAAATTTCTGAACTAACTATATTTTTATTTTTTATCTCAATTCAACTTAATTTGTCATGTTTTATTTTATTTTCAACATGAATGTCACTATGTGAAATGCGTGAATCATGCAAGAAAGTTTCACAATCTTTATCAGCCCAAGGAAGCCTGGTTCCAAAATATACTTCAAAACTTTGGAATTACAGGTCTTTGTGCTTCCGGGTATAACAACATCATTCATGGCATGTATGTTGCATTTTCTGAGAGGTGGCATAGTGAGACGTCATTTTCCCACATTTCCATTGGTGAGATGACTATCATACTAGATGATGTAGCATGCCTAATACACCTTCCCATTAGAGGAAGGTTTCTTGATCATTATAAGGTCAACAAAGTTGAGACTCAACAAATGACAAAGGTTTATTTGGGAGCTAAGCTTGCAAAATCCTTTGAGTAGTGTAGAAGCACCACCAGTGGTGCACATTCCATGTTTAGTTGGTCGGGGGAGTTGTATGGAAAAAACTGGAGATAGAAGAGAACCTAAACACTGATGAACTCTGGGTTACCTACCATATGGAGTGTGTCATGAAGTGCTACTTCCTAATCTTGGTTGGCACGTCCATGTTTGTGGACAAAAGTGCAAACCACGTGGATGTGGCTTACCTTAAATATTATCGACTTGGAGTCCATTGGCGAGTGGAATCGAGGGGCAGCATGCTTGGTTAATATGTATTTCAGCCTGAATGGAGTTTGCAAATGCGCGATGAAGCAGATGACAGGCTCATGCACACTGCTTACGGTAATTTCCTAATCTCACTATTAAGTTATCAACTATTTTTTTTCACAATTATTACTAATACTTTTTTTCTTATTTGTTTTCAAGGACGAATCCTAGCTCACTATCACAACATCCACGAGTTTAACTATGACCTGCATTATACTCATGATTGTCCATTTACTTGTCGCTTTGTCCCCAGCATATGGAATGGTCATGTTTTGTCGTATTGTGTGTGTCGATATGACTCAACATGACGGTGTGAAATGGAGGCCATATTGTGGTCACCGAGATAAAGTTCCATTTGACCCAATTTCATTATACTCTAGGTGATTGTCGTGTGGGACCAACATCATGTGTAGGTATCTGCCTGAGTGGTTCATGCGGCAGTTTGGGTACATGCAGATCATACCCGTGTCACTTTTCCAGCCTGCTCCCATTACTATTGTTTGCAGAGACTTGGAGGCCATTATGGGAGATTTTGAGAGTCATATTGTATCAAAGGAGTATCAGGCACATGCACTCACATATGATTGAGCCTATGTTGAGGGTTACATGACTTGGTTCTACAAGGTGTCATATCCTTATATGACACATGACGCACCTAGACATCCACATAGGCCTACTCATGAGGAGAACCTGGAGAATGAGCAGGTTCATGATGATCATGTTGTTGACATCTTGCAGATCTATCAGACCATCACACGGATTAGAACGAAGGCCAACTCATCTAAATTTTATATTATCCATAACTCATCTAAATTCTATATTATCCAAAACAAAGTGATAATTTTTATAAAAATAAATGTAACGACTATTATGAGATAGAGATAATACTCTATTTTCTTATAAACTCGTCATAATAGATATAATCAACTTGTTCTCGTAAGTCTTATTTCAATCATATAGTCTCACACCTACATGTCTTATAATATCACTAATTTCAATATAAATTTTGTCCATATAATTTGTGCATTTGCCTATAAACACTTTAAGAGTTTCTCATTACACGTGTCTCATAATTCTTCGACCAGTCCTCGCTCTTATAAGTCTTGGCAACATAAGAACCTCATATTTCATGAAATGCGTTATAGATATTATATTGTAAATAACAATTTGCAATATTAGTATGAAATCCATTAAACAAAGTCGATTAAATTTATTTTTCTTATATAATTAAGTAGGATTATTTTAAACATGGTAATTATAACTTTGAATATATCAAAAACCTATTTTATAATATGGTATTATATAGCTTTCAATTTTTGGGACTCGCTTCTGCATAAATCTAGTCGTCGTCTGTAATTTCTCCTTTTTTTGTGTGTGCATATTATCAATAATTGTTTCAATAACTTTTTCTGATCATCACAATTTGGCGTTCTTTGTTCTATTTCTAATTTCTATGTAACCTTTATCACTATATATTCTCAATGGACGCACTTAGAGATCGTTTTTCCCACAAACGATCTTACCATTGTAATCATCACCCCTAGGCTGGCCATAATAGGCGTCCTCACATGCCACCTTAATCCCCATTGTGTTTGTGTTGCCAAAGTCGAATTTTGACATATATTATTTTGTCGTTTGTTTATTTTCACGTTGGAAATATAGAAGAAAAAAAACACGTCTAGCATGAAGCTTCAATTTGTAGCTTCAGAAAAACCACAATAAGAATGCAAATACTAACACTTACTTAGAGGTATTTTTTTGTTAAAGCTAATTTTTATTTTGCTATATGCTCAATGCTTGTTGTCTCATTAATGAAAAAAATTATAAATTATAGTACACCTTCAACAGTTATTAGTAAGATTTTTCAATGAAACCCAAACCCTCAAATAAGACTACCTATTTCCTTTTCAAATAGGCATCTTCATTAGACAAGTCTTCCAAATTGTAGGCATAAGATCTAGCGTCCGCCAAGTAATGACAATGTTTCCAGAACTTGGAGTATCAACTGGATCATTGAAAAGGCACATCAAGCTCTACATTTCATATGTTAGTATGAGCTACTTCACTAAGGGGTTAACCAGGTAATACCAGTCCTAGAAGTACTTAACACTATTAGAATAAGCCTCAAACATATTACTTGTCTTCTTTATAGAAACCAAACATTGATTGTATGTTGCATCAGTAGAGCTGTGTTAAAGATATGGAAAAAAATGTCACTAGTGGCACGCTTTTTCTTGTGTTCACATCAATGTTGGGAGCTTATGACATAAGACCAACTCATCGGGTGCAATTGTGAATTGGGAAATTGTTAGGTGATTCATAATGCACACTTCTAAGTTATTGAAATGAAGGAGGAAGCCTACAAAAAAGTAATTCATGAAGAGTGAATACACACTCTTCAAATTTACTAGATATCCTCTTATTCCCTTTCAAGGAAACACCACACAATATGAGGAAGGATCCCCCTCGATAAAGGCATGATCTAGACCACCCTTGATGGTAATGATAGAAACAATATCCAATGTCTCTTAACCTACCTACACGGTCGAGCTTTCTCCTGCCGCTTTTCGAGCTCCTGGGCAGAGTTGTCAATTTTATAAGGTTGCCAACATATAAAAAGAAATGATCATAAAAAAAAGCATAACATAAATGTAAGTTTAAGCTTTGCATCCCCTGTCAAAGTCCTTTAGGGCGAGGAATATTTGCCAAGTGCAAGACATGAAAGGCCAAAACCCTAACATCTTTTCAAAGTGGATATCTCCACCCAACGTTCAACTGTCAATGGTTATTTTTTCCTCCAAACCTTACATAACCCTCTTTTCCATAAACCCTAGTAAAGTAAACAAATTTTAAAGGAAATAAAGGTTTTGAGGCATTACCTTCAAAAAATAAACTTGGTGACTTATATATTTTATGGTCCACCTAAAGAAGTGACACAAATGCATTTAAATGATGACCGACCAGAGGGTATTGACGAAGATGAAAGGAGTTACAAACACATAAGAAGGGCTCTCAAGATTCACGAATGAAGAAAAAAGGGATACTAATCCTGAGACTCATTATATATCCTCCAACGGAGGTGATTGTATGTGTAACAGCACAGACTCCTCGCAAGGAAATTCTGACACTATTACCTCACGATCTTCTCTACCCCTCTCACTAGTAGAGTTTTTGCCTTTCGAGGGAATCGAACACTGCACCATGGGGTTCAAGTACATGTTCATTCCATTCCCACTACCACTAGTGGGAATGGAATGAACATGTACTTGAACCCCATGGTACAAGGTTTGATTCCCACGAAAACAACTCTACTGAGGGGAGATAATAATAATCTAGTCTATTACCAAAAAGGCGCCTATGCGTATAGAGGATAGAAGAATGAAGCAACTCCGAGGTAAAGAAATCGCTTTGGTGAAAGTAGTTTGGGGAGGTCCCGTTGATGGTAATGTAATTTGGGAGCTTGAGATCCAGATGAAGGATTTGTATCTTGAGTTGTTCGTTTGAGGTGATTTTTTAGGACAGAAATATTTTAAGTGGGGGAGAGTTGGAACATCCCAAATTTTAATAGTTATTTATTATTTATTTATTAATTATCATATTATATGGTAATTAATTAAATTGGGTGATTTGATGAATATTTGGATTTATTTGAATATATATGATATTTAGATAATTGAATTTTATGAGTAAGAATACTAAATACCTAGTAATGAGCCTAATTATAGATGTGCATAAGTGAGTTAAGTCCATTAAGATAATAGAGTAGTAAGAAGGGAAATTAGTTATTGTTGTCATAACACAAAAGAAGAAAAGAGGAGAAAAAGGGAAAGAGAAGGAGAACCGTAGAAGTTGAATCTTCAAGAGGTAAGGGGGAGAATCCTCATTATTATTGATTTGTATGTGATTAGGTAGTGATTAGTAATATGCTATAGGAATGGGTATTTCAAATTTTAGGTTTTGTTCACTCAAATTGAATTTCGGATTTGGGGTTCATGATGAGGAAAATTAGATTTGATGCTATGAATAGGTTCCCTATGACGTATACATGTTAGATTATGTTTAATTAGTGATAAAATAGCATTAGAACCTATTTTGGTAGTGAAATTCATAGGATGGTGTCATACCCCAAAATTTGCCCTCCATCTACTCAAGAGATTTCATACATCCATACTCAAGGATTCCTCAAGAGTTGATCAGACAAACTCCCTCCTAGACAATCAACCCAAACTAGGGTTTGGTATCTCTCAAGTCAAGATGGATTTCCAACATCTCCAATGGCCCTCATGCCTCCTCATATGCTTCAAAGATTCTCCATGTCAAGTTTCAAGCCTCACAAGTCAAGTTTCCTCAGACAATTGCTCAGATGGTTGAAAATCGGGTGTATTGGACAAAAAGTCAACTATGGTCAACATACAGTCAAAACTTCTGATTTTTGGTCAACATCCTCATTTTGAAGTTACATTCATCATTTGATCAAGAGTTGATCATGATTCATCAAGAAAACTCAAGATTTGCTCAAAAGTCAAACTTTCTAAATTAGGGTTTCGGATGAAAAGTCAATGAACTTTGATGATCATAACTTTCTCATACTTTCTCGAAATTTTCCACCACCTCTTTTTGAAGGAAATTCAATTCTATACAACTTCATGTCTCACAAGAATGTCCAAAAATGCTTCATTTGAGAGGTATAGCTCAAAACATTACAGTCATTTTCAAAGTCAACAAAAAGTCAACTTTTTGTTTTGAAGATATTTTGAGCATGGTAACTCCAATTGAGATGAGACCAAAGACATTGGTTAGAGGACTCTTAGAGCTTTCCAAAAAGTCCAAGAACTATAAAAAATGTGGAAAAATGAGCAAGATACACTATTCGAAGTTGGGCGATTTTGACAATTGCACAAAAGGACATTTTGGTCAAATTGCAAAATTTTCCAAATGGGCCTATAATCTTTTGATCCAAACTTGTTCATGATGTTATTTTTGACCCATAAAAGCTTGGCATTGGTAATTTTCTATTTTCATGGTTTATATTTGAATTTTACAACATTTAATTCAAAAATAAATTATGTAAAATATGAAAATTAAGTTATTTTTTCAATTAAGTTGGATTTATATCTCTCTTAATGTCCAAGAAAGCCCACACCATTTACCAAATTCGTGCAAGCCATGGCATTGATGAGAAAATCATATTTTCTTCAAAATTTGATTTGATTTTCAAAGAAAATATTTGCACATTCAATTTCCAATCTTTTTTCCTTGTTTTTTCTCTTCCAAAAACTCCTATAAATACCAAGCAATGCAGCCAGTACAAAAGACGAAACCCTAGCTCAAGCATAACCCTTACTCTTGCCAATTTTTTCAAGAATTCTTGAAAATTCGAATTTCAAATTGCAGCCATTCTCAGCCACTTCCAGCCATCCAAACGTGCTCAGGGGGTAAGTATGAGTAAGAATACATCATTGGTATTGATCAAAGCAAGCTGAATCGTGCCATATACATTCATACATATTCAAATATTTCTTGATTTTGCATTTTTAATATCTGCGTGTTTCAATTGATTCTAATGGTTTTAATGTGTTCATGAGGTCTCATGTGATTGATCTGGGCCATCGCTTTGAAGCTTGCACGTAAGAATCGTGGTTTGCCATAGTTAGGGTTCTCGAAGCTGTCGTCTTCGAACCGGCCTGTACAGGCCGATTCAGCCAAAACCAACATCGCCATTGAACTCGGAATGGTCGATTTAGGGGGATAGGGTACTTTTTTGCCATTTATTTTTGCTATTTCGCAGGTTTGACGTTTGAGGCCGCCGGAGAAGACGACCGGAGCTAGGGCTCCGGCGTCGTTGACCAGCGTTCAAGCCGGCGAGGTATGCGTGGCACAATCACGCTCTCTGATTCGCTCTCTCTTTCCAACCGGGGCCCACGCGTGCTGACTTTGATTTTCAAAACATCCCTGACGCGTCATCACTCATATATCATTGATTTCCACTTTCAAAACACCAGATGACACTTGGCCTAGTGGTTAAGGCGCTTCCTGTGCAAAGATGCTCTCTAATGTCATGGGTTCGATCCACTCCAGAGCCAGTTTTGCTTTCTTTTCTCAAAACTTCAAACTTTTTTCATATTTTTTCTATTTTCCAATTTATTTTAATATTTGCATCCTATTTTAATTATATTCATAATTTTTATTCTGCATTAAAAACTCATCAAAAAATAATTTTCTTTTTACATTATTTTCATAAAAACCTTTATTTAATTTAATAAATTTTAAAATATAATTTTTGTATGCATATTTATTTTATTTTTATTTTTGCATTTAATTCACTTTTAATTGCATTCTAATTATTAAACCTTTTCCAAAAAATCCCAAAAAATTATTTTAACTTATTTATCTTATTTCCAGCATGTATTAATTTTCTCATATTAAAATTTGCATTTTTCTAACATTTTTCTCTTGTTCGATTCATATTGCATTTTCCGATTTTCTTTCTTTCACAGGTTGCTCCGATTCGGACGTTTTTTCTTTTATCGTTCTATTTTTCCAATAATGTAATTGCTCATGGGTTGTAATAGTTTAATCTAGGGTTTTATTTTCCGCAAGTTTAAATTATGTATCTGCCCCAAAGCCATGTAATAGCGTAGGACATTTACCTTTCCGCACTTTACATTCCGCATTTTACTTTCTGCACCCTATAAATTGCTAGTAACTAGGCGTGTATGGCAAGATAATAATTGGACATAGCTCACACTAATCTTCAAGATAAAATATCTGAAATCAACACACTTCTTTCACACACGCACCCCTTAGGGTAATTCTCTCTCGATGCCTTTCGATTCAAAATGGTCATGTCCCTCAAACGTAGAGGTATTCTAGCACCGTTGCCTTCCAAACAAATCATCATAGTCCCTTCGATACAAAGATCATAAGACCCACGACGTCGCCTCCGAATACATGATCTTGACCCTCGATTGTCGCCTACGAAAAATGATGATAGTCCCTTCGATATGTGCTAGGATACTTCCTACAAGTTGCTTTCTATGACCGTCCGATGTCCCTTCGAATGTCCCGCTTACATCCAACGAATGGAGCTACCTACTAACTAATGGTATGGCTAGCACTATTCTAAAGGAACGTAGAAGTACAATAAAACGACCAATTCTGAGTGGGTAAATAAGTCTTTTAGTTGCTCGCTCTATCAAATGCTTTTCACACCACACACTTTTTTTCAAAGTTCAATTTCTTTTCAAAACAAAACATTTCCGAACACTTTGTATACACTCCTACATGAGTCATTACAAAGTCAAAGCGAAATGCCTTTTTTCAAAACATCTTTGTCAAACACACAGAAAGCAATTTAAAAAAGTGATCTAGAGCAACTAAGAGCCCGTAGAATAAACTGCGGATGAAAAGGGGTGCTAATACCTTCCCTTTTCATAACCATTCTCCCGAACTCAGAATCTAACGAAGGTCTTTTTCTGTTACTTTTACCTTCCCTTAATTGGATAAAAATAAAAGTCGGTGGCGACTCTTGCTATCCGCACATTTGGATACAAAAATCCTACAAAGTCGTTCACCGTATCACCTGGCGACTCTGTGAGCACACCGAAAGAGAGAATTGCCTTAGGGATTTTAGATCATCTTTCTTGCTTTTTGTTTGACTTGTATGCTTTATCTTTAAGGGTTGCTTGGGTATTATATTGTTGGGGATCCTACACCGGATCCGGGTTTCCTTTTAGGTAAGTGGCATTAGATCATCGCGACCGTTAGGCGTATAACTACTGCGGTCAACATGATGGCTACGTTAGCGTGACACTTTGGTTGCCCGATACTCTTCATTCCCAAGTTGAAGAAAGTATTTGGCTTGCGTGGTGTCATCAAGCGCTAACTAAACTTTTAGAACCTTAATTGACCCATCTTGGCCATTAGAAGGTAGTGAGATGGCGGCTTTGGTGTAGACCGAGGTTGGTTGATACTCGATGCTACGCTCATTGAGATCGAGACTTTTGGGACATTTTCGATCGACCACTTGGCGTCGTATTGAAATAAGCGCCTACGAGAAAGATCTCTGATATGAGATTCCTAGAACCCGGTTACTATTATTGGACAGGATGAACCAACTCAAACTTTTGGTGGGGTAATCGCCTATACCTCATGCAAGCCTTAACCCTAGGCTCATTGTGTGAATTGTTTGTGTGTGCTAAACATGACATCATGACATCATTCGCATTGCATATCATTTCTAACTATTTCAAGGACCTAGGGATTTATCTTTGCTCTGTTTTGTAGGGATTATGGCTTCTAGAAAGACTATCCGAATCAACTTCATGGGTATCCCTTCTCAACTCAAAGAATTGGTTTCAGAAATTCCCGACCATGCTCAGTTCGTCGAAAGACATGGTTATCTACTTGATTTGGTTATCTCCGGTTTTGAAGAGGATATGATGCATGTCCTATTCCAGTTCTTTGATCCGAAACACCATTGCTTTACATTTCCAGATTATCAGTTGGTTCCTACCTTGGAAGAGTTCTCTAAGCTACTTGGGGTACCTATTCTTGACCAAATGCCATTCACCGGTCTAGAAAAGGTTCCTAAGTACGAAGACATGCATCAGCCTTGCATCTTAAGCGTTCAGATATTGAAGCCAATTGGGAAACTAGAAGTGGAGTTAAGGGTTTACTTTCCAAGTTCCTAATTAAGAAAGCCCGAGAATTCCTCAAAGTTATGAGTTTCCATGCATTTGAGAACATTGTTGCCTTGCTAATTTATGGTTTGGTTCTATTTCCTAACTCGGATCAATTCATAGATGTCAATGCTATCAAGTTGTTTCTTACCCGCAATCCTGTGCCTACTTTACTTGGAGACATCCTGCATTCTCTCCACACTCGTACTACCAAGAGACAAGGAACTCTCATGTGTTGTATACCGTTACTTTCAAGGTGGTTTATTTCGCACCTTCCTCCATCAGTCTTGAAGAACGAACAAAGGTTGAGATGGTCTCAAAGATTGATGTCACTCTCTCATTCAGACATCCGTTGGAGCCTTTTCTCTCAAAAGGACTTCACATTCATCGAGCGTTGTGGAGAATTCCCTAATGTACCGCTACTTGGTATAAGGGGAGGCATTACTTACAACCCTTCTCTAGCTCTACGTCAGTTTGGTTTTGCCCGAAGAGATGGTCCACATGATATGCTTCTCCAAGATATTGTGTTCGATTACAACCACGATCTCGAATTAAGCGAAGGTTCATACATGCTTGGGGCATGGTAAAGAAGACTGATACCAAGACTTTGGGGCACCCGAACTCCATTCCTTGGGAACCTTACCTCAAATGGGTGCGAGCTCGAGCTCAAAACCTCATGATGCCATTCACGCCTGTTTTACCAGTAATTATGGAACTGTTGCTATAGGTGGCGTACCTATCTTTTCTCCATCGACATGCCTACTGATCTTGAAGACTTGAAGAGATCCTGGATTCAGCTTAAAGAAGAAAGGGATACCTTTGAAGCTCAGTGTTATGCAAGTGAGAAGAAAGTTCTAGAGTTGACCAAGCTACTTCATGAGGAGCGAAATATCAACGCTTACATTGGCACCAAGAGGAAGCGCCCATGGGAGACTTAGAGCTTTAGGATGTTTATGTTTTCTTTTATTGCTTTGAACTATCTCTTGTACTTAAAAAAAAAAAAAAAATAATGAGAAGTACTAATAAATGTTTGTTCATTGCTTGTTTAACAAATTTAAATCTCTTAGGTCCTTGAAAACATTGCATTGCATTCGCATAAACATTGCATATCATAGCATAACATTGCATCACAGGTACATTGGAGATTGGTTTTCTCATTTGCTCGCTATTTATTTTAGCAGAAATGGCTCTTGAGCAGGTCAAAGATCTCCGGCTCGAATGCTCGGTTTGATGTTCACCAGTTTGGTCCAAGGCCAAGAAGATCTGAAGAAGCTCATCAACAAGAAGAAGAAGGTTGTTGGTCTCCTCAATATGGGTAGACGTTTCAAAGGGGGTCCCAAAGTGGTCAGCCGTATCGAGCTCTCTGAAGGAAGTGTCCATACCGAGGGGAGTACCAAGGGTGATGAAGGTGATCAGCGTGAGCCAAAGAAAGGAGGAGAGGATCATTCTGATTATAGCCAACACTCTGATGAAGATGACAAGTACAAGCAACTTGAAGACCGTCTGAATGCTGTGGAAAACCTGAAGATGACCGGGTTGAATTTTGATGATCTGAGTCTTGTTCCTGGTGTTGTGATTCCTCCCAAGTTCAAAGTTCCAACTTTTGCCAAGTATGATGGCATGTCTTGCCCTAAGCTGCATTTGAAGTCCTATGTCCAGAAGATCAATCCCCACACTGATGACAGAAAGTTGTGGATGCACTATTTTCAAGAGAGTTTGTCGGTACCAGTTGGAATGGTACTATCGGCTAGAGAATGACCGTATCCGTACTTGGGTGATTTGGTGATGCTTTCTGACAATATGAGTACAATCTTGAATTGGCCCCTCATGCAACTACAAAGCATGTCTATGGGTCGTGAGAAGTTCAAAGATGCTCAGTGGAGAGATCTAGCAGCGAGTTCAACCACCCTTGTCCAATAGGGAGTTGGTTGATATGTTCATGGGAACAGCGACCCGTTCTTCAATCATCGATTGGAAACTCTTCATCCGGATTCACCGAATATTGTGAGCGCATTGAAGTGGTATCAAGAGTGGAAAGATCCATGTAGAGACATCTTCAAATCTGCAAAGAGATCTTTTGGTGGTAAGAAAGAAGCCAATCTGTATGGTCGAAAAGCCGAGCCAAGACCGACCGCGCTCAATCTGGGGCGGTTGTGATCTCGATCCTACATCGGACAACCTCGGTGAGACAACGCGTAACGAGCGCGCGAAGACGATTCAAAGATCAACATGCCTTTGTCGCAAGCCTTGCAACACATGTTGAGCGGTGATTACCTTGAGGATCCTCCTCGAATGTCAACACTTCCTCTCCGAAATACAATCCTAATGCTAAGTGTGCTTACCATTCCAACAGCCAGGGCGACAACGACAATTGTTGGGCTCAAGAAGAACATTCAAGATATGATTGAAGCTAAGCGATTGAGTTTGATCCTCTGTTGAGACTCGAATGTGATCAACGCTCCCATGCCTAACCATGACAAGAGTTCCAATCTTTGTTGGTGATACTTATGTTTTCAACATAGATGACTTGACCATTCCTCGATGGTATTAAGAAGAATTTGTTGCAAGGTGTCAATCCGGGATGCCCGAGAATTGTGGTTGGTGCCCATCGCACGATGGTTGTGCTTGGTTAAGAAGACGTGTTCCGTGCATGATGGATAACCGTGAGATACTATTTACGAAACCACTGCGAAGCGTGTGAAGAAATGTCTAAGTTGAAGATTGACAATGCGAACAGCTGTGCCATCTGTGGGATACCTTGGGGCAGCCAAGTGGAAATACGATTACATGGTGAAGTACATCACGATAGTTACAAGATTCCTATTGAAGATGTTAAGGCGACCGGATGGGGTGACGATTTCCGAAGACTATCTTGATGTTAACACAATAAGGATTTCCTCTGATCCATGCCTAAAGTGGCACCTCTCATTATCACTTCTCCGGACCAGTTCCATATTCCTCGACAAGGCTATCCCTTGGAATTATGGATCCGAGTTTACTATCATGGCGTCAAGCAAGACCCTCGACCATTGAAGATCTTACATTGAAGCTACCATTCGACATCGACAACATCACCGATCCAAAGGTGACCGAACCGGTATTCTCTCGAGATCTCTCCTCCAAAAGACACTGCGACTCCGGCTCGTATTCCGCTACTCAACCAATATCCCCTAGAGGAAAGTGACTCATCCTGCTCATCCAGAAGTACCAAAGGAAGTTACTGAAAACACCTCCAAACAAGAAACGGAGGAAATTCTGAAGATCATCAAGAAGAGTGACTACAATGTTGTGGAACAGTTGGGACAGACTCCGTCCAAGATATCCATGCTTGCACTACTCTTGTGCTCCGAGGCTCATGCTAATGCCTTGGTGAAGTTTCTGAAGAATGCTCATGTGCCGCAAGACACTACCACTGATCAATTCGAAGTTTGTATTGCTAGCCTGGCTGCCAACAACGGCCTAGGCTTCTCTGATGCTGATTTGACTCCTTCCGGAAAGAAACACAACAAAGCCTTGCACATCTCTGTTGAATGCAAGGGCACTACCTTGTCTCATGTTTTGGTCGATAGGTTACGCTCGAATATCCTTCCGAAGCGCTTTTGATCGACTTGATGTCGAAGGGTTGGTTCTGAGACCCAGTGACATTATTGTGAGGGCTTTTGATGGTTCTAAGCGCACAGTACTTGGAGAGCTCACTCTGCCTATTAAAGTCGGTTCCCAGACTTTTGATTCTACTTTCTTTGTCATGGACATCCGTCCAGCATACTCTTGCCTACTTGGACGCCCTTGGATACATGGGGCGGTATACCTACCTCATGAAATACCCGTTGAAAGGGAAGGTTGTCACAGTATGTGGTGAAGAGGAATATATGGTCAGTCATCTGCAGTCGTTCCGTTACCTTGAGATGGAGGGTGAATTCTTCGAGACTCCCTGTCAAGCTTTTGAAACGATACCCAGAGTCATGCCTGTTGACTCCCCTGTCGCTCCTGAAGTCACGCAAGTTCCGCCTAGAATGGCCTCTTTGAAAGATGCTCAAGCTGCTGTTGAAGAAGGAAAGAGTACTATTTGGGGTCAGCTCCCTGATCTTCCTTTAAAATTTGACAAGACTGGTTTAGGTTTCACCATCAAGGGTCAGAAGATGATACGCCGCGAACGTGCCGGCCAACTTCCTTTCCGCATCAGCCAGAGTGGAATCCATGCTATAGAAGACAACGACAACGGCTTCGACATCAGCAAGTGGATCTTCCCAACTCCAGATCATGGGCTCAGCAATTGGAAGACTAAAGACGTCATACCAATCTCCTTTAGCCAGGAGTAATTGCTCTTGTTTTGTTTTGCTTTTCGTATTTCTTTATGTTTTGAACAATGAACTTTGAAAAGCCTAGTGCCTTGCCCGGGGCATCATGGCTCGTTTGCGAGGGTTATTATCTGTCGTTTGCGTATTTTCATTCAATGAATCGTTGGACTTTTGCATTCAATTGCTTGTTTTCTTTCTTTTACTTTATCACCCCTTCAAAAGCTATGTGTTCTTACACACCCGTGATACACGAGAATCACTCCGAATCTCGTTAATAACTATGCTAGTGCTAAATATGACTTGATAATCCGATCTACCGAGCGAAGGCGAAAGTGAGGAAGATTGTGAAGTGCCGGAGAACTTGCCGCTACAAAGAAGAAGCGAGTTATACCACCACGAAGAGCAGTTGAGGTTGTGAATTTGGGTGACGAAGACGAAAAGAGATCAAGATAGGAGTGGGTCTTGAGAAGTGTTAAAGAAAGGTTGGTTCAAATGCTACGAGACTACATTGAGGTTTTGCTTGGTCATACGAAGACATGCCGGTTTAGACATTGATATCGTGGTACACCGATTGCCGAAAAAAGAAGGTTTTCTCGGTGAAAAAGGTTAAATCGCATGCGTCCCGAGATGTCGAGAAAAATCAAAGCGAAGTTATGAAGCAGTTCAACGCTGGTTTCTTAGTGTCACCTCTTATCCCGTGGGTTGCAAATGTGGTACCCGTGCCTAAGAAGGATGGTAAAAAATGTGTGTGGATTACGAGAGATCGAACCAAGCGAGTCCGAAGATGATTTCCACTTCCTCATATTGATGTTACGGTTGACAACACCGGCATAAGGTTTTCTCCTTCATGGATGGTTTCTCCGGTTACAATCGATCAAAATGGCTCCGAAGACATGGAAAGACTACTTTTGTTACGGTGGGGCACTTTGCTACAAGGTTATGCCATTTGGATGAAGAACGGCGCCACTTATCGCGTGCTATGGTGACATTATTTCATGACATGATTCATCACGAGATAGAGGTCTACGTCGACGACATGATAGCTCGATCACAGACTGAAGAAGAACATCTAGATCATTTGCAGAAACTGTTCGACAGGTTGAAGAAGTACAGATTGAGATTGAATCCTAACAAGTGCACCTTTGGAGTTGGATCTGGAAAACTCCTAGGGTTTGTTGTCAGTGGTAGAGGTATTGAGGTTGACCGTGCGAAGGTTAAAGCCATTCAAGAGATGCCAGCTCCCCGCACCGAGAAGGAAGTCAGAGGTTTCTTAGGCCGATTAAACTACATTGCCAGATTCATTGCACACCTGACTGCTACTTGTGAGCCAATCTTCAAGTTACTAAAGAAAGATCAAGTAGTAGAATGGAACGGCGATTGCCAGATCGCTTTTGACAAAATCAAGGAGTACCTACGAATCCTCCCATCCCGATGCGCAGAAGGAAGACCTCTTATCATGTACTTGGCGGTGTTAGAGAACTCAATGGGGTGTGTGTTGGGGCAACATGACGAGTCGAAAAAAGAGCATGCAATATACTACCTTAGCAAAAGTTTACCGATGTGAAACAAGATACTCATGACTTGAGAAAACTTGCAACGCTTTGGCTTTGCTCGCCGACTAAGGCAGTATATGTTGACTCACACTACTTTGTTGATTTCAAGATGGATCCGATAAAATACATATTTGAGAAACCACTCTCTTGGAAGAATAGCAAGATGGCAAATGATCTTGACCGAGTATGACATCCATACACTTCTCAAAAGCGATCAAAGGAAGTGTGGTAGCCGATCATTTGGCTCATCAAGTGTAGCGACTATCGATCTATGCGTTCAATTTCAGACGAAGATGTTCTACTAATTACAGATTGCGAAGAACCAGGCCAGACGAAGGACCGAACAAGGATCCCGATGGACTATGGTTTTGATGGAGCCTCAAACGCACTTGGCAATGGCATTGGCGCCATCATTATATCCCTAGCGGACATCGCCTTTCACCGCCAGATTATGTTTCAATTGCACGAACAACATGGCGAATATGGCGTGCATCATGGGTATCAAAGCGCTATTGACTTAAGAATCAAGTTCTTACAAGTGTATGGAGACTCGGCTTTAGTGATCGATCGAGATAAGGCGAGTGGGATACAAAGCATCCGAATCTCATTCCATATCGAGCATGTTACGAGTTTGATTCCTTACTTGAAGAGATCACTTTCAATCATATTCCACGAGAAGAGAATCGGTTGGCGCGCATTAGCTACTATGTCGTCTATGTTCAAGGTCGGATGGGACAACGAGGCTCCCGGATCATCATTGAGAGGTTCGACGAACCAGTATATTGTGGTGAGCTTGGCGAAGAGAAACCTTGGTACTATGACGTGAAAAGGTATCTTGAGACTCGGGAATATCCCGGGGCATCATTAATGATAAGAAGTTCATGAGAAGATTTGCATCTAAATTCTTCCTCAAAGCGACATCTTATACAAGCGCAACCACGACATGTGCTTACTCATTGTGTAGACCGAGAAACGACAATACGTATCATGGAAGAGTTGCAAAGGCGAATTTGGTACCCATTCCAGTGGGCACACGATGGCTAAGAAGATTTTGAGAACAGGTTACTATTGGTCCACCATGGAAGCTGATTGTCACCGCTATGCTCGATCTTGTCACAAATGCCAGATTTATGCCGACAAAGTGCACGTACCTCGAGTACCTCTGAATGTTTTAACTTCTCCGTGGCCTTTCGCAATGTGGGGCATTGACATGATTGGAGAGATTAAGCCCACAGCTTCCAATGGACATCGTTTCATCCTTGTGGCAATTGACTATTTCACCAAGTGGGTAGAAGCAGCCTCGTTCGCATCTGTTACCAAGAATATTGTGGCTCGATTTATCAAACATAATCTTATCTGTCGGTATGGCACTCCCGAAAGGATTATCACAGATAATGGTTCCAATCTCAACAACAAGATGATCACTGAACTCTGCACGCAATTCAAGATCAAGCATCACAATTCATCTCCTTACCGGCCTAAGATGAATGGCGCAGTGGAAGCCGCCAACAAGAACATTAAGAAGATTATCTGAGAAGATGCGGTGACTTACAAAGATTGGCATGAGATGTTACCATTTGCTCTTCATGGTTATCGCACTTGACGAACATCCACGACCCCTTCTCTCTCGTATACGGTATGGAAGCCGTCTTACCCATCGAGGTTCGGATACCCTCAACGAGTCCTCCAAGGCGAGTTAGGTGAAGGATTGGGTTCGAGACTCGCCTTGACCGATTAATTTGATTGATGAGAAGCGACTCGAGTCCATCGCCATGAGCAGTTATCGAAGCGAGCGATCGAGCATTTAACAAGAAGGTCAAGCACCGAGTCTACCAAGTCGGTGATCTAGTAGTCAGCGCATCATTCTTCCACAAGGTGATCCGGGCAAATGGACTCCCACCTATGAGGGACCATTTGTAGTCAAAACGTATTTTCCGGAGCTATGATACTTAGCACCATGGATGGTGAAGACTTCCACACCATGAGCGGACATAGTCAAAAATACTACGCATAAAGAGACCCGCTAGGTCGGTAGCCTAGGCAAAAATAAGGGCATCTGGCGAACCAAAGGGTTCGGGCAAAATTAAGGATATATGCAAAGATGTACACCGCAAGTCGAAAACACGAAAAGCGGCTTGGGCAAAATGGGTATCTGGTGAAACCGAAAGGCGGTCTAGGCAAAGTTAGGGATTTAAGCGTCGACTATGTCTCTTCGGATCATCGCTTCGGACTACTATCGCATTCAAGATTCAAATGGCGAATCGATCTACTCACTTTCTCTTGACAAGGAGATGAGATATTTGAAATATATGAGTACTAGCAGTTGGGACTTAACGAGATTGTTTCCGCATGGCTTTTTACCTTTCTTGTGTACAAACTACTTGGCCATACGCCACCTTTCAAATAAATACAGCTTCTTTCTCTTTACAATTTCTGTTGTTGTTATTTGCAATAAGTCCAACGTTTGCTTTGAATGATTATACACACTTGACAGTAAAAATCTCTCTGCAAACATACGAAAAGTGAACATACAAAAGTACTTACTACAGGTTCCGGGAATTGGGATGACGACGAAAGTCAACAAATAGTTCCCACAGAGCATAAAGGTGTCACCCACAACACACCTTCCCTAGCGGAGTATATGTTAATCCACAAGCAGTGATTCCACTCAATCGAGCAACGTTACATCAGTCTCCAAGCAGTAACACTTCATCCCCAGCGGATATTTCTCAATTCTCCCCCTTCTCCCAGCGGTATCCAGACCCAAGACTTGGTCAGATAGTACATACGCCTTTTATTCCCCAGCCAGAGATTACAATGGACTCCAGACTCTTCTAGCCCGGTCTCTCAGCAACCATCAAATGCTCTCCAGCGAGATCTACACTCGGAATCCCCCAGTAGAGCACCTCTTAAATTTCCTCAGCAAGATCTACATACAAGGTCCCCAACAGATTGTCTCCCAGACTCTCCTCAGCAAGGTCTATGAGATCTCCAACAACGAGCTTCTCAAATCTCTACCTTCCTCAACAATGTCTAGGCCCAAGACTTGGTCAGATAGTGCATCGGAGGAATCCAGGATATCTTTCTTCTCCTTCGAAAGCGGGGTCCTCACCTACACAATTCCCCAAGCGGAAGTCAAAAATCTTCAGGCAGAACATCCGCATCTTCTTCAAGATGGATATGTTTTGAAATATCACAACATCTATCATCCATACATCTCTCATAAAGTCATAATTCATGCATATGTCATTCATATACACTGTCATGCATCATACTTTGCATAAAACTAACGAATATTCTATCAAAGTTTCTCTTGTTTTCTCAAAGCAGTGTGATCACTAAGCAGGTCGAGATTAAGCCCGAGCCGCGGAAAACTATCTGAAAGACCGCCGCAAACAGGTCAGATTAAGCCCGAGCCGGGGAAAACTATCGAAAGACCGCCTCCGACGATGGTCGAGATTAAGCCCCGAACCGCGGAAAACTATCCAAAGACCACCTCTGGTTATCTTCCGATAACAGGCAATGGATCAACACCCGACGCACAACAGGGAAGCTATCCATATTTTTTGCCAACTACAATCTCCCTCAGAGTAATCAACACGAAGATTTATTCTGATTCCTTATTATCAACAGCAACTACAGAGTCTGGCGTACGACTCAGTTGCCTTGGATGACATCTTAAGCCCATCTCCGACTAATTTGTCAACATCTCTTCACTTTCAGAATGCTGCATATATGGTTAAAAATCAATACAAACCAATAACCTCATTCAAGGTGAACACGGAGTCTAACGTACGACTCCCTTCGGATGGCATTTTAAGCCCATCTCCTCTCCATTCCAGGAACATCTACAGAGTCTAACGTACGGCTCGCTCCCCAGCATCGACCTTTCCAGATGGCATCTTAAGCCCATCTCCGTCAATTATCCTATCAACAACCTCGAGTCTAGCGTACGACTCGTTCCCCAGCGAAGTCTCCAACTTCTCCAAATGGCATCTGTAAGCCCATTCCCGCATAATCCACCAACAGCGAGTGCAAATTTTCAGGTGTACTCGGTGTTCAATCATCTTCTACCTACAGGTCACGAAAGACAGGCATGTCAATCTAACCTTCCAGTACAAGAAGATTGAACAGGGGCAGCTGTCATACCCCAAAATTTGCCCTCCATCTACTCAAGAGATTTCATACATCCATACTCAAGGATTCCTCAAGAGTTGATCAGACAAACTCCCTCATAGACAATCAACCCAAACTAGGGTTTGGTATCTCTCAAGTCAAGATGGATTTCCAACATCTCCAATGGCCCTCATGCCTCCTCATATGCTTCAAAGATTCTCCATGTCAAGTTTCAAGCCTCACAAGTCAAGTTTCCTCAGACAATTGCTCAGATGGTTGAAAATCGGGTGTATTGGACAAAAAGTCAACTATGGTCAACATACAGTCAAAACTTCTGATTTTTGGTCAACATCCTCATTTTGAAGTTACATTCATCATTTGATCAAGAGTTGATCATGATTCATCAAGAAAACTCAAGATTTGCTCAAAAGTCAAACTTTCTAAATTAGGGTTTCTGGATGAAAAGTCAACTGAACTTTGACTGATCATAACTTTCTCATACTTTCTCAAAAAATTTTCCACCACCTCTTTTTTTGAAGGAAATTCAATTCTCTACAACTTCATGTCTCACAAGAATGTCCAAAAAATGCTTCATTTGAGAGGTATAGCTCAAAACATTACAGTCATTTTCAAAGTCAACAAAAGTCAACTTTTGTTTTGAAGATATTTTGAGCATGGTAACTCCAATTGAGATGAGACCAAAGACATTGGTTAGAGGACTCTTAGAGCTTTCCAAAAGTCCAAGAACTCTAAAAATGTGGAAAATGAGCAAGATACACTATTCGAAGTTGGGCGATTTTGGACATTGCACAAAAGGACATTTTGGTCAAATTGCAAAATTTTCCAAATGGGCCTATAATCTTTGATCCAAACTTGTTCATGATGTTATTTTGACCCATAAAAGCTTGGCATTGGTAATTTTCTATTTTCATGGTTTATATTTGAATTTTACAACATTTAATTCAAAAATAAATTATGTAAAATATGAAAATTAAGTTATTTTCAATTAAGTTGGATTTATATCTCTCTTAATGTCCAAGAAAGCCCACACCATTTACCAAATTGCAAGCCATGGCATTGATGAGAAAATCATATTTTCTTCAAAATTTGATTTGATTTTCAAAGAAAATATTTGCACATTCAATTTCCAATCTTTTTCCTTGTTTTCTCTTCCAAAACTCCTATAAATACCAAGCAATGCAGCCAGTACAAAAGACGAAACCCTAGCTCAAGCATAACCCTTACTCTTGCCAATTTTTTCAAGAATTCTTGAAAATTCGAATTTCAAATTGACCATTCTCACACTTCGACCATCCAAAGCGTGCTCGGGGTAAGTATGAGTAAGAATACATCATTGGTATTGATCAAAGCAAGCTGAATCGTGCCATATACATTCATACATATTCAAATATTTCTTGATTTTGCATTTTTAATATCTGCGTGTTTCAATTGATTCTAATGGTTTTAATGTGTTCATGAGGTCTCATGTGATTGATCTGGGCCATCGCTTTGAAGCTTGCACGTAAGAATCGTGGTTTGCCATAGTTAGGGTTCTCGGTTCGTCTTGAACCGGCTGTCTGGCGATTCAATAAAACCAACATCGCCATTGAACTCGGAATGGTCGATTTAGGGGGATAGGGTACTTTTTTGCCATTTATTTTTGCTATTTCGCAGGTTTGACGTTTGAGGCCGCCGGAGAAGACGACCGGAGCTAGGGCTCCGGCGTCGTTGACCAGCGTTCAAGCCGGCGAGGTATGCGTGGCACAATCACGCTCTCTGATTCGCTCTCTCTTTCCAACCGGGGCCCACGCGTGCTGACTTTGATTTTCAAAACATCCCTGACGCGTCATCACTCATATATCATTGATTTCCACTTTCAAAACACCAGATGACACTTGGCCTAGTGGTTAAGGCGCTTCCTGTGCAAAGATGCTCTCTAATGTCATGGGTTCGATCCACTCCAGAGCCAGTTTTGCTTTCTTTTCTCAAAACTTCAAACTTTTTTCATATTTTTTCTATTTTCCAATTTATTTTAATATTTGCATCCTATTTTAATTATATTCATAATTTTTATTCTGCATTAAAAACTCATCAAAAAATAATTTTCTTTTTACATTATTTTCATAAAAACCTTTATTTAATTTAATAAATTTTAAAATATAATTTTTGTATGCATATTTATTTTATTTTTATTTTTGCATTTAATTCACTTTTAATTGCATTCTAATTATTAAACCTTTTCCAAAAAATCCCAAAAAATTATTTTAACTTATTTATCTTATTTCCAGCATGTATTAATTTTCTCATATTAAAATTTGCATTTTTCTAACATTTTTCTCTTGTTCGATTCATATTGCATTTTCCGATTTTCTTTCTTTCACAGGTTGCTCCGATTGGGACGTTTTTTCTTTTATCGTTCTATTTTTCCAATAATGTAATTGCTCATGGGTTGTAATAGTTTAATCTAGGGTTTTATTTTCCGCAAGTTTAAATTATGTATCTGCCCCAAAGCCATGTAATAGCGTAGGACATTTACCTTTCCGCACTTTACATTCCGCATTTTACTTTCTGCACCCTATAAATTGCTAGTAACTAGGCGTGTATGGCAAGATAATAATTGGACATAGCTCACACTAATCTTCAAGATAAAATATCTGAAATCAACACACTTCTTTCACACACGCACCCCTTAGGGTAATTCTCTCTCTCGATGCCTTTCGATTCAAAATGGTCATGTCCCTCGAACGTAGAGGTATTCTAGCACCGTTGCCTTCCAAACAAATCATCATAGTCCCTTCGATACAAAGATCATAAGACCCACGACGTCGCCTCCGAATACATGATCTTGACCCTCGATTGTCGCCTACGAAAAATGATGATAGTCCCTTCGATATGTGCTAGGATACTTCCTACAAGTTGCTTTCTATGACCGTCCGATGTCCCTTCGAATGTCCCGCTTACATCCAACGAATGGAGCTACCTACTAACTAATGGTATGGCTAGCACTATTCTAAAGGAACGTAGAAGTACAATAAAACGACCAATTCTGAGTGGGTAAATAAGTCTTTTAGTTGCTCGCTCTATCAAATGCTTTTCACACCACACACTTTTTTTCAAAGTTCAATTTCTTTTCAAAACAAAACATTTCCGAACACTTTGTATACACTCCTACATGAGTCATTACAAAGTCAAAGCGAAATGCCTTTTTTCAAAACATCTTTGTCAAACACACAGAAAGCAATTTTAAAAAGTGATCTAGAGCAACTAAGAGCCCGTAGAATAAACTGCGGATGAAAAGGGGTGCTAATACCTTCCCTTTTCATAACCATTCTCCCGAACTCAGAATCTAACGAAGGTCTTTTTCTGTTACTTTTACCTTCCCTTAATTGGATAAAAATAAAAGTCGATGGCGACTCTTGCTATCCGCACATTTGGATACAAAAATCCTACAAAGTCAGTTCACCGTATCACAGATGGACAGAACTGTTCCGTAGTAGTTTTTGCTGAAAATCGTGAGGTCGCTGAGCGGGATTGGTGCCATGTAGCGCAGTGGGCTGAACTTAGAAAAGTTATTTATTTTTTTATCCATGAATGACCTAGGGGATTTCTTGCTTATGATTTATCATTAGTTTACATGAATTTTAATAATTATTTTTGATGAGTTTTGGATTGTTTTTGGATGTGTTTTAGATGAATACATGTTACTTGAATTTAGTATATGTAAGTTGTGTTTTGTGAATTGTTGGGAATAACATTGATTTTCTTAATTGCTATATGTTATTTGTGTTATGTAGTGGTGGTAAATACTATGTGTATTATTTTGTTGATAATGATACATGATGTTTGTGCAAAGGTAGATAATTCAAAGTGTTGAATAATTGTGATATGCATGAATAATTAGGATTGGTGGAAAATATTAATTTGCATATGTTGTCTATGAATTGCACATGCATACATGGGGAGATCGTACTCTGGGAGTTGACTTTGATCCTTTAGTGGAAACATAGGCGGTGAAACTATGGGTTAACATATGGTGGCTTTGGTCTTGTCCAGATCTGGAGTGTGGCTCTAATTCTAAGATAATTGAATTGGGAGCTAGATGAACTTGATGTTCATGGATGGTACCACATGCATGAGTCACATCCATTTTGCATTGGATTCTTATGCATTATTGATGAATGTGTATGTGAATTGGAAAATGTGATAATTATGTTTAAATGATTACTTGAATTGCTACATTGGTGATGTTTATGTTATATGAAATATCACATGAAGTGTAGAGAATTGTTAATTAGATGTTTGTTTCTATATTACTTCTAATTATATACATTTTGATAATTATTTGAATATTCACCCTTCTGTTGTATGTGATGTTCTATGCGACATCAGGCAAGGTCTGAGGATAGTGATGTTTCGCACAAGACTAGTTGAAGAGATTAGTTAACTTATTCGTTATTCTAGGTAGTGAGTCATTGCTCTGGTCATGTAACACGAGGATTATTTGAACTTATGTTTGTTATGAGATATTGTTATGTATTCTCATTTGTTTTGGATTTGTATGATGAGATAATATGTGATGTGGTCTTGGTGACGATATTTGGATTCAAATGACTTGATTATGTTATGAATTCATTGTTATGTTGTTTTATGATTATAGTATGAGATATAATCATTAATATTATTTGAGAAAAGAAATATTACGTTGTGATATGCATAATTTGATGAAGCATGAAGTTTAAATATGTGTTATGAATTATGACCAGATGCATGTTATGTTTGTTTTGATGGTTTTCTATTGTATGAAAAACGACGTGTGACACCCTTTATATGTATGCGTGTTAGTTTACTTTGATATATGATATATTTATTTGGGATTAGAAAATGAGTGTTACAGTGTGATCAACAATGATAGATATTAGGAAGCGTGAACCACCGATGATCCAAATCTTGCCTTAGATGGTTGAGAATACACTAATACCCTAGTATAAGAAGATATCATTGTTATCAAAAATAGCAAAATATCATTGCTACTAGACATAGGGCCACACGTTGAGAATTCTGCGCAAAACATTTGATAATCGCGAGGGAAATACTTAATATGCATGTTACGAAATGTTATTGATGTCCCAGGCTATTCAACTTGCTTCTACTAGAAGTCGGATCGAGGACATGCATAACAAGTTTTTTCTCTACGAGTAAGAACAAAGACTTGGGAGAAAATTGTTCTTAGTCGTTCTACAAACATCTCCTCAAATACTTCATGTAAGACAAGCAAATACTTCATATTTTTGCAAGAAAGGACATGTTGTTAGCTAGCATCTGTCTTTTTATTAATAAACCATCTTGTATTAATCATATTATTATCAATGAAACGAGCTAAATTTACTCGTTAAAATAACACATGGGCCCTCCAATATGATCGTGATTCCATACGATAAACCTCATAACTGACATGCTACAACAAATTTTATTTGTGTGGTTATTGGTTTCAATGATATTAAGTTTCCTAAAAGGCGTATATCAATGCTCTTATCATAGTCCAATCAATTAAGTAATGTATTTTGTCACATACATGCCACAGATATTTTTAATTTCTTAAAAAAAAAAACATGTATAGGAAAATTTGTGATTCAAATTCAAAGAAACGTACTACAAATAAAATTGAACCACTTAATTTTCAATCCTTCATTCCTTCTGAATTGAAACTTTGGTTTTAGACAGAAACTTCTACAGCAAGTTGCGAGGTGTTATGTTGAAATGACAATACTACCCTGCCTGTCCTAATAGGTCATACCCTGCCTTGTACTCATTCCTAATGCAAGGGAGATAGTAATCAACTAGTAAAATATAAAAAATATATTTAATTGATTATAAAAATTTAATGTATTTCATTGATTATGTCCACCTATAACCTCCTCGCACAACAAAGTTAGACCGCAAAATATTTCTTCACATATAATTGGGATTTTATGTCCAATAGTTGACTCGAGAAAATCTCATCTAAAAAAATATTTAGTTTTGAATAAATGTGTGATCATAATTTTCTTTATCGTAAATTTCATATTTTCATTAAAACCTTAACATTGTTTCTTCTTTCCCCTATCGCTTTTTATCTATAAATCTTCATTGTTAACAGAAATATAAGTATAAATCATATGATCTTAATCAAACGATCCAAATAGTCAAAGAAAGAATTGTGCTACTCTAGATTATTCTCCCCATATTGGGGTTTTCTATATAAAGCCACCAATCACAAAACATCAATTAGAGTTTAAGAGACAAAAAGTGACTAAGAGAGGACAATCCTTAACCTCCACATATCACAATTCACTCACACCTCTTCTCTCTCTCTCTCTCCTACAAACCCTTAATTTCTAAGCACCAACATGGCTTCACAACTTGTTAGTGATGTAAGATGCCAAACACTAATGCACTATGCAGCCTCTTATGGTGAAAGAGGAAGCAAAAAGCCACTATCTCGCCGCCATAACTACGGTTACCATAAAATAGAGAACAGCAAAATGTACACTGGAGAAGGGAACTTGAAAGAACAGTATAATAATAAGGGATCACTAGATCAAAAAGGTGCAAAACGTAGCACAAATCTAGCTCAAGCACAGAAGCTTCACAGGTTAGGATTCTCTTACCTTGCAACATCTTTTCTTTACATGGTAATTAAGGTTAAAGCATTCTACAAAGGTTTCATTGGAGATGTTGGTGGTGAATCAAGAACGGTGGGAATTGAAGCACCAGTGGCAGAGGCATATTTCTCAGTTCCAGTTCTACCAAATTAAGATATCATCATTAATAAAGGCAATATCATGTTCGTAATGTCTAGCATTAGTCCAAAATTAATGATGTTTATATGTATCAGTAGTATCAAATTTGAGTTGAACTATTGTAATTAATAAACTTAGATTTGCTAAAATGTCCACTACTTTTGTAAGGAGATACATTTATACAAACAGTCAGCAATACTAATTAATATATGGAAGGCTAAGATTGTTAAAGACTATGTTAAATGAATTTTGTGGCACAATACAAACAACTAACTCAATTTCAAAGCGTGTCAAATTTTTAGAGATTCTGCATAGATGTTAATTAAAGTTTAACTTTGAAAAAATAAATAAAAATTCTATTTAACTAAGATTTAGACATGATAATATTTTAAGATGTCTTCTTTAATCAAAGTTGATAAATTTTAATTTTAGTGTAGTATATAGTTTGTGTTTCACACCCTAGAGTCTTTATATACAATCATGTCAAATATACACCGAGAGTCTTAAACAACTTCAATACAAAAATTGTGTAATCTGTTCTTCAAATATTTTCATTCTCAACATAAATCTTTATTTAGTCAAAATCTAAAAGTTTCATTATGAATTGAGCATTTATTATAGCCACGCCACTAATCGTACTATTCACTATAGTACTATAAAAGAATTAGTTGAAATGTCAAATATTTGATGGGCCTCACAAGGCACCCCATTTAAAGTTTCTGATACAAACCCTTGGGTTAAGAGAGCCTGTAATCTTTCCTAAGGCATAAGGGAAAAATGATATTTACTTTCCATCTAACAACTAATTAAATCCTCTCTCTATTTTATGTCTCACATCATTATATTATATTTTCTAAACCATATTGATAAGGAAAATGAAAATAATGACATATACCAAATCAATGTATTATAATCCTTTACGTAATGCCTTTAAGAGCATATGATAGCTTAATGTTTCAATATCAAATAACTTATTAAGATATGAACATTGTCTAGACAATTTTGTTATCAAGCTCTATTTTTTTATAAGATGTGTCTAGAATTCCAACAAAGTCTACACACTTCTTAAGAGAGACTTGCTAGTTTAATAGCATGGCTAAGCTGACCTCTTGCAACTTGCAGAACATGTGGTCCCAGAGTTGAAACAAAAGGCTCCAATAACAGTACCTGAATTGGCCAGGGACCACATTCAATCAATGAAAAATTATATCATGGTTACAAAAAACAGTACTATAAGTTAGAGTTTGTTAACTAATATCCCAAAATATGAAACTTAATATTGTTTCTTAACTAATATCACAAAATATGAAACTTATTTCAGCAACAATAAAAAGCGTCGCCTAGTCTATAAACTACGATTTTAAAACTTAGTTTAACGCCACGCTTTATTTTCAGTCATGGTTGCAAACCCGTTGCCTTTTATATTCCACTTTTAAAAAAATTTAAAGGTTTGAATATGCAATCGAACTTTATTCGGATGAAAGTAAGATATAAGGAATAAAATACACATAAGTGAAAAAAATGCCCAATACTCTAGGCCTATGCAAGACTTTGTAAGCTAATGTGATGAAAATAAATAAATTACCTTGCCTAAAAAAAGAAAATCAAACAACACATAATATTAGATTTCAAACCCCTCTTGAATATTATTTTGAATCCAGCCATATTAATAAGTCGTAAATACATCAAAACAACAAACTTCAATGATTGACTTACTAATTTTAAGCTTCGTCACTAAAACATGAGTAAGCTCCGTCACTAAAACATGAGCTATGAATTTTCACAAAAAGTATACTAAGTACATGAAATGTATACCTAATTATTTGTTTGTGTTCCTTAAGGAACAATATAATGCATACCAGCACTTATCCCCCCGTCTAAACCATGTTTTTCTACCATAACAGAGACATCAAGTGTGTCTCATTTCTCCACATGGGAACTACAAGCCATTAGAAGGGAACTACAGGCCATTAGAATACCAGGAACATATGCCAAAACAAAACAAAAAACATAATTAGAAACAAATAAATCACAAATAAAATCCTTAAATTAAATATTATAGAAAATAAAACCCCAATCAAATCAAACCCTAACTAGGTGTGGTCCAAACCCCAATCAAATCAAACCCCAAACAAAAACAACATATATAATTGTTGTCTATTATTTAGTTACCTAAAGTCAAAAATATTGTAGTGACGATGAAACAATAGTGCTATCAGTGGCAATCAAATGTTAATTTTTACGAATTTCCACGATCAAATCTTTAATTCGATCAAATTCCCTTTAAATCCCTTTTCGGAAGATCTTTCGAAATCCTCCGTATCAAATTCTTCATAAATTTTTGCCATAGACACAATTGGAGAAGATCTGTTCAGATGAACAGTGAAATACTCGAGGCCAACGAGGACATGGAATGGTCGTTGGTGCGCGAGGCATGACAATGAGACACTCTCGAGGTCGAAGAGGGCGATGAGTGGTCGCCAAATTCACATCGGATTAAGAGGAATCATGAGGTTTTGCGAGTATATATGGGATTGCATGGTTGAAGAAAGACTTATAAGGATTGATTGGTACTACCAATACTAATAAGATACATCTTCTTTTCGATAGCCTAACCGATAAGAACTTCATAGTTAAGTATGCTTTGATTTGAAATAGTATTTGGATGAGTGATTTTTTGAGAAGTTTCCTAGAAAGTGTGTGAGTGAGAACAAAAATTTTAAACCCTAAACCCTAAATTTGGAGTAGTATTTAGATGGATGAGCTTTTGAGAAGTTTTTTAGCATGGGCAAAATTCTTTATTCTTATGTTTCTTAATTTTAATTTGAACAAAATATTTTATAAATATGTTATTTATTTTAATTATTTTAATTATTTTTTATTCAAATAATAAATTTTAATTAAGTCATTTTAAATTTTCTTAAAAGTCAAACATAATAAATTTCTCTAATAACAATAATTTTTTGATTAAAATGCTACTATAATAATTTTTACAAGATCATGTGATATTTGTATGCCATAAGCATATAGCAATGCTCTTATCAAAATGAAATGGTTCCTTCGAAGTAAATGCAGAGCGTGTATCGTTAAATAGTTCAATCAGTTAAGTAAATGCATTCATTAGTCACATATACGCCACAAACATGCTTTTCATTTGTACAAATAAAAAAACCATGGGTAAGAAAATTTGTGTTTCAAATTGAGAAAAATCCTACTACAAATTAATTTGAACCACTTAATTTCCACTACTTCTGAATTGAAACTTTTGATTTCTGACAAAAACCTTCCAGAAGCAAGTTGCGAGCTATTATGCTTCCTTACCATGCAATTACGTGATCCAAGTCTCAAGTTGCATGTTAATGAAATTGAAATGAAAATGACAATACTACCCTGCTTGTCCTAATAGGTCCTACCTTTCACGTGCCTTGTACTCACTCTTAAATCAAGGGACCCTATTTTCGTTTTCATGATACTTTATAGCCTCCTTCATGATACAACACCAATAACATAAACTCTTGCTGATAATTAATAGTTAACATTAATACAAATAATGCTTTCAGCATCTAAAGTAACAAAATATTGAATATATTTTAATAATGCATGAATTTGATTTACACCGACTGTATTTTTATTATTTACAATAATAACACCTAATGTATCTTGGTTTATCAATAGAACTAATAGATAAATTTATTTTTTTAAAATTTAAACTGGTTATATTATTTACACAAAAAATAATAATAAAATAATTTATTTATAAAATACAATATTTATTGGAATATTAAACTAGTTATATAATTTACACAAAATATCAATACAAAATTTAAATTGTCCGTAAAAAGATTAAATGTTGAGAAACAATATATTCTCATATACTTTTCTTTGCATTTGTTTCTGATATTAACAACAAAAAGGATTAGATAAATAAAGGATTAGAAGAAAAAGAGTTAGATAATTAAATATTTAAGTATATAAATTTTAAACGCAAATAATTTTTATTTTTGTAATACATCATAGAGAATACTTCATAACAAACACTCTTGTATATTTTAAATTGAATGATAATTTCAAACGTTTCATGCATTTTATTATTAATTTTAATATTCATAATACTTTTTAATATTTTAATTTTTTATTAACTAATAAAGTAGTGGCTGTATTTTAGAGTCAATTTTATTTCAATTACATTTTAGTATTTCAAAACAGATTTTTATTTAATAAAAGAATTACATTTTTTTTTCTCTTCCGATCTTTTTGTGAGTGATACACTTATTCCCAACATATTTCCTCAATTCTTATTTCCACAATTCTTATTTATAAGTAAAATTTAATTTTTTAAGTTTATTAAATAATTAATATATTTAATATATTTGTAATTCAAATACACAATTTATTCAATAAATTAAAAATTAAAAATTTATTTATAGAAGAGAATGGAGAGAGTAGGTTTACAACACGAAATTGTTTGATAATAGGATATTTTTATTATAATTGTTTGCTAAACGTTTATGTTTTACTATATATTTGATAATAGGATATTCTTCTTTTCTTCTTTCTTGCACTATGAATCATCATTATAATTTAAATTGTCCGATTTTGATCCAATGATGTAATTATATATAAGTGGATTTTTTTATCCATCTCGTGACCTTACTCACTACTGTAAAATTTTATTTTTGCTCTCGGGAAACTGAAAATAAATTTCCGGTTAGCACCCTATACTATGCAATTCAGGTTGGATGCAAACCGAAAATTTACTTACGGCATGCTATCGGAAGTATATTTCTGGTATCTGGATGCACTTAATTGTGCCAGAACTTTTTCCCTCACCATAACAGAAAAATTTTCAAAACTCTCTCAAACTATCTCTTTCAACCCTTTTCACCCCTTCTCACCAAAGTCAATTTTTTTCTCAAACATCAATACAAATCATCAAGCATTGGTTAAATACAACAAGTAACGGAATCAATCAAGCAACAACCAACCCTCGATCAATCAAGTAAGTGATTTACACAGTTTTAGAGTTTATGTAAAATCGATTGAAATTAGTGAAATAGGGCTTTAAATGTGTTGCTTTTGTAGTTTACATCATTAAGAGTGATTATAATACTTTGTAAATTGTTTTGACGATCAATCCGTGTATTTTGAGACATTTGGGATTTTGGGGTGGGGTTGTCCGTTGTTCTGTTTCGCAAAGGAAACCAGAAGTTTATTTCTGGTTTCAGGGGATGAACAAAATCGAAAATAAATTTCTGGTATCTGTCTGCATAAACTTTTTTCATTTTTTTCCTTTGTAAGTCATGTCAACATTTCGCTCTTGCTTATATAGGAGATATGTCTGAGCGAGAGTCACGTTTGAGGCATGGTCGGGTTACACAGCATGCTTCTTTGCAAAAAGAGAAGAGTTAGGACACACAGGCTCCGAGGACTCAGGCCACATAGGTTCCTTCGACATTCAGACAGGCTATGTCCAAGGCACACTCTGTCAATTCTACACCTTCTACTTTTTCCTCCTATAGCAGACGGGAGTCTCCAGTCCATCCCTCCCCGCCTCCATCATACCGCAGACGCACATCCTCACCATCCTCACCACCGCGGATTTTTGATACGGGATCCACATCTGCTACACAGGCGGGGCCATCTGAGGTGAGACCTGATCCTACACCCCTAGTACCTCAGGTATCAGTACCAGGGCCACCCGAGGTACCGGTGGGACCAGAGGCACCAGTACCAGCAGAGGCGGCACCGGTGGCACCAGAGGTCCCTCAGGTCCTTGAAGAGAGGCCTTATGACTTATATGTGCTCACGCTTTATTCCACTCATGTGGCTAGACATTTATGGGATGGAGAGGTACGGAATTTACATTTATTTTTCATTTATTAATTATGTTATAATATGAATAATATTATGAATTCTAATAGTGTATTTTTTCTTGCAGGAGCGCGATACATTACAGGTCATCAACCATGGGAGGAAGATCAGCAAGTTAACTCCCCCTCTCGAGCCATGGTTTGATGATCTACTGCTGATTACAGAATTGAGAGACTTGACCCTCTGTGGATATAGCGTGGTCGATTAGGGAATAACCAACGCTTTTGTAGAGAGGTGGCACGAGGAGACGTCTTCGTTTCATCTACCACACGAAGAGATGACGATCACACTCGATAACGTCGCTTGTCTGCTTCACCTGTTGATCAGAGGGCGATTTCTAGATCATGAGAAGTTGGAGAAAGACGAGGTGATTGAGCTGTTGGTTAAGAGGCTGAGGGTTACCTTGGAGGAGGCCCTGGAGGAGATTGATAAGACACGTGGCAGCCACGTGAGATATAGTTGGTTGAAGATTGTTTTTGATCAGGAGATTGCGCGTGCTACTGCTTGTGACGACGATCCCGAGCAAGTTAATTTTCACAGGGGGTATACCATGAGAGCATACCTCTTGTATCTTGTTGGGACCCATATCTTTGTGGACACAAGTCACACCTACACTGACATCATGTACATCAGATTCTTTACTGATTTAGAGAAGGTCAGTGGGTGGAACTATGGGGGCTGCTTGCTTGGTTTACTTGTATACCAAGTTGACGGAGGCGGCTATGTGGAAGACGAGGCAGATCACCGGCATCATGACTCTTTTGACGGTATAAAAATTTCTCTTAGCTTCGTTTTTAAATTATTTTGATTTTGAAACTAACTGATATAATTTTGATATTTCAGGGATGGATCCTATGGCACTTCCCACAAATTTCAGGATGATCATTTACTAAGGGTTATACCAAGCAGATGCCTCGTGCATATGCATATGAGTCGCTCAGGCAACCAGGTGACACTTGTGTATCGGGTTTATTTGGACTGGATTGTGCATGAGGACATCCACTTCAGTGCCTACGCCGACCACCGCGAGACGATATCTTTTGATGAGGTTTCTCTGTTTATATGTTGGTTGGCCTACGGTACTCGGAAGACTGCTGTTTATATGTCCGAACGAGTGATGCATCAGCTCGGGTATACTTAGACGACACCTCGGCATCCTGCTTTATCTGCTCCTCCGACAGTGAAGAGGAAGGAGATGGATGAGATTTTTGATGATCTTGAGAGTCATCTCGTCCTTGAGGAGGCCGGGAGTATCGTGGCTCCAGGCGACTGGAGTTACGCGTATGGTTACATGTTATGGTTTTTCAAAATTTCTCATACATACCTGATACGGGAGACTCCAGGGGATCCACCCAGGCCGGCTCATCAGGAGATCTTGGAGTAGGAGCAGACGACGAGGGATCATGCCTAGGACGTGGGTGTCGCCGTATCATGGAGCTTGCTAGGGATGGCATCGACAGAGGGTTGTTTCCTGACGGATCCGATGTTAGAGGCGTTTTAGAGGCCATCGTGGCGGAGGCTTAGGGTGCCCTAGTCTATAAGAGGCAGCGGGGGAATGCCTCGAGGGTGACAGGCCGACTCCGCCATACGTAGTAGTTTATTTTAATTGTATTTTGACTTTGTTTTTTTATTCTGTATTGTACCGGATCTGTATTATGAATACTATTATTATGAAATTTATTTTGGATAACATTTTTGGGCTTTAATTCGATTTAAAAATTGCATGATTTTAATTTGAATAACAAATGTAAATTCTAAAGTTATTGTTTATAGTTAGTTTTTTCTGTTAACTATCATGCCCAGAACCGGATTTATATTTCCGGTAAGAAACCGCAAATATACTTCCGGTTTCACTCAAAAATTTCAAAAAATAGTGCGAACCAAAAATAAATTTTCGATTTTGTGAAGGGCATTTTAAGATTTTCATAGGGTGCGTCTCATCCTTATGGAGTGGGTTAAGAAATCCACTTATATAAAGGTATAATTGTCCAACTCTAGACAATCACTTATCCTCATATTGGCCTTCTCTATATAAAGTCACCAAGATTTACAAAACATCACATATAGCTTAAGAGACAAAGAGTGAGTAAGAGAGGACAATACTTAGTCTCCACATATCACACACACATGGCTTCACAACTTGTTAGTGATGTAAGATGCCAACCATTACTAATGCAGTATGCAGCTTCTTACGGTGAAAGAGGGAGCAAACAAAAACCATTTCGTCGTCAAAACTATGGTTATCGTCGAATTGAGAATAGCATAATTTACCCTGAAGAAAGTTCCTTCAAAGAGCACAAAAATAAGAAAGAATCATCACATGAAAATGGTGCAAAACGTAGCACAAATCTAGCTCAAGCACAGAAGCTTCAGAGGTTGGGATTCTCTTACCTTGCAACATCTTTTCTTTACATGGTAATTAAGGTTAAAGCATTCTACAAAGGTTTCACTGGAGATGTTGCTGGTGAATCAAGAATGGTGGGAATTGAAGCACCAGTGGCAGAAGCATATTTCTCTGTTCCAGTTCTACCAAATTAAGAAGCATAGCACCAATAATAGAGGCAATATCATGTTTGTAATGTCTAGTATTAGTCCAAAAAGTATATATTTTATAGTTATAATGATGTTTATATATATTAGTAGTATTAAAATTGAGCTGAACTATTGTAATTAATAAGCTTAGATTTGCTAAAATGTTCCCTACTTTACATTTATAGGAAGTGGTTAATTTTTATTCAATGAAGCAATATTGTGTACAAGGGCATTTTGTATTGTACAAGTTCTATCATCATAAGTAAAGTTTGGATATCTAAACTGCTACATATTCATAATTTTTACAATAATTTTCTTAAAAATGGTGTGCAACTTTTGACTGCAAATCTTTGACAGCAATTTCCCCAAAATACCATGCAACTTTTCAGATCAATTTTTCCCCAAACAATATGCAATTTTTTACAACAATTTCCCCCAAAACACTATGCAAGTTTCACTAGTATGAAAACATATCTAGTGTATGGGTAAAGGCAACAAGAGATTCCAAATTACATCTCTTACGTAAGTGCGTCTCCGGATTCCTTCTCGAGAAGCATCTCCGGACATTTTTTTGGAGAAAATAGAGTTTAGGTGCTCCAGGAGATAAATCTTCGGACGCAACAAGGGTATTTTTAGAGGTGTGGGGCATCACATTTAAAGTTTCTGATACCAACACTTAGGATAAGAGTACCTGTATTTACCTCCATCTAAAGACTAATGACATATACCAAATCACCTATATTCTAATCCTTTACGTAATGCCTTTAAGAGACATTTGATAGCTTAATGTTTCAATATCAAATACCTTAATAAGATATGAACATTGTGTAGAGAATTTTGTTCTCAAGCTCTATTTTTTTGTAAGATGTGTCTAGAACTCCAACAATATCTACACACTTCTTCAGAGACTTACTAGTTTAAGTGCTAAAGGTTATTGATTGAAAAAGCAAATAACATAGCAACTGGCAGAACAAGTGGTCCCATAGTTGAAACAAAACGCTCCAATAACAGTACCTGAATTGGCCAGGGACCCCATTTCAATCTAGTGAAAAGATAAGATGGTTACAAGACATAAGAAACACTTAAATAGACATGGACGAGAGCCGTCCAAATTTGAGATAATGCAATGCAAATTAAGCTATGGAATACAACCTTGATCCCAGTCAGATACTAGCAAAGTAAGCATGTTTTTAGTGTATCTGGTGTACTGTTGGCACATGTTCCAAAGCACACCAACGCAATAAATGACTGTCGTGAACTAACGGGCATTTGCTCTCTCCCAACATTAATCAAAACACACTAAAAGTGTTGGGGAGAATGGGGAGGCGGGAGCAACAATAGAATCAATGTATTCTCTCCCAACATTAATCAAAACACACTAAAAGTGTTGGGGAGACTGGGGAGGCGGGAACAACAATAGAATCAATGTTTCATAAGCACAAGAGATAAAAATGTCACATCATCTAGAAGCTTAGAATATTAGATATATTAAGTCATCTTTCTTATAAATTCAGCGTTTTACCTATTCATGGACGATTTGATGATAAACCACTCACAATTGAGTATCCACAAGTGCGTGTTTAGATTGACAGTGGAAACTGTTATTTAGTCAAACCTGCCGACAACCTAAACATACACAAAGCATTTTTGCAATAATAATGTACAGTACAGGATAGCAATTTTCCAACTGAATTCTGTTATTTACAGTTTTACATAATAAAGTAGTACTTGGAATTAGATAGCATATAGTAAAAGGAGATGGAAAGAAGAAAAAAAATAGTGATGCATACAATCTGACAAGAATTAGCAACAGAGATTGATTTCTTGAATCAGATGGATGTTGTTAAACTGTTAGTCGTTATCTTATGATCATCAATATCTGGCTGAAATGGCCATTTAACCAAAATGGACCACATAACATCAAAAATCAATAACAAAGATTTACCAAAGAGTCTGGTAAGTGTGATAAATGCCTGGTGGAACATTTAAGTTTCAAGATCAACAGAAAGATTGGAATATTTTTCTTCGCCTATTTTTCATTTACTCCAAAAATGTTTGTGCTACCAGAATAGTACACAACAGAGTTTACTGTTCAATGAGATAATGTTACATAAATCAGAGGATAACAAAAGTTTCTTATAATCTCTTTCTTCAAAACTACAAATTTATCGAAGGTAAGAAGTCCGACCTATAAAATCCTCGTCATGGAACAGAATATCCTACACTGTTTGCATTTTGGTGATATTTCCCTTCTAGGCAAGTGGCTGAATTGATTTCATGACCATGCTATACTTAATATGCATTTGACCACTTAGGCTTGCATATGCATTTGACCACTTAGGCTTGCTCTCATCTTATTTCAAGATTAACAAAGGAGAAATGACATGGAACATGAAAAATGAGCTCAAATAGCACTTGCCATACAATATTTATTCCTTCACTATTTCGAATTCAGCACCAATTGGTAGATGATCACTTGGATGACTTAAGTTTGGTAGTCCACCAGCAATATCTGCCGCATCAGAGTCCGGAAGCTCAAGATAGCTAATTGGTTTCATGTAGTCGGAGGGGCAACATAATATATAATCGAGTGTTCCAGTGAAGCCAGGTGTATAGTTTGTAAATGGTGGTTCTCCTCTAGTAGAAGCATAGACACTACTTAGAGGAATGGGAAGCTCCTCTAAACAATCAGTTGTCAGTTCAGAAGAAGGGTTGCCAGATATGAGGTACTTATAAACCTGTAAAACAAAAACATAAGAGATCAAACAGATTAGTAAAATCCAACACAAATTTTGAAAGCACATCTAAAGCTATGAACAAGCATTCAAGCATAAATCAGAGCAATCTGAATGAACCAATTGAAACAACAAATGAGCAATGGTAATGCAAATTCCTCATTGTTGTACATAATATATTTTCATAATTATTAGTCGAAATTTGTATTTGGTTGGCTCATTTGTCCATTAAATTTATATCTAATTGCTTTACATATAGTTCCTTCAATTATATTTTCTAAACGAACGAGAGCCAATCCAAATTGATCTTGTAAGAGATCTGCTACGGAACGAATACGTTTATTTTTCAAATGATTCATATTGTCAAGTGTACCCATTCCAAATTTCATTCCAATCAAATGATCTGCAGCTGTCAATATATCTCGCAGTAACAAAAATGTATTGTTCTCAGGTCCATTGGGCCAGAGTAGTCCATATATACAAATTAGTGATTGGAATTATTATATTTGAAATACATTCAGTCTTCACATTCATAATATTGCATTGTTTATTCTTGCTTCCCAAAAGCTGCTCTATTTATGTCTAACGATGGATTAATTTGCTTTAACCAATGTCGCAAAGGTTTTTAGAGTATATGGTGATTTCATATAATTTAAACTGAAAGGATTATGGGTTCAGTTTGTTTACCAAGTAAAATATATGTGAAATTCCTAGCAGCAGATACATGATGTCACAGAGAATGTTATGACACACTATCTGACACTCTGTTAACAATTTACACAGTAAATATAAATAACAGTAAAGAACACAATAAGTTGTTTACCCAGTTCAGTGTCTAACTACACCTACATCTGGGGGCTACCAAGTCAGGGAGGAAATTCACTATTAGTAGAATTAATTCAGGAATAAACCATCAGTTTATCTCATTCACTTAAAACCTACCCAATGCAACTTCAACCTAAGCCCTACTTAGATCTGAGTACCCACTCACTCCCCCTCAATCACAGCAGTGATATCAACCTATTGACTAATTGAATTGTGAAGACACACTTCAATAAACTATCTTGATCTCGCTTCAAAACTTTCAATCAAGAGACAAACACTCGTGCTTTAAAGCTTTGAGTGATAAACTACCCTTACAAACAAATCCTAGTCCAATGCACTTATCAATTGATAGTTGCTTGGCTCACAAGAGAAACTAGAATTACAAATACCAATTGTTACTAATCCTAACAGTACACAAAAACAAGCTGCTATCTCTTCAATACATTCCAAGGGCGCAGCACAGTTGTAAGGGTTGAATTCCTTTTATAGAAGCGATCCACGAAACTTCATTCGGCTTCCATAAAGATAGCTAGGGTTCACTTAATTTAATCCTAAAAACATGGTCTTTTCAACAACCAATTTAGGTTTAATTAAGATTAACCTAGCAGCCACGTGAGCATGTTTTCTAATAACAGAAAAACAATATTTAGCAGCTCAACAAACTTCCTGAAAAATCTCAGAACAAACATTCTGCGAGAATGTCACACGAATGTCATAACATCTATTATGATATCGATTTTTTCTAAATTTCAACGACTTTAGCTTCCAGTTCGAGTCTTTTAACATCCTTAGCGGTAGGATTTATCTTCATCTCGAATGTCATGACATCTATCATGACATTGCTAAAACTAGTTTTACCAAAATAATGCCAACTTAAAAACACTAACAAACTCCCCATTTGGCACATTTTTGGCTAAAACAACTTAACCTATCAGAGTACATATGCAACAGAAGACAAACTAGTTCTAAGCTTAAATAAACTAGAACCTAGAGATAAGATAAATTCTACCTATACAAAAATCCCACAATTCCCACAATTGCCCATATACAAAATTTAAAAACTTCATACAGTTTTCCCCAAAGTCCCATACTCTTGTCACACAGTAGTTCTTCTCCCCCTTTTTAGCCATAAAGGGTCAAAGGAAACAATACAAGTGCCCCAAGCAGTCACTCATATATTAAGAGAAAAGTACCAACATTGTCAAGTGTTACATCTCAGTCAGAAGATTACAATTCATCAACAAAATTACGATGTCAAAAAGAAAAAAGAAAGTTCAATCCAAGAAACAAGAGACAATAGATGAAGTAATCAAGCGAAGCAACAAGGCCTTTGAGAGCAATTTTAAGTGTTTTCCTCTCGGAAGAAGCATGTGGAGGAAGCATCTTGAACCTTCTTGACACATCATCGAATATCATCATTTCGGCATCACCAACATCATTATCGCTTTCCTTCATCCTCAACCTCTGTCCCGCTCTAGTTGAGAGATTAGCTCTTCAGACTTTGCTTTCTTGCTTCAAGCTCCTTGCAAGTTGCTCTTAGCACAATGACATTTGCCTTCTAAGAATTTTCTTTGATTGATGTCTCGGAGATGTCATGACAATGTCCGGACATGCTTCCCTTTGAACAGTTTGTAGTGGAATCCAAAAGCAGGGGCTCTCTTGCAGACTGAATCTCTGTCACCAAGAATGTCTGGATATTGATCAATGATTATTCCACACAGCAGGGAGGGAAAGGCTATTGGTCCTTTGATAGCATAGCTGTCAGCATGCTTGAGGGTCTGCTCAAATACATATGATCCATAGTCAAACTTAGCCTGAGTGCCTAATGCATCATTATCAGCTTTCCCTTCATCCTCAACCTCTGTGTCCTGCTCTAGTTGAGAGATTAGCTCTTCCAGACTTTGCTTTCTTACTTCAAGCTCCTTGCAAGTTGCTCTTAGCACAGCAATAACATTTGCCTTCTAAGAATTTTCTTTGACAATTGATGTCTCAGCAGATGTCATGACAATGTCTGGGACATGCTTCCCTTGGAACAGTTTGTAGTGGAATCCAAGAGCAGGGGCTCTCTTGCAGACTGAATCTCTGTCACCAAGAATGTCTGGATATTGATCAATGATTATTCCACACAGCAGAGAGGGAAAGGCTATTGGTCCTTTGATAGCATAGCTGTCAGCAATGCTTGAGGGTCTGCTCAAATACATATGATCCATAGTCAAACTTAGCCTGAGTGCCTACTGCATATATGAATCTCCCCAGTCCAATAGAGATGGGGATTTGTGATTGGTTGGGACCCAATTAGCAGCACCAATCTTATGCAGTATGGCAAATTTGACACTCAACTTGTTTGCTGAGAGTTTTCCCTTCAGAGGCCAATGCCTTACTTGTTTGGTAGTTATGGTTTGACAGATCTTGTTGTCAGTTTCCTCCTGAGTATCATCGATCTACCAGAATCTGATTATACTTGGAGAAAACGACTTTCTTCCTCTCACATACATCGGTAGTCGAGACCTCCCATCCCCACCCACTTGATGATTGACTATAAATTCTTTCACGAACTTCATAACAGTTTGAGAAACTCACAACTGTTTTCATCAGACCAGCTTCCTTGATCAAGTCAACAATCTCCTTGCACTCTAAAGCACTCTTGTTCAACTCTCTTTCTAGTGCAACCCTCTTTAAACAAACATACTTCCATCTTCCAGCACTTTCAGGATGATGGAATGAGATGTTATCAATTGCCACTTCAGGCACCTTGGGAAGTTTTCCAAGAGTTGGCTTCTTTCTTGAATGTCAGTGACATTCTCCTCAACATCAAACTCAGAGTCATGATCAGACTCCACAGGTTCAGGTTCCTTCCTCTTTTTCACAATAGGTGTTCTCTTTGGTCTAGAGTCACCAGCAACAGTTTTTACTCTACATTTCTCTGTAGAGGTTCCAGCCTTGGGATACTTTTCAGTCTTATGCACATCTTCCACACCCTTTTCTTTGACAGGGCTCTGTGAGACTGCCTGTTTTCCCTTCCTTTTCATCATTCTTTTTGCAATGCTTGGATTGATATTGGCAATAAGATCATTGTCTGAGAACATCTCATCTAAATCAATGACTGGAGGTTCAGTTAAATGATTAGATTCTTCAACTGGTGACTCTTCCAAAATGCTGTCAAAAATGTAGTCATCAGGGACTTTACCAGAGGCACACTTTGCTGGTGATTCTTCAAGAATACTATCAAAAATATAGTCAGCAGAGGCTTTATCAGAGCAACAATTTGCTAGGGACTCCTCAAGAATACTGTCAGAGATCTCATCTTCCTTATCAGCAGAGATTTTATTACAAGCATCATCAACACCTGCTTCAGACTCTTTAACAAAAAGGTCTTCATTATTCTTGGCAGGGAAAGTATCATGATCACCAGATGTCTTGACATTCTCAGTGACATCTGGATCAACTGCTAAACTAGGGCTAACAGACTGACAGTTTAGGGGAATTGAAACCCCAGGAATAGATTGGTCTTCATTGAGAATCCTGGTTACCAATCTAGCAATGGCTATGTGCACAGCCCTAGACTCCTCTGTGTTTACCATTTCTGAGGGAACAGAAGAGGATGGTACAGAAGTCTTATCCATGGGAGATGCTTGAGTTCTTCTTCCATTCCTTGTGCGCAATTTCTTGACTTTTTCTGGGTCAGTAGCTATTGCACGCAATGGTGTAACCCTCTTGACTTGCATGGCTTTGTTTGCTCTAACTTGACCATGGAGGAGACAAGGATCCAGATTCTTGAGATGAAGAGGATGATGAAGACATGTTTCGCTGATGGTTTTTGAGAGAGAGAGAGAGCGAAAATGGCAAAGGGTTTCAGGGTTTCTTTTGAATGAAGAAAGTGTGATACTACTTTCAAAAGAGAAAACTATTATATGTGGGTGTCTCTTCCTATTCTTGGATCTCTTAAAATAAGGATGAAAATACCTAAATAACCCACTTATAAATAATTGAAGTAAACAATCCCTTTTACCCCTTGTTGTAGGCACAGTTAATTGCTACAACTCCTCAAATTGATAACTATCCAATTTGTCCCTTAAAGTCTTAAATTGACCACTCTCAAGAGCTTTAGTAGCAATGTCACAGTACAATGTCATGACATCCTGTATGACATTGTGGTCAGTCAGCATCTGCTTTATCCAGATCATCTTAAAACAGTTTCTCCCAGTTGCTATGTATTCAACTTTAACATTGTATAAAGTTAAGCAGTTTTGCTCATGCGATCCAAAACATGAAATTGTTTCTCAAGAAGGAACATCCATCCACAGGACTTTTACCCAAGTTTTGATCAACACTTTCTCCACTGGTTTTCTTGGACAACTTCAAATGTGGAGGGGTGAGAGTCCTAGTGTGGCTGCCATTATTCAGTCCAAGCTTATTGACATAATTCCTTGCATACTTGCTCTGTGAAAGAAGTGTTGAGCTTTTCATCAATGTGTCTGACATTCCTCCAGATACTATGTTATTAACATAGATGGATGTCACCATGATCTTTTTCCCTCTAACAGAGAGGGTTTCATCCAAGACTCCTCTCATGTATCCTTTGACAGTAAGATACTTGGTTATCCTTTCATGCCAGATCCTAGTACTTTGCTTCAGTACTTTAAAAGTGGTCAGATGTCTAGACATTGAGAAAGACATTCTGATTTCCTGTCCAGCCTCATACTTACCACAGATTCTCCTTTTGTCTATGAACAATCTTGGTATCCTTCTGACTCCCCCTATGGAACTGATCTTTTTCATTCCTCTAAGGTGTGGATGACCAGATACTTGCTGCCACAACTTTACTTCCTCTTCATCTTTGTCTGTAGAACTCGCAGAGGAGAGTGGTGCTCTGATTCCCTTGTAGCGGTTGTCCTTTGATCGACTCCTCTCATAATCACTACTTGATCACCATTGATTACAAGACATTCGGACTTAGTGAAGTGTGAATCCCATATCACATAGTCGACTTATGCTAATGAGATTTGCGGTCAAACCTTTTACCAAAATACTCCATTTAGGCTTGGAACTCGTGCCGGTTTGAGTTTCAATACCTTTGATTTCTCCTTTAGCTCCATCTCCAAAAGTAACAAAGCTGGTAGAATGATGCATAACATCATTGAGAAGATTCCTGTCTCCAATCATGTGCTTGGAACACCCACTGTCAAAGTACCAATCTTTCTTGGTAGACACACTAAGAGAAGTGTTAGCTACTAGAGCAACAGTCTTCTTCTTCCACTGTTGAGAGTATGATACCCTGTTGGTTTTAGACTTCACATAAGACCCTTGATTAGGATATCCATGTAGCCTGTAGCAAAAAGATTTTATGTGACCAAACCTTCCACAATAATGACACCTCCATCTTTGAAACTTTTTGTTCATGTTTCTATGATTTTGATGTTGCACCCAATGTTGTGACATCTGCTTTGACATTGGTCTATTAGGTCTGTTCTTCCTTTTGTTATTGGCAAACTTCTTAGTCTCCACATACCCTGAGGTAGACCTATTCCCTGACTTGTAGTATGACATCTTCTTTGTCATTGACTTCCCAAGTTTGTTCCATTCCTGGTTATTAGCAAATCTTTTACATACCGAGCGGACACATTTCCTGTTTTGGGTTGTGACACCTTTGACATTGTTTTCCTATGTCTCTTCTTTTGATGTCACCAATGGTTTCTTTTCACCACATATCCTAGACCATGCTTATTTCCTGCAGTTTGTCCAAGTCAAGTATTTCTTCCAACTTATCAATACGGATGTCAACATTTTGATGATTTAGACATCGATCAAGTTTGAGTTCAACATTACAATATCACTATTTAGGTGATTTATAGTGGTTGTGTTCTCCTTTTCTCACCTCCAACTTCACATTCTCGACTTCCAACTTCTCAATCGCTTTTTTTCCTCATTTTCGACAAGCTTCACCATTTTATACACGTTTCTGTAGTTTTCAAAGCTCTTCAAATGTCACTTCCTCATCACTAGAATCCATATCGAGTTGTACACTCCAGAGAGACAAATTTGGCACCTTCTTCCTCGATTCACTTCACGAATCACCATCGGACCAAGTGATCATTCCTTTCTTTTGTTTCTTTAGAAAGGTGGGACATTCAGCTCTAATATGTCCAAATCCTTCACATTCATGACATTGGATTTTACTGCCTTGACTTCCTTTTTCCTCTGACTTGGATCTTCTGCTGGAGTCATAAGATCTGCTGATGTCAGATGCAATGTCCTTAACATTTGACCTTGACTTTGGATCAATCCTCCTGATCAGTTTGTTGAACTTTCTTCCAAGCATGGCTATAGCTTCAGATATCTTCTCTTCATCTTCCACCTTGCATCCCTCTTCAGTATTGGATACAAGTGCTATGCTCTTGTTTTTGTTTTTCTTGTCAACAGGTTCACTGATTCTCATCTCAAAAGTCATAAGAGATTCAATAAGTTCTTCAACCTTCAAGGTGCTGATGTCTTGAGCCTCCTTTATTGCAGTGACTTTCATTGCAAATCTCTTAGGCAAGGATCGAGAATCTTTCTCACCACTTCTCTTGACATCTTTTCACCAAGTGCTCCTGAGGCATTGGCAATTTCCAAAATATTCATGTGAAATTCATGAATATTCTCATCTTCCTTCATCTTCAAATTCTCAAATTTGGTAGTGAGCATCTGAAGTCTTGACATCTTCACCTTGGATGTCCCTCATGAGTAGTTAAAGAGTGTCCCAAACATCATTGGCGGTTCACATTGATGGACTAGTCGAAGATGTTCTGTCAATACCATTGAGCAGCATTCAATGCTTTAGAGTTCCTAGAGCTAGCTCTTCTTCCTCTTTACTCCATTCCTCCTCGGGTTTCAAGACAGTGAGTCCCATCTTTCTCAAGCTTGGTGGGATGTTTCCATCCTTTATCGCCAGCTCTCCAAGCTTTAATGTCCACCGATCTTAAGAAGACAACCATACGAGGCTTCCAAGTAATCATAATTAGACCCATCCGAATAGGTGGTCTTCCTCCAAATCCTCCTTCCTTATCCATTACGCGAAACTATTATCCTAGATCTCACCCGAAATAACAAGCGGGTGTGCCTCGATGTCAATTGAAATTCGGCAGCGATCGTGATGTCACGAGAATGTTATGACACACTATCGACACTCTGTTAACAATTTACATAAATATAAATAACATAAAGAACACAATAAGTTGTTTACCCGTTTGTCTAACTACACCTACATCCGGGGCTACCAAGCCAGGGAGGAAATTCACTATTAGTAGAATTAATTCAGGAATAAACCACCAGTTTATCTCCTTCACTTAAAACCTACCCAATGCAACTTCAACCTAAGTCCTACATAGATCTGAGTACCCACTCACTCCCCGTCAATCACAGCAGTGATATCAACCTATTGACTAATTAAATTGTGAAGACACACTTCAATAAACTATCTTGATCTCGCTTCAAAGCTTTCAATCAAGAGACAAACACTCGTGCTTTAATGCTTTGAGTGATAAACTACCCTTACAAACAAATCATAGTCCAATGCACTTATCAATTGATAGTTGTTTGGCTCACAAGAGAAACTAGAATTACAAATACCAACTGTTACTAATCCTAACAGTACACAAAAACAAGCTGCTATCTCTTCAATACATTCCAAGGGCGCAACACAGTTGTAAGGGTTGAATTCTTTTATAGAAGCGATCCGAAACTTCATTTGGGCTTCCATAAAGATAGCTAGGGTTCACTTAATTTAATCCTAAAACATGGTCTTTTCAACAACCAATTTAGGTTTAATTAAGATTAACCTAGCAGCCACGTGAGCATGCTTTCTAATAACGAAAAAACAATATTTAGCACCAACAAACTTCTTGAAAAATCTCAGAACAAACAGTTCTCGAGAAGAATGTCATAACATACATTATGACATCGATATTTTCTGAATTTCCAACACGACTTTAGCTTCGGTTCTGAAATGTCTTTTAACATCCTTAGCAGGTAGGATTTATCTTCAATCTCTGAATGTCATGACATCTATCATGACATTGCTAAAGCCTAGTTTTACCAAAAATAATGCCAACTTAAAAACACTAACAATATGTATGTTCATTTTTACAAGGAATGTAAAAAATTCAACTACGAGATCTGTGCCCACTTTGTTATTTCCCTTTCCCAGCAACTATATACATGCCAATCTTCCTATCTTTCTTTGAGAGACTGAAGATTGGTTCATGAGTATATAGTAGCTTTATGCAGCATAAAAGATCTCAGGGCAATAAAACTAAGTACTAAAATAGGAATACCTTAATCAAGAAGCAAACATTAAGCATCAAGACAACAACTGGCCAAGATATGAACATGACAAAGGCACATGGGCAAAGAATCTAAACGAAAATAAGAAATGGGCAACTTAAGATTTTAGCAATGCTAGGTACCGGATCTCCTGGCTGAGAGTTGAAGTCACCGGCCACAATCACTTCAGGTGTGCATTCAAATCTATCAGATACCAGTGTTTTAAACTGTGACAGGCGAGATAGAAGATATTTAGCTTGTGCAAGTTTGACATCAGCCCACTCAGGATTCCTGATACAGAAATTTGTATATAATTAATAATTCCTTAGCTGAAGTTATGAAAACCCATATTCACATAACTCAATCCACATGAAGTCAAAAATTCATTTCAACTCAACAGATGAGAAAGAACAAATTCGGAAGTCACTTCAGTACCAATATATATGCGTGTTGGCTACAATAAGAAATTGATGAGGGGGGCCTTTGAATTTGAATGCAGCTAAAATTCCAACACAATCACGCTTTAGCCTCACACGAGGATCATTCGGATCTCCACGATCCTCTGTACCCGATTTAGGTCCTGCATCAGAAAACCAGTTAATGAAGAAGTAGAATGTTCGTAAGTCTGTAAAAGTGATAGAAAAATCTCACTTTCTGTGCTAAAACAGTCAATGAAGCAAAAGATACTAGAGGGGGAAAAAAACAGAAGAAAATGTATCCAAGGAAGGAAAGCAAGAGAACAGCAGCAATATCAAATATCAATGACGTAACAGAAAGTAAGTTTTGATTTGACAAGTTTATCGGAAAAAAATATGTAAGAATACCTAAACAGTACAAGGTCAACAATAATTAAGATATGAAAATCCTTGTTGTTAAGAATAGAATTATATACAATAAACAGAATCATTTCATTTCTATTTGCATTTACCAGAATTGGTCGCAACATCCTCTTGTTTATCTAGCTGTATTGTTTTGACACTGTTGTGTTCATCGTCATTTGAAGAGTTCCCGTCTGGAATTGTCTTTACAAGATCATTGTATTCAATTTTTTCCTCCAAAACCAACTCTGCACTAAACAGCACAGGGTAAGAATAAATTTCAATGGAGATTACAGGTAACAGACCAAAAGAGCACTAATGAAGATTTAATGACATTCATTCCATTGTTTTGAAAAATGAAAAAAATTGCAAGAATTAACCCCAAAAGGAAAGAAGGGAAAGACAGGGTACAGAAAAAGATAACCATAGTAGCCCAAATACCAATTAACTGATAACAAGCAAAACCCAAGAGTGCCATTAGCCATTTAAAAAAAGCAAGAGTGCCATTATTGCTTAATTCAATTAACACGCATGAAACTACATTCAGATTTTTGTTATTCATTTATCAGTTTATCTGCTAACCAAATTTTTAGGAAAAATATCAAATAAGTGGTCATGGAATGGAAATATTATAATAGTAATATTTGAATCCCTTCCTAGCTTAACTCACAATCAATAAAACACAAACTTTTGGCTCTTGGATTAGCAAATTTATTATAGTTAAGCATATATCCTTGCTAAGGTTTTTCATAAATTTTGGGTATTTTGCAGAACTCAGCCTCACAAAATTTTCTTAAATGTGACGACTTTCCAAACCTTATAAGCACTAGTTACATCATACTCTAGCTTACGTGGGACTCTTAACTTACCCTCTTACACTTTGTATTGGACATCCAAAACATGGATCGATGGGGTGGAATGAGAAGGATCTCAACACATCCCTTCTATTGGAATAATAGAGATCTCATCCGAATAATAATCTATAACAGGCTCTGATACTATTTTATAATATGAGTTTTATGACTGACTTAAACCTACAAAGTTGACTTATAAGGTGAGAAGAACTAAAATCTCATAAACACTACTTAAACCATATCTTTAGTCAACGAAGGATTCTCTTAAACCACACTAGCAAACTCATTGCAATCCTTTATATTGCATAAAATTCCGATCAGATAAAACTAATGAAACCGCGAGCAGAGACATCAAAAACCATAACATCCAGATCCACACCGTTTTCCAAACCTAGACCCTAACCTCTTGACAACTCAAGGATTATATCTCCAGTAACTCTATAGTCTATACAAAATCTACATTATAAACCGGTCTATATAAAACTACAATTTTATCGAGTGTTGCAAAAAAGTCGTACGCACAGTTCATCCTTGTAAAATATCCCACATCCATCACGCTTTTTCTCTCCACTCCTCTTAACGTAAATTGAAGAATATCCCAACTCCTCCATCTTTCCTTTGTAAAAGCTATCAAACTCATCAAGTTCCTGAAATAAATCACCGTAACAAAGAACACTATTCAAAAGGAAGTAATCAACTAACCGAAAGTCGATAAAATTCAAGATCAAACAAAAGATAAAAAAAAAAACCTGCAGACAGAAAAAATCAGCTCCCAAGTTCTTAAGAACATCTAAAACCGAGTTGGAACGACGACTCCATCTGAAGTAAGAAAAATCAGTAATTACAGTTAAAATTCAATTACTATGCTGTGAGTATTTAAATTCAAAATTGAAGATGAAAAGTTACTTGAGAGACGAACGAGGAGAGTATGGGAAAATAATGCTCTTGACATAAGCCTACATTACAAAAATATTTACAAAAAAATGCTAATTAATTATAAATAGTGAAATCGTAAAAAATATGAGAAAATAGCTACGAAGCACATACGCACTGAATATGAAATATTGTCTCGACACTGACGACGCTGGTAATAATTTGAAAAAATAAATAAAAATGTCACTGCATGTGTTAGATACCGATACGGACACGCCTTTTCTTAGAGATGTTAGTACATAGAAAAATAGCATACCTGAGCCAAAATGTTATAGGAAACAAGGCTGAATCTGAAACCTAAATTAAAAAATAAAAATAAAATAAATGGAATTGGATTATATAATAGTATGATAAGTTAGAAGCAAAGGATGAAGAACGTGATAATTACCATCAGGTATAGTTCTGGAATGTATATCAGTGGCTTCAAGTGAAATAAATTTGGGAAATTTTGGTGGAGTTGGTGAAGAACTCATTCTCTTCACAACACTAGACGCAGTCAAAGTAAATTGAAATGAATAAGCTGGTTTGAAAATAATCAGTTAATTGAATTAGAATGCGGTGGAAATGAATAAATACCTAGATGCGGAGAGGGAAGGAGAAAGCGCAGCAAGAGATTTTAGCATATTCTAGTCGTGTGCATTTGTGTGTAAGACCAGACGAACCTCGCAGCGCAGTTTTTTTGTGACTCTTCAAAAGGTTACTTCTCCCACCCTAATCTTTACAAACGTTTTTAAAATTCGGAATTTTATTTCCGCATCAAATTCACACTCTTTTCATTACTAAATTAGTTAAACTCTAATTTTTTTTTAAGAAAACTAATGTTGAAATTTATCAAAGCGAGGTTTTAATAAAAAACTAGTAGAAAATTTGTGCGTCTGCACGGGTAAATTCATTCTTAATTTAGATCATTCGACATTCGATAGAGTTTGGTTGTTGTTGATATATAATTGTTATTATAAAATCATCAATAACTTTAAATATTTATAAATATTTTATTGATTAAAATATTTATAAAAAAAATATTGTGGTGGCAGTAACCAATGAAATAAAATATATTTCAATAATATAATTCACAAAAGTTGATAAAATTTTCAAATATCACTCTCATCTCATCTCATGATTCTTTTCTCGTATATTATGAACTCCTAGGACAATGCCTAACATGTATATATAATCATAAAACACATTAGTGCTATAAAAATATAGCAATTTCTCTTATATTTGGATTATTTGGATTATATTAATATGTTTGAAACTTACTTGCATTTTTTGTCTTTTGTTCAATTTCTAATTTGCATAATTTTTATAATTATTGTTTTTTTCAATTTTCTGCTACTTTTATGTTCAGAATCGGAATTATATTTCCGATTTAGAGCTGAAATTATATTGCGACTTTAACACAAATATTTTAAAAAATAATATGTATCAGAAATATACTTTCAATTTTAAAATGACTTTATGAAAAATATATAATGTTTAATTTCCTACCACGAGATGATTTAAGAAACTCTCTTAAAAAAATTAGTTATATATAGAAATGATGTATTTTTCAATTACTATTTTTGTTTGGAAAAAAAAGTATCTTCTAAATATATCTATCTAGGTTTTAAATTTCAACGATGAAATGATTATTAGTTGATTGATTGATTTAAATTACATGTAAATTGAATTGATGAGAGATGCTAAGACAATGAAACCACATTCTCTTAACCAATAGGACTTGCGGGGCCAATCAACAAAAAATAAAGCATTTCTCAGTTCTTAAATTCATTGGTTCCGCTTCCACTTGTTTGCTAGTGCAAAAGAAATTGTTATTTTATTTAATGGATAATATTAACAAGTGCACTTAGAGCACCTATATCTATCATATATTCATACTCCATTTGAGTTCTTTAAATGAGACTCATTTAATTTTTTATATTATTTTACACTTCTAATTATTTAAACAACTCATATATATTTTCTAAATATCCATACAATCTATTAAATGGATCTCATTAAACCCCACAATATATCTCACAATACATCTATTGTTGGTAGTTTTTGAAAGAAAAAAAAATAAAAAAGTTCAAGTTAAAGTGTAGGAGCGTGCTTTAGTTTGAGTGCGTTGCGTCATTCAGTTTAGGAATGAAAAAATAAGTGAATTATCTATCAACTTCTGACACAGTTTCTTTAAAAACTGTGTAGAAACTCCAAACAACACCCGATAATCATGCTCTTAGAATACACCTTAAAAATTATATAATTAAAAGAATTTAAGTATATCATAATTATATTTAAAATTTAAAAAAATTTAATATTAATACGTACCTTCTAAAAGAATATTTTTAGATATAATTTGTTAACTTGTATATTTAAAGCAAATGTTAACATTTGTCTTATTTAATTTATTGTATTTAATAAGATTTTAAACTTTTGTGAATTGAGAATGGTATCATCGAATGACTACGTTATTATTATTATTATTATTTTAATAAAAAGGAGGGTCTAAGCCTAAAAGAAAACACAATTATTCAAGAACAATCAAAGAAGAAACAATTCCACTATAATCGGTAACTAGAGACGATTTTAAAAATTAAGGAGTTTTTGTATATATGATGATCTCTTTTTCCAAACAGCCCTTCTTTGCCAGACAATTTGTGCAAGAGTTTGCTCCCCGATAAACATGCGAGATAGTCACCACTTCAAAGTAACACGTGGTTTCTATGATACGACGATGAATATTGACACAATCCAAATGTCTCACCTTCCCCTATTTGATAGCTTTGTCAACTACCATAGAGTCCACATTAACTTCCACTTGTTTATAGCCTAACAAAAGGATTAATTTCAAACCTTTCAACACTCCCAAAAATTTTGCCAAATTTACAATACTATCACCTACAAACTTTGTGAATCCCCCTTCCAAGCATCATTGTAATCTCAAAGAACCACCCCCCACCCACAACCAGCAATGTTATCAAACTTTCTGGCACCATCTGTATTTAACTTGATCATGCTTGTAATTGGAGGTTTCCAACCTATAATTTGGTTACTTCTATCTTCATCACTTGCAGTTTTAAACAGCTTCAAGGCTTGCTTGTAGTCTTCATCTCTCTTCAAGATATGCATTATCGGTCCAAAGGTCTCAAGTAATCATCATTATGTTCCTCCAAGTTCCTCCATGAACAAATGACATGACACACTATTATCCAAGTGTTACTCCAGCCATTATTGGAATGGCCATTATAGTTAAGACTCAAACGAATCCAACTCTCCATGTCAACTCTGAAAAATTCTCCAAGTAAATCACTAGGCACCAAAGAGTTCCTATCATGTTTAAGAATCCACATGAATGTCTTGCATCTTTCCAGAATCGAGGCTTTCCAGATTTTATTACAATCTCCATCAATATCATCAAAGTTGTAACTTTCTACCTCCTTGAACATTTCCTTAATCAAAAAATCATCATTATTCGTACCTGCAAAACATAAGATGTCAGTACATTACTCCATGGTCAGAGACACGCAAGCTTTCAACTTACCAATCCAATGGTCCGGCAGCCAGTTCTCAAGAATGTGGAAATTCCAGTCTCCATGATCGTTTACCAAGTCACAAACTCTATCCCTTCGAAGAACATCAGGGACTATGATATTAGTATCATCCAAGATAATCTCCCGCCCTAACCATTTATCATCCCACGCCCGGAAATTTTACCCATCCCTAATAATCCACGTTCCAGTTTCAAGCATAATTGGAATGGTTTTGACAATATCCTTCCACGAGCTCGAGTATGTGGCCCCTGCCTTCAAACAATCTCTAATGTCAACAATTTTATACTTTCTCCTCATAACTTTGCACGAGATATCATAGGAGTTGTTGTATATATGCCAACCAAGTTTCATCAGACAAACTTGATTCAAGACATCTAGGTCTCTCAGACCATCTCATCCTAATTGTTTTGGTAGTGTAACCTTATCTCATGCAATGTCATGCAAATTTCTTTTCTCATCTGTATCCCCCCACACAAGATTTCTTTGAAAACCATGAATTGCATCAATGCAAGTGTTGGGAAATTTTTTTGTCATCATTGGATACAAAGGAATGGCTTCAATAACACTTTAGGCCAAAGTGATTCTCCCTTCAAGAGTTAGATTATTTTTCTTCCAACAATTAAACTTAGCAGCCACTTGCTCCGCTATGTAGTGAAAATCATTGCTTCTCAACTTCTTCCCATTTAGAGGGACTCCTAAGTATTTAACAAAATTATTGGTTCTCCTAAAGTTCGAGATATGTTGCAACTTAACTTGCATACTTTTGCTCACGTTATTGGAAAACATGATGTTAGTCTTTTCTTGGCTAATCTCTTGACCAGAAATTTTACAAAACACATCAAGAGTCTTCATAACATAAAACATCTAGGCTTTTGTGGCTTCTCCAAAGATCAAAAGATCATCCGCAAACATAAGATGTGAAACAAAAATTCCATGCTTCCCTAATTTCACACCTTTCCATCTTACGCCCGTTACTTATTATTCTATTAAATGGGAGAGTTTATACATGCATAACACAAACAGATAAGGTGAAATAGGGTCACCCTGTTAGATTCCTCTTTTGGGGCGAAAGAAGTCATTCCTAGTTCCATTCCAATTCACATTTGTCTCAACACTGGAAATAGAATGCATTATCACATTCACCATTTTATCTGGAATTTGAATTTCCTACAAAGTCCTTCAAATAAACTCGCAGTTGTCATACCCCAAAATTCTCCCTCTTACTTCTCAAGACATCACATACATCCATACTCAAGGATTTCACAAGGGTCGACCAGACAAACCCTCTCCTAGGCAATCAATCCAAACTAGGGTTTCGCAATTCTCAGATCAAGGTGGTTCCCAACATCTCCAAGGGTCATCATGCCTCATCATATACTTCAAAGAATCTCCATGTCAAGTTTCAAGCCTTACAAGTCAAGTTTCCTCAAATAATTGCTCAGATGGTTGAAAATCAGTTGTATTGGGCAAAAAGTCAATTGTGGTCAACATACAGTCAAACTTCATGATTTTTGGTCAACATCCATATTTTGAAGTGATATTCATCATTTGATCAAGGTTTGATCATGATTCATCAAGAAAACTCAAGATTTGATCAAAAGTCAAACTTTCCAAATTAGGGTTTTTTAAGGAAAAGTCAATAGAACTTTGACCAGGCATAACTTTCTCATACTTTATCAAAAAAAATTCCACCACAACTCATTTTGAAGAGAATTCAATTCTCTACAACTTCATGTTTCACAAGCTTGGTCAGAAAATGCTTCATTTGGAAGATATGGATCAAAACATTAGAGGTCCTTTTCAAAGTCAACAAAAAGTCAACTTTTTGTAAAGAAGTGTTATTGAGCATGGAAACTTCAATTGAGATGAAACCAAAGAGGTTGTTTATAGGACATCTAGAGCTTTCCAAAAAGTCCAAGAACACCCAAAAATATTAAAAATTGAGCAAGATACACCTTGCACAAGTTGAGCATTTTTGAAGAGGTGCACAAAGAAAAATACTTGACAAAATCCAATTTTTTCCAAATGGGCTTATAATTTTATGATCCAAACTTGATCATAATATTATTTATGACCTCTTGATGCCTTGCCACGGCCTTTTCCTATTTTCTTGATTTATTTTTGAATTTAAAAGCATTTAATTCAATTTTAAATTAAATAAAATATGAAAACAAGGTGTAAAACAAGTTGGGTTGAATTTCTATCAATCTTGAGGACCAAGGAAGCCCACAAGACATGCCAATTTCGTGCAAGCTCATACAAGGAAGAGAAAATCAAATTTTGGAAAGATTTGATGGAAATTAACAAGAAAATATTTTTGCATTCAAAGCCATATCTTTTTTCATTCTTTTTGATCAAATCTCTTGCATTATAAATAAACAACACATTCACAAGACCAAAGGACAAAACCCTAGCCTCATGAAGCAACCCTAATTTCTCAAAAATTCTTACAAAGTTGCAATTTTCGAATTTTGTTTTTCAGCAGATTTCAATCAAAACCAAGCATCCTATTGCCTTCCTGAGCATTCCAGGAGTTGATCCCAGCCTTTACACGAAGCCAGGGCATCCCAGAACGTGAAAACCACATAGCTCCGGTTTGGTAAAGTTCTTGTTTTCGAATTCTTAAATTTATGCGTTGCTGATTGATTTGATGCATCCACATGTGTTTCTATATGTCATTAGAACAGGTTTGATACCTTACATGCAAGCTCTAACGCAGGAATAATGAACTGCCATTGCTAGGGCAGTTTGTGTTATTTTCTTCGAAACTCATCATACAGGCGTTTTCAAGCCAAAACGAGGACACCATTGAACTCGCATGGGTCGAATTAGGGGGGTAGGGTCCCTCTTTGCTCTTTATTTGCTTTATTTTGCAGGTTTCATGTTGGAGGTCGCCGGAGAAGACGACCGGAGCCCTAGCTCCGGCGTCGCTTACTCGGTTAACTCTGTGATACGGTGAACTGACTTTATAGGATTTTTGTATCCAAATGTGCGGATAGCAAGAGTCGCCACCGACTTTTATTTTTATCCAATTAAGGGAAGGTAAAAGTAACAGAAAAAGACCTTCGTTAGATTCTGAGTTCGGAGAATGGTTATGAAAAGGAAGGTATTAGCACCCTTTCCATCCGTAGTTATCTACGGGCTCCTAGTTGCTCTAGATCACTTTTTAAAATTGCTTTCTGTGTGTTTGACAAAAATGTTTTGAAAGAGGCATTTCGCTTTGACTTTGTAATGACTCATGTGGGAGTGTATACAAAGTGTTCGGAAATGTTTTTGTTTTGAAAAGAGATTGAACTTTGAAAAAAAAGTGTGTGGTGTGAAAAGCATTTGATTTAGAGCAAGCAACTAAAAGACTTATTTACCCACTCAGAATTGGTCGTTTTCGTACTTCTACGTTCCTTTAGAATAGCGCTAGCCATACCATTAGTTAGTAGGTAGCTCCATTCGTTGGATGTAAGCGGGACATTCGAAGGGACATCGGATGGTCATAGAAGGCAACTTGTAGGAAATATCCTAGCACATTCGAAGGGACTATCATCATTTTTCGTAGGCGACAATCGAGGGTCAAGATCATGTATTCGGAGGCGACATCGTGGGTCTTATGATCTGTGTATCGAAGGGACTATGATGATTTATTTGGAAGGCAACGGTGCTAGAATACCTCTACGTTCGAGGGGACATGACCATTTTGAATCGAAAGGCATCGAGAGAGAATTACCCAAAGGGGTGCGTGTGTGAGAGAAGTGTGTTGATTTCAGAATATGTTATCTTGAAAATTAGTGGGCTATGTCCAATTATTATCTTGCCATACACGCCTAGTTACTAGCAATTTATGGGGTGCGGAAATTAAAATGCGGAATGTAAAGATGCGGAAAGATAAACCTACGCTATTACATGGCTTTGGAGCAGATACATAATTTAAACTTGCGGAAAATAAAAAAAACCTAGATTAAACTATTACAACCCATGGACAATTACATTATTGGAAAAATAAAACGATAAAAGAAAAACGTCCGAATCGGAGCAACCTGTGAAAGAATAAGAGATCGGAAAATGCAATATGAATCGAACAAGAGAAAAAATGTTAGAAAAATGCAATTTTTAATATGAGAAAATTAATATATGCTGGAAATAAGATAAATAAGTTAAAATAATTTTTTGGGATTTTTTGGAAAAGATTTAATAATTAAAATGCAATTAAAAGTGAATTAAATGCAAAAATTAAAAAATAAAATAAATATGCATGCAAAAATAATATTTTTTAATTTATTAAATTAAATAAAGATTTTTATGAAAATAATGTAAAAAGAAAAAATGTTTTTGGTAATTTTTTAATGCTGAAATAAAATCATGAAAAGAATTAAAATTGAATGGAAATATTAAAATAGAAAATATATGAAAATATGAAAATAATGCAAGTTTTTGGAAAAAGATGAAAACCGGTGCCCATAGGGATCGAACCCATGACCCTGGAGCGAAATCTCAAGTCCACAAGCCTTGACCAACTGAGCTGTAGTGTTCTACTGTTTGGAAACGGAGTGAGTGGGCTAAGACACGCGTCGTCCCCTGGCTTCTTCGTTCTCGCGCCAGACTTCATCTCCTACCTTTTGAATTTTTGAAACTTCAGCGTCGGCTTTTTCTCGACGCTACAGGCCCTGGCTACATGGAAAATCAAGCACAAGTAATATAAATGCATTGTAAATACATGGTTCGATTCCAGACATCGTTCCGAGTTCATTGGTCATGGTCTCATGGTCCAATTTTTCCTGTTTAGAGAAACCCTAATTCGATACCAGGAACCCTAACAATGGCAATACGAGTCCTAAGCCATGGAAACTCAATCAAACAACCCAGATCGCTTGCAATCTTCCTACTAATCACAAAAACAACAACCAAATGTGTTAAAATGCATGAAAAGTAATCGAATTTGGAAAAAAGATGAACAAACCGAAATCGTATTTCTTGATTCTGGATGTATTTTGGCAATTTAAGTATCTGGAATCACTCCTGGGGTATCAAGGAATGTGTTTGACACCTCAAAACCGATTGAAACGAGCTGGAACAAGGATTGCCAATTGCTTCAAGAACACGATTTCTTTGAGTTTGGATTAGGGTTTCTGAGCCAATTTTTTCGTTCTCTCTTGATAGGTATGCATCAAGTATATATGCTGGATGGATTTGGGATTGAATTTGGAAAGAATTGATCAACATTCAATGGAAATCAAATTTGATATTCTCATGAAATCAAATTTTCAAATTTTGTCCAATTTCAATCCAATCTTGCCAAATTTGATCTAATTTCGAAATTGCTGGCATTTATGGGTTGATTGGATCACAAGAAAGCAATAAAAATCAATCTTCCAATTAATTTTGATTTTATAATTTATTTTAAGATTTAATTTGCATTTAAATAAATAAATTACAAATTAAATAGAAAAATAAATCAAAAATTCGTGGCATTGGGCTTGGATATTCCTAATTGCATGAGGAACAAGTTAGGATGAAGAAAAAATAGGCCCATTTGCAAAAGATTTGATTTTTTGAAGTATCTCTCTTTGTGCATTCTTCCAAAATTGCCCAACTTGTGAATGGTGTAACTTGCTCAATTTTCCACATTTTTGAGTGTTCTTGGACTTTTTGGAAAGCTCTAAGAGTCCTCTAAACAATGTCTTTGGTCTCATCTCAATTGGAGTTACCATGCTCAATATATCTTCAAAACAAAAAGTTGACTTTTTGTTGACTTTGAAAATGACCTGTAATGTTTTGAGTTATTCCTCTCAAATGAAGCATTTTTTGGACATTCTTGTGAGGCATGAAGTTGTAGAGAATTGAATTTCCTTCAAAACAAGAGGTGGTGGAAAAATTTCTGAGAAAGTATGAGAAAGTTATGATCAGTCAAAGTTCAGTTGACTTTTCATCTAGAAACCCTAATTTAGAAAGTTTGACTTTTGGGCAAATCTTGAGTTTTCTTGATGAATCATGATCAATCCTTGATCAAATGATGAATGTTACTTCAAAATGAGGATGTTGACCAAAATCGAAGTTTTGATCAGATATTGACCACAGTTGACTTTTTGTCCAATACACCCGATTTTCAACCATCTGAGCAATTGCCTGAGGAAACTTGACTTGTGAGGCTTGAAACTTGACATGGAGAATCTTTGAAGCATATGAGGAAGCATGAAGACCATTGGAGATGTTGGAAATTCATCTTGACTTGAGAGATACCAAACCCTAGTTTGGGTTGATTGTCTAGGAGAGAGTTTGTCTGATCAACTCTTGAGGAATCCTTGAGCATAGATGTATGAAATCTCTTAAATAGATGGAGGGCAAATTTTGGGGTATGACAGACTCAAGCAAGGCTGGCGTGGCGCTATGGAGCGATCTGATTTGTTCTCACGTTATAAACTGGGCCCCGCGTTTGACTGTGTTTGGAAATTCAAAAATATGACACGTTATCATTTATAAACAATTGTTTGCAGGTCTAAAACAACTGGCACACTTGGCTCAGTTGGTAACGCGTGTGTTGGTTTATCCAAGAGGTCCTGGGTTCGATCCTGGCTTCCAGCATTTCTCTTTTATCACTTTTCCAAACTAACTTTTCTTTTCATATTTTCTTATTTTTTCTTATTCAATTTAATTTATCTTCAAATAATTTTCTCATGCATTTAAAAATCACCAAAAATATTTTCCTTTTGCATTTTTATCAGAAAAATACTTATTTAATTTTTGACATAAAAATTAATATTTTTGCATGCATATTTTAATTAATTGTTAATTAACCATTAAATTGACTTTTAATTGCTTTTCCTTATCAAAAACAATCCAAAAAATTATCCTATCATCTAATTATCATTGCCAACCCAAAAACATTTTTCTTCATTCAAAACTTTCTTTTACTAACGTATTTTTCTCTTATGCGGATTTCTTATACTTTCCGATTATTATGTATCTACTTACAGGTTGTAATAGTTAGGATTTATTTTCTCGCATTCTTTTCCAATATTATGTAACTGCTCATGGGATATAATAGTTTAATTAGGATTTACTTTCCGGACTCCTACTATGTAACTGCCCCAAAGCCATGTAATACCGTAGGACATTTACTTTTCCGCACTTTACTTTCCGCAATTTACTTTATGCACGCTATAAACTGCTAGTAACTAGGCGTGTATGGTAAGATAAAAATGAACATAGATCACTTCTAATTGCAAGATAAAATATCTGAATTTGACACACTCTCTTCACACATGCACCCCTTAGGGTAATTCTCTCTCGTTGCCTTTCGAATAAATGGTCAAGTCCCTCGAACGTAGAGGTATCCTAGCACCTTTACCTACAAACATATCATCATAGTCCCTTCGAATCAAAGATCATGAGTCCCTCGACGTGGCCTACGAAAACATGATCTCGTCCCTCGATTGTTGCCTACGAAAAGTGATGATCGTCCCTTCGAATGTGCTAGGATACTCCTACAAGTTGCCTTCTATGACCATCTGATGTCCCTTCGAATGTCCCTTTACATCCAACGAATAGGGTTACCTACCAACTAATGGTATGGAAAGCACTATTCTAAAGGAAAGTAAAACAACACGAAAACGACCATTCTGAGTAAGTAATAAGACTTTTAGTTGCTTGCTCAATCAAATACTTTTCACACCTCACACTTTTGTCAAAGTTCAAACACTTTTCAAAAATAAAACATTTCTGAACACTTTGTATACATTCCAACGTGAATCATTACAAAGTCAAAGCGAAATGCCTTTTCAAAACATTTTTTTCAAACACACAGAAAGCAATTTTTAGAGATGAGCTAGAAGCAACTAAGAGCCCGTAGAAAACTACGGATGGAAAGGGGTGCTAATACCTTCCCTTTTCATAACCTCCTCCCTTACTCAGAATCTAACGAAGGTCTTTTTCTGTTCTTTTCACCTTCCCTTAATTGGATAAAAGAAAAGTCGGTGGCGACTCTTGCTATCCGCAACATTTGCGATAAAAAGCAAAACAAATTCCAAAGTCAGTTCTCTCACTGTATCACAGCAGCTCAACTTATCATAAGCTTTAGATAGATCCACTTTAATGGCAAAAGCTCCTTTTTTTCCCTTTCATTCTCTCCATAGAGTGCATTGCCTCTCTAACTATGATGATGTTTTCATGAATAAGCCTCCCCGAGACAAAATTGGTTTGGAAAGAAGTAATTAGATTATCCATGTGCTTCTTTAATCTACCCACCACAATCTTGCTTAAAACTTTATAAATAGTGTTGCATAGAGAAATTGGTCGGAATTGAGACACCATACTAGGGTTTTCAGTTTTCGTAGTGAGGCAAATATTAGTTCTGTTGATATGATAAATGTCACCCGGCTTCTCCCACAAATTGATCACAAAATCATAAACACTAAGACCCACCACATCCCACGATTTTTGGTAGAAACCAATAGAAAAGTCATCTGGAATATGGGTCTTCCAGGCTTTTATGTCAACAAAAAGCATAAAAGACATTCTAAAGTAGGCCTAAGAAAGCGCTTTTTCATAAAAAAGGGCTGCTAAAAGCCTACTTAAGAAAGCGCTTTTTAGGAAAAAGTGTTGCCTTAGGTATACCTGCAAAAGCGTTTTTGCCTAAACAAAAAGCGCTGCTAAAACCTATAGCAGCGCCACCTATTGAAGCACTTTTAGGCGCTTTTAAAGGCCAAAAAAAGCGCTTTCGTAGGTCTTTTTTGGTGTAGTGTCTTAAGGTTTCAAACCTTAACTGCTGGTCTGGGAGTGCTAGATAAAGGATACACCAAGGTTGATCATGTAAAGAAAATCATCAGAAGCTTACCTAGAAGATGGGCACCAATGGTGACAGCCTTCACAGTTTCAAAATATTTGAGCGCTATATCCTTAGAAGAACTCATCAACGTGCTGAGAAGTCATGAAATAGAGCTTGATGAATTTGAGCCTCAAAAGAAAGGTAAGTCAAATGCTTTGAAATCTACTAAAAAATCTGATGTTAACGTTTTTCAGGCTGAAGATGGAAGCTCTAAAGATTCAAAGTCAGAAGAAGATGAGTTATCTATGCTTTCCAGAAGGATAAATCAAATATGGAAACACAGGCAAAAGAAGTTCAGAAACCACAGAAGATCTGAAGATAGAGGAGAATCTTCTAGACATAAGAAATTCAGTAAAAGAAACATCATGTGCTATGAATGCAAAGAACCTGGACATTTTAGAAGTGAATGTCCCAAGCTGCAGATAGAAAAACCAAAGAAAAGGTTTCAGAAGAAGAAAAGAATGATGGACACATGGGACGACTCAGAAGATGAGCATGCCAACCTAGCTTTCATGGCCACAACAGAAGATGACTCAGGCTCTGAATCAGAACCTGATGAGTTATTCTGAATTCTCTCGTGCTGAACTGGTAGGTAGTCTATCAGAACTTCTGTAAAATAATAGTCAGCTCAAGATCAAATACAAGAAACTTAAAAAGAGTCTTGTATCTGAGATTGAACAACTCAAAGTAGAAAATGCTGAACTTAAAGAAAATAACATTAAACTTAAAGATGATTTTCAAAAATTTCAAAAAATCCCTAGTTTAGATATTGCTTCAAGTTCAAAATATATTCTTAAAGAATATGACTATAGATTTCAAAAGTTTCTGACTAAAAGCAAATATAGAAGAAAGATGGCTTCAATGATCTATGGAGTTAGTAGAAACAGCAGAAAGGGAATTGGATATGAAACTCCCAGAGGGAAAGAAGCATATCAACCCAAATTTGTTGATAAAATGACTATCACATACAAACCATTATACAAACAATTCAGTTATGGTCACACACATGATATAAAATAAACTTCTCATTCTGAAAGATTTTATGTTAAACCAAGGTTCAAACAGAACCTTAGAAACTCTAACCAGAAAGATATAGGTACCTAAAGAAGAAATAATTTATGTTGCAGATGTCCTTAACAGTGAAGTTGAAACACCAATCATGGTACCTGGACTCTGGATGCTCACGACATATGACGGGAATAAGGTTTATGTTCCAAAGCCTGGAACTTAAACCTGAAGGTGAAGTAAAATTTGGAAGTAACCAAAAGGGAAGAATCATTGGTTCTAGAACCACTGGAAACGGTAACCTTCCCTCTATCTCTAATATTTTGTTAGTAGAAGGATTAGCGCATAATCTATTGCCCATAAGTCAATTAAGTGACAATGGTTATGACATTATCTTTAATCAAAAGTCATAGAGCTGTAAGTCAAAAGGATGGGTCAATCCTCTTTTCTGGAAAGATAAAGAACAACATTTACAAAATTAATCTTTTTGATTTAAAATCACAAAATGTAAAATGTCTTCTGTCAGTAAATGATGAACAATGGGTCTGACACAGAAGATTGGGACATGTTAACATGAGAAAAATTTCTCAAATTAACAAACTCAATCTGGTCAGAGGACTTCCTAATTTGAAGTTCAACTCAGAATTTCTGTGTGAAGCTTGTCAGAAGGGAAAGTTTTCAAAACCTTCTTTTAAATCTAAAAATGTTGTGTCTTCCTCTAGGCCATTAGAACTTCTGCATATTGATCTATTTGGCCCAGTGAAAACTGCATCCATTAGAGGCAAGAAGTATGGATTGGTCATTGTAGATGACTACAGTAGATGGACATGGGTAAAGTTCTTAAAACACAAGGATGAGTCACATTTTGTGTTCTTTGACTTTTGTAACCAAGTTCAAAATGAAAAAGAGTTTAGAATCATAAAGGTTAGAAGTGATCATGGTGGTGATTTTGAAAATCAATTTTTGAAAAATATTTTAAAGAAAATGGAATTTATCATGATTTCTCTTGTCCTAGAACTCCCCAACAAAATGGAGTTGTATAATGAAAGAATAGAACTTTACAAGAAATGGCTAGAACTATGATCAATGAAACCAATATGGCTAAACACTTCTGGGCAGAAGCTGTGAACACAACGTGTTATATTCAGAATAGAGTTTCTATAAGATCTATTCTTGAAAAGACTCCCTATGAATTGTGGAAGGACATAAATCCCAACATTTCTTATTTTCATACATTTGGATGCACTTGCTATATTTTAAACACTAAAGAACATATGAACAAGTTTGATTCTAAAGCACAGAAGTGTATTCTACTTGGATACTCTGAATGCTCAAAAGGCTATAGAGAGTACAATATAGAAACTATGATTGTTAAAGAATCAATCAAAGTAAGATTTGATGATAAGCTTGGCCAACAAAAGCCAAAGCAGATTGAAAATGTTGCAGGTGTCATACCCCAAAATTTGCCCTCCATCTACTCAAGAGATTTCATACATCTATGCTCAAGGATTCCTCAAGAGTTGATCAGACAAACTCTCTCCTAGACAATCAACCCAAACTAGGGTTTGGTATCTCTCAAGTCAAGATGAACTTCCAACATCTCCAATGGCCTTCATGCCTCCTCATATGCTTCAAAGATTCTCCATGTCAAGTTTCAAGCTTCACAAGTCAAGTTTCCTCAGACAATTGCTCGATGGTTGAAAATCACAGATTGGACAAAAGTCAATGTGGTCAACATACAACAAACTTCATAATTTTGGTCAACATCCTCATTTTGAAGTTACATGCATCATTTGATCAAGGGTTGATCATGATTCATCAAGAAAACTCAAGATTTGCTCAAAAGTCAAACTTTCTAAATTAGGGTTTCTAGGTGAAAAGTCAATCGAACTTTGACCGATCATAACTTTCTCATACTTTCTCGAAATTTTTCCACCACCTCTTGTTTTGAAGGAAATTCGATTCTCTACAACTTCATGTCTCACAAGAATGTCCAAAAAATGCTTCATTTGAGAGGTATAGCTCAAAACATTACAGGTCATTTTCAAAGTCAACAAAAAGTCAACTTTTTGCTTTGAAGATATATTGAGCATGGTAACTCCAATTGAGATGAGACCAAAAGGGTTGGTTAGAGGACTCTTAGAGCTTTCCAAAAAATCCAAGAACACTCAAAAATGTGGAAAATTGAGCAAGTTACACCATTCACAAGTTGGGCAATTTTGAAAGGATGCACAAAGAGATACTTCCAAAATCAAATCTTTTGCAAATGGGCTTGCTTTTTCTTCATCCAAACTTATTCCTCATACAATTAGGAATATCTAAGCCCAATGCCACGAATTTTTGATTTATTTTTCTATTTAATTTGTAATTTATTCATTTAAATGCAAATTAAATTTAAAAATAAATTATAAAAATCAAAATTAATTGAAAGATTGATTTTATTCTTTCCTTAAGACCCAAGCAATTCATTAAAAGCAATTTCAAATTGGATCAAAAAGGCAAGATTGGATTGAAATTGATCAAGTTTTGAAAATTTGATTTTCATGAAAAATCAAATTTGATTATCATTGAATGGTGATTGATTCTTGCCAATAATGATCCCAAATCCATCCAATACTTATACCTGATGCATATCAATCACAAAGGGACGAAAAAATTGCTCTAGAAACCCTAACCTAAAAGCCAAAAAATCGTGTTCTTGAAGCAACTTGCAATCCTTGTTCCAGCTCGTTTCAATTGGTTTTGAGGATCCAAATACATTCCTTGACATCCCTGGAAGCATTCCAGACCTTCACATTGCCAAAAAGCATCAAGAATCACGAAATCCGAATTTGGTTTGTTCTTATATTTTCCAAAATCGAATTCTGTTTATCATGCATTTTTAACACGTTTTGATGTTTGATTTGTGTTTAGTTTGAAGTTTGCAAGCTATCTGGGCAATCGAATTGCATTTTTATGGCTTGAATCGAGATTTACCATGTTTAGGGTTTTCTGGTTCGAATTAGGGATTCACGAAATAGGATAAATTGGACAAAAAGAACACCACCATCGTGTTCAGGATGGAATTTTGAATCGACCCATGGCAAGACCGACGCAAAATTCCCAGGATTCAAACGAGAACGATGATGTTCTTGGCGCGGAAACGAGACAATTGGAGAGCGACGCGTATGAAAGCCCACTAACTCCGTTTCCAAACAGTAGAACATGCCAGCTCAGTTGGTCAAGGCGTTGGTTTTCAAGGTTTGAGAGTCAGGTCCCCTGTTCGAACCATGGCTGGGACCATTATTTTTACAAACTCACTTTTCTTCTTATTTTTCATATTTTCATATTATTTAATATTTTGCATCTATTTTAATTAATTTCCACGTTTTATTTATGCATTAAAAAATTATCAAAAATACTTATTCTTTTTACATTACTTTCTAAAAATCTTTATTTAATTTATAAAATTAAAAAACACATTTTTGCATGCATATTTATTTTTATTCATAATTTTGCATTTTAATTACTTTTAATTCATTTTAAATTATTAAATTACATCTAAAAAATCCCAAAAATTTATTTTAGCATATTTATATTATTTCCAGCATGTAATAATTTTCTCATATAAAAACTTGCATTTTTTCTAACATTTTCTCTTATTTCGATTTCATCATATTTTCCGATTTCTCATTCGTTTCACAGGTTCTTCCAATTCGGACGTTTCTTTACTATTTTCCTGTTATTTTCCAATAATGTAACTGTATATGGGATGTAATAGTTTAATTTAGGATTTTATTTTCCTCATTTTAAATTATGTATCCGCCAAGCCTTGTAATAGCGTAGGACATTTACCTTTCCGCACTTTACATTCCGCATTTTACTTTCCGCACCCTATAAATTGCTAGTAATTAGGCGTGTATGGCAAGACTAAAATTGAACATAGCCCACTAATTTTCAAGATACCATATTCAAATCAACACACTTCTTCACACACACACCTTTAGGAAATTCTCTCTCGTTGCCTTACAATTCAAAATGGTCATGTCCTCGAACGTAGAGGTATTCTAGCACCGTTGCCTTCCAAACAAATCATCATAGTCCCTTCGATACAAAGATCATAAGACCCACGATGTCGCCTCCGAATACATGATCTTGACCTCGATTGTCGCCACGAAAATGATGATAGTCCCTTCGAATGTGCTAGGATACTTCCTACAAGTTGCCTTCGATGACCATCCGATGTCCCTTCGAATGTCCCGCTTACATCCAACGAATGGAGCTACCTACTAACTAATGGTATGGCTAGCGCTATTCCAAAGGAATGTAGAAGTACAACAAAACGACCAATTCTGAGTGGGTAAATAAGTCTTTTAGTTGCTTGCTCTATCAAATGCTTTTCACACCACACACTTTTTTCAAAGTTCAAATTCTTTTCAAAACAAAACATTTCCGAACACTTTGTATACACTCCTACATGAGTCATTACAAAGTCAAAACGAAATGCCTTTTTCAAAACATCTTTGTCAAACACACGTAAAGCAATTTTAAAAAGTGATAGAGCAACTAAGAGCCCGTAGATAACTACGGATGGAAAGGGTGCTAATACCTTCCCTTTTCATAACCATTCTCCGAACTCGAAATCTAACGAAGGTCTTTTTTTACTTTTACCTTCCTTAATTGGATAAAAATAAAAGTCGGTGGCGACTCTTGCTATCCGCACATTTGGATACAAAAATCCTACAAAGTCAGTTCACCGTGTTACAGAACTGGCGACTCTGCTGGGGAATACACCCTAAAAGAGAGAATTACCTTAGGGATTTCTAGATAACTTTTATTGCTTTTGTTTGACTTGTATGCTTTATCTTTAAGGGTTGCTTGGGTATTATATTTGTGGGGGATCCTACACCCGGATCCGGGTTTCCTTTTAGGTAAGTAGCATTAGATCATCGCGACCGCTAGACGTATAACTACGCGGTCAACATGATGGCTACGTTAGCGTGACACTTTGGTTGTCCCGATACTCTTCATTCCCAAGTTGAAGATAGTATTTGGCTTCTGCGTGGTGTCATCAAGCGCTAACTAAACTTTTAGAACCTTAATTGACCCATCTTAGCCATTAGAAGGTAGTGAGATGGCCGGCTTTGGTGTAGACCGAGGTTGGTTGATACTCGATGCTACGCTCATTGAGATTAGACTTTTGGGACATTTTCGATCGACCACTTGGCGTCGTTGAAATAAGCGCCTACGAGAAAGATCTGTGATGTGAGATTCCTAGAACCCGGTTACTATTATAGGACAGGATGAACCAACTCAAACTTTTGGTAGGGTAATCACCTATACCTCATGCAAGCCTTAAACCTAGGCTCATTGTGTGAATTGCTTGTGTGTGCCAAACATGACATCATGACATCATTCGCATTGCATATCATTTCTAACTATTTCAAGGACCTAGGGATTTATATTTGCTCTGTTTTGTAGGAATCATGGCTTCTAGAAAGACTATCCGAATCAACTTCATGGGTATCCCTTCTCAACTCAAAGAATTGGTTTCAGAAATTCCCGACCATGCTCAGTTCATCAAAAGACATGGTTATCTACTTGATTTGGTTATCTCCGGTTTTGAAGAAGATATGATGCATGTCCTATTCCAGTTCTTTGATCCGAAACACCATTGCTTTACATTTCCAGATTATCAGTTGGTTCCTACCTTAGAAGAGTTCTCTAAGCTACTTGGGATACCTATTCTTGACCAAATGCCATTCACCGGTTTGGAAAAGGTTCCTAAGTTCGAAGACATCGCATCCGCCTTACATCTTAAGCGCTCAGACATTGAAGCCAATTGGGAAACTAGAAGTGGAGTTAAGGGTTTACTTGCCAAGTTCCTAATTAAGAAAGCCCGAGAGTTCCTCAAAGTTATGAGTTTCCATGCATTTGAAAACATTGTGGCCTTGCTAATTTATGGTTTGGTTCTATTTCCTAACTCGGATCAATTCATAGATATCAATGCCATCAAATTATTTCTTACCCGCAATCCTGTGCCTACTTTACTTGGAGACATCCTACATTCTCTCCACACTCGTACTACTAAGAGACAAGGAACTCTCATGTGTTGTATACCGTTACTTTCAAGGTGGTTTATTTCGCACCTTCCTCCATCAGTTTTGAAGAATGAGCAAAGGTTGAGATGGTCTCAAAGGATGATGTCACTCTCTCATTCAGATATCCGTTGGAGCCTTTTCTCTCAAAAGGACTTCACCTTCATTGAGCGTTGTGGAGAGTTCCCTAATGTACCGCTACTTGGTATAAGGGGAGGTATCACTTACAACCCTTCTCTAGCTCTACGTCAGTTTGGTTTTGCTCGAAAAGATGGTCCACATGATATGCTTCTCCAAGATGTTGTGTTCGACTACAATCACGATCTCCAGAATTACTGACGAACGTTTATACATGCTTGGGGCATGGTAAAAAAGACTGATACCAAGACTTTGGGGCACCCGAACTCCATTCCTTGGGAACCTTACCTCAGATGGATGCGAGCTCGAGCTCAAAACCTCATGATGCCATTCACGCCTGTTTTACCAATAATTATGGAACCTGTTGCTATAGGTGACGTAACCTATGCTGTTCTCCATCCTGACATGCCTACTGATTTTGAAGACTTGAAGATATCCTGGATTCAGCTCAAGGAAGAGAGGGATACCTTTGAAGCTCAGTGTTACGCAAGTGAGAAGAAAGTGCTAGAGTTGACTAAGCTACTTCACGAGGAGCGAAACATCAACGCCTACATCGGCACCAAGAGGAAGCGACCATGGGAGACTTAGAGCTTTAGGATTTATATGTTTTTCTTTTATTTGTTTTGAACTATCTCTTGTACTTAAAAAGAAAAAGAATAAAAAGAGAACTAATAAATGTTTGTTCATGCTTGTTTAACAAATTTAAATCTCTAAGGTCCTTGAAAACATTGCATTGCATTTGCATAAACATCGCATAACATATCATAACATTGCATCACAGGTACATTGGAGATTGGTTTTCTCATTTGCTCGCTATTTATTTTAGCAGAAATGGCTCTTGAACAGACTGTCAAAGATCTCCAAGCTCGTAATGCTCAGATGTTCACCATTTGGTCCAAGGCCAAGAAGATTTGAAGAAGCTCATCAACAAGAAGAAGAAGGTTGTTGGTCTCCTCAACATGGGTAGACGCTACAAAGGGGGTCCAAAAGTGGTCACGGATCGAGCTCTCAAGGAAGTGTCCATACCGAGGGAGTACCAAGGGTGATGAAGATGACCATGAGCCAAAGAAAGAAGGAGAGGACGCTGATTATAGCCAATACTTTGATGAAGATGACAAGTACAAACAACTTGAAGACCGTCTGAATCTGTGGAAAACTCAAGATGTCCGGCTGAACTTTGATGATCCGAGTCTTGTTCGATGTTGTGATTCCTCCCAAATTCAAAGTTCCTACTTTTGCCAAGTATGATGGCATGTCTTGCCCTAAGTCGCATTTGAAGTCCTATGTTCGAAAATCAATCCCACATGATGTGAAGTTGTGGATGCACTATTTTCAAGAGAGTTTGTCCGGAACGCTTAGAGTGGTACTATCACCAGAGAATGACCGTATCCGTACTTGGAGTGATTTGGTGATGCTTTCTCAATATGAGTACAATGTCGAATTGACACCCACTCGCATGCAACTACAAAGCATGTCTATGGGTCGTGACGAAGTTCAAGGAGTATGCTCGAAGTGGAGAGATCTAGCAGAGTTCAACCACCCTTGTCCAATAGGGAGTTGGTTGATATGTTCATGGAACACCGACCGTTCTTCAATCATCCGATTGGAAATTCTTCATCCGGATTCACCGAGTGATATTCGCATTGAAGCGGTATCAAGAGTGGGAAGATCCATGTAGAGTCATCTTCAAATGCTACAAAGAGATCTTTTGGTGGTAAGAAAGAAGCTAATGTGTGTATGGAAAAGCCGAGCCAAGACCGACCGTGCTCAATCGTGGGGGTTGTGATCTCCAATCCTACATCAAGACAACCTCGGTGAGACAACGCGTAGCGCGCCCGAGACAGTTCGAAGATCAACATGCCTTTGTCGCAAGCCTTGCAACACATGTTGAACGCAGAGTGATTACCTGAGGGATCCTCCTCGAATGTCAACACTTCCTCTCCGTACAATCCAAATGCTAAGTGTGCTTACCATTCCAATAGCCTGGGCACGACACGACAATTGTTGGGCTCAAGAACAAGATTCAAGATATGATTGAAGCTAAGCATTGAATTTGATCCTCCGCTGAGACCGAATGTGATCAACGCGCCTATGCCTAACCATGACAAGAGTTCCAACGCGGTGATGATACTTATGTTCTCAACATAGATGACTTGACCATCCCTCGATGATAAGAAGAATTTGTTGCAAGCCGTGTCAATCCAGATGCCCGAGAATTGTCGTTGGTGCCCATCGCACCGATGGTTGTGCTTGGTTGAGAAGACGTGTTCGATGCATGATGGACAACCGTGAGATACTATTTCGAAACCACCGTGCGTGTGAAGAAATGTCTAAGTTGAAGATTGACAATGCGAACGCCATCATGTGGGATACCTTGGGGCAGCCAAGTGGAAAATATGATTACATGGTGAAGTACATTGTCCCTGATAGTTACAAGATTCCTATTAAAGATGTTAAGGCGACCGGATGGGGTGACGATTTCCCAGAAGACTATGCTGATATTAACACAATAAGGATTTCCTCTGCTGATCCTGTGCCTAGAGTGGCACCTCTCATTATCACTTCTCCAAGACCAGTGCCATATTCCTCTGATAAAGCTATCCCTTGGAACTATGGAGCTGATGTTTACTATCATGGCGTCAAGCAAGACCCTCTGACTATCAAGGATCTTACAGTTGAAGCTACCATTCCTGACATTGACAACATCACCGGATCAAGTAAGGTGACCAGAACCGGAAGAGTATTCTCTCCGGATATCTCTCCTCCAAAAGACACCGCGACTCCACTCGATTCCATTATTCAACCCATTCCCAAGCTAGAGGAAAGAACCAAGACTCATCCCCACCGTAGTACCAAAGGAAGTTGCTGAAGACACCTCCAAACAAGAAATGGAGGAAATTCTGAAGATTATCAAGAAGAGTGACTACAATGTTGTGGAACAGTTGGGACAGACTCCGTCCAAGATCTCCATGCTCGCTTTGCTCTTATGCTCTGAGGCTCGTGCTAATGCCTTGGTGAAGTTCCTGAAGAATGCTCATGTGCCGCAAGACACTACCACTGACCAGTTTGAAGTTTGTATCGCTAGCCTGGCTGCCAATAACGGCCTAGGCTTCTCTGATGCTGATTTGACTCCTTCCGGAAAGAAACATAACAAGGCCTTGCACATCTCTGTTGAATGCAAGGGCACTACCCTGTCTCATGTTTTGGTTGACACCGGTTCTGCTCTAAATATCCTTCCGAAGACTGCTTTTGATCGGCTTGATGTCGAAGGGTTGGTTCTGAGATCCAGTGACATTATTGTGAGAGCTTTTGATGGTTCTAAGCGGACGGTGCTTGGAGAGCTCACTCTGCCTGTTAAAGTCGGTTCCCAGACTTTCGAATCTACTTTCTTTGTCATGGACATCCGTCCAGCTTATTCTTCCCTACTTGGACGCCCTTGGATACATGGGCAGACGTATATTTCCACCATGCATCGAAAAAATACCGGTGAAAGGGAAGGTCGTTACAGTATGTGGTGAAGAGGAATATATGGTCAGTCATCTACAGTCATTCCGTTACCTTGAGATGGAAGGAGAATTCTTCGAGACTCCCTGTCAAGCTTTTGAAACAATACCCAGAGTCATGCCTATTGACTCTCCCGTCACTCCTAAAGTTGCTAAAGTTCCGCCTAGGATGGCCTCGCTGAAAGATGCTCAAGCTGCTGTTGAAGAAGGAGGTAACACTGTTTGGGGTCAGCTCCCTGATCTTCCTTTCAAATTTGACAAGACTGGTTTAGGCTTCACCATCAAGGGTCAGAAGATGATACGCCGCGAACGTGCCGGCCAACTTCCTTTCCGCATCAGCCAGAGTGGAATCCATGCTATAGAAGACGATGACAACGACTTCGACATCAGCAAGTAGATCTTCCCAACTCCAGATCATGGGCTCAGCAATTGGAAGACTGAAGACGTCATACCAATCTCCTTTAGTCAGGAGTAATTGCTCTTGTTTTGTTTTGCTTTTCGTATTTATTTATGTTTTGAACAATAAACTTTGAAAGCCTAGTGCCTTGCCCGGGGCATCATGGCTCGTTTGCGAGGGTTATTATTTGTCGATTGCGTATTATCATTCAATAAATCGTTGGACTTTTGCATTCAATTGTTTGTTTTCTTTCTCTTACTTTATCACCCCTTCGAAAAGCTATGTGTTTCTTACACACACCCACGTGATACACTGCAGAATCACTCCGAGTCTCGTTAATAACAGCTATGCTAGTGCTAAATATGACTTGATAATCCGATCTACCAAGCAAGACGAAAGTGAGGAAGATTGTGAAGTGCCAGGAGAACTTGCTGCTACAGCAAGAAGAGCGAGTTATGCAGCCACACGAAGAGCAAGTCGAGGTTGTGAATTTGGTACCGACGAAGATGTAAAAGAGATCAAGATAGGAGCGGGTCTTGAGAACAGTGTTAAAGAAAGGTTGGTTCAAATGCTACGGGACTATATTGAGGTTTTTGCTTGGTCATACGAGGACATGCCTGGTTTGGACATTGATATTGTGGTACATCGATTGCCGACAAAGGAAGGTTTTCTCCTGAAGGAAGGTTTCGCATCGTCCCGAGATGTCGAGAAAATCAAAGCCGAAGTTATGAAGCAGTTCAACGCTGGTTTCCTAGCCGTTACTTCCTATCCCCAGTGGGTTGCTAATGTGGTACCCGTGCCTAAGAAGGATGGTAAGGTACGAATGTGTGTGGATTACAGAGATCTAAACAAAGCGAGTCCGAAAGAAGATTTCCCACTTCCTCATATTGATTTTCTGGTTGACAATACCGCTCAGCATAAGGTTTTCTCCTTCATGGATGGTTTCTCCTTACAATCAGATTAAAATGGCTCCTGAAGACATGGAGAAGACTACTTTTGTTACACAGTGGGGCACTTTCTGTTACAAGGTTATGCCGTTCGGACTGAAGAACACGGGCGCCACTTATCAGCATGCTATGGTAACATTATTTCATGACATGATTCATCACGAGATAGAGGTCTATGTTGACGACATGATAGCTCGGTCACAAACTGAAGAAGAACATCTTGATCATTTGCAGAAACTATTTGACAGATTGAAGAAGTATAGACTGAGACTTAATCCCAACAAGTGCACCTTTGGAGTTAGATCCGGAAAACTCTTAGGGTTTGTTGTCAGCGGAAAAGGTATTGAGGTTGACCCCGCCAAGGTTAAAGCTATTCAGGAAATGCCACTCCCACGGAGAAGGAAGTCGAGGTTTCTTGGGCGATTGAATTACATTGCCGTTCATTGCACACTTAATCGCTACTTGTGAGCCAATCTTCAAGTTACTTAAGAAAGATCAAGTAGTGGAATGGAACGATTGCCGATCGCTTTTGACAAAATCAAGGAGTACCTACGTAATCCTCCTATCCCGATGCCGCCGAAGGAAGACCTCTTATCATGTACTTAATGCTAGAAATTCAATGGGGTGTGTGTTGGGGCAACATGACGAGTCCGGTCGAAAAGAGCATGCAATATACTACCTTAGCAAAAGTTTACCGATCGTGAAACAAGATACTCAATGAGAAAACTTGCAACGCTTTTTTCGTCGACTAAGACATATGTTGACTCACACTACCTTGTTGATTTCAAGATGGATCCGATAAAATACATCTTTGAGAAACCACTCTTCCGGAAGAATAGCAAGATGGCAAATGATCTTGACCGAATACGACATCCAAGACACTTCTCGAGCGATCAAAGGAAGTGTAGTAGCCGATCATTTGGCTCATCAAGCCGTAGATGACTATCGCCTATGCGGTTCAATTTCCGATGAGGATGTTCTACTAGTTACAGATTGGAAGAACTGTGCCCGCACGAAGGACCCGAACAAGGATCCCGATGGACTATGGTCTTTGATGGAGCCTCAAACGACTTGGAAATGGCATTGGCGCCATCATTACATCCCCTAGCGGACATACTCCTTTCACCGCCAGATTATGTTTCAGTTGCACGAACAACATGGCCGAATACTGCATCATGGGTCTTAAAGTTATTGACTTAAGAATCAAGTTCTTACAAGTGTATGGAGACTCACTTTAGTGATCACCGATTAAGGCGAGTGGGATACGAAGCATCCGAATCTCATTCCATATCGAGCATGTTCGAGTTTGATTCCCTACTTTGAAGAGATCACTTTCAATCATATTCCACGAGAAGAGAATCGGTTGCACGATTAGCTACTATGTCGTCTATGTTCAAGGTCAGATGGGACAACGAGGCTCCCCAGATCATCATTGAGAGGTTTGACGAACCAGCATATTGTTACGAGCTTGATACAAAAGAGAAACCTTGGTACTACAACGTGAAGAGGTATCTTGAGACTCAGGAATATCCCGCAGGGGCATCTGTCAATGATAAGAAGTTCTTGAGAAGATTTGCATCCAAATTCTTCCTCAGCAATGGCATCTTGTACAAGCGCAACCACGACTTGTGCTTACTCCACTGTGTAGACCGGAAAACAGCTTATCATGGAAGAGTTACACGAAGGCGCATTTGGTACTCACTCCAGTGGTCATACCATGGCTAAGAAGATTCTGAGAATGGGTTATTATTGGTCCACCATGGAAGCCGATTGTCATCGCTATGCTCGATCTTGTCACAAATGCCAGATTTATGCCGACAAAGTGCACGTACCTCCAGTACCTCTGAATGTTCTCACCGCTCCTTGGCCTTTTGCAATGTGGGGCATTGACATGATTGGAGAAATCAAGCCCACGGCCTCCAATGGACATCGTTTCATCCTTGTGGCAATTGACTATTTCACCAAGTGGGTAGAGGCAGCCTCGTTCGCATCTGTTACCAAGAATGTTGTGGCTCGATTCATCAAACATAATCTTATCTGTCGGTATGGCACTCCCGAAAGGATTATCACAGATAATGGTTCCAATCTCAACAACAAGATGATCACCGAACTTTGCACGCAGTTCAAGATCAAGCATCACAACTCTTCTCCTTATCGACCTAAGATGAATGGCGCAGTGGAAGCCGCCAACAAGAACATTAAGAAGATTATACAGAAGATGACTGTGACTTACAAAGATTGGCACGAGATGTTACCATTTTCTCTTCATGGTTATCGCACTTCAGCACGAACATCAACAGGGGCAACCCCCTTCTCTCTTATATACGGTATGGAAGCCGTCTTACCTATCGAGGTTCAGATACCCTCAACCAGAGTCCTCCAAGACGCAGAGTTAGGTGAAGACGATTGGGTTCAGACTCGCCTTGACCAGATTAACTTGATCGATGAGAAACGACTCGCGTCCATCCGCCATGGATGATTTATCGAGCGAATGATCAGAGCATTTAACAAGAAGGTCAAGCACCGAGTCTACCAAGTCGGTAATCTAGTAGTCAAGCGCATTATTCTTCCACAAGGTGATCCTAGGGGCAAATGGACTCCCACCTACGAGGGACCATTTGTAGTCAAGACAGTATTTTCCGGCGGAGCTATGATACTTAGCACCATGGACGGTGAAGACTTCCCACACCCTTTAAACGCAGACATAGTCAAAAAATACTACGCATAAAAGAGACCCGCTAGGTCGACTGGCCTAGGCAAAAATAAGGGCATCCTGGCGAACCAAAAGGTTCGGGCAAAAATAAAGGATATATACAAAACATGTACACCGCAAGTCGAAAACCCGAAAAGGCGGCTTGGGCAAAAAGGGTATCCCAGATGAAAACCGAAAGGCGGTCTAGGCAAAAGTTAGATTCAAGCGTTTACTATGTCTCTTCCAGATCACCTTCTGACTACTATCAAGATTCAAGATTCAAATGGCGAAGACCAATTCACTCACTTTCTCGACAAGGGAGATGAGATAGTCGAAATATATGAGTACTAGCATAGTTGGAACTTAACGAGATTGTTTCCATAGCTTTTACCTTTCTTGTGTACAAACTACTTGGCCATACGCCACCTTTCAAATAAACGCAAGCTTCTTTCTCTTTACAATTTACGTTGTTATTTGCAATAAGTCCAACGCTTGTTTTGAATGACTATACGCATTTGACAATAAGAATCTAATCACAAACATACGAAAAGTGAACATACAAAAGTACTTACTACAGGCTCCAGGAATTGGGACGACGACGAAAGTCACCAAAGCATTCCCCCACAGAGCATGATCCCTGCAAAGGTGTCACTCACAACACAATTTCCCCGGCAGAGCAAAAGGGAATCCACGAGCTGCAATTCCACTCGACTAAGTAATGTTACATCAGTCTCCAAGCAGTAACACCTCACCCCCAGTCAAGGTATTTATCCCCAGCGGGTATCTCTCAGTCCGTCCCTTTTCCTCGGCGATATCGGACCCAAGACTTGGTCAGATAGTGCATCGGAGGAACCTACATCTTCATTCCCCAGCCAAAGATTACAACGGGTTCCTTGCTCTTCCAACCCGGTCTCCCGGCAACTATCAAATGCTCTCCGGCGAGATCTACACTCAGAATCCCCAGTAGAGCGCCTCCTAAATTTCCTCAGCAGGATCTACATACAAGGTCCCCAACAGATCGCCTTCCGTTCTCCTCGGTAGGTCTATGAGATCTCCAACAACGAGTTTCTCAATCTCTACCTTCCTCAACAATATCTAGGCCCAAGACTTGGTCAGATAGTGCATCGGAGGAATCCAGGGTATCTTTCTTCTCCTTCAAAAGCAGGGACTTCCACCTACTCAATTCCCCAAGCAGGAGTCAGAAATCCTCAAACAGAATATCCACATCTTCTTCAAGATGGATATGTTTTGAAATACCACAACATCCATCATTCATACATTTCTCATAAAGTCATAATTCATGCATATGTCATTCATATACACTGTCATGCATCATACTTTGCATAAGACTAACAAATATTCTATCAAAGTTTCTCTTGTTTTCTAAAAAGTGTGATCACTTCGACGATCGGTCCAGATTAATCCCCGAACCGACGGGAAAACTATCTGAAAGACCGCCCTTGGTTGTCCTCCGACGACAGGTCCAGGATTAAACCCCGAATCGACGGGAAAACTATCTTAAAGACCGCCTTTGGTTGTCCTCCGACGACTGGTCCAGGATTAAGCCCCGAACCGACGGAAAACTATCGAAAGACCACCTACGGTTATCCTCCGATAATGTGCAATGGATCAACACCGATGCACAACAGGAAGCTATCCACATTTTGCCAACTACTATCTCCCTCGAGTAATCGGCACAAAGATTTATTCGACCCTTCCTATTATCAACAAGAACTATAGAGTTTAGCGTCGACTCGTTGCCTTGGATGGCATCTTAAGCCCATCTCCGACTACTTATCAACAATGCTTCACTTTCGTGCATATATGGTTAAAAATCAATACAAACCAATAACTTCATTCAAAAATGAACACGAAGTCTAACGTATGACTCCTCTAGATGGCATCTTAAGCCCATCTCCATGCTCCTTCCAAACATCTACGAGCCTAGCGTCGGCTCCTCCCCATCGATCTTTCGATGGCATCTTAAGCCCATCTCCGTCAATTCTCCTATCGACATTCTCGAGTCTAGCGTCGACTCATCTTCCAAATAAGTATCCAATTCTCCAAATGGCATCCGTAAGCCCATTCCCGCATCATCCACCAACAGCGAGTGCAAATTTTCAGGTGTACTCGAGTGTTCAATCATCTTTTACCTCCAGGTCACAAAAGACAAGCGTGTAAATCTAACCCTCCAGTACAAGAAGATTGAACAGGGGCAGCTGTCATACCCCAAAATTTGCCCTCCATCTACTCAAGAGATTTCATACATCTATGCTCAAGGATTCCTCAAGAGTTGATCGACAAACTCTCTCTAGACAATCAACCCAAACTAGGGTTTGGTATCTCTCAAGTCAAGATGAACTTCCAACATCTCCAATGGCCTTCATGCCTCCTCATATGCTTCAAAGATTCTCCATGTCAAGTTTCAAGCTTCACAAGTCAAGTTTCCTCGCAAATTGCTCGATGGTTGAAAATCAACAGATTGGACAAAAGTCAATGTGGTCAACATACACAAACTTCATAATTTTGGTCAACATCCTCATTTTGAAGTTACATGCATCATTTGATCAAGGGTTGATCATGATTCATCAAGAAAACTCAAGATTTGCTCAAAAGTCAAACTTTCTAAATTAGGGTTTCTAGGTGAAAAGTCAATCGAACTTTGACCGATCATAACTTTCTCATACTTTCTCGAAATTTTTCCACCACCTCTTGTTTTGAAGGAAATTCGATTCTCTACAACTTCATGTCTCACAAGAATGTCCAAAAATGCTTCATTTGAGAGGTATAGCTCAAAACATTACAGTCATTTTCAAAGTCAACAAAAGTCAACTTTTTGCATTGAAGATATATTGAGCATGGTAACTCCAATTGAGATGAGACCAAAAGGGTTGGTTAGAGGACTCTTAGAGCTTTCCAAAAAGTCCAAGAACACTCAAAAATGTGGAAAATTGAGCAAGTTACACCATTCACAAGTTGGGCAATTTTGAAAGGATGCACAAAGAGAGATACTTCCAAAAATCAAATCTTTTGCAAATGGGCTTGCTTTTTCTTCATCCAAACTTATTCCTCATACAATTAGGAATATCCAAGCCCAATGCCACAAATTTTTGATTTATTTTTCTATTTAATTTGTAGTTTATTCATTTAAATGCAAATTAAATTTAAAAATAAATTATAAAAATCAAAACTAATTGAAAGATTGATTTTATTCTTTCCTTAAGACCCAAGCAATTCATTAAAAGCCAGCAATTTCGAAATTGGATCAAAAAAGGCAAGATTGGATTGAAATTGATCAAGTTTTGAAAATTTGATTTTCATGAAAAATCAAATTTGATTATCATTGAATGGTGATTGATTCTTGCCAATAATGATCCCAAATCCATCCAATACTTATACCTGATGCATATCAATCACAAAGGGACGAAAAAATTGCTCCAGAAACCCTAACCTAAAAGCCAAAAAATCGTGTTCTTGAAGCAACTTGCAATCCTTGTTCCAGCTCGTTTCAATTGGTTTTGAGGATCCAAATACATTCCTTGACATCCCTGGAAGCATTCCAGACCTTCACATTGCCAAAAAGCATCAAGAATCACGAAATCCGAATTTGGTTTGTTCTTATATTTTCCAAAATCGAATTCTGTTTATCATGCATTTTAACACGTTTTGATGTTTGATTTGTGTTTAGTTTGAAGTTTGCAAGCTATCTGGGCAATCGAATTGCATTTTTATGGCTTGAATCGAGATTTACCATGTTTAGGGTTTTCTGGTTCGAATTAGGGATTCACGAAATAGGATAAATTGGACAAAAAGAACACCACCATCGTGTTCAGGATGGAATTTTGAATCGACCCATGGCAAGACCGACGCAAAATTCCCAGGATTCAAACGAGAACGATGATGTTCTTGGCGCGGAAACGAGACAATTGGAGAGCGACGCGTATGAAAGCCCACTAACTCCGTTTCCAAACAGTAGAACATGCCAGCTCAGTTGGTCAAGGCGTTGGTTTTCAAGGTTTGAGAGTCAGGTCCCCTGTTCGAACCATGCTGGGACCATTATTTTTACAAACTCACTTTTCTTCTTATTTTTCATATTTTCATATTATTTAATATTTTGCATCTATTTTAATTAATTTCCACGTTTTATTTATGCATTAAAAAATTATCAAAAATACTTATTCTTTTTACATTACTTTCTAAAAATCTTTATTTAATTTATAAAATTAAAAAACACATTTTTGCATGCATATTTATTTTTATTCATAATTTTGCATTTTAATTACTTTTAATTCATTTTAAATTATTAAATTACATCTAAAAAATCCCAAAAATTTATTTTAGCATATTTATATTATTTCCAGCATGTAATAATTTTCTCATATAAAAACTTGCATTTTTTCTAACATTTTCTCTTATTTCGATTTCATCATATTTTCCGATTTCTCATTCGTTTCACAGGTTCTTCCAATTCGGACGTTTCTTTACTATTTTCCTGTTATTTTCCAATAATGTAACTGTATATGGGATGTAATAGTTTAATTTAGGATTTTATTTTCCGCATTTTAAATTATGTATCTGCCCCAAAGCCTTGTAATAGCGTAGGACATTTACCTTTCCGCACTTTACATTCCGCATTTTACTTTCCGCACCCTATAAATTGCTAGTAATTAGGCGTGTATGGCAAGACTAAAATTGAACATAGCCCACTAATTTTCAAGATACCATATTCTGAAATCAACACACTTCTCACACGCACCCTTAGGGAATTCTCTCGTTGCCTTACGAATTCAAAATGGTCATGTCCCTCGAACGTAGAGGTATTCTAGCACCGTTGCCTTCCAAACAAATCATCATAGTCCCTTCGATACAAAGATCATAAGACCCACGATGTCGCCTCCGAATACATGATCTTGACCCTCGATTGTCGCCACGAAAATGATGATAGTCCCCGAATGTGCTAGGATACTTCCTACAAGTTGCCTTCGATGACCATCCGATGTCCCTTCGAATGTCCCGCTTACATCCAACGAATGGAGCTACCTACTAACTAATGGTATGGCTAGCGCTATTCCAAAGGAATGTAGAAGTACAACAAAACGACCAATTAAGTGGGTAAATAAGTCTTTAGTTGCTTGCTCTATCAAATGCTTTTCACACCACACACTTTTTTCAAAGTTCAAATTCTTTTCAAAACAAAAACATTTCCGAACACTTTGTATACACTCCTACATGAGTCATTACAAAGTCAAAACGAAATGCCTTTTTTCAAAACATCTTTGTCAAACACACAGAAAGCAATTTTAAAAAAGTGATCTAGAGCAACTAAGAGCCCGTAGATAACTACGGATGGAAAGGGGTGCTAATACCTTCCCTTTTCATAACCATTCTCCGAACTCGTAATCTAACGAAGGTCTTTTTCTGTTACTTTTACCTTCCCTTAATTGGATAAAAATAAAAGTCGGTGGCGACTCTTGCTATCCGCACATTTGGATACAAAAATCCTACGAAGTCAGTTCACCGTGTTACAGCAGGTATAGAAGTTCATTTACCAAACTCTTAAGGAACGGAACAGAAGGACAACTCAGAAGTTTCAGCTGTTAAAGAAGTTCTGGACAACTTAAGAATCTCTAAAGAACCCTCACAAAGAAGATTTCCAAGAATCACATCCGCATATCTAGAAGATGTCATCATTGGAAAGAAGGATGATCATATCAGAACTAAGTCTGCTCTAAGGAATAATGAGGAATCACTGTTTGGTCTAGTTTCTCAATTGAGCCAACTTCTATTAATGAAGGTCTTCAAGACAGTGATTGGATTATTGCCATGCAAGAAGACTTGAATCAATTTGCAAGAAATGATGTGTGGGATCTTGTTCCAAAGCCTAAAGGATTTAATATTATTGGAACTAAGTGGTTATTCAGAAACAAATTAAATGAGCAAGGAGAAGTTGTCAGAAACATGGCACGATTGGTAGCACAAGGGTATAGTCAATAAGAAGGTATTGATTATAATGAAACCTTTTCTCCAATCGCCAGGTTAGAATCTATCAGATTATTAATCTCTTTTGTTGTTCAAAATAATATTACTTTATATCAAATGAATGTCAAAAGTGCATTTTTAAATGGCTATATAGAAGAAGAAGTTTATGTCTGTCAACCTCCTGGTTTTGAGGATTCAAGATTTCCAGAACATGTTTTTAAACTTCAAAAATCTTTATATGGGTTGAAACAATTTCAAGATTTCCTCCTGGTATGAAAGTTTAAGCAATTTCCTTTTAGAAAAGAATTTTACCATAGGAAAAGTGGACACAACTCTATTCAGAAAGACATTTAAAAATGATATCCTTATTTGTCAAATTTATGTAGATGATATTATCTTTGGAACTTCTAATATCTCTCTTGGAAGAGAATTTGCTAAGTCTATGCAGGCAGAGTTTGAGATGAGCATGATGGGAGAATTGAAATTCTTTCTGGGAATTCAAATAAATCAATGTTTAGAAGGTACTTACTTACATACATCAAACTAAGTATGTCAAAGAACTTCTAGAGAAATTCCAACTATCAGAAAGTAAGGAAGCAAAGACCCCAATGCATCCTACATGCAATTTGGGAAAAGATGAGGTAAGTAAGAAGGTAGATCAGAAACTCTACAAAGGTATGATTGGTTCTCTTCTTTATCTAACTGCATTTAGGCCAAATATTCTGTTTAGTGTGTGCTTATGTGCAAGATTCCAATCAGATCCCAGAGAATCTCACTTAATTGTTGTTAAGAGAATTCTAAAGTATCTGAAAGTTACTACTAATGTTGGACTGTGTTACAGAAAATCCAAAGAGTTTCAATTAGTAGGTTATTGTGATGTTGATTATGCTGGAGACAGAGTAGAACGAAAAAGCACCTCTGGAAGTTGTCAATTCCTTGGTGAAAATCTGATCTCATGGTACAACAAGAAGTAAGCCACCATTGCACTTTCAACCACTTAAGCATAATATGTAGTTGTTGCTGGTTGTAGCACTCAGATGCTCTAGATAAAGAGTTAACTAGAAGACTATCATTTGTATGAGTGTAAGATCCCTATCTTCTGTGATAATACTTCTGCAATTTGCCTCTCTAAAAATCCAAGTTTACATTCTAAGGCAAAGCATATTGAAATAAAACACCATTTCATAAGAGACTATATTCAGAAAGGAATTTTGTGTTTAAAATTTGTAGATACAGACCATCAATGGGCTGATATCTTCACTAAACCTCTTTCTGAAGATATATTTAAATACATTTTGAAAAATATAAGTATGGAAGTATGCCCTGAATGAAATTTGTGTTTACTTTCAATATAGTCAGAAGTTCTGTTCTTGAACTTTCTAATTAACATCTCTTCAGAAGTTAAAAGAGAAATTCAATTAGAAGCTATACATAGATATTATGAAATAGTTTCTATATTTCATTACAAGTATGGTTCAGAAGTTCAACATATCAAACATATGTTACGCTATTAATGTAGAAGTTGAACAAGTGTTCAAAACTTCTGATAGGTTACTTACACGCGTGCTAGCTATTGATATAATGTTTCTAGGTAACTCTAGCAATCTCACCAAATCTCAAGAAATCCCTCTAATTGTCAGATGCTACACTAATGCGCATGATGATTAATCTGTCTCTTAATTCTTTTTAATTTTATTTTAACTGATTTTTAAACGTTTCATTCACATGTGTTTTCTCTATAAATACTCTTCTCAGAAATTCTTCTCTTTTTCTCACTCTTCAAAATCTTTTATGCATTTTTGCCTCTTCAAAGAGGTGTGCTATTCTCATGTTTATGAGAATTTTTTTGAGTTTCTAAATGGTTTGAAGAAGACAACCTACAACATCTGGAACGAGAAGCCACTTCTATAGCTTGGAAATGCTCTGTGGCAACCAACTGTTGAATACATGGATATTTCTGATGATGAATCCTCTGATTCATAAATTGCTGATCCAAACTCTAGAGCTTTGGTTCTATATAAGCCTCTTAGTCTTAGTCCAAGAGAACCAAGGAATAAAGTGCTGACTCTAATGGTTGATCTTGATACACTTTTCTCTAGCAAGTCTGTTGCAGGTACCTCAAGGGCTGTTTCCACTGAGGATGTTGACTCCACTTCTGTTGTTCTGGAAACTCTGAAGGAGTTGAAGAAATAAAATGAAGATGTCAAAGCATGTCTGGATAAACAAGATGAGACAAATAAGGAAATCAAGGCGTAAATGCAGAAGCAAGAGGAGTCTTCAACTGAAATCAAGAATCTTCTGCTATCATTAGTTTCTCGTCCCACCTAGACCTTTTGATCTCACAAAACCTTTTATGCATCATTTTTTAAGTGTTTTATTATTCTGTTTTTTACTTCAAAATTAATGTTATGAGTATTTTGGTTAACTTTACAATTTTTAACTCATACATTTTTGATTATGACAAAAACGGGAAGAAAATTGAGATTTTGATCTGATTCATTATAACATGTTACTAGAACAAAAATGTCAAACATTTCTAACAATAAATAGACAAGTGTACATTTTTTCTTCTGAAGTATACAAGCTTACACAAGCTCTGAAAGAAGATGTTGCAAAGACAAACTCAAGTCTAAAGCTTCAAACTCTGATGATTCAAGCTCTGAGATGAAAAGAAAACTCTGAAGAAAAAGAATCTCTGAAAATTCTGAAAGAACATCTTAGGGAAGTTCTACTATACTTAGTTTTCCTTAATTATTAATCTCAGAGGGAGATTGTCTATCTCAGGGGAGATATGTTTGTCATATATACAAAATTTCTTTATCAAAATCTAATATTTTTGTCGTCATCAAAAAGGGGGAGATTGTTAGAACATATTTTGGTTCTAATCATATCTTAGAGTTTTGATGATAACAAGTGAAATAAATTTTGTATAATAGATATGATACTCTAATGTATACTATTTTCATTTCAGATAATGTTATGACTCAAGCACTTAAGAATATAAAAATATCAAATTATGCTGAGCAAGCAAGTAGTAGAAGTTCTAATGAAGAATAGAACTTCTGGTCATGCACGCTGAAAAGCAACTTCTGAAGGAAGCATGCTAGCGCAACCTCTGATAGAAGCACCAAAGAATGTTCTGACTAAAAGATGTTTTGAACAAGGCTTACAGAAGATCATGAAGTATCAGCACGTCATCTTCTAAGACAAAGTCTGCTACAGTAACGTTACCCTACTAAGCTAAGACGGTTGAAGTACTTGAGTGGTTCAACTTTCAAGGTTCATTGAGTAAACAAAACACGTGAAGCTAAACAAATCTTAATTACACTTTCCATTACCCAAGACACGCAAACGTTACAACGGGAAAAATCTAGAAGTTCTATACAAAGTGCAACATTCAAAGAAGAACACAACAATTCATTCATAGAGAACTTACGCTGCCAAAATTGAAATCATTATTCTGTGAAGTTTATTTCTAAGTTATGAGCTTAATCATCTTGTATAAAAATCACTTTTGTGATAAATACTTTTAAGAAGCAATTGTAAACACTTGGTATATAAGTTCTTGTGTAATTGTTCCCTGAGAGACCAATTGGGTCAGATTTCTCAAGAGGTATAAGACTAGTTGAGTCTTAGAGGTGTTAGTCACTTGAAGTTGACTTGTGCATTGTTGTTAGTCACAACAATTGGTTGTGCAGTTGTAATCTTTTGATTATAGTGGATTAAGTCCTCGTTGAGAGAGGCGAAATCACCTTGACGGGTGGACTGAAGTAGTTTGAGTTTCAAACGAACTAGGATAAAAATCCTTGTGTGTTTAATCTTGTTGTTAAGTAAAAGAAAAATTTAAAAGGGAAAAACTTATTCAACCCTCATTCTAAGTGTTTTCTAAGCCTTCAATTCATCTATAAGTTAAAGAAATTGTCTCATTAGTGTTACCGCAATATTTCATAAGATAATTGTCTCATTTGATTTTGAGATTTCTATTGTGAAAAATTATTGGGTTTTACAAATTTAGTGGGAGTAAGCTTATATTCCTAGATTAATGTGTCGGTTTTATTTAGTCAACAAAGATATATGATTTTTGTGTGAAACCAAGAAATCTCTAATAAAAGTTTAGCGATGAAAGATCTTGGGCACATCTCTTTTGTATTAGGTATTTAGATATATAGAGATTATATATTCTCAAGGTATCATCCAGTTATTACAAAAGGATTTATATATCTATCAATAAAGTAGAAAATAAAACTAACATGAAAGATAATAAACTAGGGTATGTCTCAATTATCAAGGGATACTATTAAGTCTCAATCATTGTCCAAAATAAAAGAACCTAAAAATTTAGAAAAATAATTTTTTTATACTTTGGTTATGAGAATCTTATATTCGATTTTATACGTATATGAAAAGGCGTACATAAAATCATTGAGTAGATACTTGAACAATTCAAAATTGAATTGTTGAAGGAAAAAAAAGGGTCAATCGTGAGGATTATTGTAGAGAATAGAAGAGTTTGTACTCACAAATTGTAGATCTGACAATGAGGAGATCATTAGTATGTTTGGCTCTGATACTACTTGTTAGGTTTTATTCATCAACCTTATAATTTCTATCAATATAGAAATCATGAACAAAATCCTAAATAAAATCCTTAAACCCATATTCGAATACAATTATGAGAATGAAAGCGGAAGCGTATCTGAATTTGCCATTAACAGAAGCGTACTTGAATTTACCATTGAGAATCACCGAAGATTTGTGGGTATGTGATTTTCCAATCTGTAGAGTTTCTTATGACTTCTTGATTCTCCTCTGATGGGGATGAAGAGAGAATTCCTAATAAGTCGTTTTCTCATTGTCTACAAATGGCGACCATAACCCTTATAAATAACTTTAGGGTTATTTCTTAGTATTAAATATTCTAATTCGGCCCCTCATTAAATTAAATATTGACTTATGGTATCTATATAATAACTATACTTTTATGACATTTATGTTTTTAGCCACAAATTTAATATTATATTAATTAGACCTTTTAAGTCTTGACTAATTAAAATAATAACCTTAACACCTTAAATATTACATTTGTGACCTAAAATTCTAACAAATCCATTTAACTCGAAGCTTTGATAAAGAGTATAATAATAGTGTGTGTTTAAGGATAAACTATAAAACTTTAAGAGAAATTGACGTGAGACTTATTTAGTTTAAAGATTTATTAAATTTTGAGTTATAGGGCCAATCAGAAACCCATTCCATAACAATTGATTGTAGTGATGATCACTTTCAAACATTTAAGTTCATGCAATCAAAGAGTCCTATTTCTATACGATATGTTGATTGTTATATCTATCATCTTCTTTCTTTTTATCCCATTAAAATAGTCTAATACTTAATCAATTCTAGGCGGCTTCTAAATCTAATCATGTAGTAGTAACCACATTTCATATCCACCGCATCAATATTATCATCATTTGAGATAAGATTACACAAATAACAACGGCTAGTGTTTTTGTTGCTACCTTATACATTTATTCCTACATGTAGTTGCTTACTATTGAGATGACTTGATGCAAAAGCAAGCAATTCAGTAGGCAACAACATGAGAGGTGCTCTTGTTGTTGCCTTTCTTTTTCAGTTAGTTAAAACAACTGATCTTAACAAATCAAGTTGTGACGTTTTAACTCCTTTAACTCAATCATACCTGCTTTTACTTTACTACCCTCCTTGACTCCTTTTCAGATTTTTCATTTTCACATTATGAATGAAATTGCAGTTTTTGTTTTTATTAATTTCACATCCACATCATATATATGCTTGGTGCAATGCACTTAGTTCAGCTCCCACTATATGGAATCGTTTGACTAATTGTCATATATCTATGCAGATATTCAATTTGTATAAAAAAAATTATAATGATCAATACAATAAATAATATATTTATTAATTTTCATAAACAAAGAGTATTTGATACTATTGTCTAGGAATTGAAATATAATCCATATTGTATTTTAAAAATTTAACTAATTTATTTAGAAACATTTTCTTGTTTTTTTATAGTTGGTGGCAAATCATTATCTTCATTAGTTATACTAAATTAGCAATTTAAGCTTTTCAAATTTCACTCTTTTACTATTGTACCTCATTTATGTTTAGATAGTTGTAAAATTAATTTATCCCTTTTATTTATACATACATGTACCTAAAAGATCATTTGAACGGGTAAAAGGTTAATTTTGACTTTTGAGGATTTTTACGTTGACATCAAAGTTGAATTCATGATATTTCTCTTAGACTTCTATGCTAATGGAAAGGTGTTCTGCACAATGGAGGTGTAGTTGTTCTTTTACGGGTGTTGTGAGCCTTTAACATTAAGGGCACACTCTTTCACGTCACGAATATTCTCGACATTACTTTCCTCGTCTTTTATATAACATTTCTCCCTTGTGACCATCTCTACTAAAGAAGATGTCGACCTTTGGACAAGAGACTCATTAAAGGGCACCACCGCTTTGAGACTATTCTGAAATGCTCCTCCAAATATTTATTGGTACCTGTGGACAAATTTTATAGTGGCTTTGTTGAAATGAGCAAGATATTCTCTCTATGACTTTGAGGGGGCCTTTCCAAATTCTAAATAAGTTGGAGTGGACATATTTCTACATCGACTTACTGCGAGTTGGTGTAAAATTTTCTTCACTTAATTCTTATAATTGGCAATGGAAGCTCGGGGGTGGCCCATGTACTATCATAGGACTGCATCCCTAAAAGTGTTAGATGTAACGCCCAAATATTTAGTTATAATTCTTTAATTAAATATTTAAATAATTGTTTGTGAATTATTAACTGATATTATAATTATAAGTCGGTAATATTGGGCTTAGAGTGAAAGGATGTAAGTAGTAGAAGTGGGGGTAAGAATTAAGCCCAACAGTAATTATAAGGATTATTATTTAAATTAATAAAAAAAATTGGGACTTTTGTTGTCAGTAGAAGCAAACGTGAATTTGGGAACGGAAGAACAGAGCGACGCGTAGAATTGGGAAAAGTTGGAACGATCAAAAATTCTCAGAGCAACCTTCAATCTAAGGTAAGGGTGGGGTTCTTGCTCTATAATTGGGGATATGATGGGTAATTGGTAGTTGGGGATGTATGATTCACTAGGTCGTGTCGTATCGATGTGATTAACAGTAGAAAATCTCAAATTGGAATATATGATCTTGTATTATGTGTATATTGTTGCTGTTGATTGTGCAATTTTGTTGTATATGTTGTGTTGTTGTTGTTGAATGAAAGGAATACATGATTCTGGTGTTAGGTGATAGGTTGTTGTTGCCAATTGGAAACCATCTCAACTGAATCGTGTAAATGGAAGAAAAACTGATTTTTGGGTGAAATTACACTACATGAGCCGATGCATAATTGTATGTATCGATACAAGCTGATACAAGTTTAAAAACCAGGAACGTGAAAACTGCTTGTGTCGATACATAAAGCCTTGCATCGACTCATAGGGTTGTTCTGTAGGACTTGTATCGACTCATACGTGGTATGTATCGATACAAGTCAGTTTTGTATCAATACAAAGGAAGCTTGCATCGGCTCATACTGTGTAAAACCAGAAAATTAGAAATTTAATTATGTATGAGTCGACTCATACGAAGCTTGTGTCGATACAAGTTGAGTATGTATCGATACATGGAGTTTTGTATCGATGCATACTAAACAGAAACAGAGAGGTAATTCTGGAAAATTATTTTGGTCGTATCTTCGCGACCGTAACTCCGTTTTTGATGTCGTTTAGACCGTTGGAAAGCTGGAAACATGAGTTAACCTATTATAATGCTTTTAAGTGCTGTGGGTGAGAATTTGGATGAATTGAAAATAGTTCCGTTGTGAATCCGTTGTTGTTGTATGTAGTTGTTGTTGAGGCTTGATGGCCAACGGTAACGGTTACGTTGTGGACTACGTTGTAGTTGTTGTTGTATGCTGTTTAATTTCATTGCATACATCCATTGCATACTGTGTTGGCCTATGTTGGCAAAATATGTTGATCTGTTGGGGGCAATGTTGGTTACGTTGAAGGCTTACGCCTTGATGCCTCGAAATTACTAGCAAAAGGATTACGTTGGGATTTTACTCCGTTGGTACCACATGCCTGTGCATTAGTTGAGTTGCATGTCATAATACTAAATGATGATGTTGTTGATGATTGGATTACGTTGTTGCGAATAGCTGTATGTTGTTATGGAATATTTATGTATTATTGTCGAATAGTCGTGTGATTACAAAATTGTGATATTATATGATTTCGAACTATAGATTGCTTATCATAATCTCAATTATGTGGTTTGATATCTCTCCCTTTGCTTGTTTTCGCCGTTACCTTTATATTGGTAACATGCAGGTGATCAGGAGGAGTAGTCTTTGCTGATGTGGTTCTGGTTTAGTGTCGTTTGCTCTGATACATAGCACTCGGGGGAAAACGCGTGTTGTTTCTATTATTTCGTTGTTTTATGTTGAAACTGATATTGTTGAATCGTCATGAGATGTTGTGTTTCGCGTTGTAGAACCATTTGAATTTCGTTGCATGTTTAATGAACTGATTATGTTGTTAACCGTTGAGTAGTGCTATGTATCTGTTGAAGAGATAATGACATGTTTACGTTGTGTTTATGTTGATTTGTGGCATTCCAATTATGTGGATTTTTAATAAACGATGATTTTTGAAAACTCTAATATTTTACTAAATAAATGCGTGGGGTAGAATCGGGGTGTTACATTAGATAAAATCTTGCATTTCATAGAAACAAGCGCTCTGATGATGGTCATATGCATGTTAATGGAGGTGACATGCTCGTAAGGGTCACTACACCAAAGAGGAAAGCTTGAAACCTTTGGAAACATGTGTTTTCCATTTCTCGTTTGAGAGTGAATGGAGATCTAGCACTTCCATCTCCTCTGTGGAGGTAGCTTTTATTGGCTTTGTTGAATGTTAAGGACGATGTCCTCCATTGTTTGGTTTTGATGATGCAACTCATCCATTATAGTGCACATATTTTCCATGGCTTTAGGATCACTGCTACCTCCAGTATCCTCTTGTGTGGGAGATTATGTCCTCATAGCAATCATGATTGGGGACGACTAGGACAAGGAGCGTAGACTTTGATGAATATCAAAGTGGTGGTAATAATGGGAGGTGTGGTCCAAGTAAATTTTATCGGGGCTCCACGGTGGAAACCAATGTACTTGCTAAAAAAAGTACAGATGTGCGGCGCTCCCAGATTGGAAGGGGTGGCCAGAGACTTTAATGTTTTTGGGTGTTAGGACAGGCGCACGAGGACGATGACTCCTATTTTAGAGGTGTTTTATGTATGGTTAGAGCAATCTCACAAGGTGAGAAGTTCAATTACTAGGGTATTTTTAGTGAAATATCATATTATTCTTCTCCACCCTAAAGGTGAGATATTTACAGGGGCTCATGTGCTTCGATTTGGGGAATTCCTAAGAAGCAGCAACCATTCTACTTTGATTAAGGACTTTGTTAACTACCTACTTCTTAGAGAATTATGGCCACGACTTCTTTCATGTGTGGTTATAGATTGTATACACATCATCATTCCCACATTCCTATCAGAGCGAACCATTTAGCAAGTGAAGTTCATGCCTAGGTGTCATCCCTTAGGTGGGCGCCTAACAAGAATAGGTCCTTGTATCGTTCACGCGGGTCTTTTACAAATATATCACTGCAACATTATTTTAATAGTGAACTAAATTGTTAACGAAGTTGCAAGATCGAAAAATGAACTTGTCTTTTTTAAGATTGATTTTGAAAATTCTTTTGAGATACTTGATTATGATTATCTTGTAGAGGTTATGTCCACAAGCGGATCCAAGCTTGCCTAGGCTTGGCACAAAATTTCTTTGAGGTTGAGATGATTTGTATGGCAAAAAAAAAAAGAGAAAAAATTGAAACTCTCAGTTAATGAAGGACTAAAATGAAAAATAAAATCTTTAATCAATTCATTTTTGTCCAAATTTCATAATTTTTCTGATTCCGCCAATAATTATATCTTTAACAAACTTCTCTTCAAATTGGAATCAGGTGGATTAGAGAATGCTTCAATAATGCAACTACTTCAACTATTGTTGATGGCAGTCCCACTTGTAAGTTCACCATTAAAAAATGGTTGTGTGAGGAAGATCTTGTTTCTTCACTTTTACTTTTTATATTTGCAAAATGTCTATCTCCTACACTTACAGAAAAAATCCCTGTTGGTATTTATTCAAGCTTTTAGATAGATGTCAATTCACATTTTAAAATTTCTCATCTTTAGTTTGCATATGTCACCTTGCTCTTTTGTGAGAAAATTTGGGCCAACATAGCAACTAATAAGACCAATTTAATTATGTTTGAACTTATGTTCAGTTTGAACGTTAACTTTTGCAAAATTTTACTAGTTCGTGTCAATGTAGCGAGTTCTTGATGGATGACATTTCCAGTGTGATGAATTGCAAAGTGAGTCGGTTCCTTTCACCTATTTTGTGTTGTTCATTGAGGTTATTTGATATTGAAAACATTTAACATGTTGAATGAGGAGAGAGTGAGGCTCCATAAAATATTTTGTAAAATTTTATTGATTGTTGTGAATGTTTATATTTTTAGTGTGTTGTGAATGGTGGTGGGACAAGGTGTTGAATTTTATTACACAAAACAATTGTAGTGAGTAAAATTAAATGTGTGTTGAATTATTAGGTGGAAGAAAGAGAAGATGATGTGGAATATAAAAAATGAAGAAAAAAATTGTTTAAAAATGAACGTGGAGTATTAATTTTAAAATCAAATCCATCTTTTTAATCTTTTCTTTATAAGTAGTGATGAAACTCAAAAACTTCACTCGAGTTCTTTAGAACAAAGTGTGTTTAAATGAGCATAAAGGAGGTTTGCGGTCTAAGGGTGTGTTTAAATTGGTGGTGGACAAAATTGATTTTAACTTAATTAAATTTGGTAGAATTGATTCTACTAGAATTAAGTTTAGTATAATTGATTTATACGTTTTTATATAAGTGAGTTGAACAATAAATTTCAGTATAAAAAACATTCAGAATCAATACTAAAGAAGGCAGACGCTACAAATTCTAACTTCAACTAAAATTAATTCTGAAGACAAAATCAATTCTGCTTTTAATAAATCAAACACCTTAAAAAATTTTAGAATCAATTCTACACCTCTAGAATTGATTCTAAATATTTCAAAAGTCAATCCAAATAACTATAAATGTTTGGATGATAAATGAATTTAATATTTCTTTACTAAATAATAATTGTGTTGGAGATTTAGCATGATAACAATGGATCGTGGTAAATGGAATTCAATATTTCTTTACTTGATGTAGATGTCTTACACTCTTCAATAACATGTAACATGGTTGGCAAAACAATTCTGTAGGTGAGGATTATAACTTGGTAGTAGCATTGTATAAACTATAAAGCAAAACCCAAACACATGTCTTGTGTTATCTGTCTTGTTTGTTGACTTAACCAATTGTTTACAATTGTCATAAAAGGAGAAGAACTGTTGGCTGATATTCATATCAATAATTTAGATGCATCCACTAATAATGTACTAGTATTAAATTCATGAATTTCAAATATTTATTGGACTATTAGGAACATTTAAGGATGTGGGGTTTAAGTTTAAGAAAGTACTTTTGAGTTTGGTAGTTGGCACAAAGGATGTGTGAGGGAAGAAGAACAAAAGAAGATTGCACAAAACCTCAAGTTAATTTATTTGGCACATCACTATATAAACTTGAGAAACCAAATTACCATCAAATACAAAAAATAACCCTTAACACTTATTACTTCTTTTAGGACACGTGTCCTTTTTAAAGGAATTTTGTACTTGAATAAAAATATCAATCACGTATAAAAATAATTGTGTATGTTTATATAATATTCAAACTATTTATTTAATATTAATAGCGCTTAATTTTTGAATACATGTCTCTTTGTATAATAAAAAAACTTCCAATTAGACTTTTAAATTATAAATTGTATTTTGTCAATTTAAAAATCAATGATTAGTTATTACTAATTTACATCTTTAAATAAAAATAAAAATAATTATAAAAATGTAAGTTTAATTAAATAAAAATCACTCATAAAAAAACATTTGCAACTAAAGAATTAGCTAAACTTAAGGTCATTTTAACATCTTTCAAATAAAAATTACAAAATTCACAAAATACTTTTTCTTACAAGTCAATATTTTCAAATTATTCATTTAGTAAAAAGTCACATATGTTTAATCAAGACTCATATTGATAAATGAAAATATGCTAGGAAAAAAAAAAAAAAAGGGAAATCAAGTTTTTCCTAATACAAAGGAACAAAAAAATTGTAATTTTCATACTTGAAATATCCTATCTCTCCAATATTTTAGAATGTAGAGGCTTTCTATTTAGTTTTAGGGTGGAGTATCCATTATACTCTCTTATATTTTCCTGTCTATTAAAAAAAGAAAAAGCGGAAATTAAGTTTTTATTTTATTTTAATCAAAGTTCATATATTGGTAAAAAAGAAAAAGATACAAAAGGAAACAAAAAGGATAACTAAGTTAGCCCCATCAAAAACAACAAAATCACTCTTAATCTAAAGATATATAAAGGAATAACTAAAGATATATATAACATATTATAACATATTATTTACAAAATCACTCTTAATCTTTAAAGGAATGAAGTCAAAAAATACGGTCGAACTTGAGTTGATTGCTATGTTTATAAAAAAAAAAACTACACAAGAGTTCTCTTCTTTGCATATAAGAGTGATGATGATGTTAGTATGATTAGAAGGATCCAAACTTCGGTGGCACCTATGTTGATGCCTCAAAGGGACTAAATTGAGGTTGGATAAAGCTTTGACTACACCATTATACAATCTGTTTTATCCAAATCTTACACTAACCATGATTTAGTTATATCAATAGACATTAGAATATCAGAGAATTCAGCAAAAATAGAAGACCCGGACAAAAGATTCTTTGCAAAATCTAGAATGAAATATCCTAAGTGATTTCTAAAAATACCTCCATAACCCACAACCTTAGTGATTGGATTGAAAGAAACACCGTAGTTACACTTCAACCATCCAAAATTAGGGGGACTCCAAAGGAACTCACGTATGTCGGGAGCACAAGGAGGATGGACAGTGGCATGAAAGGGTTTGATTCTTTTGATATTATTCATAGAGATGGATGTAGTATTTGAAGTGTTGTTTACAGTCATCTTAACATGGACCATAACTCTGTTGATGGATTTGTTGCGGCTAGAATGTTGATTAGTATGCTTCCAATTGTTTCTCGAGTATCAAATACGGTTAGTTATAAAAATAATTACAGCCTTCACCATAAGAGAAGCTTGATTGGTCTTGACTTCATTGCAAATGCTAAGCCATTGTTGCATTGAAGTTGGACTAATTTGGATATTTGCATTTGTTTTAAACCAGTTCCAAATATAATTTGCAAATATGAACAAATATATGATTTTTTGTTACTTCTTAAGAGTTACAGAGACAACATTTAGAGGCCACTACAATGCCTCTTTTCTTAAGCATGTGATCAGAGGGAATTTTTTCATGCATGATCTTCTAATCTAAAGAGCCTTACTAGGGGAATATCCATGGACCATATAATATCAGGCCAATTCAAGTAAGGTAACTTATCCTTGAAGTTGTATGAATCCTTAAGAGAGAGCACTCAAGAATCATTGAGGTTCCAAACGAAAAATGTCCCTGCTATTTTTAGAGTTGGTTAGAGCAGTAGGAATCCAAGATAAAAGGGAAGAAAATCATTTCATTCAAGGAGGAGGAAAGTCCTAAATATCCTCTTTAATGAAATCAACAATGGCATATTAAGGTAAGTACCATTGTAAAGAAGAAAATTCAAGGTAGTGCGATTAATTATAGTTTGGTCCACCAGGAATCAGTCCAAAACCTAATGCGATTTTCTGAGCCAAGAAACTAAGAAGAGTTGTTTCAGATATTAGAGAATTATGTTTTTATACCAATCCAAAGAGGGGAGAGTATATGATACTTTATGACACATTTTGTTGTATCCCAAAATTTTCTTTCCCATTTTGAGATCAAGATACATCTCCATGCTCAAGAACTACTCAAAGGTTAACCAGACAAACCCCCTCCTAAGCAATCAACCCATAACTAGGGTTTTGTTTTTCTCAAAGAAAAAGTGATTTCTAATGGATCAATTGAATGTCATGTCTCCTAATATGCTTCAAATTATCCCCATGTCAAGTTTCAAGCCTCGTAGCCCAAGTTTGCTCAGTCAATCGCTCAGATGGTTGAAAATCAGTTGTATTGGATAAAAAGTCAATTGTGGTCAACATACAGTCAAACACCATCATTTTTGGTCAAAAATTCAATATTTTGAAGTCACATTCATCATTTTATCAAGGTTGATCATGATTCATCAAGAAAACTCAAGAATTGATCAAAAGTCAAAAGTTGCTAAATTAGGGTTTCTTAAGGGGAAGTCAACAGAACTTTGACCAAGCATAACATTCACATACTTCATTAGAAATTTCCCAACCAAATATCATTTAAAAGGAAATTCAATTTTGTACAGCTTTGTCTCTAACAAGATTTTCCCAAAAAATGCTTCATTTGAGAGATATGGGCCAAAACATTATAGGTCCTTTCAAAAGTCAACAAAAAGTCATCTTTTCTTAAAGAAGTGTACATGAACATGGAAGATTCAATGGAGATGAAACCAAAGAGATATCTTAGAGGACATCTCAAGCTTTCTAAAAAGTCCAAGATCATCCTCAAATTATGAGAATTGAGTAAGATGTAGTATGTGCAAGTTTGGCAATTTTGAGAAAGTACATGAAGGAAGTATTGAGAAATTTTGAAATTCTTCCAAATGGGCCTATATTTTTATGTTTGAAACATGTTCTTAACATTATCCAAGATCTCTAAGCCCAGTCGCACGCCATATTACTATTCATTTTATTTATTTTTGAATTAATTCATTAAAATTCAAATTTAATTAAAATAAAATGCAAGGAAAGATGCAAGGCATGTGGGCTTGATATCTAAGTTCCTTAAGGTCCAAATAACTCAAGGAAAGCTAGAAAAACGCATGATATTGATTGGCATGAGATTGAACAAAAAAAAGAAGCTTTTGATGCAAAATACAAATCAAATATTTTCTCATTAAAGGCAATATATTTTCCTCACAAGTTCTGACCTAATTCACTCCCTATATATACAAGATCATGAACATGTGCAAAGGACACAAATGGCTGTCTTTCAAGACCCTAGAAAATTCTTTAAAAAATTCAAGAACTAGGGCATGAGTGAACCCTTATTTCCAGCCAATTTCAATCGATCTCAAGCATAAAAACATACTCCTGAAGTTCCCATGAGTTCATCCAAGCCTTTTTCAAAGCCAGATCGTGCCCAGAATCGTTACACTCAAGTTGACCGGTTGGTAAGGTTTTATTGAAATCGATTTTGATTGTTTATGCATTTTTGGCATGTTTGATGTGTGTATTTGTGTTCAAGACATCAATTAGGACAGGTACAACGTGTTACATACGAGCTTTAAGGCTTGAATCATAAAACACCATTGTTAGGGCAAGGTGAACTGAAACCTTTGTATCTCACTTTAGAGGAACTTTCAGGCCAAACAAACCTCACCAATCAATTTCGCAGTCCTCGAATTAGAGGGATAAGGTCCTGCATTTCCATTTTTTTTGTGATATTTTGCAGGTTTGGTGTTTTGGTTGATCGGAGAAGATGACCAGAATTCATCTCCGACATCTTTGACTTAGGGTCAACCGGCCAAGGCATGTGTGGCTTGCTTCGATTGGCTGGTTTGAACCCCTGGGCCCCAGCAGGATTTTGTTATATGAAATTGATTTTCTGAATTTAATTTCACACACACACACACACACACACACACACACACACACATATATATATATATATATATATATATATATATATATATATATATATTAATGAAAGTATTTGTATAACCAGATGAAATAGCCACCCCAGTGGCAAGGCATGCACGCGTTTAGTGAAATGTCTTGGGTTCGAGCCAGGCCTTTTGTAATTTTTTTCACATTTTTCTGGATTTTGCAAAGAAACACATACATACACTCAGAGGCGAGATTATAACACCATTGGCATGTGGCCCAGTGGTCAAATTTTGAACCAGTGACCTAAGGGTCATGAGTTCAACACCTTCCAGGGCCAATCTAATTTTTGCTACTTGTTTTCTTCACATTTTTTATTTCTTTTAATTTTCTATTTTATTTTAAATTTTGTTTCACAAATTATTTTTCTATTGTAAAAAAACCTAAAAAATATTTTAATTTTAGATTTAGGTTAAAAAATATTTAATTAATTTTAGACACAAAAATATATATATTTTTATTTTCATTTAAATTATTTTTACAATTAACTTTTAATTAATTTAGAATTAGGTTTTCTTATTTAAAATCAATTCCAAAAAATAGCAAAAATATTTTTCTTCTAATATTAGGGTTTTAGAACATTGTCATAATTATTGAAATAATTTTTTCTTTTATTTATGCTTTATTTTATTTTAAATATTAGAAATTGATGTATAGGTCGCTAGGATATTTTTGTAATACCGTAGCTTTTATTCTTCTCGCATTTTTTCTATTAAGTAAATACTTATGGGATGTAATATCTTAGGTTAAATTTACTTTTCCGCACCTCCTTATTATGTAACTGTCCCAAATCCATATAATAGCGTAAGACTCTTTATCTTTCCGCAATTTACTTTTCTGTACATATAAATTGTTTAGCTATATAGTAATTAGGCGTGTATGATAAGATTAAAATCAACTTAGACAACCCTAAATTCCAATGATAATATAACTGAATCAACCACTCTCACACCTGCACCCTTAGGGTATCCTCTCTTGTTGTCTTATAAACATGATCATGTACCTCGAATGTAGGGATACCATTAGCAAAGTTGCCTACGAATAACATCATCATAGTCCATTTGATATAAAGATCATAGGTCCTCGATGAACCTCGATTTACCTACGAATATATGATCTTTCCCCTCGATGTTGCCTACGGTTAAAATGATGATAGTCCCTACGAAATTGCTAAGTTATCCTTACAATGTTTCCTTCAATGACCATACGATGACCCTACACTTGTCCTTTCACATCCAATGGATAGGGCTACCTACCAACTGATGGTATGGATAGCACTATCCTAAAGAAAAAGGAAAATAACAAGAACGACATTTGAGTGGGTAAATTACTCTTAATTGCTTGCTCAAAACAAATACTTTTCACACCTCACATTTTCAAACACTTCATACGCATTCTTGAGGACTGATATAAAAGTCATTTTACGAAGTTAAATCAAAATATTTTCAAATAAATCACACACACCCAAAGCAAGTTTTCAAAAGTGAGCTAAGAAATTAAGAGCTCGTAGATAACTACAGACGAAAAGGGTGCTAACACCTTCCATTTTCATAATTACCCCCGAACTCAGAATATATCAAAGGTCTTTCCTGTTTTTTTCACCTTTCCTTATTGGATAAAAGAAAAGTCGGTGGCGACTCTTACTAACCGCAACATTTGTGATAAAACGCAAAACAAACAAGTCAGTTCTCCCACCATGATACACATTTGACTTTAAAAAATTTGTTTCTTAGCGGGATAGTCCAACTTTCGATGTTATTTTCACCTACAAATGATTTTTTATAAATTAATTTTTTACTTTTTTATTTATTCAAAACAGACATAAATTAATATAGGAATAATGGTCGTATATATTAAGTAAGAAGTCGCGACTGAGAAATGTTGTAACACGGTGGGAGAACTGACTTGTTTATTTTGCGTTTTATCACAAATATTGCGGATAACAAGAGTCGCCACCGACTTTTCTTTTATCCAATAAAGGAAAGGGTGAAAAGAACAGGAAAAACCTTTTTCGATTCCGAGTAAGGGAGGTAATTATGAAAAAGAAAGGTATTAACACCCTTTCCATCCGCAGTTATCTATGAGTTCTTAATTGCTTAGCTCATTTTTGAAAATTTGCTTTCTGTGTTTGTGTGATTTGAAAAGTATTTTGAAAAGTATTTCACTTTGACTTCGTAATGATTCTCGTTGGAATGTATACAAAGTGTTTGGAAATATTTGTCTGGAAAATGTTTAACTTTGTAATGATTCTCGCTGGAATGTATACAAAGTGTTTGTTTGGAAAGTAGTTTTTGAGAATAGTGTGAGGTGTGAAAAGTATTTGTTGATTGGAGCATGCAATAGAGTCTTATTACCTATTTAGAAGGTCGTTCTTGTTATTTTCCTTCTCCTTTAGGATAAGGCTATCCATACCATTAGTTGGTAGGTAACTTTATCCGTTGGATGTGAAGGGACAATCGTAGGGTCACCGTATGGTCATTGAAGGCAACATTGTAAGGATACCTTAGCAATTTCATAAGGGACGATCATCACTTATTCGTAGGCAACAACCGAGGGACGAGATCATGTATTCGTAGGCAACATCGAGGGTCATCGAGGGACTATGATCTTTGTGATGATTTAACTGAGGGACTTTGCTAATGGTACCCTTACATTCGAGGGACATGACCATTGTATTCGAAAGGCAACAAGAGAGGATACCCTAGTGGTGTGAGTGGGTGCAAAGAGTGTGTTCAATTCAGATATTTATCTTTGAGTTAGGGTTATTCTAAGATTGATTTTAATCTTGCCATACAAACCCTAGTTAGCATACATCTAAACAATTTAATATTCGCAGAAAAATAAAGTGCAGAAAATAAATATCTTACGCTATTACATGGTTTTGGGGTATTTACATAATATGAGGTGCGGAAAGTAAAGCCAGAAAGATAAATCTACGCAATTAAAATTTTTTTTGCAACGTATACATCGATTTCTAGAATTTAAAGTGTGAGATAAAGTAAATAAATTGAAAGAAAAATGTCTAATGATAGGAAAGAGCATCTAAACCCTAATTGTAAAAGAAAGATATTTTTTGAAATCGATTTTAGTTAAAAAAAACCTAATTCTAAATTAATTAACAATTAATTAGGAAAAATAATTTAAATCATGACAAAAATAAGTTATTTTTATGTCATAAATTAATTAAATGTTTAATTAACCTAATTCTGAAATTGAATTATTTTTGGAGTTATTGAAAATGTTTTAATTAATTTAGAAAAGAAATTAAGTTAGTTAGAAAAATAAAAGAAATAGAAAAAATGTTAAGAGGATTAGTGTTAAAAAATAAGGAAGGTCCTTGCAAGGCTTGAATCAAGGACCTTGAAGTCATTGGCACAAAACTAGACCACTGCGCCATCTGCATATGTTGTCGATAACACACCTTCAATTGTATGTATGTGAAAACCTGTGGAAATCATAAAAATTATGAAAAGAGAGATACGAATTGATTGGTGGTGTTGGTTTGACCTAAATTAGTCTGGAAAGGGAGATACAAAGCTTCTCAGTTCTGAGCCCTAACAATGGTGTTTTGGGTTTCAGCCACTAAAGCTTGCAAATGATGGTTGTAACCTGCTCTAATGAACCTTAAGAAACGATTAGCATAGTTAGTTTCAATCAAAAACAACGAAAATTAAAATGCGAATTCAAGAAAAATATGCAAACGGAGATGCATGTATGACATGATTCAGTATGTTTTAACCATGGATAATGATCCATTCTTACCCTACTATACCTCAGGAGCACGATGGAATGCTTGGAAGCTTTTGAAAGAGGCTGCAACTAGGGTATCAAAAGTGCAAGTTTGCTTGAATATTTTGGAACAAAACCCTAGCTTTTTTGGCTGCTTGAATCCGTGTTAAATGATCAGGTCTTGTAGAATATATAGTGAGGAGTGTTTTAGGTCAGTAATAATGAGAAAATATATTGCATTCATGTGGAGATATTTGATTGAAAATTTGCACCAAACATTGCCTGTTTTGGATTTAATCATGCTCAATATCTTGCCAATTTCGAAATTTCCAGCTTGTATGGAGTATATTGGTCCTCAAGAATGACAAATATTCAGCCTTGCATTTATTAATTTGATTTTTGCATTTTATTTTAATTAAAATTGGATTTAAGTGAATAAATTCCAAAATAAATTAAATAAAATGAAGAGAGACGTGCAATTGGTCTTGGAAGTAATGAACCATATTAGGAACAAGTTTGGATCACAAAAACTTAGGTCCATTTGGAAAAAAATTGATTTTGCTTAGTATTTCTCTTCATGCACTTCTTCAAATTTCCCAAACTTTCATAAATTGTATCTTGCTCAATTTTCAACATTTTGAAGTGTTCTTGGACTTTTTAGAAAGCTCAAGATGTCCTCTAAACACTCCTTTTGGTTTCATCTTCATTGAAGTTTTCATGCTCATGTACACTTCTTTTGAAAAAGATGACTTTTTGTTGACTTTTAGAAGGACCTATAATGTCTTGATCCATAACTTTCAAATGAAGCATTTTTGGCCAAAGCTTGTGAGACACAAAGTGGTAGAGAATTGAATTATATTCAAAATGAGCTTTGGTGGAAAAATTTCTAATAAAGTATGTGAAAGTTATGTCTGGTCAAAGTTCTGTTGACTTTTTTGTCAAGAAACCCTAATTTAGAAACTTTGACTTTTGATCAAATCTTGAGTTTTCTTGATGAATCATGATCAACCCTTGATCAAATGATGAATGCGACTTCAAAATCTTGATGTTGACCAAAAATGATGAAGTTTGACTGTATGTTGACCATAGTTGACTTTATGTCCTATACAACTAATTTTCAACCATCTGAGCAATTGATTGATCAAACTTGAGTTGTGAGGCTTGAAACTTGACATGGTGATACCTTGAGACATATGAGGAGGTATGATGACCACTTGAGGTAATGAAAACCATCTTTGACTTGAGAGAATCAAAACCCTAGTTTGTGGGTTGATTGATTAGGAGGGTGTTCATCTGGTCAACCCTTGAGAAATTCTTGAGTATGAAGATGTGGAGTGACTTGAAAAATAGGAGGGCAAATTTTGGGATATAACAAATGTTCAACAAGATTTACGCAATTTTAGTATTCGATGTCATAATGGCTATTATTATACCTTTTAAAATAGAGAATCGACTTACGAGTCTAACCCACGACTTTATTATGACCACGTATTTGATGTTTTACTTTAATAATATCTATTAAACTTTGCATTACATTTATTTTATTAATTCAATATACTATTAAGTTAATATTTTAAATTATTTTAAAAAATATTTATGGCAAACTCGTGCAATAGCGCGGGTGTTTGTCTAGTAAAAACTTGAGAAAGTAAGTTACTATCAAATTTACTTTTTCATCCTTTTAATTTGATTCTAATAATGTGACACATATTACAGGATAGTTTTGGAAATTTTTATTATACATATAATTGAATGATCAAGTTGGCATATGCAACCTATTTTTTAGATTTTTTATTTTATGAACAAATTAGGTATGGGATAAACATTTAATATTTAAATAATTTAAAATATTTAATTTTCAAAAATATTTTTAACAAAAAAAATAATTATAATGCCTTTTTATTGTATTTTTTATTTTATAAATATGTCATTACTGAGTGTTTTTGAAGCAGAATGAGTGTTTTTTATTAATCATTTAATTAAATTTAAATCTTTTCATATTAAATTTTATATATAAATAATATAAGACTTACTTTTTATAGTGAATTAAATATATTTATTTATTTGAATAGAATGGTGTTATAGTTCATATACGATCTTCAGATTATTAATATAAAATTTGAGAATAATGTCAATAAAAGTTTGCTCTATTTATTTTTATATTTATTAAAGATAAATATATATATATATATATATATATATATATATATATATATATATATATATATATATATATATATATATATATATATATATATATATATATATATATATATATATATATATATATATATATGTAATTGAATCATATGTATTAAATTTATATCTTTTTATAGTGTTGATCACATGTCTAGTATATTTATTTAACTTTAGTGGTTATAAATATGCCTTGTTTTTATATATCAATATAATTTTATACATAAATATAATAATGTAATGTATATTACTATCTTTTAAATACATGAAATACGCTAATGTATTATATATATGATCAAATTTAGCTAATTAATTTGTTACGAATATTTATTTCATTTATAAATTGTGTTAATAAAACATTTAATGACTTATTTCATAAAAAATAATGTGACATAATTGAATTGTGAATACCATTTATTAAATAAAATATGAATTTTGACGGATTTTTGTTTTGTGTTTACAATTGTAGGATCTAACGGTTTCTTAAATAACTCATCTCTATAAAAAATATCATACAAATATTTATTATGTGTATAATTCAATAACTTATAAAAGTATAATTTTATTTAAAAAATACTAAATTAAATTAATAAAAAATATTTTATGAATTCCTAAAAGAAAAACAATATTAAAAAATAGATAAATAATATTTAAAATAATATAAGTTAAATATCTTATATCGATAAAGAAATACAAATCAATAATATAGTAATATAGATGAGAGTAAATTGAAATTTATGATAATCATCTCTTTTTTAAAGTTGTATAGGAGATAATGAAGTGTAAAAAGTTATAATAGAAATATTATAATTGTTTTATATATTAAATTTATTAAAAAAAATATAAATTTTGTGTAAGTTTTTAATCACAAGAACTTGTTTTTTAATGTTTTTTTAATAAAATTATAATTAGGATATTATAAATATTCTTATGTTTATCTTTAAAAAGTATAAAAATATGAAATTTAACTAATTGATTAATGATATTATTTAAATTATTATAATAATGAAAGAATATTTTACATATTATAAATTATTTCAAGATATCACATATTTTTAAAGAAAAATATGTATATACAAAGGGATTAGTCAATGTCAGTTTTTATTTATTATGATATTCAGTGAGAATCACTTTTTATTTATATATTTAAATTGAGAGATAGATTAAACAAATCAAACTATCATTTTTAACTATCAGTTTAATGTGTTAGATTTTACGTTCCCGTCTTTAAAAACATTTGTATTTAATAATTTATCTTTATTAACAAAACAAATTGATTAATGACAATCACTTAAATTGAAGTGTGAAAATATTATAATTAACTTGTTATAAAGAAAATAACTTAAATAATTTTTTAGTTATAGATTTTTGTCTCCATGTGACTTTTATCATAAATTATATTTTATATTATATATTAATTCTTTTTATAAGATATAAAAAATTAATTAATTAATTATAGAAAAACCATTTGACAATAAGAATTATACATTTTAACGTCACAGTCACTTATTTTTAAATTATATGATGAAACAAAAAATCTTTAAAAATATAATTTTTGTAATTTAGTTATTCACTTTTTATGTGAAAGATATTATAAAAATATTAATTTTTAGTAATTATGCAATAAATTATATTTTTTATATATGATTTTTGTAATTAATGTAATTTAATTATTTTCTTATATATATATATATATATATATATATATATATATATATATATATATATATATATATATATATATATATATATATATATATATATATATATATATATATATATATATATATATATATATATATATATATATATATATATATATATATATATATATATATTGATGAAACATACAATTTAAGTTTCAGTTAGTTTAATCAATTAAACCAAGGGTCGAACCGTTTATTAAATAAATTAGTAATATGAAACTAAATTTCATATTATATGTCACACATAATTATATATTCACAACATTATAAAATAAATTTTTAAAAATCTATTACAATCTTAATATAATAATATTGATAGTCTATATAATAACACGACATAGGTATACACTTCGTTTTAACCTTCATTTAAACATATTTAAACAAATTAAACTAATTCAAACCAAAGTTAAAATAATAGACATAATAACTAAAATAAAGTTTAAATAATTAAAAATACATAAATTTAATAAGATAGAATATTAAAAATAAATAATACAATATTTTTATTTTTGATATTGATATATTAAACATTTTATAAGACAATTTAAAAAATGATGAATTCTATGTATTTCTTTGAACTAAACGGTTTTGTAAAATCGACGTCAATTATTGGTTTGATCGAACCGTTCAATCTGATTTTTTTTTTTGAATTTATTCCGATTTTGATTCACAAATGATTTTTAAAAATTGATCTAATCAAATTTATCTCAGATTTTCAATTCAGTCGATTGGACTAGCCGATTCAGTTTAATTTTTAAATATTATTTAAATCCGTCCAAAAGAACGAGTATTTTCCTAATATAGTTATATAATATAACAAATCAACTATAGTTTTTTTTTTAAATCTTTGTAGGTGGGTATAGAACTAAAAATAGGTAAGAAATAGTTTAGGATTTAAGAAAGAACCGCACCGTCAATCGCGTGCCAGTTGTAGATACAACAACTTTGAGATCCAATTATGGGAATCACATTCCTCAAGCCTTGTTTGTTCATATACTATATGGTCCAAAAGCTACTTCCACTACGTACCATGTTTAGTCCTCGTGAGCTGTGTGTGTCTCTACTACTCTTAAAATAAATGTGAACCAAAGTACTCCATTGACTTATTAAGGAGCTCAAAATCTTCAAATCAAAGCTCAAATTAGTTGGGAAATTATTTATACACACACATACGCTGCTTATTGGTGTGAGAACGCGTAAGTTAACAACTATCCCCTCAACCACAATTGGGTCGATCATGTCCCACTCGCCAATGCCAAAATAGCATCAAACAATCTATAATATATCGTATCAATGAAAATTTCAATATAATAAAAAAGCACTAAATAAATTTTGATTATTTTTTTATATACAAGTTTCTCTTAACTGGTTTTTCAATAGTGTTAATAATATTCATTTTAATATACTCCTCTTCTCTTGTACTTATTCTAAGAAAAAATTGATTTTTTTTTTACATTGAAGTATTTAATGTCATTTTTGAGTGTCAAGATTTAATTTTTCTTATTTTTTAACCTTCCAATATATATATATATATCAATAACACAAGTTCAAAACATTTAGAAATATTTTCTATACCTCTAAATATCTTTAAGGATTTCTTAAATTTCATGAGCACACTCTTAAACATTTATCCTTAACTCTCTAACATTAATACTTGGAACTTAAAATTTTAAGAAATATTTCAACACTTTCGTAGTATAGTTGTATAAAATTGTATTTGTAAAACTAGTAAAATATATTAGGTTCTCTTATTGTAAAAAAATAGCCTAATATATTTGTCTTGTTTCCTTGTAAATAAAAGTCTAATATATTTTATCAGTTTTAAAAAACGTTCAACAATACTATTTTTAAAGGTGTAGTTAAACGAATCAGCCCAATCAACCAAACCTGTTTTAGCTGTATTTTTTTTATGAATCGAGCCAAAATTTTGTTTGCCCTCTCTACTATACTTGTTCCGCGTTGCTTTGTTTCGGTGGATTTTTGTGAATGTTGGTTTTAATCGAGCATGCATGAATTTTTGCAACTATCATGTTTTACGAGTGTAAGGCTAGCCGAATCCACTCCATCCTATTTTTTTTCAAGATGGATTAAGATTTTAAGCGCACTTTCTATTATTTCTATTTTATTTTTTGCTCTAATTAATCGACCTAGACGGAATAGGCATGTCTTTTTAAATGTGATATATCCTTCTTTTTTACAATGACACTATTTATGTTAACAAATGAATTCATCTACTCATTTCATAAAGAATATATGTCCTTGCTAATAAATAAATAAATAAATAGGCCATATCATATAGGAGCCATAAAGCATACCATCAATGTTTTTAACATTTAACAACAACAAAAAAGTTCAACCTCGCTTTTTTAAGAATATAAAATCTCAAATAAAGCTGCTTAGTGTGTTCTCTCTGTCACCATTGTGTGCTCAAAAAAAGTATATATAAATAAATATTACCCACATTTTTATTCAGTATGCTCTCTGTGCAAATGAGTGTCGGTTCTTGGTTTCTCTGCCAAAACACAAAATCTTTGTACTCTTCTCTCTCTCTCTCTCTCTCTCTCACCATTCACACAACGACAACAACATAAATTGGAATATTAACAGCCACTTCTAATTCCACTCACTTTCTTCAACATTTGCGTCACCACTCGTCAATCATTGTTTGTTTTTTGTTAGTTACATTCTGTTTCTTATACTTTCTTCATTGTACAAAAACCCATCACCAAACTCACCTCAAAAAACAAACTTTCCGCTTCTTCAATTCAGGTACACTTTATTTCTGGGTGGATTCAGATTCCATGATATGATATTGGGTCAGAATTGGATTGATGATTCGTTTAGGTGATACTGTATGAATGAAGTGAAAGTCGATTTTTTTATTGAATTGGATTGATTTTCAAGTACCCTTTGGATGAAGCAATTCATTGGTCCTAACTAAGATCATGATATAAAGTGGAAATATTCCATTCCATATTGTTTTGGAAAGTTTTCATGAATATGGTTTTATAACATGACATTGGATTCCATAAAAAAATATTTCATATTCTTTTTCTTCTTTCACTTTTTATCTGCTTATCTTTCAATGCAAGACATCAAAATGGATTGTTACAAAGGGGAAATCTAAAAAAACTATTGTTTCATATTTGTTGGGTTTGTGCAGAATGGAGAGCACAAGATTAGGCCAATGGTTAAAGCTAAATCTTGTGGTGTTTGTATTGGTATTGCTCAAGGTAGAAGCTGGTTATGTACCAATAACTTATGTCAAGAGCGCGGTAACGAAAGGAGCCGGTTAGGAGTTTTTCCTTCTTTTTCTGTGTGTATGTTTTTAGTTGGCTAGCTTTTTTGGGCTGTGTTTTGATAAATTACTTAAGGCTTATAGTATAAACACTTTTCTTATAAGTGTTTATGTATAATTTATTTCGATAACAAAAGATCAAATAGTTTTCGTATAAGCTGTTTTCATAAGCTATAAGCTATCCTTGAGAGTTAATGAAAATAAGCCGAAGACAGCTTCTGATAAGCTATCCTGGAGAGCTAATGGAAATAACCTGAAAAAAGCTTATGATAAGCATTAAGCTCTTTTGGAGAGCTAAAGGAAATAAGCTGAAAACAGCTTAATAGATATGTTCAAATAGATCAATTCAAACAAGATTTTGATTGTGCTATTGATGTCTTTCTACTATTTTGATTGATGTTTGAAGATTTAAATTCTGTGCAGTTTGTTTGGATGGTAGTCCACCAGCTTACCATTTAGATAGAGGATTTGGAAAAGGAAATAACAGTTGGTTAGTTCAATTTGAGGTTTGTACTTTTCTATGGCCATTGATCATGGAAGATTCGCTTTTATTGGCGATGAATTTTAATTTCGATTTTGTTAGGGAGGAGGATGGTGCAACAATATTACTACTTGCCTTGGGCGTAAGATGAATCGTTTAGGTTCATCTAAGCGAATGGCTAATCAAATTGCCTTTTCAGGAATTTTGAATAACAGGAGATTGTTCAATCCAGGTATTTTTGTACAAATAAATGAATCTTGTTTCTTTTCATCAATAGTAAATTTTGTTCTAATGAATGTTGTGAATTGCAGATTTCTACAATTGGAACAGAATCAAAGTTAGATACTGTGATGGTTCTTCTTTTACTGGTGATGTGGAAGCTGTAAACCCGGTAAGTTTTACAAAACTCGTAGAATTTTAAAATCTTTAGTTTTTCCTATTTTTTGTTTGAGATGAAATTTTAATGATGTGTAAATCAGGTAACGAAGTTGCACTTCAGAGGAGCGAGAGTTTTCAACGCTGTCATGGAGGATTTGCTAGCAAAAGGAATGAAAAATGCTCAAAATGTATATGACAAAATCAATGATTTTCCACTTCATCTTTTCTTCCTCGATTGTTTTGTTATTCACAAACCAGAAATTGCAACTGCAGGCTATTATCTCAGGATGTTCAGCTGGTGGTTTAACTTCGATACTTCACTGTGATCGTTTTCGAGCTCTTTTACCGCCAGGAGCTAAAGTGAAATGCCTCTCAGATGCCGGTTACTTTATCAACGCGTAAGCAGTGTCTATAACATGCTTTCTTGATCAACATTTTCCTAATATTTTTGACGTTCCATAAATCATTCTTATTTGATTCAATATGTTTCTGTTCACAGAAGAGATGTATCTGGAACACAGCACATTGAAGAGTTTTTCGGTCAAGTTGTTACAACACATGTAGCTTTCTTAACTCTGATCATTTACCAAATTAGACAACACTTGCATATGTTGTGTTTCCACACACACACAAAACATAAATTTTTTCAACTTTTTTTTTTTGAATGAGGCTTTGTGAAGATTTATTTCAAGGGAGATCTAAAATATTCTAGTCTGATTTTCTCTCTATTTTAGGGATCTGCTAGGAATTTGCCAAGATCATGCACTTCAAGGCTCAGTCCAAGGCTGGTATGTTACTATTTTCCTGCCTTTGCAATTTCATCTTTGGTGTTACTAGTCCCTTGTACTACAACCTAGTGGTTTGGCCGTGTGAACGTTTTATGCATGTGTCTGGACTCATCTCTGACCTATGAACTGTGTTGCAGTGCTTTTTCCCTCAATATGTTGTATCACAAATCACTACACCAATTTTCTTTATAAATGCGGCATACGACTCATGGCAGGTTAGATTATTCTGTTGCTCAAAATAATTCTGTTTATTTGAGTAGTCCCGATCCTCAAGATATTGCTTTGATTCAGATTAAGAACATTTTGGCACCGGGTGTTGCTGATCCTCACGGACACTGGCATAGCTGCAAGATGGATATAAGCAACTGCTCTTCTAATCAACTAGATCTAATGCAAGGTCAATAACATTCTGTTCTTAATTTTTTGTCACATGATGAAAATAATGCTAATTTTGTAATCACAGGTTGTGACATTACATCATTTATCTAACTTCAATTTTCCAATGGCTTGATTTTCAGGCTTTAGAACACAATTTCTTAGGGCATTGACTGTTCTAGGAAACTCTCCATCCAAAGGAATGTTCATAGACTCTTGCTACGCTCACTGCCAAACCGAAATGCAAGAAACATGGTTTAGAAGTGACTCGCCATTGTTGGTCAAGACAGTAAGAAGCTACACCATTCTTTTTTTTCTGTAATCTTTTGGTGCAGCGGCTGCAAAGTCATTGGATTCAGATCCAAATCCAACGGTACCTAGATCCAACAACTCTGCAGCTGCCGCAGAGAATCCATACATGTGGTTTTTGGTTTCCTTCATATCTCATGTAGCTGAATAGCTGACTTTATGCATTGCATAACATCTTGCAGACAATTGCAAAAGCTGTAGCAGACTGGTTTTATGAAAGAAGGCTTTTCCATCAAATAGACTGTCCTTATCCCTGCAATCCGAGTTGTCACAACCGCGTTTTTCAACAAGACAACCCAGGAGTATAGATTCATTCCATCAAAATCAATCCATATATACATAGCATATATATAAATATATTTCATTATTCTTATAAAACCACTATTATTGGTTTTAATTAGTGATTGAATAAGAAGAAGAAAAATCATTCTTTTCTTACAAATTTATCAAAAACCGCCGCCACTGCACTAAACTTGTGTGCTGGGCTGGGCGCCTCCATCATTAATTGTTTAATACTAAAGTTTCTTAATAAAGTTTATAGTATTTTTTTTTACCCTATGTTTATGCTACATGACTTGTAAGAGATTTAATTTACATGTTGTGTGAATGTTAGAAAAATGTCACCACCAAAGGAACTTCATCAGATGCATCAGCTATAAAGTCCAGTTTTCCAAAACTATCAAATAAGGTGAGTTTAATAACTGCATAGAATAGAACCAATGTACAAATTTCAAACAGCATATCAATGCCTTTAATTTAAGTGAATATAAGTTAAAAATTCATTTTAAAAAAAGGAAAAAGAAATTAAGAATTCATCATTAACTTTGTAAAAATGAAAAGAAAAGAATTCATCATTAACACAAGACTAGTGCTGTTTAAACACGCACCTTGAGCGGTTACATTTCTTATTGATTTTTGATTCTCTGTCTCCGTCATTACTCACCGTCGTCGTTGTGGCAGTCACCGTGAACCGAACTCAGCTTTGTCAGAATGGTAGAACTGGTTGCATTATGTCTTATTTTTGCGTTTTTAATTCCTTATATCAGGCACAATGGATTGAGCTTTTGTGCATTAGAATCGGTTGGCTTCTATTGACGATGGTTATTCTGGTAAGTATATCATATCAATGTTAAAGCTGTAAATCTGTGTTTAATTTGTAAATGCTGCAAATGAGTGATTTTTGTTACTGTTCTTGCAGGTCATCCTATGAAAGCTGGTTTTTGCTGATTAATTTTGATCCTATTGGACTATTTCACCTTACAACTTACAAGTATGGTTTGTGAGTTATGATTGATATGAACCTTGTTTTTATTGTATGTTTTGTAGAGAAACTTACACCTCACTTGGGATCTGTTTGGTTTAAACCTATTTATGAGAGCTTATACAAACAACTTATTTCTTCATGAAACTTTTCAAATGCTGTCTGCTAAACTTCTTGCTGACTTATTTGAAGAACTAATATCCCTCTGTTGGATTTTTCTTTTGTTATAGAAATAATGGATTTATCAAATGGATGCTGAAAGCACTGAGCAAGAAGGAACAAAAGCCGATCCCAATAGATTGAATCACTTTCTACCTCATACATACAGACTTGCATATATACTCCACCAGACAAAGAACTTCATTGTTATGTTCAATCAGCGTAAGCTTCTCGGCTACAATTTCATATATCATATGTCAAAATCTTAAATGAGTTATGATATGATTATAAGATGAATGTAATTACTGGCTTAGTACAAGGTATAACTCCATTGTTTTTCTTTTAATATTCAAGTCTTAGTTCAACAGGTATAAATTTCCTTCCATCGGCCCGACATCTCGCGTTATTGTATCCGATGATCGGTTTGTTTGACAATTACCAATAAGGGAAGAACAATGTTTAGAATGAATGCTGCATCTGAAGATCTTTCTGTAGTATATACTACTGGTGGCTACTCTTTATGTACTTTATCTTTTAAGACACAGATCATTTTGAAAGTGACACTTACAATTGTACCTATAGTTATTGACAGTTAGATTCACTAAATGGTATAAATAAATTTTTGTTCAACTGTTAAATTGTTGGTGGCTTGGTGCACAAGAATCAAAGATGACAGGAATAATAAGAAAATAATGAGAGAATGACGGTACACAAAGGAGAAAGAAATAAGGTTGTTGTTATGAATGACATCTACCACTAGTCTATTTATACAAAGAGAAAATTGTCACATAGGCCCTAATAAAAGTAAATTTAATAACTAAGCAAACAGTACAAATTAGAAAGTACAAATTAGAAAATACTAAAGTACCCTTAAAACTAAACTTAACAGCTACGCTAAAGTCCCAAAAGTTAAGCATATTTCTGGACGCAACCTCAGAAGCTTGACTAACAACCTCATAAGTTTTACTGCTTCTGAATAACAACATCAGAGCATCAGAACATCAAAAGCATCTGCTTCTGATTAACAGTAACTTCTAAATATTGAATTACTCTTCAATATAAATTATGTATGTTTGTGTAAACTAAATGAATAAAAATAATACAGCAATGAATTGTTGTATATATTGTGGCTCTTTCTGCATATTTTTGAAATTTGATTTGGAAAGTTTGTTTTTGCATTCTGAAATTTAAATTCTAGATATAGGAAAAGAAACATGCAATTTATTCTAAGGTGGTGTATTTTAGAAACGATGCTGGTGTGTTAATAAAAAATGTGGTATGAAAAGCAATACCCGTTCGTTCAATACCACAATTACAAGGCTTTAAAAGATCCATCGCCTACTGCAAGTAAAGAGAATTTTTCCCGTAATCTCCTGTTTTATACCTGCTACCCTCCATTTTGTGTTATTCCCAAAATATTCCTGAGATTATTTATTCAAATTTTTTGTCTTTTTGAAGAAAAAAAATTACTTGTTACTACATTTATAAAAAAGCAAATTTTCGGTACTCATTTTTGGCGCATACTGAAAATTATTTGTATTTTACAAAATTTCGGTATCTATTTATCGGATATTTCTAAATTTCCGGTGCGATTTATCAGAAATTAAAAAATCCAGTATATTTTAAAAAAATTATTACACGTATCAAAAATTTGAGAAATTTTCGGTATAAAAGCAATACCGAAAATACCATATTTCCAGTATATATAAAAAATTTCCTTGAAACCTCAAATTTTCGGTATGGCAGACGAAGTGTTATATATTTCTGGTCCTAAATCGACAGCTTCAACTTCTTCAACAGATTCATGTATTGATCATACGCAGTACTTCATCACAGATACGGAATGCTTATTTGACTTTATACACATTTTTATTTTTTAATAAATTAATGAAGTTATCTAATTATACGTTTATGTGATTGTCAGATTTTTGAATCACAGGAGAATGTTCTAGAATGGACACGGTCAATTGGAAAAACTCATGGTATTGTTGTTGTTACAATCTTATCTGACTCTGCTAATGGTAATGCATGGGATGAAGGATAAATTGATTATGGGTTGTGACAGAGAAGGTAATTACAAAAAGAAAAATGAAGTTGCAGCCCCTTTTGATGGAAATTATACTATGAAGCATAGATGCCCATTTAGGTTGAGATCTGTTCCGAGTGGTGATGGTTGGAAAGTGATGGTTAGATGCGAGATGCACAATCATATACTAGACAAAGATTTGGTAGATCATGACATATTGGGCCGTCTAAAAGACGAAGAAAGAAAGTTTGTGAATGACATGCCGAAGTACAACATGGAACCAATGTACATCATTTATGCTTTAAAAGACAAAGATTCAGAAAATCTCACCAGTATTACCCATATATATAAAGCAAGAGCAACATACAGAATGGGCAAGAGAGGTGCAATGAAAGAAATGTAAATGTTATTGGTTCTTGTTCACCAAGAGAAACACATGAACCTTTATTCTGTGAAGTTAATGAATATGTTTCCTTTGGTGTTGATTTTGATTGCACGTACAAAACAAATAGGTGAGAATTTTAATTTCACCAAATCTTAAAAATATGTTTAGTGAGCTGGTTGCTGAATGTGTTTTTTAATTGTGCAGGTACCGGCTACCACTGCTTGAGATTGTTGGTGTTACATCAACAAAATTGATGTTTTTAGTTGCTTGTGCTTATTTGAAACATGAAAGAGAAGAGAACTTCACATTGGCGCTAGAGAGGCTTAAAGAATTGTTTTATTCTGAGAAGTTGCTACCTAATATCATTGTGACGGATCGAGAGCTTGCATCAATGAATGTCATTAAGTATGTGTATCCAAATTTGTCTCATTTGTTGTTTACATTTCATATTTCAAAAAAACGTTAGCATGAAGTGTAAGGAGTATGTGAAATCAGAGAGACAAGAACATGTCATGGATCAATGGAACAACATGATGTATTAAATACATAAGACGAGTTTGATGTACATCTCAATCAGTTCGAGAGTGTATGTGGTGATATTCTATTATTTGTCAAGTATGTGAAAGAATCACTTATTTAGGGAACACAACAACAACCAGGTACATTCTTCTAACAGAAAATATGTTTATTTTTATACATTAAATTGAGAGTTGCTTATGTAATGTGTTTATGATTTCTATGGTGGAGTCTGCATATTGGAGACTGAAGAGCATGTTGACTATAAGTCGTGGTGATTTATGTGCAAGTTGGGATATTGTGAACACAATGTTGAAGTTGCTGTAAGGTTCCATAAGGGTGTCGTTTCAAAAAAGTGTCGTCAACATTGATCATAGGTAACACCCTATTCTATTCTAAATTGCAAAGTTTTGTTTCAAGACAATGTATACAACTCATTGTAAAGGAATTTGAAAGAGTCAAATATGTTTGTGCGAGCAAGGAGATGTGTGGTTGTTACATTAGAACAACACATGAGTTATCGTGTGTGTGTCAGCTTGTCGGTTACCAGATTCTAGGCACACCTATACCTTTGGAAACAATTCATGTGCTTTGGACGAAATTGGAAATTTTAGAACATGAGGTGAGTCCTGAAGAGAGCAAGTGGGATTTAGAAGAGGAGTGCGAAGAGTTGAACAAACATTTCAGGACTTTGGATATTGTGGGTCAAAAGGTGTTGAAGTAAAAATTTTGTGACCTAACCTATCCACCCACAACTTCAATTTGTCCACCGTCAATGAAATACAAGCCAAATATAGGAGTTAAAAAGAGTAGAAAAGGTGAGGAAAGTGATGTTCATCGTGATCCAAGTCAGTGGGAATATGTTGAAGCTTCACAGGGGAGTCAGACTATGAAAAGATCATGCACACAACCAAGTGGGAGTGAATCGTCAACCATACTGATTCGTAGGTAACCTTGTATCAAATCTGCAAAAGGCGAGTACTTCTCACAGTTTCCTACTTTCTTTCATCCATATATACATCAATGACATTATTGATGTTGATCCGGATGGAAATTATGGTTACCGTTGTATTGCAACTGTGTTAGGATGGAGGGAAGATGCATGTTTTGATGTTCAGAGGCAGTTGGATACTCAAATCCATTAACACAAAGAATTGTTTTCCAATGTGTTCTACGACATTGTACCTTATGTTAAAAATTCATTAATCGTGAAACACTTGGGTCCTCAGGGTACGGACAAATGAATGTCGATTCCAGATACAGGTTACCCTATTGCTTCTAAATATAATGTTGTATGAGTTTCTCTTTCCATAATAATTAGCACGACATTTTTCCCGCTTCTCATACCTCCACCCCTATACACGAGTCGTCATACAACCATTGATATTGGTTTTGTCAATGAAAATCATTGGATTCTGATAAAATTGAAACCCGATTGTCCACTGCCTCCCGTTACAAAGTGTTGAAGGGATAATTGTTCTGATGTTACAAAAGGATGGGAATCAGCATATGCTAGTCGGTTCAGACATTGAGCAGTATTGTCTAGGGAGTGACTGTAGTTTATTTGTAATGCATCTATGTATGACATTAATTCTATCTGTATATTACCACGGTTCGATATTTTATCGTGTATTTTATTCAAGTATAAGTTTATAAATTTAAAAATGAAGAGAAAAAAATAAGTCCCAATATTATCGGAAATTTGAAATTTACGGTATTTAAAAAATATCGGAAATTTCAAATTTCCGATTATTTTTGAACTGAAATCATACCGAAAATGAAATATCTGGTATCCTTTAGGTACCAGATTTTTGAAATTTCCGGTATACATTCTACATACCGGAAATTTTAAATTTCAGGTAAGGTTTCCAGTATCGAATATTTAAAATAACTGGTATGGAATTTAACTGATTATACATTCCAAAAATTTGATATATCTGGTGTGACACCCCAAAAATAATTCAATTCTTAAGTAATTAGAATTTTAATTATCAATTTAATTATTAATATTTTGAATTATTGGATTTAATTAATTAATTAAATGAATGAAAGAGTTGGTGGTGTGAGGAGTAATTAGAGGGTGTGAGGAGTAAAGTACTCTACCTATTCTAATTAATATTTATTATTATTATTGAAATAATAAAAGGAACAAAATAAAAGGAAAAAGAAGGAAAAGAGAATTGGAGAGTTTTCATCATACGTGACATTAGAGAAGAGAAGAGAAAGAGGAAAAGAGCAAAGGTATCGGAATTCGAAGAACCCACAAGGTAAGGGGTGATTTCGATTGATTAACATGCCTTATCGGTTTTGATTTCAATAGAATTGATCATAGCATGTTAAGAATATCAATTTAGTAATTCTAGGTTTTGTAGGAATTATCCCAATTGGTGTCGGATTGTGTAGAATCGAGTAATTCGTATGTTATAGAGTCGTTAGGAATGATCAGAGTATGTTATATTGCATGTTACTATTGTTGGTTGTGTGATCATATTGCATTTGGATGTTTGGATTCGTGTGGAATTGATAGGAATTGAGTTGATATGCATACTGCTGTCAAAACTGCATATTTTTGGTTCTGTAGGTCGCAGGAACCGGTTCCCATGTGAGGGGCAGATGGGAATTTCTCTGACTGATTAGATTGAGGATTATGCACTTATGTGTTGTGTTGTTTGTTTATGTAACACCCCTTCTAAAATACCCCGAATATATTAATTATATCAATAATTAAAGACAGATTTCATCAGAGTTAACACGGAACAAGGGACGTCACAATTATGAAATAAATTAAAACCTCCAATAAAACAGTAGTCATGCTACACTGAGAGTCATTACCAAAATAATTTCGATCAAATTAAGGCCATGTCTTACACAGCGGAAAAATACCATAACCAAAACGGAATAAACCAAAACATAATTATTCCCAATGAAATTCAAAGAAACAATTGAATAATAAATAAATCCTCAACTAAACGTTCCTCAGTGTTACAACCTATCAGAGCATGACACTGACACGCGGACTTAAAATAACATAGCTCTAGAGTCATCCTCACCAACTCCTGAGCTGCTAACTTTAATCTGAAATCATTAAAGTAAGGGTGAGATTCCTCATAATTAACATGCTTTATAAGCCTCTCAAACAACATATATCACAAGCATATTATTTCACCCACTCTAGCATAATTCAGATTTTCTATACACCGTTACAACCATACAAATCATTGTACACAACAATTAACAATCAGAGAATTGTAACACTGGAAGACATCCTAACATGTTACAATTCCATGCAAATACAATGCAGACACAATGCATGTGGTACCGACACGTGACCAAGTCACCCAACACTGATCCATCATCAACCGGATATAGTAATCATCGATTCGTCCATAAACACCCGGACACGAATCCAGCCTAACCACCCATCATCAGCCGGGTACGGTTAACGGCAATACAAGTCAAATTCTACACAATGGGAATTAACTTCACCAAAAATGCATATGCATGCACATCACCGGCATGCAACATCAAATCAGTCTATGAAATACACCAAATTATCATAACTGAATCAAAACCAAAAACATGATATTTCAACGATCATGCAAACAATCATCAGCAATATAAACATGTCTTTCATTCTCACAACACTAATACATCCATCATCACAGGTTCACTGCTACATACACCCCCATGTGTGTCAGTCAATAATCTCTTATTTCGGAATTCAACTCATTTTCAAAATAATTTCAAGTTTTAGGAAATCTTTTCATTTTATAAAATAGAGCATTAAATTTAAGAAACAACGTCCAAAACGGCGCTCAAAACGGACTTACGGTTTGAAAGTTATGAATTTTCAAAGTTTTGGAATTTTTCAAAAAGTTACAGGGGAACCCGGTTCCTCCCTGGGAGAACCCGGTTCCCACAATTCAAAAATGTCACGCTCCTGGAAAAATGTATGGGGAACCCGGTTCCTCCAGGTAGGGAACCGGTTCCCAGAAGAAAAAATCATTTTCTTTGAAAAAGAACAACGTGGAACCCGGTTCCTCCCCAGGAGTAACCGGTTCCTGAGTTCAAAAATGCCCATTTTCTCAATTTTACACACTGGAACCCGGGTTCTCCCACTGGGGAACCGGTTCCCACGACCATCAGAGTCAAAAATATCAGTTGACAGCAACAGTTCCCAAAATCATTTTCTTAATCTTTCCAAAACGTACCCATACGTTCCAACACAATATAAACACTCATTTAACGTCATTAACGTGCAATATAACATGTTTTGTTCATTCCTATTGACTCTATATCATACCAATCAACAGATTCTTCTTAATCCGACACAATAGGGACACATCTACGGTAACCTAGAATTTCTAAACCGGGACTCCCTAACATACTATGATCCATACAATTGAAATCAAAACCCATAATACACATTAATTAATCGAAATCACCCCTTACCTCGTGGGTTCTTCGACTTCCGACACGAATTGGCTTTTCTCCTTTCTTTTCCTCTTCTCAATTGCACGTACTGTGAGTTTTCTCCAAAAGTGATTCTTTTTCTCTTTTCCTTCCTTTATTCCTTTAATTAAGCTAACATAATAAAATAATAATGTGAGTAGAGTCTTTTACTCCTCACACCCTCACTTTACCCTTCACACCACCAATAATTTCATTTCCATTTAATTTAATTAATCCCATTAGTCCAAAATATTAATAATTACATTCCTAATTAAATTAATAATTAAAAATTATAATTATTTAATAATCGAATTAATTGGGGTATCAAAGTTTACGCACGATTATGTTGTGATCATGTGCTATTTGATGATGTGGATTTTGTATGGAATAATGTTGTGATTATATTCCATTTAATTAAATGTTGCATGCTTTTATTGTGCATGCATATACATTCTGGTGGAGTTAATTCCCATTGTGTGGAATTTGACCTTTATTGCCAATAACCGTTCCCTGGTGATGATGGGTGGTGAGGCTGGATTCATGTCCGGGTGATTGTGGAAGAATCGATGTTGGTGACTTAGTTCACTTTCTGGTACCACATGCATTGAGTCCGCATTTGCATTTGTATGAAATTATAACATGTTAGGATGGTTTCCAGTGTTATGATTTGCATTGTTGTTGTTGTTATGCATAATGAATTGTGTGGTTTGCGATTGTGTTTCTGAAATCTAAATTATGCTAGAGTGGGTGGATTAATATGCCTGTGATATTATATCGTTTGAGAAACTTATAATGCATTTTAATTATGATGAAATCTCTCCCTTACTTTGATGATTTCAGATTAAAGTTAGCCGCTCAGGATTGGTGAGGAGGGCTTTAGAGCTGTGTTAGTTAGTATCCGCGTGTCAGTGTCATACTCGGATATTTAGTGATTTTCGATACATACTAGAAATTCTGTGGGATTTGCCATTTTACCGTGTCTGATGTCATACTCGAAAATCACTAAATATCCGGTATTTTCTGATATTTTGATTAAAAACACCATACTTAGGGGGTGGCAAGTATAAAACCAGGGGTGACAAGAAAAAATCTCGCAAATAATGGAAAAACATCTTAAAAAATTTGAAAATGTCCCCCAAATTTTGAATGTGTATTTTTTGGATGCATTCAGATCACACTAAAACATGCCCTAACTATCCTATCATTTTTTCTTCCAAAATTTAGTTTAGAAATGTGTTTTAGACCACCACATTTAGATTTTTCTAATTTAACAATTCAATACTTTCGGATTTGTGAAGCGATAATTTAAAAAATGTCACATTTGCATGTCTGTCACAATTTTGAAAATATTTTTCGGAATTATCAAATGTGATTTTTAATAAAACAACCCCATGCATGCTCTTCTTTTTCATGATCAAAATTTTATTTTCTCTCTACTATTAAAAGAAATCATTTTATTCTCAATCAAGTTTTGCACTCCAAAATTTCATTTGTGCTTCATCACACCTAGGGACGGGAATAAGTCATGCCGACCAACAAGGGCTTACGGCCTAGCTTACTCGGGCTCAGGTCAGACCAGGTTTTTTGTTTAAATAGAAAAGACCTAGACTTTTTATAAGCCTATTTAGTTAAAAAATACTAGGTAACATGTCATAAAAAAGTCTATTAAGTCTATCAGGTCGGCCTACTTAAATAAATAAGAATAAATATATTATTATTATATTTTATTTGTACTTGGAAGTAAAAGACAAAAATAAATCTTAGTTTTCTTGAAGACCTCATGAAGTTAAGTTGAAAAAAACTTATGAACAATGTCATTAGTTGTTTTTTTAAGTTCTCTTAAACAAATAGTATCACAAAACTTATGTTAATAGGTAAATTTTAATAAGTAAATGCAAATAAGTATTGAAATTCTGGTATCAGATATGAGATGTCGAAGGTGATGTCACGACACTATTATCTGTTGGATGAACAAATAACAAAACAGAATTTTAAATACAGAAAACTAAATAACGCAGTGAATTATTTACCCAGTTCGGTGCTACACACCTACGTTTGGAGGCTACCAAGCCAGGGATGAAGTTCACTATTAGCAGTATTAATTTAGAGTTAAACTTCCTCGTCTACACCCCTCACTTAATCACTACCCAATGACCCTTCTACCTAATATCCCTTCTTAGATATGAGAAACCCCTCTCACTCCCCACAGTCACACGCGGTGACAATAAACAAAGACACAAAACTTGAAGACAACCTTCAAAGACACATAACCATCGTTACTTCAAAGTTTGTTGATGATTAACAATTTACAACTCAACTAACATCCACCTCAAGTATTAAACAATACTAGAGTGACTCACAATTAACAACCAACAAAGACTAACAACCAACAATTAAAATAGTACGCTAAAAGTTCTTCTAGAATGGACAACTTTGCAAACAGGGTTAACAACCTTTATATATGATGACAACAATTAGGGTTGCTTCACAGTTAGTCTTCACTGAGTCCTAAGCTTTCTCCATAAAAGTAGGACAAAAGTTGTCCAAGAATGTTGCTAAATAACGTTACATAGCTTTCTTAATCGACGCATAAAATTTAAAACAAACCGACTCCTAATGTTTCTGAACTTAAAAACTAGTTGAGTTCAATTTCACATGTCAGGACGTTTACTGTGACATCTTCATAAAACCTGCTGATACATTAAACTTCATGACATTTTCTGAGCAAAATGTTTTACCAAAATTATTGTCAATCTACAGAATTAACAAACTCCCCATTTGATAAATTTTGGCTAAAACATTTGTTGAGGGTACAAGACAGACAATCAACATTAACATCACACTCAACATCAACATCACAATCAACAGTAAAGTACATACATCATAAGTGAGACATACATATCAGAGTAGCACGTCATAATTAGCATCACAGTTCATCAGAGATACAATGAATAAATTAGATATTCAAACATCTGTTAGAACATTCATAGATGCATAGTCACAATCATAGAGTAAGTCTCCCCCTGCATACATCATCAATAACATTTTAGATGTACACAATTAACATACAGTTAGCCACTCCCCCTTAATATCAGCACTTCATTGGTCAGCATCACACATCATACATCTTCACATATTCAGGCTCACAATCATTATCATTCTCCCCCTTTTTAGCCATAATATGACGAATCCATAATTAACTCACAAATGATAACATTATGAAATTCTAGATTAATCTATCATTCAGTGTAACCTAGAGTTAATAGTTATGGATATTACAAACCAAAAATATATGTTTTGCACTTAAGTGCCAAAATTACATAACAAATGATTAAACATTCAAAATAAGAGCTCCATGGAAGCACAATTGACATTTCTTTAAGAACATTCAATTTTTTGCAGAACCTGCAGACCCACCACTTCCATTACTTCTTGATCCATCTTCAAAAGAGATTTGACTCTCACTTGCATAGGTGCTTGCATCTTCCTGCACATCCTGAATAGCACTTTTAGCAACAGTCATCTTTAGAGATCGAATGGTTTCTTTAATTTTTAGCTTTCTTGTTGAGCTTACGCGTATAACCTCATCTAGATCTTTGCAGGCTTCTGTAAATTCAACAATTAAATCACCCTTGCTTGTGGTCTTAGTTGCAGCACCTGCATATGTTGAAACAATGTCTGGGACATGTTCCCCTGCAAACAATTTTTGGTGAACTGATAAAGGAGCTCCTCTTTTGCTTCCAGTGTCAAGGGTGGACAAGACTCCAAGATGTTGTTGGAGAGTTATGCCACAAATTAGAGAGGGAAAGGCAATGGGTAATTTTGTAGCATAGATATCAGCATGTTTGTTTGATCAAAGATGTATGAATCATAGTCAAATGGCTTTTTTATGCCAACAACATAAATGAATCTTCTCAATCTCACTGAAATTGTTGAGGTGTGATTTGTGGTAACCTAATTGGCAGCTCCAATCCTAAACAAGATTGCATACTTAACACTCAACTTCCCAGTAGATAATTTCCCTTTAATAGGCCATTCACTCACTTGGTTTGCAGTGATGGTCTTGCACACTTGATTGTCAGTTACTTCAAGCTCACTTTCCTCATTCTCACTTCTTCTTAGGTACTTGTTGATAATAGTAGGTGAGAACTCAACACACTTTCCTCTCACAAAGACTTTCTGAAAGTCCTTGCTTCTTTTATCAGCACAATCCTCAGGGTTTTTAACCATGAATTCCTTGACCAAAATCTCATAACATTTAGGCAAATTGGTTATAGTCTTCATCAATCCAGCATCAACGATTAACTTTATGATTTCCTTGTATTTGTGATACGGTGAACTGACTTTGTAGGATTTTTGTATCCAAATGTGCGGATAGCAAGAGTCGCCACCGACTTTTATTTTTATCCAATTAAGGGAAGGTAAAAGTAACAGAAAAAGACCTTCGTTAGATTCTGAGTTCGGGAGAATGGTTATGAAAAGGGAAGGTATTAGCACCCCTTTCCATCCGCAGTTTATTCTACGGGCTCTTAGTTGCTCTAGATCACTTTTTTTTAAAATTGCTTTATGTGTGTTTGACAAAAATGTTTTGAAAAGGCATTTCGCTTTGACTTTGTAATGACTCATGTAGGAGTGTATACAAAGTGTTCGGAAATGTTTGTTTTGAAAAGAAATTGAACTTTGAAAAAGAGTGTGAGGTGTGAAAAGCATTTGATAGAGCAAGCAACTAAGAGACTTATTTACCCACTCAGAATTGGTCGTTTTATTGTACTTCTACTACATTCCTTTAGAATAGCGCTAGCCATATCATTAGTTAGTAGGTAGCTCCATTCGTTGGATGTAAGCGGGACATTCGAAGGGACATCGGATGGTCATAGAAGGCAACTTGTAGGAAGTATCCTAGCACATTCGAAGGGACTATCATCATTTTTTCGTAGGCGACAATCGAGGGTCAAGATCATGTATTCGGAGGCGACATCGTGGGTCTTATGATCTTTGTATCGAAGGGACTATGATGATTTGTTTGGAAGGCAACGGTGCTAGAATACCTCTACGTTCGAGGGACATGACCATTTTGAATCGAAAGGCGTCGAGAGAGAATTACCCTAAGGGGTGCGTGTGTGAGAGAAGTGTGTCAAATTCAGATATTTTATCTTAAAGATTAGTGTGAGCTATGTCCAATTATTATCTTGCCATACACGCCTAGTTACTAGCAATTGATAAGGGTGCGGAAAATAAAATGCGGAATGTAAAGGTGCGGAAAGGTAAACCTACGCTATTACATGGCTTTGGGGCAGATACATAATTAGGAGTGCGGAAAATAAAAGTCCTAAATTAAACTATTACAACCCATGAGCAATTACATTATTGAAAAGTAAAACGAAAACGGAAGAATCGTCTGAATCGGATCAACCTGTGAAAGAATGGGAAATCGGAAAATACGAGATGAATTGAATAAGAGGAAAAATGTTAGAAAAAATGCAATTTTTAATATGAGAAAATTAATATGTGCTGGAAATAAGGTAAATAAGTTAAAATAATTTTTTGGGATTTTTTGGAAAAGATTTAATAATTAAAATGCAATTTAGAATGATTTAAATGCTAAAATATAAATAAAATAAATATGCATGCAAAAATTATATTTTTTAATTTATTAAATTGAATAAAGATTTTTATGAAAATAATGTAAAAAGAAAAAATGTTTTTGGTATTTTTTAAATGCAGAATAAAATATGTAAGTTAATTAAAAATGATGGAAAAATATTAGAAATTAAAAAAATAGGAAAATATAGAAAATATGCAGCTTTGTAAAAAGAAACTCAAAACCAGGGCTGGCAGGGATCGATCCCATGACTCTTGAGAGAATCTGGCAACAGGGGACGCTCTTACCGCTACGCCATGTGGCTCTTTGTGTTATGGAATGAAAACGCAAGATCATGGATGAACACGCGTCACTGTCTGGATGAGTCAATGCACAATCAGCCTGGTGGGGTCCATGTAGCGCGAAGGGACGAATCAGAACGATGGATTACGCCACGCATGCACACGCCTGGTCCATGTGGAGTCAACGACGCCGGAGCCCTAGCTCCGGTCGTCTTCTCCGGTAACGACGATCTCCAAACCTGCGAAATAAAAGAAATCGAAGCAAAAGAAAACCCTATTCCCCCTAAATCGACCCTCCTGAATCCAATGGTGCTATTGGTTTGCCCTGAAAATGCCTGTATTAACCGGTTCGATTCAAACAGTCCTTCGAACCCTAACAATGGCAATGGATGATTTCTACGTGTATGCTTGCATGTAAAGTATCAAATGCACTCTAATGAATGTCCTGAACATAAACAAACACACAAAAAGCATTAACAACACATGAATAATGAAATTCGAATTTCATAAATATACCAAATCGGAGCAGGCTTAGGATCGAGTTCTGGGTAGTCTTGGCTTCAAGTGAGATATGCTTTTGCTTGCTGGGAACCTCCTGAGCAAGATTGAATGCTCAAAACACCTTGAATTTGGCTGGAAATCGAAAATCGAAAATTGCAACTTTATGGAAAATTTTGGCAAAATAAGGGTTAGTGCAAGGGCTAGGGTTTCGTCCTTTGTGCTGTGTACAATGCTTTGTATTTATAGAGGGTTTTGGAAAGCAATAAGAGTGAAAAAAGATTGCCTCTTGAATGTGCAAATATTTTCTTTGAAAATAAAATCAAATATTGAAGAATATATGATTTTCTCATCAATGCCATGGCTTGCACGAATTTGGTAGGTATCTTGGGCCTTCTTGGACATTTAGAAAGATATAAAATCATTCCTTTTGAAAAAAATATTTGATTTTCATATTTTATATAATTTATTTTTGAATTAAATGTTATAAAATTCAAATATAAATCATAAAAATAGAAAATAACCAAGGCCAAGCATTTATGGGTCAAGAACAAGGTCATGAACAAGTTTGGATCAAAAGATTACAGGCCCATTTGGAAAATTTTGCAATTTGACCAATATGTCCTTTTGTGCAATTGTCCAAAATTCCCCAACTTCTGAATAGTGTATCTTGCTCAATTTTCCACATTTTGAGTGTTCTTGGACTTTTGGAAGCTCTAAGAGTCCTCTAAACAATGTCTTTGGTCTCATCTCAATTGGAGTTACCATGCTCAAAATATCTTCAAAACAAAAGTTGACTTTTGTTGACTTTGAAAATGACTGTAATGTTTTGAGCTATACCTCTCAAATGAAGCATTTTTGGACATTCTTGTGAGACATGAAGTTGTAGAGAATTGAATTTCCTTCAAAACAAGAGGTGGTGGAAAAATTTCGAGAAAGTATGAGAAAGTTATGACCAATCAAAGTTCATTGACTTTTCATCTAGAAACCCTAATTTAGAAAGTTTGACTTTTGGGCAAATCTTGAGTTTTCTTGGTGAATCATGATCAACCCTTGATCAAATGATGAATGTAACTTCAAAATGAGGATGTTGACCAAAAATCAGAAGTTTTGACTGTATGTTGACCACATTGACTTTTGTCCAATACACCCGATTTTCAACCATCCGAGCAATTATGCGAAACTTGACTTGTGAAGCTTGAAACTTGACATGGAGAATCTTTGAAGCATATGAGGAAGCATGAAGGCCATTGGAGATGTTGGAAATCCACCTTGACTTGAGAGATACCAAACCCTAGTTTGGGTTGATTGTCTAGGAGAGAGTTTGTCTGATCAACTCTTGAGGAATCCTTGAGTATGGATGTATGAGATCTCTTGAGTAGATGGAGGGAAAATTTTGGGGTATGACACTGCCCTGCTCAATCTTCTTGTCTGGAAGGGTTAGATTGACATGCTTGTCTTCGTGACACAGGTAGAAGATGATTGAACACCGAGTACACCGAAAATTTGCACTCGGTTGGTGGATGATGCGGAATGGGCTTACAGATGCCATTTGGAGAAGTTGGAGACTTATTGGGAACAGTCGTACGCTAGACTCGAGTTTGCTAAATAGGAGGCGACGGAGATGGGCTTAAGATGCCATCCGGAAAGGTCGATCTTTGGGAATGAGTCGTCGTTAGACTGTAGATGTTCTGAAACGGAGAGGAGATGGGCTTAAGATGCCATCCGAAGGTCGACGTTAGACTTCGTGATCACTTTGAATGAAGTTATTGGTCCGTATTGATTTTAACCATATATGCGATTCGATAGTGAAGAGATGTTGACAAATAGTCGGAGATGGGCTTAAGGTGCCATCCAAGGCAACTGAGTCGTATGCTAGACTCTGTAGTTGTTGTTGATAATCAGGATAAATCTTCGTGTTGATTACTCCGAAATTGTAGTTGGCAAGAATGTGGATAGCTTCCTGTTGTGCATCGGTGTTGATCCATTGCCTCATTATCGGAGGATAACCGAGGCGGTCTTCGGATAGTTTTCCGTCGATTCGGGCTTAATCCGACCTTCAAGGCGGTCTTTTAGATAGTTTTCCGTCGGCTCGGGGCTTAATCCACGGACTGTTGCGTGGTGACTATTACTGTTTTGGAGAAAACAAGAAAAACTTTGATAGAAAATTGGTTAGTTTTATGCAAAGCATGATGCATGACAGTGTATATGAATGACATATGCATGAATTATGACTTTATGAGAAATGAATGAATGATGAATGTCGTGATATTTCAAAACATATCCATCTTGAAGAAGATGCGGATATTCTGTTTGAAGATTTCTAACTTCTGCCTGGGGAATAGAGTAGGTGAGAACCCTGCTTTTGAAGGAGAAGAAAGATATCCTGGATTCCTCCGATGCACTATCTGACCAAGTCTTGGGCCTAGACATTGTTGAGGAAGGAAGAGATTTGAGAAGCTCGCTGTCGGGGATCTCATATATAGACCCTGCTGAGGAGAGTCTGGGAGGCGATCTGTTGAGGAAATTTAGGAGGTGCTCTACTGGGGATTTCGAGTGTAGATCTCGCTGGAGAGCCTTTGATGGTTGCTGAGAGACCGGGCTTGAAGAGTCTGGAGTCCGTTGTAATCTCTGGCTGGGGAATAAAAGGTATATGTTTCCTCCGATGCACTATCTGACCAAGTTTCGAGTCTGGATACTGCTGCCGGGAGAAGGGGAGGATTGAGAAATGTCCGCTGGGGATGAAGTGTTACTGCTTGGAGACTGATGTAACGTTGCTTGGTTGAGTGAAATTGTTGCTCGTGGATTCCCTTATACTTCGCTGGGGAAGGTGTGTTGTGGGTGCCACCTTTATGCTCTGTGGGGAATTGTATGGGTGACTTTCGTCGTCGTCCCAAGTCCTAGAGCCTGTAGTAAGTACTTTTGCATATTCACTTTTCGTATGTTTGCAGAGAGATTTTTACTGTCAAATGCGTATAATCATTCAAAGCAAACGTTGGACTTATTGCAAATAACAACAAAAATTGTAAAGAGAAAGAAGTATTTATTTGATGGCGTATGGCCAAGTAATTTGTACACAAGAAAGGTAAAAGCTATGCGGAAACAATCTCGTTAAGTTCCAACTATGCTAGTACTCATATATTTCAACTATCTCATCTCCTTCGAGAAAGTGAGTAGATCTTCGCCATTTGAATCTTGAATGCTGATAATAATGAAGGCGGTGATCCGGAAAGACATAGTCGTGCGCTTAAATCCCTAACTTTTGCCTAGACCGCCCTTTCGGTTTTCGTCTGGGATACCTTTTTGCCCAAGCCGCCTTTCGGGTTTTCGACTTGCGGGTGTACATGTTTTGTATATATCCTTAATTTTTGCTCGAACCTTTTGGTTCGCCAGATGCCCTTATTTTTGCCTAGGCCACCGACCTAGCGGGTCTCTTTTATGCGTAGTATTTTTGACTATGTCGCGTTCACGGGTGTGGAAGTCTTCACCATCCATGGTGCTAAGTATCATAGCTCCACCGGAAAATTATCTTGACTACAAATGGTCCCTCATAGGTGGGAGTCCATTTGCCCCTGGGATCACCTTGTGGAAGAATGATGCGCTTGACTACTAGATCACCGACTTGGTAGACTCGGTGCTTAACCTTCTTGTTAAATGCTCTGATCATTCGTTTCTGATAAATCTGTCCATGGCAGATGGACGCGAGTCGTTTCTCATCGATCAAGTTAATCTGGTCAAGGCGAGTCTGAACCCAATCGTCTTCGCCTAACTCTGCCTCTTGGAGGACTCTGGTTGAGGGTATCTGAACCTCGATGGGCAAGACGGCTTCCATACCGTAGACAAGAGAGAAGGGGGTTGCCCCTGTTGACGTTCGTGCTGAAGTGCGATAACCATGAAGAGCAAATGGTAACATCTCATGCCAATCTTTGTAAGTCACTGTCATCTTCTGTATAATCTTCTTAATGTTCTTATTGGCGGCTTCCACTGCGCCATTCATCTTAGGCCGATATGGAGAAGAGTTGTGATGTTTGATCCTGAACTGCGTGCAGAGCTCAGTGATCATCTTGTTGTTGAGATTGGAACCGTTATCTGTGATAATCCTTTCAGGAGTGCCATACCGACAGATAAGATTATGCTTGATGAATCGAGCCACTACATTCTTGGTAACAGATGCATACGAGGCTGCTTCTACCCACTTGGTAAAGTAATCAATTGCCACAAGGATGAAACGATGTCCATTGGAAGCTGTGGGCTTAATCTCTCCAATCATGTCAATACCCCACATTGCAAAAGGCCACGGAGAAGTTAAAACATTCAGAGGTACTGGAGGTACGTGCACTTTGTCGGCATAGATCTGGCATTTGTGACAAGATCGAGCATAGCGGTGACAATCAGCTTCCATGGTGGACCAATAGTAACCTGTTCTCAAAATCTTCTTAGCCATAGTGTGTCCACTGGAGTGGGTACCAAACTCGCCTTCGTGTAACTCTTCCATGATACGTATTGCTGTTTTCTGGTCTACACAGCGGAGTAAGCACAAGTCGTGGTTGCGCTTGTATAAGATGCCGTTGCTGAGAAAGAATTTGGAAGCAAATCTTCTTATGAACTTCTTATCATTAACAGATGCCCCTGCGGGATATTCCTGAGTCTCGAGATACCTTTTCACGTCATAGTACCAAGGTTTCTCTTCTGCGTCAAGCTCATAACAATACGCTGGTTCGTCGAACTTTTCAATGATGATCTGGGGAGCCTCGTTGTCCCATCTGACCTTGAACATAGACGACATAGTAGCTAATGCGTCAGCCAACTGATTCTCTTCTCGTGGAATATGACCAAAAGTGATTTCTTCGAAGTAGGGAATCAAACTCAGAACATGCTCTCGATACGGAATGAGATTCGGATGCTTCGTATCCCACTCGCCCTTAATCTGACTGATCACTAAAGGTGAGTCTCCATACACTTGTAAGAACTTGATTCTTAAGTCAATAGCAGCTTTGATACCCATGATGCACGCTTCGTACTCGGCCATGTTGTTAGTGCAACTGAAACATAATCTGGCGGTGAAAGGAGTATGTCCGCCTGCAGGGGATATAATGATGGCGCCAATGCCATTGCCAAGTGCGTTTGAGGCTCCATCAAAGACCATGGTCCATCGGGATCCTTGTTCGGGTCCTTCGTGCGGGCCGGTTCCTCGTGATCAGTAACTAGTAAAACGTCTTCGTCGGAAATTGAACGCATAGGCGATAGTCATCTACGGCGATGAGCCAAGTGATCGGCTACTACACTTCCTTTGATCGCTTTAGAAGTGTCTTGGATGTCATACTCGGTCAAGATCATTTGCCATCTTGCTATTCTTCCGGAGAGCTGGTTTCTCAAAGATGTATTTTATCGGATCCACCTTAGAAATCAACAAGGTAGTGTGAGTCAACATATCTTGTCTTAGTCGGTGAGACAAAAGCGTTGCAAGTTTTCTCGGTTGTGAGTATCTTGTTTCATCGGTAAACTTTTGCTAAGGTAGTATATTGCATGCTCTTTTCGACCAGACTCGTCATGTTGCCCAACACACACCCCATTGAATTCTCTAGTTAAGTACATGATAAGAGGTCTTCCTTGAGGCATCGGGATAGGAGGATTACGTAGGTACTCCTTGATTTTGTCAAAAGCGATCTGGCAATTGTCGTTCCATTCCACTACTTGATCTTTCTTTAGTAACTTGAAGATTGGCTCACAAGTAGCAGTTAGGTGCGCAATGAATCTGGCAATGTAGTTCAATCGGCCCAAGAAACCTCTGACTTCCTTCTCGGTGCGGGGAGCTGGCATCTCTTGAATAGCTTTAACCTTGGCGGGATCAACCTCAATACCTCTTCCACTGACTACAAACCCTAGGAGTTTTCGGATCGAGATTAAGTCTCAGTCTGTACTTCTTCAACCTGTCAAACAGTTTCTGCAAATGATCGAGATGTTCTTCTTCAGTCTGCGACCGAGCTATCATGTCGTCAACATAGACCTCTATCTCGTGATGAATCATGTCATGAAATAATGTCACCATAGCACGCTGATAAGTGGCGCCTGCGTTCTTCATCAAGCGGCATAACCTTGTAGAAAGTGCCCACTGTGTAACAAAAGTAGTCTTCTCCATGTCTTGAGCCATTTTGATTTGATTGTAACCGGAGAAACCATCCATGAAGGAGAAAACCTTATCTTTGGCGGTATTGTCAACGAACATCAATATGAGGAAGTGGGAAATCGTCTTCGGACTCGCTTTGTTTAGATCTCGTAATCCACACACATACCTTACCATCCTTCTTAGGCACGGGTACCACATTAGCAACCCAGGGGATAGGAGTGACACTAAGAAACCGGTTGAGCGCTTCATAACCTCGGCTTTGATTTTCTCGACATCTCGGGACGCATCACGAGAACCTTTCCTTTGGAGAAAACCTTCTTTGTCGGCAATCGGTGTACCACAATATCAATGTCCAAACCGGCATGTCTTCGTATGACCAAGCAAAACCTCAACATAATCTCGTAGCATCCGAACCAATCTCTCTTTAACATTGTTCTCAAGACCCGCTCCTATCTTGATCTCTTTTACGCCGTCGGTATCCAAATTCACAACCTCAACTTGCTCTTCGTGTGGTGTATAACTCGCTCTTCTTCTGTAGCATCGCAAGTTCTCCGGCACTTCACAATCTTCCTCACTTCGTCTTGACTTGGTAGATCGGATTATCAAGTCATATTTAGCACTAGCATAGCTGTTATTAACGAGATTCGGAGTGATTCTGCAGTGTATCACGTGGGTGTGTGTAAGAAACACATAGCTTTTTGAAGGGGTGATAAAGTAAAGAAAGAAAACAAACAATTGAATGCAAAAGTCCAACGAATTTATTAAATGAAAATACGCAAACAACAGATAAAAACCCTCGCAAACGAGTCATGACGCCCCGGGCAAGGCACCAGGCTTTCAAAGTTTATTGTTCGAAACATAAAGAAATACGAAAAGTAAAACAGAACAAGAGCAATTACTCCTGACTAAAGGAGATTGGTATGCGTCTTGATCTTCCAATTCTTGAGCCCATGATCCGAGTTGGGAGATCCACTTGCGATGTCGAGCCGTTGTCGTCGTCTTCATAGCATGAATTCCACTACCGATGCGGAAAGGAAGTTGGCGGCGTTCGCGGCGTATCATCTTCTGACCCTTGATGGTGAAGCCTAAACCAGTCTTGTCGGATTTGAAAGGAAGATCAGGGAGCTGTCCCCAAATAGTACTATCTCCTTGTTCAACAGTAGCTTGAGCATCTTTCAGCGAGGCCATTCTAGGCGGAACTTGTGTAACTTCAGGAGTGACGGGGGAGTCAAGAGGCATGACTCTGGGTATCGTTTCAAAAGCTTGACAGGGAGTCTCAAAGAATTCACCCTCCATCTCGAGATAGCGGAATGACTGTAGATGACTGACCATATATTCTTCTTCACCACATACTGTAACAACTTTCCCTTTCACCGGGTACTTCAGTTTCGATGCAAAGTAGAGGTATGACCATGTATCCAAGGGCGTCCAGTAGGCAGAATAAGTGGACGGATGTCCATGATAAAAGTGGAATCAAAAGTCGGGAACCGACTTTAACAGTGAGTGAGCTCTCCAATCTTGCGCTTAGAACCATCAAAAGCTCTCACAATAATGTCACTGGGTCTCAGAACCAACCCTTCGACATCAAGCCGATCAAAAGCAGTCTTCGGTAGGATATTCAGAGCAGAACCGGTATCCACCAGACATGAGATAATGTAGTGCCTTTGCATTCAATGGAGATGTGCAAGGCCTTGTTATGTTTCTTTCCGGAAGGAGTCAAATCAGCATCAGAGAAGCCTAGGCCGTTGTTGGCAGCCAGGCTAGCAATACAAACTTCGAATTGATCGGTGGTAGTGTCTTGCGGCACATGAGCATTCTTCAGAAACTTCACCAAGGCATTAGCATGAGCCTCGGAGCACAAGAGCAGAGCAAGCATGGAGATCTTGGACGGAGTCTGTCCCAACTGTTCCACAACATTGTAGTCACTCTTCTTGATGATCTTCAGAATTTCCTCCATTTCTTGTTTGGAGGTGTCTTCGGCAACTTCCTTTGGTACTTCTAGCTGAGCAGGATGAGTTACTGGTTCTTTCCCTCTAGCTGGGGATATCAATTTAGTAGCTGGAATGAGAGTCGGAGTCGCAGTGTCTTTTGGAGGAGAGATCTCTGGAGAGAATACCCTTCCGGTTCTGGTCACCTTACTGGATCCGGTGATGTTGTCAATGTCAGGAATAGAAACTTCAATGGTAAGATCTTCAATAGTCAGAGGGTCTTGCTTGACGCCATGATAGTAAACATCAGCTCCATAATTCCAAGGGATAGCCTTGTTAGAGGAATATGGAAGTGGCCTTGGAGAAGTGATAATGAGAGGTGCCACTCTAGGCACAGGATCGCAGAGGAAATCCTTATTGTGTTAACATCGGCATAGTCTTACGGAAGTCGTCACCCCATCCGTCGCTTTAACATCTTCAATAGGAATCTTGTAACTATCGAGACGATGTACTTCACCATGTAATCATACTTTCCACTTGGTGTCCCAAGGTATCCCACAGATGGTGCAGTTTAGTTCGCATTGTCAATCTTGACTTAGACATTTCTTCACACGCTTACGCACGGTGGTTTCAGAAATAGTATCTCACGGTTATCCATCATGCACTGAACACGTCTTCTCAACCAAGCACAACCATCAGGTGCAGACGAGCACCAATGACAACTCTCTGGGCATCCTGGATTGACACCGGCTTGCAACAAATTCTTCTTAACAGCCATCAGAGGAATGGTCAAGTCATCTATGTTGAAAACATAAGTATCATCGCCAACAGCATTGGAACTCTTGTCATGGTTAGGCATAGGCGCGTTAATCACATTCGGAGTCTCAACAGGAGGATCAAATTCAATCTGCTTAGTTTCAATCATATCTTGAATCTTATTCTTCTTGTTGATGAGCTTCTTCAAATCTTCTTGGCCTTGGACCAAGCTGGTAAACATCTCTGGCCCGAGCATTACGAGCACGAAGATCTTTGACGATGCTCAAGAGCCATTTCTGCTAAAATAAATAGCGAGCAAATGAGAAAACCAATCTCTAATGTACCTGTGATGCAATGTTTATGCTATGATATGCAATGTTTATGCGAATGCAATGCAATGTTTTCAAGGACCTAAGAGATTTAAATTTGTTAAACAAGCAATGAACAAACATTTATTAGTACTTCTCATTATTTTTCTTTTTAAGTACAAGAGATAGTTCAAAGCAATAAAAGAAAACATAAACATCCTAAAGCTCTAAGTCTCCCATGGGCTTCCTCTTGGTGCCGATGTAGCGTTGATGTTTCGCTCCTCGTGAAGTAGCTTGGTCAACTCTAGAACTTTCTTCTCACTTGCATAACAGAGCTTCAAAGGTATCCCTTTCTTCTTGTGAATCCGGATCTCTTCAAGTCTTCAAAATCGGTAGGCATGTCGGGATGGAGAAAGACGATAGTACGTCACCTATAGCAACAGTTCCATAATTCTTGGTAGAACAGTGAATGGCATCATGAGGTTTTGAGCTCGAGCTCGCACCCATTTGAGGTAAGGTTCCCAAGGAATGGAGTTCGGGTGCCCCAAAGTCTTGGTATCAGTCTTCTTTACCATGCCCCAAGCGTGTATAAACCTTCGTCGGTAATTCTGGAGATCGTGATTGTAGTCGAACACAATGTCTTGGAGAAGCATATCATGTGGTCCATCTCTTCGGGCAAAACCAAACTGACGTAGAGCTAGAGAAGGGTTGTAAGTAATACCTCCCCTTATACCAAGTAGTGGTACATTAGGGAACTCTCCACAACGCTCAATGAATGTGAAATCCTTTTGAGAAAAAGATTCCAACGGATATCGGAATGAGAGAGTGACATCAATCTTTGAGACCATCTCAACCTTTGCTCGTTCTTCAAAACTGATGGAGGAAGGTGCGAAATAAACCACCTTGAAAGTAACGGGATACAACACATGAGAGTTCCTTGCCGCTTAGTAGTACGAGTGCGGAGAGAATGTAGGATATCTCCAAGTAAGGTAGGCACTGGATTGCGGGTAAGAAACAACTTGATGGCATTGACATCTATGAACTGATCCGAGTTAGGAAATAGAACCAAACCATAAATTAGCAAGGCCACAATGTTCTCAAATGCATGGAAACTCATAACTTTGAGGAATTCTCGGGCTTTCTTGATTAAGAACTTGGAAAGTAAACCCTTAACTCCACTTCTAGTTTCCCAATTGGCTTCAATGTCTGAGCGCTTAAGATGTAAGGCGGATGCGATGTCTTCGAACTTAGGAACCTTTTCCAAACCGGTGAATGGCATTTGGTCGAGAATAGGTATCCCAGTAGCTTAGAAATTCTTCAAAGGTAGGAACCAAGCGATAATCTGGAAATGTAAAGCAATGGTGTTTCGGATCAAAGAATGGAATAGGACATGCATCATATCTTCTTCAAAACCGGAGATAACCAAATCAAGTAGATAACCATGTCTTTTGATGAGCAGGTCGGAATTTCAAACCAATTCTTTGAGTGAGAAGGATACCCATGAAGTTGATTCGGATAGTCTTTCTAGAAGCCATAATCCCTACAAAACGAGCAAAGATAAATCCCTAGGTCCTTGAAATAGTTAGAAATGATATGCAATGCGGATGATGTCATGATGTCATGTTTAGCACACAAACAATTCACACAATGAGCCTAGGGTTAAGGCTTGCATGAGGTATAGGTGATTACCCCACCAAAAGTTTGAGTTGGTTCATCCCGTCCTATAATAACCGGGTTCTAGGAATCTCATATCACGATCTTTCGTGGCGCTTATTTCAATCGACGGCCAAGTGGTCGATCGAAAATGTCCCAAAAGTCTCGATCTCAATGAGCGTAGCATCGAGTATCAACCAACCTCGGTCTACACCAAAGCCGCCATCTCACTACCTTCTAATGGCCAAGATGGGTCAATTAAGGTTCTAAAAGTTTAGTTAGCGCTTGACACACCACAAGCCAAATACTTTCTTCAACTTGGGAATGAAGAGTATCGGGCAACCAAAGTGTCACGCTAACGTAGCCATCATGTTGACCGCGTAGTTATCGTCTAGCGGTCGCGATGATCTAATGCCACTTACCTAAAAGGAAACCCGGATCCGGGTGTAGGATCCCCCAACAATATAATACCCAAGCAACCCTTAAAGATAAAGCATACAAGTCAAATAAAAAGCAATAAAGGTTATCTAGAAATCCCTAAGGCAATTCTCTCTTTGGGTACTATCCCAGTAGTCGATTACGTGATACGGTGAACTGACTTTGTAGGATTTTGTATCCAAATGTGCGGATAGCAGTCGCCACCGACTTTTATTTTTATCCAATTAAGGGAAGGTAAAAGTAACAGAAAAAGACCTTCGTTAGATTCTGAGTTCGGGAGAATGGTTATGAAAAGGGAAGGTATTAGCACCCCTTTCCATCCGCAGTTTATTCTACGGGCTCTTAGTTGCTCTAGATCACTTTTTTAAAATTGCTTTATGTGTGTTTGACAAAAATGTTTTGAAAAGGCATTTCGCTTTGACTTTGTAATGACTCATGTAGGAGTGTATACAAAGTGTTCGGAAATGTTTGTTTTGAAAAGAAATTGAACTTTGAAAAAGAGTGTGAGGTGTGAAAAGCATTTGATAGAGCAAGCAACTAAGAGACTTATTTACCCACTCAGAATTGGTCGTTTTATTGTACTTCTACATTCCTTTAGAATAGCGCTAGCCATATCATTAGTTAGTAGGTAGCTCCATTCGTTGGATGTAAGCGGGACATTCGAAGGGACATCGGATGGTCATAGAAGGCAACTTGTAGGAAGTATCCTAGCACATTCGAAGGGACTATCATCATTTTTTTTCGTAGGCGACAATCGAGGGTCAAGATCATGTATTCGGAGGCGACATCGTGGGTCTTATGATCTTTGTATCGAAGGGACTATGATGATTTGTTTGGAAGGCAACGGTGCTAGAATACCTCTACGTTCGAGGGACATGACCATTTTGAATCGAAAGGCGTCGAGAGAGAATTACCCTAAGGGGTGCGTGTGTGAGAGAAGTGTGTCAAATTCAGATATTTTATCTTAAAGATTAGTGTGAGCTATGTCCAATTATTATCTTGCCATACACGCCTAGTTACTAGCAATTGATAAGGGTGCGGAAAATAAAATGCGGAATGTAAAGGTGCGGAAAGGTAAACCTACGCTATTACATGGCTTTGGGGCAGATACATAATTAGGAGTGCGGAAAATAAAAGTCCTAAATTAAACTATTACAACCCATGAGCAATTACATTATTGAAAAGTAAAACGAAAACGGAAGAATCGTCTGAATCGGATCAACCTGTGAAAGAATGGGAAATCGGAAAATACGAGATGAATTGAATAAGAGGAAAAATGTTAGAAAAAATGCAATTTTTAATATGAGAAAATTAATATGTGCTGGAAATAAGGTAAATAAGTTAAAATAATTTTTTGGGATTTTTTGGAAAAGATTTAATAATTAAAATGCAATTTAGAATGATTTAAATGCTAAAATATAAATAAAATAAATATGCATGCAAAAATTATATTTTTTAATTTATTAAATTGAATAAAGATTTTTATGAAAATAATGTAAAAAGAAAAAATGTTTTGGTATTTTTAAATGCGAATAAAATATGTAAGTTAATTAAAATGATGGAAAAATATTAGAAATTAAAAAAATAGGAAAATATAGAAAATATGCAGCTTTGTAAAAAGAAACTCAAAACCAGGGCTGGCAGGGATCGATCCCATGACTCTTGAGAGAATCTGGCAACAGGGGACGCTCTTACCGCTACGCCATGTGGCTCTTTGTGTTATGGAATGAAAACGCAAGATCATGGATGAACAGCGTCCTCTGGATGAGTCAATCAGCACGGTGGGGTCCATGTAGCGAAGGGACGAATCGAGCGATGGATTACGCCACGCATACACGCTGGTCCATGTGGAGTCAACGGCCCCTAGCTCCGTCTTCTCCGATAACGACGATCTCCAAACCTGCGAAATAAAAGAAATCGAAGCAAAAGAAAACCCTATTCCCCCTAAATCGACCCTCCTGAATCCAATGGTGCTATTGGTTTGCCCTGAAAATGCCTGTATTAACCGGTTCGATTCAAACAGTCCTTGAACCCTAACAATGGCAATGGATGATTTCTACGTGTATGCTTGCATGTAAAGTATCAAATCCACTCTAATGAATGTCCTGAACATAAACAAACACACAAAAAGCATTAACAACACATGAATAATGAAATTCGAATTTCATAAATATACCAAATCGGAGCAGGCTTAGGATCGAGTTCGCGTCTTGGCTTAGTGAGATATGCTTTTGCTTCTTGGAACCTCTGAGCAAGATTGAATGCTCAAAACACCTTGAATTTGGTAAATTGGAAATCGAAAATTGCAACTTTATGGAAAATTTTGGCAAAATAAGGGTTAGTGCAAGGGCTAGGGTTTCGTCCTTTGTGCTGTGTACAATGCTTTGTATTTATAGAGGGTTTTGGAAAGCAATAAGAGTGAAAAAAGATTGCCTCTTGAATGTGCAAATATTTTCTTTGAAAATAAAATCAAATATTGAAGAATATATGATTTTCTCATCAATGCCATGGCTTGCACGAATTTGGTAGGTATCTTGGGCCTTCTTGGACATTTAGAAAGATATAAAATCATTCCTTTTGAAAAAAATATTTGATTTTCATATTTTATATAATTTATTTTTGAATTAAATGTTATAAAATTCAAATATAAATCATAAAAATAGAAAATAACCAAGGCCAAGCATTTATGGGTCAAGAACAAGGTCATGAACAAGTTTGGATCAAAAGATTACAGGCCCATTTGGAAAATTTTGCAATTTGACCAATATGTCCTTTTGTGCAATTGTCCAAAATTCCCCAACTTCTGAATAGTGTATCTTGCTCAATTTTCCACATTTTTGAGTGTTCTTGGACTTTTTGGAAAGCTCTAAGAGTCCTCTAAACAATGTCTTTGGTCTCATCTCAATTGAAGTTACCATGCTCAAAATATCTTCAAAACAAAAAGTTGACTTTTTGTTGACTTTGAAAATGACCTGTAATGTTTTGAGCTATACCTCTCAAATGAAGCATTTTTTGGACATTCTTGTGAGACATGAAGTTGTAGAGAATTGAATTTCCTTCAAAACAAGAGGTGGTGGAAAAATTTCTGAGAAAGTATGAGAAAGTTATGACCAGTCAAAGTTCAGTTGACTTTTCATCTAGAAACCCTAATTTAGAAAGTTTGACTTTTGGGCAAATCTTGAGTTTTCTTGGTGAATCATGATCAACCCTTGATCAAATGATGAATGTAACTTCAAAATGAGGATGTTGACCAAAAATCAGAAGTTTTGACTGTATGTTGACCACAGTTGACTTTTTGTCCAATACACCCGATTTTCAACCATCTGAGCAATTGTCTGAGGAAACTTGACTTGTGAAGCTTGAAACTTGACATGGAGAATCTTTGAAGCATATGAGGAAGCATGAAGGCCATTGGAGATGTTGGAAATCCACCTTGACTTGAGAGATACCAAACCCTAGTTTGGGTTGATTGTCTAGGAGAGAGTTTGTCTGATCAACTCTTGAGGAATCCTTGAGTATGGATGTATGAGATCTCTTGAGTAGATGGAGGGCAAATTTTGGGGTATGACAGTATTCTAAGGCATCTCTTCCCAATTCCCTTTCTAAGGAAATTCTCCTCTGATAAATATACTTCCATCTTGAGACAAAGTTGGTGGAGTAGAAGGATATGTTGTTTGTTGGTGCATCAGGTATATCATCAGAAGGCCTCTTAATGATAGACTTATTCACAGGTGTGATGTCCTGGACATCATCCTCAACATCATAGTCTGAGTCTGATTCAGACCTAATTTTCCTCTTGCTTGATGATGGAACAACTTTGCTCCAGGCTTTTGGAGGTCCATGCATAACATTCTTCTTGACAGTCTTGGATGGAGTACTTGAAACTACTTTCTTACCCCTTCTTGTCTTCAACCTTTTTGCAATCCCAGGGTTCACATTGACAATCAACTCATTGTCAGACAATTCATCTACATCTCAACTTCTTCAGCCATCTTGTTGTTAGTTCTTTTTGGGCTTGAATCAACTTTCTTTATTGGAGATGCTCTTTTCACAGGTGATGTTTCAACATCAGTAGTGCCCTCTAGGGGTAACTTCAGCAGGTATATGGAAAAGAGGGATGGTAATCCCTTCAATAGGTAGTCCCACATTCAAAACCTTAGTGACTGGTTTCTTTACATTCCTATCAACATCTATAGCATCTTGATCTGGTTCATTATTTGTAGGATTAGAAGTATTACCTACACCAGAGGCTGAAGTTCCTCTTAGACGTCTTGCATGGAAGGTGCAGAGCTTTTTAGGTCTTGTTTCTTGACATAGAATGATGGTCAGTGGAGCTGCGTCTAGGGCTTCATCAGTGGAGATGTTTTCATTGTGGGCTTCATAGTTAGACGAGCACAAATTGATCTTGCTTAGAGAGAATTCTTCATGTTGAGACATCTTTGAGTTTCTGAAAATCGAAGATTGAAATTTGTTTTTCTGGAGGTAGAAGATGGGAGCACAGTAGAGGACATATTTTGAGTAGCGTGTGAGATAAATTTGAAATGATGGCACTTGGTATGGGCTTTTTATATGTTGAATGTCATGTTTCAACAGTGTTAAATGATATTTTAAAGTTTCAAGCCCTTTAATGACATTCCCACACGCTTTTAATTGTTATAACTTCTCTAGCATACAAACCCCTTGTTCACTTCTTGAGATTCCATCTACATTTTATCCTGTTGAATAACAGTTGACTAATTCCATCTTAGTAAATCTCTGGGTCAGGTCCACATTCACGTTTTTAACAAACTTCTCATATGTGATCTTTCAGATGTATATGATGTCATGGCATCCTGTGGAACATTGAGATCAGTTTCCATATGTTTGGTCTTCCTTTCCTGTGAACAATTGCCTTCAGCCTGGTAGCTTGTGTCTTGGGGGACCCATATGTAGCAGTTGTCCTTGATCCTCATACCTTGCATAACAGCTTCGCCTTCCTTATTAGAAATAACTTCTCAATCTCAATAAAGATATTATGTTTTGATGAAGACAAACCTCTGTGGCAAGAAGGCAAAGATATTACTCAAAGAAAACTGCACTTTAAAGCTAAAACATCATGTTCAAGACTTTGATTAAAGACAATTGACAAACCTTAAGAAGGTATAATAACAATGCCTCACAAATACTTAAGTCTTAGATGCTAAAAGTTCCTAACATGATTGCATATCATATAAATTTGATTTCACTAAGTTTCAAAGTAAAAATATATAATTTTTTAACTGTGCAATTGATTTACACATAGGTGCAATCGATTGCATACTGCAAGTTTTCACTTGAAAAGGTTCTGTTTGAAGTTGCAATCGATTTGCACAAAGATGCAATCGATTGCATGCTGAAAATTTTCAATTTTTTAACTAAGTGCAAACAATTGTTTATTGATTGTTTTTGACAAAATTTTCTGTGAGATTCCGTGCAATCGATTTGCACAAAGGTGCAATCGACTACACACTGCACGAATTTGAAAAATCAGAATCTTTGAATGCACCATTTCATGCACCCTTTCACTAAAACTTTATCTCTAATCTTGGCACTTATTCATGATTCAAATGAAGAGACTTATGATGTTTTTAAAAGGTATCATGAACATATAAATACTCAAATTTTCAAATTCACACTTCACCTCCTCCAATCAAATATTATTCAAATTTCAAAATTCACATTCAAGTGTTCATTTTTCATATAAGATTTTCTGCACACTTTTACATTACATAAACCAGAAAATCTTGAGAAATCTATTTCTCTAAGTCATTGTGAATTATTGTTATGGTAAGGGAAGATCAAGTATATTGATAACTCACTCAAAGTGATATTGTTCTACAATCTTACAAACTCAAAAACTCTTGTTATATCCATTTCTTATTTTTCGAATTGTTGAAAATAAGATACATTGGCATTGTATTATTGATGTCCAGGATTGTTGGAACCAAGTTGTTCATTGAAGAAGATTGTTCTTCTTGCACTTAGTATTTTAGATCTTAAAGGTTTTAAGAGCCTTAATATCCCTATAGGTTAGATAGTAAGCATCACCATTAGTATGAATAGGTTGTACAATAATTCTAAGTGAAATCTCTTTCGTGTTGAAAAGGGACTGGATTACTCTCGATCTGTGAGGGAAACTAGGATACATCCTTGTGTTCTTTATTTTTCTGCACTTTACATTTTTCATAAACACTCTAAACCAGAAAAATAATTCTAACACCACTATAATGATAAACAAACACTAGAAAAAAGTTAAATAAGCGGGCTACCCGCAACCTGATCGAGCTAATCCGATTAACATCGGATTTTTAACAGATCAGGTTTAAAAACCCAAATGATAAACAAACTCTAATTTTTTTGTTTAAGTCCAAATTTTTTGATAAATTTTTAGACCGGCCCAATTTATCCGACCCAATTTGCCAGATCTAGTTTTCAATAGGATGGGAAAGCAATGCTTAGAGTGAGAAAAGCAATTCCTGAATTATACATAACAAATTCAAATTCAATATCCCTTTATCAATTCATTTGTTGACAATGTAATAAGACTCACTAAATTATCAAACACTTTGACCAACACAAATGGTGTTTGAGTAAAGCAAAGTGTACGTTCCAAATCCTTTTCCTTTCGATTATAATGAATCATTAAGGGCTTAATTAGTTTTTGAGTTCTTTAATTTAATTTAAGATTTTACTTTGATCTTTTAGTTAATAAACATCATGATCTTTTATGTTAAATTTTGATCAAAAACATTAACTTGTACTAATGTGACAATCTTGTTGGCAAAATTGAACACGGTGAATCAGTAATCCTCAATAAATGTGTATACCTCTACCTTCAAAAGCATTTCCGTCGTTTGGAGTAGATTGTGACCTAAAATTTATAGGGTTCATTTAAAAATTTCCAAATCATTATCTTAAATTTTATCCTACTTATTTATCTTCTTCTCAAATTTTCCAATTTATATCCAGAACTGCTTTTACTCCTATTCTCTTCATTTTTAATTCTGAAAAATGTCAAAGATTTATGCCCATGGTTCAACTACAGGTTATGATAGAATATGCATTTATTTGTTAAAGATTATTTATATATAAGTCATACATCAACTATAATGAGATACAACCATGTGAGAATATAACTATGGAGATGCAACATAATGTAATTTTTAGAGGTTTAAGAAAATATTTATAAGATCTTGGTGAGAGAGTTTATAAAAGTGATTATGCAATAATTGTTTTAGATTTTTTTTTTGTTGATTTAAATTGTTTTAAGAACAAAATTACGGTTTACAACAACATTCTCTAACAATTGTCTTGTTGTTCAGACAAAATTGGATTATTTCTTTTCAGTGGCCCAATTATCATGACACCTCCTAATCCATTACACGAACAAACAATATCCAACAAAAGAAAATTTCACTTTGTACCCCCACATTTCAACCTGTACCCCCGCTAAAATATTTTTTTGACGAAAATACCCTCATATAAAAAACATAAGATTTTAAAAAAATTTCATTTTTCACATCTCGTCTAAAAGTGTTCTGAATTCTCTCTACAACTATTGCATTCCGGAACAGTTTGGTCAAGTCTTCCGGTTCACAAAAAAGCACTCCGAAACACATCAAGTAAGTGTTTCGGAAATTTAACCAAACCGGAACACTTTTAGAAAGTGTTCCGGTTTTATTTTTTTGTTGTCATTTTTTCGAAACACTTAAAAGTGTTTCGGTTTGCAATGGTCGTACCTGAACAGATTGCAAAAGTGTTCCGGTTTGAGATGTTGCATTCCGGAACACTTCTTAAAAGTGTTCCGGAAAATTCATTCTGAAACACTCTCCCTAAGTGTTCCGGTTTGGGTTTTTCTGATTTTTTTTTTATAATATTTTTATGTTATTATTTTTTTCAGAATGCCTCGACGATTAGGCCCTGACGGACGACTCCCTCGAAGAAACGACGGTGCATCTGGATCTGGATCACATCCTCCGGAGGTGCCTAGGGGATTCCCGGGTGGACCATCAGATTTATCTCTGTTAGTTAGATACGAGCAGCACTGTGCTCGACATTTGTGGTTTGGAGAGGTAAGTAAATGAAAATTTAATCTGAAATGAATTAAGTTAATTTTTGGCATAGTTTATTAATATGTTACATTTTTTTTCAACATTTTTTTTTTCAGGAAAGAGGACCTAAAAAACAATTAAAATGTGCTGCACACGGTCAAAAACTCAAAGAATGGGTTCCCCTGCAACTCCCTAGAGAGATGGAAAGGTTGGTGACAAATTCGGGGTCTTGCACATTTGCAAAGATCTAGTATGACAAAGGTAGATCCGAATTTAATCACTGCATTTGTAGAGAGGTGGCATTCTGAGACATCGTCATTTCACATGCCATTTGGTGAGATGACGATTACTCTCGATGACGTATCTTGTATTCTCCACCTCCCTATTAAAGGTATTTTATGGACTCCCCAGCATGTCACTGAAGATGCTGCTGCTGAGCTTGCTGTGACGTATTTAGGAGTGTCACGTAGAGAAGCCGCGACTCAAGTTCGTGGCAACAGAGGCGCCTACTATAAGTTGGAATAGTTGTATGATACCTTTATTGCCCATAGAGCTCTTAATAATTAGGCATATGGATCCATGAGTATTTTCCTAGAATTGGAAGAGTAGTGGAAAACTGGCATCCAAGTGAGAACGTTGGAATGCCGAGAGCGATGAGATGGGCATACAAGCAAGGAGCGTTGAAGGTGGATGCATTGTGAGCTGTCCTCAATAGATTGACACCGGTTGACGTGGTGTGGCGTCCATTTGAGGATCATAGTATGTTTCGTGCGTTCGACGAGCTTGCTTATTTCAGAGGAGGACTCTGTTGGGGAGGTACTTATGTATTATATTTGGCTGACAGATGTTTACGTCAGTTTGGTCTTATTCAGTATATACCACGTTCACCCACTGATATTATTGAGGCGGATGTGGATGTTAACTGGATTGGTTACGACCAAAGTGTTGTAGACGTAGTTGGTCACACAACTGCTGTCACATTTCCCTCCGAGACTGTGGAAAATTATTTGGACTGGTATTATCGGGTGTCACACCCTCGATTGGTACCACCGCCGGTTGATGAACCAAGACAGGTGCCAGTTCCATAGTTTGCAACAGGGGCCATCCGATCCTAAGTTGGCTCGTATCTCCGCATTAATTCATCGTCATCTACAAAAATTTGCTGCTGAAGAGGATGATCCGCTGTTTGCGGATTTATTTACCGCGTTGCATTTATGTAATGAAAGAGTGATTTTATGATTTATGTAATTTTTAGTAACTCTTTAAATATTTGTCTTTGTCTTCAAATATTTATATGACTTATTTTTATGATATATGTTATCATTGGATTTATGCGTTATTTCTCTTTAGTGTATGTTATCATTAATTTATCATTGGATTCATTCGAATATTTGGATGAATAAAAAAAGCGTCTGTTGTAATGCTTTGTTACATTTCATAACAATTTAGTTCTACATTACACAAAATACAATTTGATGATAGGATTATTCTAAGCAAATATAAGAAGGTAAAACTGGCGAAAGATGTAGCCATAGTTGCAATCGTCCCACTAATGATATCATCTATGCAGTTGCATCCGGGTGACGAAACTTCTTCCAATCTGTAGGCACCGTGGGTAAGGGGAATCCATCTTTCATGTTTACCTGAGTATAAAAAACAATTAATCCAACACTTTGTATAGTAAATAATAATTGAAAATACTATTATCGGATATATAAATTATTACCTGAACCCAATGGTTACCGTTGACTAAACCTATACACCAAATAGTAGGATTATGTGAAGGTGATGATGTCAAAGGGAAAAATGTCAAGCAGAGATTGCCTAAATGAACAAGAATGACATTATAGCGGTTCGCTATCAAGTAACCCATGTCTGGTAGTGTCAACCATTTCTCCTTTGGCTGTATACCAGTGGATTGTATCATCAACCCACTTCTCACTGCTGATAGTCTATCACCGAATAACTTCTCATACAAACTCTTCTTGTCCCTTATTTCCATGTCCAACTTTCGACGAACCATTGCCCAACCATCCTGACTATACCCATGCAACGATGCAATGACTCTAAATCCACAATTACCATCTAATTCAACATCCACAATCTCCTGAATATATGATCTAAGAAATTAACATTATAAATATTAGTGCATTATACATACATAATATAATAATAAACATAAAATAATTAACACTATGAATATTAATGCATAATAATTTTATATGACCTGATATGACTTGGAAACTGAAGAGTGTAATCTTGTTGTGCAGGTTTTTTTGATTTTGATTCCCTCTTTGATTGGGATTTCTGAGACAGCTTTTGTGAAGTTTGAGATGCTTGTTCAACATACTCATGCTGTGAAGGATCCATGTAAACATCATACCCAACTGGTTTCTTCCCTTTCTTCTTGACTCCTCCCTTGGTTTTTATTTTTTCAGGTGGTGGACATAAGGAAGTTGTTGCGGGGTAAGTAATTTCACTACACCTACTTCTTAATGCTCTTTTCCCGACAACATATGATGATCTATACTTTCTCCATATTTCTTCCATTACATTATTCATGTCAGTCTCCGATCCATCTTCTCCTTCTGCCTGCAATTCACCTTCCATACTTAACTTCCTCCAATGATCTTGAACACTCTCAATAGGTATAGGTACACCACTAAGCACATATCTACCTAACTCACAAGCACAAGGTAACCCATAATTTGTTCTATGAGTACACCTACATATTTCTCTAAAAGTTCCAACATAATCAACTCTCTTTAACTCTTGTGCAATGCGTCTCAGAGCAGCTCTAGAAACAAAACTACGCAGGTTACCATACAATGGACTAACATGTGCATGCTCAACTTCATAAAAACTTTTTTGAAACGAAGCACGAATGTTGCCTATTTGTATCCTCAGGTTGTTGTTCATAGCTTCCCAACAATTGACCATGTCACCTAGACTATTTCCCAACATCTGCTTTAGCTTCCAATGAGCGGATTCAACCCTAAAAATGAATGCATAACAAATATATAACATGATATTAATGCATAATATATATATAAAAAATATTAATGCATAATATATATATATATATATATATATATATATATATAACAATATATAAAAATATTAATAACAATATATAAAAATACATATAGGCAATATATAAAAATATTACTAATATAAAAAATAATAATAGCAATAAAATAAAATACATACCGGTTAGTCGTGGTGTTGCCCAAATGAAGTACTCGATCAATCCATGCTCCAACGAATCTATGTCTATGTGGAATCAACCATGTGTCTTTCACATAATCAATAAAGTCAACACAATTAAAACAGGCTTGCTCAAGTTGTTCCAACTTTTGAGCATACTCAACCTCGTCACTAGCCCACACAACTTCCTCCCATAATGTGTCAATGGTCTCTTGCATTTCTTTCACCACATATTGCTTGCATCGCATCCCAACATTTTTGTTAATATGAAAACGACATAGCAAATTTTGTGTAGTAGGGAACACAATTTCCACAGCTTTCATCAATGCTAGATCTCTATCCGCCAAAATCACTTTTGGACGCAGATCTTTCTGTACAAACAATTCCTTCAGCTTCTTCAAGACCCAACAAAAACTATATGTCTGCTCAGACTCCATATAAGCAAATGCAACAGCAAAAGTCAACTTCGTCGATGTCATGCCAACAATTTCAAAGAGAGGTTGCCTATATTTGTTTGTCTTATATGTGCTATCCATAACTAAGACAATGAGAAAAATATTCAGCAACTTGATGGAGTCTGGATGCGCCCAAAAAATATCTCTCACAATATCCGAACCATCTCTTTTTCTACTCCAGTAGACATACCCTACATCCTCAATTAGCTTTAGCAAATGTTGTATCTCAGTTCTTGGACCCCTTATCTCTTTTTATATCACACTCTTCTGCTTATAAATTTGAGTGATCCGAGTGATATTTTCAGGATTTCTCTCTTGCAGGGAAGTCAAGATGTGTCTAGGAGGAACATGTCTCTTTGTTAAATCAAAAAGATGTTGTTTTTCATCTGAGGTCAACCTGCCAACAAACGCATGCCCTTCAAGCCTATCAGGTAATCCATTATTATGAACTCCACACTTTACATCTACCTTCCATCCCAACCCATCTTTTGACGGAGTCGATCTGATTTTGAACGGGCATCCACATCTCTTAGTTGCGCTCTGAGTTCCACTTTTATCCTTGTATTTTCCGCCTCTATCACACCCAAAAATTATCTTGTTCCTCCTTCCTCTCTTGCTAGTTTCAGTGTCCGAACGCTTAATAATAACGGTGATTTTATTTCTTAATCCAACTTCTTTGATCCAACTAGTAACATCTTCTCGTGTAGCGAATGTTTCTGTTGTAGTGAATACATCTGTCGTATCTATGGAGGACTCGTTTTTTTGGCAAACTGGGACTTGAATTTCCATACCTGGAAAAAAAAATAAAAAAAAAGCATTCCGGAACACTTTAAGAAACTGTTCCGGTTTACATCCTTTACAAATCGGAACACTTTCTGAAAGTGTTCCGGTTCGCACTGTCTACAAACCGGAACACATTTAAGAAGTGTTCAGGTTTATTATACAATTTGGCATTCATTCCGGAACACTTGCACAAAGTGTTCCAGAATGATTTTTGTGAAATCCGGAACACATTTAAAAACTGTTCCGGTTTGTATTTTTACATACCGGAATACTTGCCGGAAGTGTTCCGGAATGTGTTCCATAAGAGTTTTTCTGGACTGTTAAATTTTGTCTTTTTCGTAAATGGTAAAAGTCAAATAATAAAATAATTAAATTATATTAGGGTAAAATTGGCATTTTAAAAAAATTGTGGGGTACAGGATTAACAGTAGGGATACAAAGTACAGTTTTCTCCAACAAAACTTTAGAATAACCGGCGCAACACATTTTGAGTTTCTCGAGTGAATTGTTTCACAGTTAATCCCATCCCCGTACAAGAAGACGTTACCAATGTTTCACATTACTCAATAAATTAAAGCAAAGTAGTATAACTCATTCATATAGAGAATTTTTTTTTGGAATAACCAATTTTTTTAAAAAAAATATAAAAATAACCAACTTTTGAAAAAATTTACGCAAATAACCAAGTTTCAGGACAAAAATACAAGCAGGAGCCATCTCGGATGGCTCTGCCTAATCAAGCGGGAGCCATCCCGGATGGCGCCTCCCTTCTAAATCTGCCCTAAAAGCCATCTCAGATGGCGCCTTAGTGTAAAACACAAGGCAAAAACCATCTGAGATGGCGCCTTAGTGTTAATTTAAAAATAAAAAAAAAATCAATTTTTTTTTATAAATACACACCCATTTCTCCTTCATTTTTCACATTTGTTCAACTTCTCATCTCATATTCTCTCTGATATTCTCTCTTATTCTCTGTATCTCTCTCTTTTTTTCTACCATGACATCTCCATACATCCATACCAGAGATGGATACGTTGTTTTCTCGGCCACAAAACCTCCAATGAAAATGAAATTTTGGCACATATTTATCATGGCCAAGAAAAAGAGTTGATGCGTTGGTTAGAGGAGAAATTGAAGATGGTGATGAAATTAGAAGGATTAGAGAAGTGAACAACCATGAACTTATGGTCAACCTCGAATTTGGTTGGAGGAAGTCAAAGCAGACGTCGGCGTTATTGCGATGATGTATGGTTCCGATGAGATTGTTTTGGGTTGTAGTGTCTTAAATAAATTTACGTGTTGTTGATGCGTCATAGTTCATGTTGTTGTTTCTTTTAATCGTGTAGTTTTAATTTTGTTGTCTTCGTATTGTTGTTTCTTTTAATCGTGTAGTTTTTAATTTTGTTGTCTCGTATTGGTGTTTGTAATAAATGCGAATTAATGGAAAGAAGAAGATTTGTTACAATATTAAAAGTGCGGATAAATGAAATACAAATTTTAGGATGTTGAGGTTGTATGCTGGGGACAATTTTTCGATTGTGTCGGATTGACGACATAGACCACACTTTCTTTCTAGTTTATCAACGTCGTCCATTTCGGTTGTTATCGTTTGCTCTTTGGACGACCCTTTTATTTCTCCGCATTTGGTTATGCCAAACTACTTCCCCTTTGCAGCCAATAATCGCTTTTGCTACTAGTTGAAGGCATTGTTGTATCGTTGAGCAAGGTGCGAGACTTGTAAATTGGAGAAAGAAGTACTAGTGCATCTGATGAACATGTGCACACGCCATGACATGAGGCGGGGCATTGAAATGCTGAAATTTTCCATCGCACCAAGGATGGTAGCTTAACCACGTACTCTTGTCTAGGCAAACCCTCATTGTGGTCGATTATCTCTTTGACAATGAAGTTATGGTTATGTCGGTCGAATCTTGTAACAAGATGAGTGCTAGCTTTGGCATTCTCGATAATAAATTTCGGCAACTTTCACTCCACACTTGTCCGGATTGTACCACCGCGTTCCACTTTTCACCTCTCTGCAAGGAGGTCATTCTAAAATATGTTGTACTAACCAACGCAGTTATTGGGAGTGCTCTTATGCCTTTGAAGGCGTCGTTCATTGATTCGACTAGATTTGTTGTCATGGCCCCAACGCACTCCATTTTCGTATGGCCGTGTCCACTTTTCCACTGCATTATCAACCGCACGCATCGGGTTTTCAATCTGATCATTGCGATAATATGTAAAACACGGTTGTGTTAGCGCGTATCTGCATTCATATGATTTCGACGGTTATCTTTGATCTCGCGCATGAAGTTTTGAACGATGTGTCTTGCGCAATAAACATGTGTAGACGGTGGGTCTTGCGCAATAAACATGTGTAGACGGTTATCTTTGATCTCGGCCTCTGATTCTTCATTTACCATGATGTTGAACTGGGTCTCCTCTGCTTCCTCTTCTTCGTCAGCAACATCCACCTCAGCTTGTTCCTCCTCCGTAGGATCAACCCTCTCTGTGTCCTGGAACACGACGTACAACTGAATCGAGTCGTACCCATTATATTCATGATTACAAAACATGTTTTGCAGATCTTCGTCGTCTTCAACAGCTACCTGGTAAAATGTTACTTGGTTCTCACCAGTAAAAACATGATGTTGGTAGAAAATGTTTGACGTCGGACCTCGACGAAGTTTGTTCTCGAGTCTTTTTTTGAAATACGAAAAATTCGCATTGCTATTTAGACAAAATTAGAAATTTTCAGTGTTTACGAACAAAAAACCTCCGTTGTATGTCTCGCCATTGAAATTCTGATGATAACATATTGTGTGGATGACATTTCGATCGGGGTTTGAGTGTGTGAAATTATGGTTTTTGATTTGATTAGGGTTTCTGATTTTAGTGTTGGAAATTAGGGTTTTCGATTAGGGTTTTATAATTGAAAAAAATCACATGCGTCTAGGGTGGCTAGGGGACGTCCTATTTATCACTAGGTGCAGCAAAAGCCAAGTTGAATGGCTCCTATGTGTAAAAACACAAGGGAGGCGCCATCTCCTTTGGCTTTTGCGGGCCTAGTCATAAATAGGTGCCGCCCGTAGTGACACACTAGCTGCATGCATGCAACTTGCCACCTAGTGAACCTAGCGCCACCTAGCAGCACAAGCCATCTAGGATGGCGCCTTAGTTCAATTTAAAGGGAGGAGCCATCCCACTTGGCTCCTCCTTGACAAGTGTCATCCATGCATGCAACCTCCAACCACCTCATCTATTCCTCTCTTCTTGAATCACCTATAAATATGGCTTCTCATTTGTGTTTTTTCCATCACCACCACTCTTCACTCTTCCTCTATCTCTAATACAATTCTCTCTTTCTCAAATAAGTTGTAGAAATTTCAATCATGAGTCTCTTGACTTTGGGAGAATCGCACTTAGGAACAAGGCGAACATTGCAAGCTATGTAAGTATCCTTTCATTTTTTGTTTTCATTCTTTTCTTGAATTTTTTTGTTGTATTCTTTTTTTATTACATTTTAAATATTATTTACACTTTCTTACACAATTTATTTCCACATTATCTATAGGACACGAAAAAATTTAGATGTCACTCACATCACTATGTTGTTCCCGATCCGTTCATCGTTCCATACCTTGAACATGCCGGTTTGGAGAGGTTATTAAAATCTCCAACTACGATCGACTCAAAGTTCATTCTAGCATTGTGTGAAAGGTGGAGACCGAGACACATACATTTCATCTACCTATAGGTGAGTGTACCGTCACACTAGAGGACGTGTACATGTTGATGGGTCTTCCTATCGATGGCAAGGCGGTGAATGGTCCGTCAACAACCTAACAATATTTGCGAGGAGTTGTTGGGTAGAGATATGGTGGAAGGTCCTACCGCAAGAGGCTAAGGTATATTTCTTTCAACTCTTAGAGTATTATTATTCTCTTGTTTTGGATGAAAATTCCAGAAGAACAAAAATAATAAAACTAGAAACTACATTATGTTAATGTTTGGTAGTTTTTATTCCCAAATACGGGAATAATGTCAATTTTATGTATTTGAATTTACTTAGAGATGTCAATAAGATAGGAAGATATAGTTGGGGTTCCGCTGTTCTTGCCCAGCTATACTCTTCGTTGTGTAAAAATTGTATGAAAGACACATCAACTTTCAATGGATGTGCTTTCTTACTTCAAACATGGGGTTGGTGGCGAATGCAATCACTCGATCCGTCAACGACCTACCGTTCACTTTTCCCTACGCAACAAAGTAAGTACATTGTTTATTTATTAAATTTTATTTATATCTTTCACATATATAAAATCTTAATATATTAAATGTTAATTCATTTAGGTTTAGCGTAGTGGGCATGGATTACGGAAAGAATCTGAGACACAATGTTCTCCTATACCGTAATCTAATAGACCACCTTGGACCAACCGATGTACGTCATTTCTATTAACTCCAAATTATTTTAAATTTAACGTATATTATTTTTATCATTATTATTAATCTCTATTATTTGTTCACGGTTTACATGGAGACCGTGCTTGGTTTGGACCATGTACCAAATGATGAAGATGCGAGAGGTTTGGACCGCGAAGACTGCTATTATACGGTTCAACATTGTGGAGATGCACTACAGCGACCGTGTGAAGATGCAGTTTGGTATGTTCCAAGACATACCTCGCGATCCGATGTGCTTGGATCCTTGGCATCTAAAAAGGGTCGATGCCCAATGGGGACTCAACAATTGGAGGAATTTTTCCAGGGAGTATTGTAGGATGTGGAAAAACCTAGCAGACCATATCTTACAATTTCCCGTTTATGAAGATGACGAGATTATGCAACACTCTCGTCAGTACATTGCTTGGTACCAAACAGTCATAGTTCTAGATATGCATGTTTCCCAACCTCGCTATTTGGTCGACCCTCGCACCCAGTGGGGGCAACCTCAAGAGTCACAACAACAACGAAGACAACGCTACCGCCAACAACAACCCCAACACTGCCAACAACAACAAGAACCACCCCAACACTACCAACAACCACCCCAACAACACTACCAACAACCATCCCAACAACACTACCAACAACCATCCCAACAACACTACCAACAACCATCAACTTCCCGCCAATCAACCCGACGACGTAGAACCACAACCACTCAACCCCAACAACAACCTCATCACCCACCCACCCAATACTCACATATGCCACACACCCAAGTTCAATACACCGAACAAAGGGCATATGTCCAACCCCCCTATATGGGTCCATCAACATCTCACCTCACCCTAGACCCTGGCTTCCCTGAAGAATATTCCCCAACCAACCCAACATTCCCCCAACCATCGTCGTACCAACCCCCGCCATTCATATGGGCGAGACTCCTAACACCCAATTTCCTTTTACCCCACATTCACAGTCCACATATCGCCGCTATAGTCCTCAAATGGACCCTAACCCCAACCGCAACGACCAAGCTTGAGAATATGGGGACACGTTTATCTGGCCGGTGCAACAAGCAATGTAAATCTTGAGGCATTCATGGATCCTGATCTCATCCACTACGGGCAGCCATCAACCCATGATCAGGTCCCATCGACCCAACAACAACCGGATCCAGAACCTCGCATCAGACGAGTTAGGAGAGGACGCGCATGTGGAACCGGTGGTCATTTACGAGTTCCGGGTCGCCATGAATGAACTTATGTAATCGCTTTTTGCTGTAATCAAAATTTATAATACAAGAATTATTTTACAAAATTGTCGTGCACTTTAATTTAAATTGAAATTTTTTTTTTTTAATTTTAAAAATTGCACTAAGGCGCCATCTCAGATGGCTTTTCCTTTGTGTTTTACACATAGGAGCCATCTGAGATGGCTTTTAGGTCAAAAATTGAAGGGAGGCGCCATCTCCCTTGGCTCCACGATTTGTCGAGCCATCCGATAACTCGGGATGGCTCCTGCTTGTATTTTTTTTTCTGAAACTTGGTTATTTGCATAAATTTTTTCAAAAATTGATTATTTTTGTTTTTTTAAAAAAAAAATTGGTTATTCCAAGAAAGAATTCTCATATAGATACATCATTGATATGAAGAAAAAAAAATACATGATTGATTTTGACGCGAGTGGTACGATGGTTTGAACACCAAAGACAATTCATGTTGTCCAAAAGCATGCAATGTCTACGCCAAATATGTTAATTTTTGTTATCCTACCATTGATACCATTTTATTCTTTTTTGCACTATTGTTTAACTGTCATTGCTCGGTCTTTTCGCAACAACATAAATGATTGGTATCATTTCAAACTGGCTTGTAATTATATTACTGTTATTATTCATATGTATCAAAATAACATAACATCTCATTAAAGGTCATTAGTAGTTTCCTCAATCAATTTCTCAACCACCTTCCTTTCTTCAACATTTAATAATATGAGACTGTGATGTGAAAGTAGGTATAGGTACATTAGTATTAGGCTCTCTAGTTGTGATTTTCACCAATCTTTCAAGATGCTCCTTTGTTTTCTTCTACTGTCGATGATGTGTTCAAATAATATCTACATACTTTAACCATATCGATCGACAAAATGACAATAGGTCTTAAATCAGTTTCAATATCCAAATTCACATCTTTATATGGTTTCAGATATATATAAAAAAAAAACCTAACAATATATGGTAACTTGATAACTCTTATTTGTAATGCATATGCATATAAGATTTCTAATTATGTGATTTCCTTTGCTTAAAACCATGAATTAAGCGAATGTTTGGATTGGAGGTAGAAAAATTGATTCTAATATAATTGAATTTGATAAAATTGATTTTAACATAATTGATTTTAGTATAATTGATTTATTTTTGGATACATTTATGTAAAAGTGAGTTGAATAATAAATTTTAGTGTAGAAATTATCCAAAATCAATTATGGAAATAGAAATTACAAATTCTAACTTCTAGTAGATTCAATTCTATTTGAACAGAACCAAACATGTTAAAATTATTGCAGAATTAATTCAACACTCTAAAAGTGTTTTTATCCCTTCAAGAATTGAAATCAAACATACACTAAAAGTTTGTTTGGTAAAATTTAAAAAAGAGTTTTTAACTTTTAACTTTTCAGTTCATATTAATGAAAAAGCTCTATTTGGTAACTCTATTTTAGCTTTTAACTTGTAGTTTTTTTACTAGCTTTTAAATTATTATTTTTTGAAAGCTATATGATATAGCTTTTGAGCTTATAGCTTTTAACTTGTGACTTTTTTTTTCATTTATATCTTTATTATTTTAAAAAAATATATTATTACCCTTATGAATTAAAATGTACTTTTATGTCTTTTTGTATCTATCAGCTAATGAAACAACTAATTTACCAAACACTCATGTTAGCTTATCAGTTATCAGTCACCGACTATAACCTACCAACTATCATCTATTGAGCTACCAACTATAAATTATCAACTATCAGCTACCAGTTAATTTTACCAAAGAGTTGTTGGAATATGTGAATCTTAATGACTTACTATATTATTAAAAGTGTGATAGATCAGTCTGGCTAAGACTATGAAATGGAGAATCTAGATAGAGAGAGTACAACCTCTCTCTAGAGTCTATTTAGTGTTGGTTTCTCAATCGTTCTAGCTCGGAGATGATGTGGCATAAGGTTAAGATTAATAATTTCGGAAACATTCAAGCGAAATGGGATATGTGGCCGGAGGGTAGAAGATTGAAGAAGGAAGAAGTTTCGTCAATTTTTTTTTCTTTTTCAAGAACCCTAATCGAATAAAGACGTTGGATATTTCTGATCTCTTTGGTTGCATTGAGGATGTTGTAGTAGTGGTTATCCTGCCTAAGAAAAACAAGTTTGGTAAAAGGTTTGGGTTTGTTAGGTTTAAGGGGGTTAAAGATGAAACAATTTTTGTTGTCAAGCTTGATAACGTCTTAATTTATGGTAAGAACATTCATGCTAATGCACCTTGGTTCGTTAGGAAAATGGAGGGTTTGGAGGATAAGGGTAAAAAGGTGTTTGTAGGCCCTAGAACGAAGGATAATTTCAGGGAGAAACTTCATGGAGGTTCAAAGAGGTTTGAGGTTCAAGAAGGGTAATGTCTCGTATGCTGAAGCTGTGGACAATACGGTGAAACAAAACTTTACTATCCGGTGTATTTCATCTCATTGTCTTAGTTTTGAGTCTGACATAGAGAATTTATTAAGATTAAGGAGTGCTTATGTGGGGGTGGTTTTGAATTCAGATATGGCTTATAACATTTGGTCATATTTCGACTTGGAGGGATATTTTGCTATAAATGTAACATTGTTAGGGGCAAATCTTTGTCTTCTTGAAGTGGTGGAGGAAAAAGCGATTTTAGATCTCATTAAGAATAGCGGGAATTGGTGGAGCCAGTAGTTTTCTGATATCCGAGGTTGGAGGGAAAAAGACATAGACAAGTGTAATACGGTGGGAGAACTGACTTGTTTGTTTTGCGTTTTATCGCAAATGTTGCGGATAGCAAGAGTCGCCACCGACTTTTCTTTTATCCAATTAAGGGAAGGCGAAAAGAACAGGAAAAGACCTTCGTTAGATTTTGAGTACGGGAGACAGTTATGAAAAGGGAAGGTATTAACACCCTTTTCATCTGTAGTTATCTACGGGTTCTTAATTGCTTAGCTCACTTTACAAATTGCTTTTTGTGTGTGTGTTTGAAAAGATATTTTGAAAAGGCATTTCACTTTGACTTCGTAATGATTCTCGCTGGAATGTATACGAAGTGTTTGGAAATGTTTTGTTTTGGAAAAGACTTTGTAATGATTCACGCTGGAATGTATACAAAGTGTTTTGAAAAGATTTTGAAAAGTGTGAGGTGTAAAAAGTATTTTGATTAAGCAAGCAAAAGAGTCTTATTACCTACTCAGAATGGTTGTTTCCATGTTATTTTGCTTTCCTTTAGAATAAGGCTATCCATACCATTAGTTGGTAGGTAATCTTATTCGTTGGATGTAAAGGGACATTCTAAGGGACATCGGATGGTCATAGAAGGCAACTTGTAGGGATACCTTAGCATATTCGTAGGGACGATCATCATTTTTCGTAGGCAACAATCGAGGGACGAGATCATGTATTCGTAGGCAACATCGAGGGTCATCGAGGGACTATGATCTTTGTATCGAAGGGACTATGATGGTATGTTTGTAAGCGTCTTAGCTAAGATATCTCTACGTTTGAGGGACATGACCATGTATTCGTAAGGCAACAAGAGAGGATACCCTAAAGTGGGTGCATGTGTAAAGAGTGTGTTGTATTCAGATATCTTATCTTGTGATTAGGGTTAGCTATGTTGATTGAATTAGTCTTGCCATACATGCCTAGTTACTAGCAGTTAAATATGTGCAGAAAGTAAATTGCGGAAAGTAAAGTGCAGAAAGTAAAGGTTCTACGCTATTACATGGCTTTGGGGCAGATACATAATAGGAGGTGCGGAAAGTAAAGGCAGAAATGTAAATCTATGCTATTACATGGAAAAAGACCTTGCAACCTATACATCTTTTCTAGAATTTAAATGCAGAAAAATAATAGAAAAAATATATTTTTGGTTTTTTAGAGGTTGATTTTAGTGAAAAAATCTAATTCTAATTAATTCGTTTTAATTTTAAAAAATAGAAATTTTATGTTTTTTTCGTCAGAACTTCTGATGGATTTTGACCTAGAACTTCTGGCTCACTCCTTTCTAAAACTTCTGGAAATTAGGTCATCGTTCCCTGCCAAAACTTCTAGGGACCTTATATAGAAGTTCCTTCCAGAACTTATGGAAACCTATTTTCTAGAACCTCTGGATGTTGTACGGAAGTTCCTTCCAGAACTTCTGGAAACCTGTTTTTCAGAACTTCTAGAGGCTTGTATGAAAGTTCCTTCCCGAACTTCTGGAAACCTGTTTTCCAGAACTTCTGGAGGTTGTGTATGTTACCTGCATAAATCAGAAATATGTTAGAAAAAGTGAGGGACAAAAAGGGGTGCGCTGGGGATCGAACCCCAGACCCCCTTAGATTTTACCCACGCGCGCTGCTAGCTGAGCTAGGTTGCTTAGTTGTTCTGGAAATACAACCATAGGATTATAACTGATAACGTGTTCGGTTTTGGTTTTCAAACCAAGTCAAACCGTAGGCCCTATGTATTATTAAATGAACCAATCACAGCACGCATACACGCCACGCCTGCACGCCGGAGTCTAACTCCGGTTGTCTTCTCCGTCAAGCCAAAACTCCTAGAATGCTTTGGCTACATGTAAGGCCTGGGATCGACTCCTAGAATGCTCAGGAGAGTGAATGGATGGATGTTTTGGCTGGAAATTGGCTGGAATTTGAAATACGAAATTGCAAGTTTTCTTGAATTTTTATGAACTTTAGGGTTGGCTCTTGAGGCTAGGGTTTTGTTGTTTGTGCTTCTGATCCTGTCATATATAGAGAGAGCAAGAGATTTGATCAGAAATAATGAGAAAATATATTACTTTGAATGCTAGAATATTCCCTTGTAAATGTTTATCAAATCTTGCCAAAAATGCATTTTTCCTTCCTTGTAGCATCTTGCACGAATTTGACAGCTTGCATGGGCTATCTTGGACCTCAAGACAAGTAAAAACCAAGCTCGACTAGTCATAACCTTGCTCCTTGCATTTTATTTTATTTAAATTAAATTTAAATGATTTAATTCCAAAATAAATTAAATAAATAGAAAGGAGGCATGTAAATGGACTTAGGGGTCGTGGATATTCTCAAGAATAAGTATGGATCCTGAAAACTTAAGCCCATTTTTGAAAAATATTTGCTTTTATTAGGTATCTTCGTTTGTGCACCTCCTAAAAAATGCTCAACTTGTACAATTTGTATCTTGCTCAATTTTCCATATTTTTGGGTGTTCTTGGACTTTTTAGAAAGCTCAAGATGTCCTCTAAACACTCCTTTTGGTTTCATCTTCATTGATGTTTCCATGTTCATGAAAAATTCTTTGCAAAAAGATGACTTTTTGTTGACTCTTTAAAAGGACCTGTAATATTTTGATCCATAACTTCCAAATGAAGCATTTATAGCCAAAGCTTGTGAGACATGAAGAGAATGGAATTCCCTTCAAAATGAGCTTTGGTGGAAAAAACTTTGATAAAGTATGTGAAAGTTATGCCTGGTCAAAGTTCTGTTGACTTTTGTCTCAAAAACCCTAATTAGAAACTTTGAATTTTTATCAAATCTTGACTTTCCTTGAGGAATCATGGTCAACCCTTGATCAAATGATAAATATTACTTCAAAATATTGATGTTGACCAGAAATTATGAAGTTTGACTGTATGTTGACCACAGTTGACTTTTTGTCCAATACAACTGATTTTTAACCATCTCAGCAATTAGATGAGCAAATCTGACTTGTAAGGCTTGATACTTGACATGGTGATCCCTTGAAGCATATGATGAAGTATGATGACCACTTAGAGCACTGGAAATCCATTTTTATTTGAGAGGAGCAGAACTCTAGTTTGGATTGATTGCTTAGGAGAGCGTTTGTCTGGTCAACCCTTTTGAATTGTCTTGAGAAGTAAGAGGGCAAATTTTGGGGTATGACAACAAGGAAAGGCTAACTTGGTTGAGAGTGTATGGAATTCCATGCCATGCTTGGAATTTTAAATTTTTTGAATTAATTCCTAACAGGGTTGGTAAGTATGTTTGCAGTGATGATAATACTCAGAATTTTGTTAACTTGGATATTGCGAGAATATTGGTTAGAACATATGTGTGTTGGATTCTGAATTATTCTTTCAAAGTTCGGGTAGACAACACCGCCTTTATATTCAACATTTAAGAAGACTCTCACGGTCCTATGAGGATCTTTTTGAATCATAAAGAGGGGAAATAGTTTCAAAGGCTCATCAAATGAGTCTGCCCGTGGATAGTACAATGAGGATGATGATTTGGCCGAAGACTCTTTGTTTGATCAGGTATTAGTTCAATTAGATTCCTGTGATGCATTTGTTCAAAGCGATAAAGGGAATGAAGTGGAAAATCTAGAATCTACTAGTCATGTTTCTTCTCAAACATATAGGAATTAGAAGGGTCCCTACAATTTAGACGGAGGGTTGGTGGCTGCGAAGGAGGCGTCAATTGGAATTCCTGTCTTTTTTGATCCTATTTCTCAGTTTCCTTCATCACCAGCAGTGGAACCGAGTTACTCAGTACATACGTTTTTCAAATCAAAAAATAAAGAGGGGAGGAAGTTAGGTGTGGCTAGTAAATGGCGTAAATTCAAAAGTATTTATGAGATGGCATGTCCTTTATCAATAAAGCGGGAGAATAAAAGAGTATATTTTTGAAATCTCTTGAGATTGCGCATTCAAATCATGAACTTACCGAGGAGAACCAGGTAGTAGAAATCACTTTTATTTGTAATTTTAAACAGGGTGATCCTTTGCTTCCAACTTCGGATCGGATCAAAGTCTCTTCTTTGGCTTCAGATTTTGAAGTGGTAAAAGGGAATAACTTTTTTTGGGGTTGCTGTGAATCTAATGTTTAAGGTAAAATTTGGGAAATCATTTTGAAATTGGGTGTGGATGCAACTGGAGAAGAGAAAGATTAAAAGAAAAAGATTTTAGGTTTGGAGAGGAGAGTTAGAGTGAAGCAGAAGGATGTGCAGGAGTTCCTTAAATAGTTTCTATGATTATCGGTTTTCCAAAGATTCGAGTAGGGGTAGTAGGGTGAAGTGGAAGATAATTGTCTAGTTTTTATCTCATGATGATGTGAGTTCGGTTCCTCTAATGTTTTGGTCATCTCGGTTTGAGGCGTATTTCTGATTTCATTGTGGCGTTGCTTTTTAATCAGAGGTGGAGGTAGTTAGTGAAGTTTATCTAGGTAGGTGCAATCTAGTTAACAGTGGTGTGGGGACTTTGGAGTGTTAGGATCTTCATCTTTTTTGTTTTTGGTTTGATATTCGTTTTGGACCCTTTTTTTGTAGGTTATCGGTAGGCGTGGTAGTGGTCTTTTGTAGGAGAATTTCAGAGTTTAAAGTGTTTCCTTTTTGAATTTTGTAAACTTAGAAAATCGGCAATATTTTTATAAACTTAGAAAATTATTTTCTTGTAACTCATTATACTCTCTTGTAATAACTTTGAAGTACAATGAATTAGGTATCATTTCTATCTTTCTCCCATAATGGATTGGTTTGATCAAAATAAGTAAACAAATATTTTTGTGTACTCGTCACTTTATCTTGTTTTTCTTACTCGTGTGAGTTTGCTAACACTCTTATGTGTGCATATTAACTTTGTTTGAAGCCATTTATTTTTGTTGTCTTTAGTTTTTGTTCTACACATCCAAAAGGTCTTGGTGTGATTGAACCTTTCAATTTCACACATCCATGGACTTTAAATTAGTTATCAAGATTTTTTTTAGAGACGATGACTTTGGATTGGGCAAAGTGAAGATGAGTGCAATATATATTGACTCATTCAAACGATGAGACATTGGTGCATGCATGTCTAACACACAGAAAAGACTGAGACGGTAGACAAGACTATAATTGTCATTATCTTATGCCTCTAAAGTAAAACTCTAAGGAAATTCAATAAAAAGAAGTTGCAATCAAAATCATTGTCTCTTAGGTTCTGTTTGGTAAAACTAGCGGGTAGCTAATAGCTGATAGTTAGTAGGTTATAGCTAGTGACTAATAGCTGGTAGTTGGTAGCTTATAACTGGTGACTGATAGCTGATAAGCTAACATGAGTATTTGATAAATTAACTGTTTAATTAACTGATAAATACAAAATGACATAAATGTCACTTTATTAATAAAGATAACAATATATTTTTGTTAAAATAATAAATATATAAATGAAAGAAAATGTCAGAAGTTAAAAGTTACAAGCTCAAAAGCTACTTCAAATTACTTTTAAAAAAAAAAAGAAGTTAAAAGCTAATAAAAAAGCTAAAAACTAAAAGATAAATTGAATCACTAAACAATTTTTTTTATTAATATAAATTGAAAATGTAAAAGTTAAAAGTTAGAAACTCTTTCCAGTATCTTAGCAAACAGACCTTAGAATTATTATCATAATCAACAATTTTGAACCGTTCCACCATTAGAAACAATAAACAATAAAATAACATCATTAACCAATGACAAATACATTATAATAAACTATTTCCATTAAGATATAATTTAAAAGATAGTTTGAATTGTTAAAACAAACATTAAAAATAAAATTAAACAACGTTGAATTTTTTTTATCATTGTATGTGTGAAAATAATGGCTATTGCTCAAGACTCTGTGTCATCAGAGTCATTATTATAGCAAGTTAAGAAATTAGATCCGTAGCTTTTTCATATACATTTATAATATTTCCCTATTTAATATTTCATACTCGGGTTAATAAAACACATTATAACATTAATAACAATCGAGTATAATATAAAAATTGATTAGAAAATATATAGTGTTAAAAAATGTGGTTGGGACTAACTCAACCTTAACATACCCCCTTACATTTAGGATTAGATAATTGGAGCGTGGAAATAAATGGTGGGTGGCCCAAATCGGCTTGTAAGGTGAGAATTGCTCCCACTTATAAGCACATGTTCGTGCTATATATTATCCTATGTGAGACTCTTAACATACCCCCTCAAATCCAGGACTAGACAATTGAAGCGTGAAAATAAATGGTGGGTGACCCGATAGCAGAAACCATAATAGAACCAGATCTTAAACGAGGTTTTTGATACCATGCTAAGAAATGTGGTTAGGCCTAACTAAACCCTACAAAATCAACTTGTAAGGTGAGGATTATCTCTACTTATAAGCACATGTTCAGACCATATATTGTCCGATGTGAAACTCTTAACAAATAGAAGAATGTTACTTCAAATCCTTCAATTTGATAGATACGATAACTTTTTCTCCATCTGACTTTGTTTGGACACTGACTATTTCATGGACAACAACAATTATATATGCAATATAAGGAGACATATATAAATAGAAAATACTTTAAAAATAATGGAAAATAAAATAATTGTGTTGAGTAATTACCTTAAGTCTCTCTTTGTAATCTTTGTGTTAAGTCTCTCTATTTTGTAGTTGCCTTAAAGAATTTCAGCAAAATCATGCATGTCGTATTTTTCTTTACTCAAAACCTTAAGACAATAAATATATGAGTCTTCTCACTTATAAATTGATTAACCTTCACCACTAAAAATGTTCTCACATCAGTATTGAGAGTTGAACATATGATCTCTCAATATGTGAGTCAACTTCTTAACATCTAAGTCAACCTTCCTTAGTTGTTCTTTAAAATACAAAATAAATCATATATCTTTTGAGTTGCAAATTAAAAACGATGGTAGAAATTAGAAAAGGAGTAAATTGTATTTCTCTAATAGAGAAGATAAATGATAAATACGAAAAAGATGGATGAAGGAAGTCGGGCATATGGATGGGAATAGGCTGGGCCGAGCTGGGCTTTGTCAAGTATGAGTTTGGCCTGCTAAAAAATCCAAAGCCTAAGTCTGGTCTGTAATCTATCATAGACTTACTTTTAAGCCTGAGTCTGGCCTGCTAAAACATCCAAAGCCTAAGCCTGACCTTTAGTCTATCATATACTTACTTTTAAGCCTGAACTTGACCTTTTCGAAGGTCTGATTAGTGTATTAGCCTGCTTGAATAACTTGTATCATTTGAATATATGTAAAAAAGCAATTCAACTAATGTTTACATATAGTACATAATAAAAAGTACAATGAAACTAAATATTTGATTGCGTTGACTTATTTTAGCTTGCATAGTAGCATAATTTTGTGAGATTATTTTTTGTGAGAACTCGTGAAAACAACTTATGACATTATTCTTAAGACTTTTTCAACTTTCTTCAAGATAATTAAACTTTACTTTTATATTTTATTATAAAATACAAAATACAATATAAAAAACAATAAATTTATTCATATTTATTATAATAGGTCGGTCTGATAGGCTTTAAAGATTTTCTTAGAGCCCGCGGTCTAGCCTGTTTATCTAAATAGGTTTATAAAAAAACTTAGGTCTTTTTTACTTTTAAAAAAATTGATCTGACCTTAACTTGTATAAATTAGGTCGTAGGTCTTTGTTAGTCAGTCGGACCTATTCTCACCCCTAACATGGCATCATTATATTTAAAATTTTGAGATAGGATGAAAGAGATATAGATTTTGTTATCAATTATATTGAATTCTTATATTTTTTTAATGAAAAAAAGAGAATTACTATGACTTTGTATTGAAAGATTAAAATTTCTATTAGTCAAGTAATCAAGTAACAATAACTTGAATAAAATTTTGAACTAATAACATTAAATTAAAAAATTAAAATCATAATAATTAATTTTAACTATACTTAAGAGATTATCTCAGCAAAATGATCATTAAGGACATAAAAATTGTTGTTTAATTAATTTAATACACAATTATAAAATATAATTATGGTGGTAAATAAAATTCTTATATTAAAAATAGATTAAAAACCATCTTGATAATTCAATTTAGTTGGTGGGTTCAGAGACATATAACACAAATTAAAATTTATTTGCTAAAATAATAGTAATAGAAAAAAATAACACTATAATTTTAAAATAGTGTAATTTACATGTATATGATTTACATTTTTTCATATATTCTCTTCACCATTAGTCAAAAAGAAAATACTACCTTTTTCCATTAAACACTCTCCTTTATCCTTTATTATAAAGAGTTAATGAAAAGAACATTAAAAAGTCATAATCATCCATAAAAAAAACCTAAACAACAAATATACTTATTTTATAAAATTGAAAAAATATTTAATTTAATTTTTAATAAAAAAATAGATGATGCATTAACAGTAAAAGTTAACTTTAAACCATAAACTAATAAACATTTTAAATTATATGTATATGATATGCCATAGTGATATATTTTCTCTTGTTAGTGCATCTTCATTGAACAATTTTAATATATTCCATTCACCATCAGTAAAAAAAGAAAATATTATCTTATCCATGAAACTCTATTCTTTAATTTAAATCTCTATCTTAAAAGTTAAAACAATTTCAAATTAATTTTTACCCCCTTTTATCCTTTTCTCATTTCTCTCTTTGAATCACAAAAAATCAAAAAAATTCCCATTTCGGTGTTCTTTCCATTCTCTCCACACATATTTAATTTCCTTCCCTTTTTCCCTTTTCATTTCTCATCCTCTCTCACACCTTACAAAAGAACCTACTTTGTCACATTTACCTACGACTTCCTTTGTTTCTCTTACCTCTCTCACACGCTCCTCTACTCTTTTACTACAATCCAAGAACCTCTCTTCTTATTTTACTTCCACCCTTCTCATAAGTAACTTATACACACACACACGAAAAATGCTACTTTACTTTCTCAACGCTACAGATCTGAAACTCTTTGGATCTTCAAAAGAACTCATTTTGATTTCTGGGTTTTGATATTTGGCCTATTGGGTCATTGAAAAACCATTCTTTTAAGGATTTTTTGGAAGAAATAAAATGGGGTCTAGTAGTAGCAAAGGCTCTTCTTCTTGTAGTTCATCTTCTTCTTGTAGTTTAAGAAAGAATCGATCCAAGAGACATAGAGGTTTTCCTTCTTATTGCCTTGGAACAACTTCTGGATCTCGTGACAGTGATAATGATGAACGGGTAAAGTTTGTTTTCTTATTTCAAAATTTTACCAATGCCACTTTTTTTGGATTGGGTTTTGGATTGTATGATGAAGGTTCTACTAGGATCATAACACACTGCTAAGGATTTTGAAACTTTTTGTTTTATGTCTCTTTTAACTGTTGGATTAATTAGATTGTGAAGAACAAGATTTTCATGATTTTATCTTTTGTTGAAAAAGTTATATGATTTGATTTTTATTATTATATTGCATGATTGAATTTCATGTTGTTTTCTAATGTTTTTGATTTGATTTAAAATATGATATTCAATGTCACTACATTGGTGTTTCTCATTAGGATTTTATTGAATTAACTACTGTTTTGTGTATATATGATTTCAGAGTAAAAACTATGATGTTGAATCTGAAAGTTGTTGGTTTTTGTGGTTGTTTCTTGCCTTGCAATTTACTTCTGAAAGACTACCAAGAAATGGTTTCTTAATAGAGTAACTAATGTGTTCATTTCTTGTTACGATTCGCAAGTTTTGGAAATTCTGATGTACTATAACTTGTTTGGCACCATGTCGTTTTCGGAGTTTTGGTTATAGGTCAAAGTTTTGTGGTGTTTACAACTATCTAACTTTGGTTTGAAACTTGTGCTTTAGGTTTGTGATCAGAGTAAAGTAAATGGAAGTGATGTTACATACACTAGCAGCAATGAAATTGAATCGGATGAAGCGAAATCAGAGTCTTTTAGAAAAGTTAAACCCGATGAGATACATTGTATGCCTTCTAACATTGATCTTGATGAGTGGAGTCGCACTGAATCCAGAACCGCAAGCATCTCGGCTCACGGTTCTTCAACTCAGTCCACAAATTCTACGAGTCGGTTTCTTTCTCGGTTTAGCCTCATTCCGGGTAATATAAGCTTCAGACTTAGCAGAACCACCAGTTTAGGGTCATCTCGACCGTGCCCTGATTCTTCAGCGAGTCTTTCTATGTTTAACAATGAAGACGAGCTTAGTCTCCATAATAGAAACGAAACTCAACAATATAGTGGTGGCAACTTGCTTAACGAGTCTTTTGTAAATCCAGTCCCTATACAGTATAACAGAGATGCTTCTAATAGTTTAAGTTCAAATGCCCCGGTATTCGGTTTGGCTAGCAACTTGTCGAGCAGTCCTACACTGTCTCCTCTCGAAGATACAGTTAGACATGGATATGACGCACGAGAGATGCCTGGTATGAACATGTTTTCTCCAAGAATTAATACCGAGGCAGGAAATGTCATGGATAGACGAAATGGAGCTCGAGAGCCTGTTGACCGCAATGTTCGTTTCAGCCGAACTTTAAGTGTTGGAAGGCTTCGCGACAGAGTTCACCGCCGATCAGGATTGGCTGACTTCAACTTTTGCCCTCTGCAACAAGAGAGAGATGCTAGCGAGGATAGTGGAAGACAAGTAGGGGAGAGGGGTACAGGAGTGTCACCATCTGATCGAAACGCTTTAAATTCTCATACTACATCCGGTTATCCTCTACCAAACAGGTCTAGCTCTCCATTCAGAACCCAAGACCACGAGGTTGAGGCTTCACGGTCAAGAGAAACTAGGTATCAGGATCTACTAGAACATAGGTCCAATTTCCTTGAACGGAGAAGAAGAATACGGTCTCAGGTTTGTGATTTTTTCTGAACTTTTAGTAACAGCTATTGGTTTAATAATCTGTAACGACTTTCTCCATGCCATGGAATTATTATTTAAAGTTAATGATCCCGATTTTAAATGGCTTAGGTTCGTGCTCTTCAGCGGTTGGGCAGCCGGTTTGAAAATCTTTCTGGACATGACAGATCATGTATCTTGTCTGGTCAACATAGAAACGGCCGTTGTACATGCATAATAAATAGTCGCGATAACAATTCAAATTCAAACGATGATACAAATGCTAGAGCTAGCATATCAAGAATAGTGATGTTAGCCGAAGCCTTATTTGAGGTAACTTTAATAGTAGTGCACTCTTATTTTCTATTTTTAAGGCCATTCATTATATGTTTCATACAACTTGATTACTTTGTACATCATTAGGTTCTGGATGAGATTCACCAGCAATCCGTGGTTTTATCTTCCCGCCCTTCTGTATCTTCTATTGGATCTGTTCCTGCACCTGCTGAAGTTGTCGAATCCTTACCTGTTAAATTATACACAAAGCCGCACAAACATCAAGAAGAACCTGTACAGTAAGTATTTCGACTATTTTTTCATAAATTTTGAAAATGCTAAAATATTGTTTTTATTGTTTGCTAAAATATATTTTTCCATCTTCTCTGTTATGATTGTTCACTATATATATGACAATCCTTTTTAATTTGACAGATGCTATATATGTCTTGTGGAGTATGAAGATGGAGACAGCATGCGAGTACTTCCTTGCCATCATGAATTTCATACAACATGTATAGACAAGTGGCTGAAGGAGATTCACAGGTATGTCAGATCAGGGATTAAGACTCTTCTTCTGGTTAACATTAACAATACAGTCATAAACTTCAAATTCATATATAAAGGTTTCTGCTCATTACATATTGTCCTGCCAATGGAGTGTAGTATATGCATGCAATGGGTTTAAAAACGATCTTGATCTTATGATCCAGTATTCAATCTTGACTGCATAATTCCTCATAGACCACAATTATTTTATTTTTAAATGATAGAAATTTTACGGACACTATAGGCTCCTCCATGATGAATCTGATATAGGAGCTTTATGGCAATAACTCCTGGCAATTCATTTCATATGAAAAACTTTAAGTGGTCCCTCCCACCTGTAATAAATGTTGAAATTTCTTTTTCATCTTTACATGCTCTGGTTTTTCCATGCCACTAGCCTTTTATCTGTGTTATAAATAATTATGTTAGTAACTTTACAACATTACATGTAGTTGAGATTTGTATTGGAAATGTGTAACTTTAACTTTTTTGTATATTTTCATTATTGTTCCACAGGGTATGTCCACTATGTCGGGGAGATATTTGTATATCAGATTCACTGCCAACAGAGAACTAAAGTTGCAAATTGTTTATCAGCTGCATATACACTTGTGTAACTCTATTAGTATCATAAGTCTCAACCTTGTATTATCATTGTTGTCAATGATCATTTAATACAGTTTTCTCAATAAAAAATATCAAACGTTGGTTGAAAATTGAAATAGACTGAAACTAATTCATAGCTCTCTCTTTTTCCTATCTATCTATCGGTAACTCATGACACATTCACGCAGTCAGAGAATTCGTGACCGTGGGCTCTCAATCTAACGGTTACAAATCTTCTGACTGCACAGTCACTATTTGCACGCAATTCTAATTGTCACTTAGTGAGGAATTCTGCCAACATGATGAGTACGAGACATTCTTTTGGTTTGTCCAGATTTGTGAAACTTAAATGATTCCACAAAAGGAGGAGGAAATTGGGGACTTTAAACAAAGCATCTTTGACTGAAGTGCTACTCTTCAAACTGGACAAAAGTGGTTGAAAATAAAGAAACGGTTGTGCACGCTTGTGACATTCTTTTCACTTTTCAGAGGAAAAAAAGGTAAAGGGAAGTTTGAGAATATAAGGAAGCTGTCTAGTTTATTGGAAGAGTCGTAATTTCTGCTGTCTCCTTAAAAGAACAAGTTTGTACAACCTGCTACGCTTTTTTGTTATCTGGTTAAAGTTGATCTCACAGTTTTTTGAATCAACTACTGTTGATGTGAAATTCAAAAGAAAATTTGTACATATGTTGGTGTAGAGTCATGTACAACATGAATATGAATAACAACACTAACCACAACAAAAATGACAAGCCTCTAAGGGACCAGCCTCCATTGCAACATTCACCTCCTCAAATAAATGATCCTGGTGGCTTAAAATTCATTTATTATCATTGTAAGAAACCAAGACATGTGAGTTATAGATGTTTAGGAACACGTCAAGTCAAGCGCTGCTCCGCAGGTTAAGATGATTGAAGAGTAATTTATTGTTATGGTTATAAAGATCAACCTTGTAGGTGGACCGGTGGATTGTTCATAAATAGGGATGGATGGTAATGGACAGTGTACTATAATTCCAGTTTCCAGTTTTCATATACGCGATTTGAAAAAATTCTTCTGTCTGAGCCCAAGCCCAAACATGTGTGGACACTAATGTTCTTATCGGTACACGTACCTAATACCTAATGAGAATGAATTCTTGCATGGAAACACCATAAATCATCATTTTTAGAAACAACCAATAACAATAGAGAAAATTTTAATTTTTTTTTATATTTTAATTTTTTTTTTAATTGAATTCATGGGATAGTTGGGATTATGAAGGAGAGGGAAAATATAATATTTATTTTTTAATTAATTAAATTTTTTATGATTGATTGTGTGTAAAGTTATTTTTTATGGTTGTGTCAATTCAAGAATTTCTTCCTAATGAGTATTTAAATACCCATATTCAAGTCCCGCGTTTGCAGTAAAATTAAATTAATTAATTACAAAATATTATATAATTTAAATCTATTTTAACAATATTAAAAAAGTTAAGGATATTATTGTTGAGTTAAGAGATAAATATACACTTTTATTAAAATGTGTAATAGTTTTAATAGCGATACATTTTTTTAAAAATTGATAAATGTGTATTTTTATATAATAATATAAATGATATTATGTAAATATGTAGTACGAACATGGGGTGGGGTGATGAGTAAAGTATCAATGTTCTTATCCATTTTGCGGATTTTTACTCTATCAGTTATGGATATTTTTTACTGGGTAACCATAGAATATGAGCCAAATTGTCATCCCTATTGATCAACACAAGTGTTTCTGACCATGTATTCTATGATTGAATTATGCTCAAAACTTACACAGTTGTGGAGGACAAGAAGTGTTATTGAGATACACACCACTAATGTTACTGGAATTTGAGACGTGGAGCTCAAATTTGTTGTGATATAATCCAAATTGTGTAGCTTAAGCCCAAGTTAGTTAGAGTTTAAGGTTTGTTATTTAGTCTACAATTCATATATAGAGGTGTCCAAACGGGCTGCCCACCCGCCTCGTCTTAAGCCCACCAAAAAATAAGCGGGACAGACAAATCCGCCAAGTGTAATGGGCATAAAAATCAAGCTCGCCCCGCCAAGTTGGCGGGTTGGCAGGCAGCGGGCTTGCCCGCCTATATTTTTATTTTTTTATTTTTTAAATAGATTTATAAGTTTTTTTTTACATTTCAATTAGATTTTTCACTTATTTTTTAGAATATTTTTTGTAAAGCTCTTTTTAAGAAATTTAACTAAAAAAAATATTGCATATATTCACAAATAAATGTCTAAAATAAAACTATTAAAAATTGGAATGACTAGAATTAACTAAAAAAAGAAGGAGCTTAAGGCGGGACATGTTGAACGGATAGGTACGACGGGCTTTAGCGGGTGGCAGGTATTAGCAAGGCGAGCTTTGGTGGGCAGTGGACTTTGGCAGGATGTGTTTTAGCGGGCGGCGGTCCCAAAATCTAAATCCAACCCGCCTTTCTTTGGCGGGTGCGCGGGCCGGTCCAGTGGGCCACGACCCGTTTTGGCACCCCTATATATATATATATATATGATGTATTAAGTAGAAGGATTTTAAAATAAGAGATAGGAGGATTAAATGATAACCGTTGGATTTGATAAATATTTTTGATGAAGTTAATACCATAAATGTTCATCAAGATCAAAATTTTATATATTGTCAATCAAAATTTTATATTCAAGTCAATAATAACAACCTTTATTCTTCATTTTCTCTCTCATTTCTTCTCTCACCTCAAGTGTCTCACGCACTAACAAATTGGTATCAGGGATATAATTGGATACTTGATCGTATTTTCAAAAATCACACGTTGGTGATCGTGTGTTTCGGGATCGTGGATTGTTAATCAACCGCTGTAAATATGAATGATACTAATGACATTTTGAATTCTCTTCCAATTCTTGACGACAAAAATTTGAACCAATTAAGCAAACAAATGAAGTCCTTTTTCGGGTTTCATGAAACTCTATAAGTGGTCAACAATGGCGTTTTTGAGCTTCCACGAAATGCAACCGATACTCAAAAAATCGACCACAAGAGGCGAAGAAGAAAGATTCTAAGGTTGCGTATTATTTCTTTTCATTTTTTAGAGGAAAAAAGGTGAAGGGAAATAAACATGAGAAGTGAAGTTTGAGAATATAAGGAAGTTGTCTAATTTATTGAAAGAGTCATAAGTTTTTATTGTCTCCTTAAAAGAACAAATTTGTACAACCCATTATGCTTTTTTTATTGTCTGGTTAAAGTTGATCTCACACACGAGTTTTTTGAATCAACTAGTGTTAACGTGTATAATAAGGTATTCATTTTTTACTACAGCAGAAGTATCGATAATCTAATATTACGAGACTCGATTTTCTAATTCTAAAAGATGTAAGTTAGAGGTAAGAGAAATTAACATCTCACCCCTCAAATTAAACATGTCACCCCCTCAATTTTTTTTTATTTCAGAATTACTCCTGTTGAGTTACAAACAATTTTTTGATGAAATTTCCGGTAAAATTCTTGATTTTTTTTTTTAAATATCAGAAATTTTCGTTTATTTGAAAAATCCGGTATTTTTTTCAAAAATTTCAATATTTTTTCAAAATTTCAGATTTTTTTTTTTTAATTTCTGATATTTGCAAATGAAAATAAAAATTATAGTTATTGCAAATGTTAGTGAAGAAGCAAACTAGATGCTTGCTAGAAGAGATTCTCCTATGCAGAAAATTATTGATAATTTTCTTGATCAATTATGATACTACTGCAAATATTACAAAAGTTAAAAACTGCTGTAATCATAATATTGTTAAAGAGTTTCTCTCTATGGAAGCTATTTGAGTGTATATCATTTGCATTAATAAAAACTTAGTTAATCCTTTGACAAAAGGATTAACTAAACAAAATTAGTAAAAATAAAATGTGAAAACTAAAAAAATTTGCAGTTAAATTTTTTGTTCTTGCCATCTAAAATTCATGGCTCTGTCACTTATAACCACTAATAATAAATCATTCATAATGGTAACCTAGCATAAACTACTAGAGATCCCAATTTTTTTAAAGTGGATAATAAAGAGTTGTGAAGTGATATGAAATGAACATGCCATTAAGCATGATTCCTAGAGTGATTACAGGTTGAGGTAATAAAATCTATCAATTATATATGCATTTTATATGGAGTGGAGTACCTAGCTACATGAATACTCTTGATATAATTACCTTTGTGAATATAGAAAAGGGATCACATCCTATGAAATCTCAATCATATATTCCATTGAGTATTCACTAAATTGGGATAAACATGCATAGCCATTATAGCACAAGATTTTTGAGAATACATCCTAAACAAAATTGTATGTGAGTATGATAATAAAGGTAGAGTTCAAGAATGCAATCACTCTTATTAAATATGAATCTTACTTGCTAAATTAAGGTTCAAGTTTGTAGACACCTCTGTTGATGTACTATTCTATAGAAGTGTTGGATAATGCTTTTGAAATTTGTTTTTAACTTTAAGTGGGAATTGTTGAAACATTTAATATTAGAACACTTGTCAAAAGCCTGTGTTAAAGTACAAGTGTGTGTAATAAATTAAAAATATTCATTGAGTTTCACATTGAAAAACTTTCACATCTAGCGTTTATATAGTTTCGTTGGAATTTGTTTGAAAGAGTCAAGAATGTGAGTGCATTATCTTTTTAAATATTTTAAATGATATATGTTCTGGGCTGGCCTAGCATCTGGCCCACTGCCATTGAGGTCCAATCCAATGAGCATAAGGATTCGAACGCCCATCTGTCCATAACAGATAGGGATCTCCCCACGTGCGTATTAGGGCCACATGTCCAACGGTTACTCAACCTTCGTCTGCCCTCCGAGAATAACAGGTCAAGCGCCCCGCGTATCACAAAGTAGTAGACCAGGGAGGAGGCCACGTGTTGGACTCCTTGCTCATGCAAACCCTGACAGTCCTTTAGTGGGCTTCGCTAAACTACCCACTAACTAGACCTTGGCCCAACACTGGGGGTTATAAATACCCTATCATTCGAGAGGGTCAGATATTATATTCTCTTCTATTATCACTTACTTGCTCTCTCCTTTTGTCCTCACTTACTTTGGTATCGGAGTATCTTGCAGGTACCCTCCCCATCTCTTTCAACAGCAGCAGCAGCTTGGGCCTTGACGAACCTTTTGATCATGTACGATCAATATCAAAACTAGGACTTAGTAATTTTATTGGACCTTAGTCTCTAATCTAGATGTGTATTTTCATACTAGAAAACTTAAAATCATGTTACAACTGTTTTACAAGTCAAAAATCAAGTTTTAATGTGAAAAATCAATATATAGGTTGACACATACATCATACATGTATAAGTCGACTCATAATATTGGTTTTCCAAAAAGAATAATTTTGGAACTTTCAGGTCGACATATGAATGTATATTTGCTTTATAGCTCGACACATAATTGTAAAAAAAAAGAAGTAACGAATATGATACACATGATCAAACCCAAAACTTTTGGTTAAGTTGGAACAGACTTCCTCCATCTCATCCAAATGCTCTTGAGTTATACACTATTATTTTTGAATATGTGAGTATTTAAACTTTTAAAGTGTTGGTGCTAGCTTTAGACCCCACCGTGCATTTATATTTACGGTACATTTATAATGACAATAACATTTCATAAAGCGAATTTCTTCACACACCTAGTGATTTTCTTCCACACCCTCGAAAAACTAAAAATACCCTTCATAAGTGTACTTACGAAATCACCTTTTAGGGTGAATTCGTAAGTGCACTTACAAATTCACCTTATTTTGTATGTTTTATTATTTTAAACGTTGAATTTAAAAAAAAAAAAAGGTTACTTCGTAAGTGCACTTAAGAAACTTTCTTTTGTATACTAAAATGTTGCATGGTCACCTATACACACTATTACATACATTTTCATAACCTCTAACAAAAAAAACCTTTAAACATCACCCAAACACAATATAAATTTCTTCTCAAAATCAAGTTTCAAGTGTGTGATCCTAGCAAAGTGAGCATTGGAAGCTACAATTTAAGGTAAACTTTCATCCCCTCAATCTACATTTGCTGCATTGTAAATGTTTAAATATTGCAGAAAACAACGTCACTTCGCAATTACACTTGCGAAGTCCACCATAAATAATTCGCAAGTGTACTTGTGAAATAATCTCTGATGTAGAAACCAAATTCTATTTTAACAAAATTCGTTTGTTATTTATGTTTTAGGTATGATGCACTCTGATAACATTGTCAAAACTATTTTGAAGGTTCCGATTCCGGACAAAGAGAGCATAGACGATAAGCCGATTGTGGTGAAAGAAGTAGATAAAATGATTGATGTTGTGATTGATAATGAAAATCAATTTCCAAATGTCAAAACTTTTAATACTCATCAACAAATGCTTTGAATATGTTAGAATGGAAGCTAGCAAACTTGGTTTTGGCGTTGTGATTGCGATGTCCGACAATGGGAGTAGTAATCGGCAACCATTTATTATTTTGACATGCGAGAGAAGTGGAGCATACGTTCCAAAAATCCGCAAGTTAAAACATGAAGACACAGGATCGAGGAAATGTGGGTGTCCGTTCAAATTGCCCGGTTATTGTATGGTGGATAATTTATGGCGGTTGACTATCATGTCTGGAACGCATAGTCATGAGTTTTATTCTGTTCCTGCAAAATTCGCAAGTCTGTTTTTTTTAAAAACAATATAGGTGGTTGACTATTATGTCCATATTACTCCAACTTGCCTATAAATTGAGTCTGCAATCCATTCCATTCTCCATCACAAACCAAAACCTGAAAATGACACAAACTTATCCACACCTTGCGTTTGTCTACTTCACTACTACACGTGCGCTAGTTCAATTCAAGCTCTCGCAAGACGTCCCATCCAAAGAGCTCATTACGACATTGCATTCTCTGTTACAGTATCCAGATAATCGCAAGGTGGTCAAGCTTGAGTAGCGTTCACCTTCACTTAATGTTGAAGGAAAAGTCAAGTTCACCCTGTTTCAGCTGAAGAACGACGAGGACTTAGAGCTTATATGGGAGACAATATGTAATTTAATTTTCTGCATCTACTATGTAATTTGTTTGAATGAATTAAGTTGAATGAATGGTATGAATTGTGTTAAATGTTTATGAATTATGCCGATACATAAATTCGCAAGTGCACTTACGAATCACACAACTCAGGTGCCCTCGCAGGTTCACTTGTGAATTCACCTTATTGTTAAAAAATTCTGGGTTATTTCGTAAGTGTACTTACGAAATCTGAAGATATTTTTGAGTTTCCACCAAGGATGAAGAAGAAACCCACTAGGTGGGTGAAGAAATTCCCTTTCATAAATTAATAACTAAACAGGTTTTTTACTCTTAAAAATTTAAACAAACATATGAAAGAGAAATATAAAAGTAAAATAGCAGTAGCAATTAGCAAATAACAATTCTTTCTCAAGCACTAAGGCCAAGAAAGCCCACTAGTTTGAAAACCCAGACCTGTTCTCACTCATTTAAAAAAAAAAAAACAGAAAGAACACTGAGTTGAACCGAGTCGTGACAACTGAACGAGTTTGAATGTGTCCGAGTGAAAGGTAGTAGAACTAGAAGAATGGTGTAGCAAACAAACGAAGATGAACAACACTAACGAAGATGCTTCCGCACACGATCTCGAACTTCAAAGCGATCACAGCTCCGATTACTTAGCTCAGCCTCAACCCCGCCGTCTACGCGGCTTCGCCGCCACGGCGGCGGGGGCCAATTCCACCGGAAGGGGGAAAAAGGAGCGAGAAAAAGAAAAGGAACGCACGAAGCTCCGAGAGCGTCACCGTCGAGCCATCACCAGCCGAATGTTGGCTGGACTACGTCAGTATGGTAATTTCCCTCTCCCGGCGCGTGCTGACATTAACGACGTACTCGCTGCTCTCGCGCGTGAAGCTGGTTGGATTGTTAACGCCGATGGAACTACTTACCGCCAGTGCTTACCTCCTTCTCACAAGGTTTCGTTCGTGTTTTTTGAATTTTATGATTGAATTTGAATTAACTTAACTAATCATTCTCTTTGCTTGTTAGTCATATAAGTTCAAATCTTATTTATAGCTTAGAAGCTTCCTAGCACCACATTTCCGGTGTTCAACACGGACACGACACTCACACATCAACACTGGTAATAACTTGAAAAAATGAATAAATTAAATGTAATCGTCACATGAACACGGACAGACACATTTTTTTTTCCAGAGTTGTTGATGCCACCGGGCAATTAACCAATTGTGATAATTGATACTGAAATTAGTTGAAATTAGTTAGGGTTTAAGTAAAGTTCGATTGAATATTATTACTACCCAAGCTATTCGACCTTAACTAGAATGCTTTAATCACTTGTGCTCAACTACTTCTTGATTTAGTTGGTGTTTCTTAGATTGATCAATAGAAAATAAATAGATCAATATGCTGAAATGTTGGGTTGGTTGGGAGAAATTTTGTTAATGATTTTGGATTTGTTAGTGTTAATGTTTGATTTAAGGTATTAATATGCAGGGACCATTTGCGGCTAAGTCAGTTGATAGTCAAGTATCTGGTGGTTCCTTGAGAACTTGTTCAGTTAAGGAAACACTAGACAATCAGCCACCAGTACTTCGAATTGATGAATGCTTGTCTCCTGCATCTATTGATTCCGTTGTAATCGTAGAAAGGGACTCAAATAACAGAAAATATGCAAGTGTAAGTCCCATCAATTCAGCTGACTGCTTGGAGGCTGATCAGGTGATTTTTTTTATCACATGCGGTGGGTTTAAATTTATGACAGGGTTGTGGAGCAGTTATTTAACAGGACCATCTAATTTTGTAATTTATTGATGCAGCTTATGCAAGATATTCATTCCGGGGTGCATGAAAGTGACTTCAATTGCACACCTTATGTTCCTGTTTACATAAAACTTCCAGTAAGTGTCTTCTATTTATTGTTTGCTTCTGTGATATATGTTCTAGACAAAATCTTATATACTTGCAGGTTTCACTTTGTGTGTCCTTTCGATGCCGTAACTCTGTTTGCCTTATATTTGATCATAGGGTTTCTAAAATTAGCCGTTTATTGCAGGCTGGTCTTATTAATAAATTTTGCCAGTTGATGGATCCTGAAGGCATTAGGCAAGAGCTAATCCATATTAAGTCCTTAAATTTTGATGGTGTTGTTGTGGATTGTTGGTGGGGCATTGTTGAAGGCTGGAGCCCACAGAAATATGTGTGGTCTGGTTATAGGGAGCTTTTTAACATTATTAGAGAATTCAAGCTGAATTTACAGGTATATATTTCTATTGCTCATATCATGTTATACATGCACCCGTGTCCTTCAAAATGGAAAATTTATCTAAAATGATTACGACTTTGACTTGTCTATATACTATATGTATGATATATGATGCATTAATAGAACCAACAAAATAATTTATTTTCTATTACAAGGGCGTCTTTTGTGCTTAGGAATTCTGTTAAAACTGGAAGTCCTCCTTATAAAATGCTTAAAACTATTACAATATGATGACATTGACGAGATGAAGTAAGGAGAAGCATAACTTAGTGGATGGATGATGTCAATTGTATTATTTTTGAAATGTTTTTTCCATTGTGATAAAAAAAATGATTCTCTAGCTTTTGGATAGTGTGTGAAAATGAAGCATTTCATTGTTTTAAAAAATGTCAGAAGTTCCTCTAATTGGATCTGTATCCTTATCACGGGATTTGGAAAGCATCTTTAGTGTTGTTTGAGAACCTATCTTGATTCTTATTTCAAATTTTGAAGGTTGTTATGGCATTTCATGAATGTGGAGGGAAGGATTCTAGCGATGCATTGATTTCCCTCCCACAATGGGTTTTGGATATTGGAAAAGACAACCAGGACATATTTTTCACAGATCGTGAAGGACGGAGAAATACTGAATGCTTATCTTGGGGGATTGACAAAGAGAGGGTTCTCAAAGGAAGAACTGGAATTGAGGTATAAAATATCTAATAGATCTATTCTTCTCCGTGATTCAACTATCAGGCGTTCACTACTCTCAAATGCATGTTATTTATTATGTTTACATACCAATTTCCAGAGTATTTGCATTTCACAAAAACGGAAGAAAAAAAGTTTATTTCTTGTATGGTTTTTCACGGTTATCAAAGGTTATGCATTTCATAGATTGTACACTTTATAAGTGTTTGCCAATTTTAAATGGTGTGTTCTGTTTTATTGGGTGTTTGTTACTGATTAGTCTTCCGCAATATATGCAGGTTTATTTTGATATGATGAGAAGCTTCCGGACAGAGTTTGATGACCTGTTTACAGAAGGTTTAATTTATGCTGTAGAAGTTGGACTTGGAGCATCTGGGGAGCTGAAATACCCTTCTTTTTCAGAAAGGATGGGGTGGAGGTATCCTGGTATTGGTGAGTTTCAGGTACCTCATTTTTTTTGGCCCATTTCAAAACTGTTGCATTACTATGAATCATAAATAACGTATGTGCTATCATGCTTTATATGCTAATAAAGAAATCCGGTTTCTATCTAATCCTCTATGAGCAGTGCTATGATAAATACCTGCAACATAGTCTGCGCAGAGAAGCCAAACTACGTGGTCACTCTTCCTGGGCCAGAGGACCTGATAATGCTGGGCACTATAACTCTAAGCCACACGAGACTGGATTCTTTTGTGAACGAGGTGATTATGACAACTATTATGGACGTTTCTTCTTACATTGGTACTCCCAGACTTTAATAGATCATGCGGATAATGTTTTGTCTCTTGCAAGCCTTGCTTTTGAGGAAACAAAAATTATTGTCAAGGTAGTTTTTCTGTTTTTCATGTTGTAGTTTCATTTTGTAGTTGAGTGATTAAATTTGGATGACGCCAATTGCTCCTGGTGCATTTATAATTGATAGATGGTACCTAGAGTCAGTTTTGTACCCCCTTAAAAACTGAGGCACTTACTTTACACTTTAAATCTAAGAGAAGATTTATTCATGGAATAAATGCTAATGGTGTATAGTTTATTGTTCCTTGAAAATTATAGAGGAGTCATTAATAAATATTTTGGTTTTAAAAAAAGGATAGTGTTAAGTAGCAAAAGAGAACCGAAGTGATATCTTGTGAGCTGTGAAAAAGTCAACAAGGAGGTGATATTCCATCATATCTCAAAGGAAACATCCTCAGGATCAATAGCGGATCTTAAAAACCAACAACAACAATGGAATTAATGCCCAAGTCATATGATGGCATTTTCATGAAAAAAAAACTCCTACGAGTCGTGAGTATAGTTGAGAGATGCAAGAGGTTAGAATCTTTTTGGTAAGGATTGCGACGGGAAACCAGAAAAAAACAAAGGAAGTGAACTGAAAGAAATAATAATAAACTTGAAAAGGGAAATACAATCTTAGTCTCATAGTCAGTCACACCACATGGGATAAAATTCAATCTCCTAATGAATTGGAACATTGCTCTATAAAGTTTAATATCTTATTTACTTGTATGGCAAACATTAAAACTTTAGAATATCTTACTCCCATGAAATTTTCCCTGCCTTAAAGTTTTACCCCAAACATAGACTGAAAGTTTTAATGATGTAATTTTGTATAAAGTTTGTCCTTTTGGTCTTTTCATCCCATTTTAAGTGGATATTGAAGTAATAATAATTGCCTGATAATACTTTTTTTTTAAAAGCATTGCCTAAAAATACATTATAATTCCTAATTATGGTGTTTGCAAAAAAATGACTAACTCAGTCTGTCAAAGTAATTTATTCTGCAGTCTGGTTTAGTTGATAACAAAGGTAAATTAGGGCTGCAAAGCTCCTATCATACTTGGGTTAATAAGGGAAGCGTTGGAGATCCATTATTATGGGTCTATTGTAGACAATCTTACCTACAGCTCAAACTTGTGATGGAGGCTCTCCTTGGTTATTGCATTAAACTAAATTCTGTCAATTCTTTTTAAAGCATTCTCTCTAAATTAATGAATAAATGCTGCAGGTTCCTGCTGTACACTGGTGGTACAAGACTCCTAGTCATGCAGCAGAGTTGACAGCGGGATATCACAACCCTACAAATCAGGATGGATACTCTCCGGTGTTTGAGGTTCTGAAAAAACACGATGTCACCGTGAAATTTGTCTGCTTAGGATTTAATCTTTCCAACCAGGAAGCTAATGACTCATTGGTGGATCCAGAGGGATTGAGTTGGCAGGTAATTTTAGTTTCCTACACCTTTAACCTCCAACATAATACTTCTTTTGGTTACTTTTACCGCCTTAGTCCAGCTTTGGAGTAACGTGTATGATGGGTGATTGCTCAGGTAGTAAACTCAGCTTGGGAACGAGGGTTGGTCACTGCTGGAGAGAATACACTCTTTTGTTATGATAGAGAAAGGTACAAGAGATTGGTTGAGACAGCAAAGCCCAGAAATGATCCTGATCAGCGGCACTTTTCATTCTTCGTTCATCAGCAACCCTCTCTACTTCAGGGAAATGTTTGCTTGTCAGAATTGGATTTCTTCATCAAATGCATGCATGGTAAGAATCCTTAGAATTCACGTTGATCATCAATGCATGCATGTTAACAATTTTCTTGGTGAAACTTCTTGAGTATATTATTGAAACATACTTTCAAGCAGGTATATGAAGATTAAGAGAGTGCTGTTATCAAGTTTTGTATTGTTTCTCTTTTTAGCAAATATTTTCCATTTAATTTTTATTTTAGCTTGTTATTCTTGCAGGTGAGATGACAGGGGATCTGTAACGGCTGCAAATCTTACTTTTTAACTATGTCGTTTTGTTGGGTGTGATTACCCTGTTGTGGCTGAGTAGGGACATGATTGAAAATTGCTAGTCGTCTTATCTTGTAGCACTGCAATGTCTTCAGTAACAACGTTGCTATATAAGCTTTGTGTAAAGCTGTAATATAATTCTCATTAAAAAAAAAGACAGAAAACTAAGCTATTGGGAATTAAATTTCATAGAATCTGTTAAACAAATACTATTAAACAAAACAAAGGAGAATGATAAATAGAGAACTCACTCACTTCTTGAAAATCAGACTTGTAAATCACATTTTTAAAACTATGGTACTATGCAAGCAAGCAATATCAAGGCCATCAGAAATGGCCTGAAGCTTAGCATGAATATGAGAAGTGAAGCAACAACTTTATTCAAAACCTGTGATTTTACCTATAAAAGCACTTCTCAATAGTCAATAGACCACCATGTTGGACGGCTTTGGATTATCAATGAAGTTACCAACAAATGAGAAGAGGAAGACCATGATGGACAACCACATCAATTTTAATCCAATTATACTGTTAGATGAAAAACCAAAAGTATTCCATCCAAACATGCATGGTATTAGTGCAATTTCTAACCGTATGTAAGATAGTTTCATTAGATGCCCTACATCTATAACAAGAAGCATCCTTTGAGATGTTTTAAGATTCGTTAATAGAGTATTAGGAATACTCTAATCTGATCGCAAAAAATCGAGTAAGAAACACGGAAATAAGAGAAATTGCACATCAATTGAAACGTAAGATAAAAAGTACATCGGGTTTTGGCAAAACTCATAAAAATTATACTTGGTGTAAGAAATTTATACACTAAAATTTTAAGTATTGAAATTTTTTATTATTTTTCTAGAAATTTCTGTTTTTTTAATTAAAAAAATAAAATTTTGAATTTTTTTGAAATATACTGAAATTTTCGGTATGGTATTCGAATTTTCTAGTATTTGACTAAAAATTTTGAAATTTTTTCCCGAAAATTTCTGATACAACTCCCAAATTTTCGGTAAAACTCAAATATTTTGAAATTTAATGATTTTTTACAAGGTATAATGATAAAAGCATATCCTTAAGGGGTGACATGTATAACCCGCAGAGGTGACATGTTAATTCCTCCCATATTTTCCACAACATCGACAATCAAATAACACACTTCTTATTGAACTTCGCTTTTAGATGTCTTTCAACATTTTGATCAAGGTAGAGTCTTTTTTGGATGTCAGTTGTGTCAAACTTTGATATTTTCACAGGCCTTCTATTTCACCTCTATCAAATGATACTTTTTGTCATTGTATTATTCAATTATTCTTAATACTATTGAGATAGAAATGTCTCATCATTTGCTAATCTACAAACATAGTGGCTATTTTAAAAAGGAACTTCTTTGCCAAGAAATGATTGATACAATGCCTATAAGTGCATTGAGTATGTTGTGAATAAGATGTCTTGGAACAAAATATAAACTTGTTATTTAATGATTAATAAACAATTAGGGTAGGAAAAAAGGAATGAAGAATATGATGAACACAAGGATTGATTATTAATTACTATTCTTTCCTTACTCTTAAATCAAGATTACAAGTATATAAGAATAACAAATAACCCTCTCACCCTAAATTAGAATTTGCAGTATACAATGATGAGAGACTAGTATGCTATTTATAATAAACCTAGCATACTAAACTAATGGACTTTTATCACAAATACCCATTACAAACTAACTTAGGGTACAAGCTAACTTAACCAATTGGACATAACAAACAAGCCCAATTCGATGCTAACAATCCTAGCATCCTTCGACACTACAAGCTAGAACACACTTTAATACAACGTGTAACACTTTGACAACAACATGCGAGCAACCTTTAACTGCATGTTAAACTCTGTCGAACCGTCGAACCAAGATACTACCTTTGACCCAATAGAGTTCGATCCAATATCTCACAGAGTATTTGTCTTCTAATTATGAATTTTCATGGTGACCTTCCTTTGACCACCAATCGTTTCGTTTGAACCAATTTCGAACAAACAAACATCAACATCAAAGGTCATGATAATTAAGGGTGGACAATGGTCGACTTCACATGTTTTCGACCAAAAAGGGATCTATCGAACAAGACTAATGAATTTAAAATATTGTAGAAATAATATATGACTTATTTTACGATGAATGAATGAGTTACTTTTATTGGAGAAAATGCAACTAATCAACTTATAAATTTAAGGAGTGGTACTAGAACAAATAAACAACCATAAAAATAAAATAATGATAAATAGAATAATGATAATATTTGGAGCATAGATTTCAATTATGTCCAACTTGTTCATCAAAATTTAAATATTGTTCTTCCCAAATATAAGTTTGGCCCTTTTAATTCAACTGAGTCAAAGATAGAGCTAACTCTGAGAAGTCTTCCATGAACCTTCTGTAATAACCAGGCAAATTAAAAAAAAATCGGATCTCAGTGACAGACTTCAGAGTCTCCCACTATAACACAACATCAACCTTTGACAAATCAACATCAATACCACCACTAGAAATTATTTGCCCGAGAAAACTCACCTCTCATAACTAAAACTCACACTTGGACAATTTGGCATAAAGTTGCTTCTCTAGCAAAAATTCCAACACAACTCGCAGATGTTCTACATGCTCTTCATCAGACTTATAATACACTAAAATATCATTGATGAACACAACAACAAACTTATCCAAGTAAGAATGGAAGGTCTTATTCATATACTTTATAAACACACCAGACACGTTAGACACTTGAACGACATCACCAAATACTCATAATGTTCATATGTCGTCGTGAACACAGTTTCAAAATATCTTCTGCTTACACGAATCTGATGGTAACCAGACTGTAAATTAATCTTACTGACACGCAAACATCATCCAATTGATCCGTCAAATTGTGAATTTTTGGAAGAGTATACTTATTCTTAATTGTAATTTAATTTAGTTGTCGATTCAGTGTCGTCGCACAAGGCTAATATCAAGTAAACCTATGGTGAACTCAACTTCATGTTCTAGAGGTAAGTCATATTCAGAAAAAAAAATCAGAAAATTCACACACCACATGCATATCTCTATCCACCATATTGATCTACACTCTCAAAAAAGCGAACATCACAAATATTCGATCATCTTAACTTAATTTGTAGACAAGAATCTTAAATTTGTACTCTATTCGAGTTCAAGAAACAACACAACCTCAATAACACATGCATTCTTAAAATCAATGACATGATAAACAAACAATATATATATAAAATACATTTGTTTGACAATTTTAACGTTACATGAAAGATCTTCTATAAGTTTATTTAAAAATTGTTTTTTTATTAAAAAATCCACCAATAAAAATAAAATTGCAAAAAATACATTCCCTCAATTCCCTCAATTCAAATGGCGCCTCCAATATTTAAGTATAGGAGCAAATACTATGTAATGTATTAATCTAACTAATTTTCTTTATAATTTGAGATTTATGGGAAAAAATTATACATATTAAATTTCATAGTTATAAAATACTAATTTTTAAGTACAGGGGCAAATACTAATTTTCTTTATTATTTTTATAGTTTTATAAAATTTTATATAAAAAATTTTACAAAGAATTTATTTATAAAAGTTTCAATTAAAATTTTTGTTTGAGTAGTTGTTTTTAAAATGTTATTTTAGATATTTTATCTTCTTATGAAATTTTTTTTTGGATATCAAAACTTCAAAAAATCACTTAATTTTGAAGCTATTTTGAATAGATTTTCATAAAAATCATTTTTGATGTATAATGTTTTTTAAAACTTACGATTTTAACTATGTATTAGTCTTCAATAATGTACGTTTATGTTATAGGATGCTAAAATTATTGTTTCAATTTAAAAAAAAACGAATATAGAAAAACTTCTAATATTTTAAAAAACGGTTTTGAAAAATCTATTTTTAAAAATATAAAAAAAAACTATTTTTAAAGGCCAAATATAAATTGAAAAAAATTGATACAGAAAAAAATTTTAGTATATATTTTTTCAGTTGGAAATAATAGACGCACTTCAGTAATCACATTTCAATTGAGATGAAATATATATTTTACACTTATAAATAGATACGTGTAAAACTATTTTTTTTGTTACATCAAATTATAATTTTTAGGATTACTAATTATTTTGTTATGATATTTGATTTAAAACAATAACCGTCAGATTGATCCAATGGCTGATATCTACTGCAGAAAACACCGCAGAGAGTCTTGCAGTCGAGAATCAACCCAGATCCATAATACTGACCTATCACACAAACCCGTTCTCTCCCAAACTCAATCGCTCTCTCGATCTTGCTCATTCGTGTCGTTCAAGGAAGCTCCATAGCTCTATCATAACGCTCCTCTCACGCCATGGCCATGGCTATGCAAAGTGGAATCGGGATCTCCAAGATCCTGTTTATCGCCGGAGCCGGTACTTCTCTCTCTACACTCACAATCGCACATCTATTATGTCATGCTTTCTCTAATTTCACTTCGCTTCTTTCAGGTTACACCGGTACCGTCCTCATCAAAAACGGAAAACTATCGGATATCATCGGTGAACTCCAGGTATACATATGTGTGTATATGCATGTTTAAATTCCACTCCAGAAGTAGATTTTGTGCGACGTCGTGATCGTTAGGGTTTCAGAATTTTCGGTTTCAATTTTCATCTAATTATCTATTGATGTGATCATAACTTGTTTCGTGGTCTGGTTTAGTTTCTAATTCTTATATATCAAGCACAAACACTGCACACCGGAAACACGACACTGATATTTAAAATAAATAAATAAATTGACGGTAGTTTCAGACACTGAAACAGACACATTTTATTAGAGGTGTCAGTGCTACCTAACTTTTTATATAGTTTGAGAAGCTGGATTGTTGCAGTTTTTAGTCTCTAGGTTTTAGAAGTTGTTTCTGTTTTAATACTGTTGTTATATTTTTGGTCATAGTCACTCGTGAAGGGATTGGAAAAGTATGGCGATCAGAATGATGAGGACGGGGATGTGACTGATGCCATTGCTGCTCAGGTAAGAAACTGGTTGATTATGTCTTTATGTTTTTTTTCTTCTAAAATGATCTTTAAAGAGGCTTTGAAATTTCTTATCACGAAACTATTGTTTGATATTGTCTCAGGTGCGTCGTTTGGCCAATGAAGTTCGGCAGATAGCGTCAAACAGGTCAATCACAGTGCTGAATAATGGGGGTTCGGGACAAAGTATGTTTTATTTTTTTGTCTAATGTGTCTGCTGCTTAAGATGCTTTGTTTCTCTAGTCATTGTTTTTTATATGTCCTTTTCTTTTTCTGCAGGTAATTTATCATCTCTTGTGGTTCCAGCAGCTGTCGTGGGTGCTGCGGGTTATGGCTACATGCGCCTCAAGGTATGAAACTGCTTGGATTCTTGCTGTTTTTGTAATCGGTTCAATAGTTTGTGGTTGACAGTTTATTTCTCTCCTGCAACTTACCCTGTATTTGTTGTTTCATAAAGGGTTGCAAACTGTTATGCACTTATTTGATTACATTGAATTTTTATAAGTGATTTTATTTTATCCAGTTGATATTTCTGAAATAATTGTTATTCATGATACTGATTTTGACGATCTTCTCTCAATATCAGGGACTTTCATTCTCAGATATTATGTACGTGACTAAACGTAATATGGAAGCTGCTGTTGCCGATTTGACAAAGAAGCTTCAGCATGCCTCTGATGTCATTGCTGTAGGTGTCCATTTACTGCATTGGATTTTTCTTCAATGTTTTAAATTTCTAGTCGTGCACACATACATATGTGCAGAAGTGTTTGGTTACAATTGCAGTGCACCATCAACTCTTCCATTTGAACAGAATTAAACCCTTATGAAATAATGTTTGATGTTCCTTCAACTTAGTAGCCAGAGTGGAGTGTATTAAAACTTTTGCTAGATTTTGTTGGGCAGTTAAATGACCAGTAGGCAGTAATTTCTAAACCACGGCCCCAACCATTTATTCCAAGATCTGAAGGTGCATATCTCATTTAACTTTGGATAGAGAAAAGGGAAACAGAGATTTTACACGCCCTAGGGACTATGGATAATTAAGAGGAAATGGTATTTGCTGTCGCAAATTGTTTTGCCTAAAGACTATAATAAGCCTCCTACCAAACTGAAACTGTTTGTAACAATGAATCAACCTTAAGTGAATTCTTGAAAAGATTTATCTGCCCCCAATCTTCTACCCTTAGAGTAAGGTAAACCCTGCATTAGAAGAGACTGCAAGCATTTGTAGTCCCTTAATATGGGGGATGTAGCAGTTTTACTCACATTTGCCACAATGACCCACAGTTTGTCTGGAGATGTTTTTCCCATCATCATTATGCACTCGATTTAAAGATTTAACATGGAAGTTGATGCTTAAATCTATTAATAATCACAGTTTTCTTTGTAAAATTTTAACCGTTTCTCATTTTTAATGGCAGGATGCCAAGAAGCACTTGACCCAGAGAATTCAAAATTTGGATGACAAAATGCGCAAACAAAATGAGAAGACACGATTAATTCAGGATGGAGTATGTATTTTGATTCTTACACTTGTAGTTATATAATTATACATGCAACCGAACGGATTTTTAGATACACACATGACCGAAATGCACTTATGTACATGCTTTTTTTGTTATCTATGTAAGACTTATATTTATGGACCAGCACTTATTATTTTTTTGCAGACAACTGGATCATGTTTCCTTTAGAAGTTATTGTAGAAAATGTTTTTCAATGTTACATTACAATTTATAAACATGTTGGTAATGAAAGAAATCTGTGAATAACATTGCAATACTCTTGTACACAGGTGTCTGATGTTCGAAAGACTGTTACTAGTATACATGATGACATGAGTGACATGAAACTCAAAGTGGCACAATTGGTATGTTTGAATTCATGCTTTGGCTTATTAATTGTTAACATAGATATCTTCTAGTTTAGAGCTATGAACAAGCATATTTTGGGGTTTGGCATGGTTCTTAATTATCATTTAAATTGGTTTCTTCTAGTTTAGAGCTATCAAGTAGTTTTATAGATTGTAAACAACAAAGAGAGGCTTTAAGATAAAGAAAAACTGAAAGAGAAAAGAAAGGTTTTCTTATTATCTGAATTATGAACTCTGGTTAGCTACAGTAGTGCAGATATATTTATTTATATAGTACATACATGGAACTTCTAGGAACAATAACTGCCTGTGATCTGATACTATCAGGCTACACCAAGTGTATTCTCTTAACAAGTAGGTTGCAAAGTGCAAAGTAAATATGAATATTCAATATACAATACGCTACCTTCTTTATTTGAACCATTCTCATGTTGTATACACCTTTGCAGGATGGAAGGTTGAATAAAGTGGGTGAGAATCAGGTAAACTTTTTTGTATTTCCTTTAAATTTGGAAAGTAGTTTGTAATTAACTTTACCTTTTAGTTTACTTGGAAGTTCTTTATATATTTTATTTTTAAAAATTGATAAATTTGGAATTGAATAACGTGGGCGAAAACCAAGTAAACTATTTTGTATTTCCTTTAAATTTGGAAAGTAGTTTGTAATTAACTTTACCTTTTCGTTTACTTGGAAGTTCTTTATATAATTTATTTTAAAGCTTGGCAAGGAAACGGTTAATTCTGTGATGCCCAATGATAATACTGATTTAAATAATGTGGTTGCAGGAGCTTGCAAATATGGGTTTGGACTATATTATTGGGTTTATACAGGCAAATACCCGGAGAGTTCCTGACTCTTTACCGGTGGGTATTTAGTTTCTTATTTTCATTAGTGGTAATTAATTATGTTTGCTTATATTGTCTGTTGCCCTATAGTACTAATCTGTTATTGCTGAATGTGGAAGTTATGTATAGTTTGGACTGGACTATCATTTGTTATCTATTTTATGTATTTATGACTGCAAGAAACCTAGATGACATTGAAGAACTTGTTCCTTTTTTGTTTCAAAAAATATTCTCTAGTTTCAGTTTTAATTACAAACAAGCACTTTGTTTTACTTTGAACTATGTTCGAATAGAAAACTGGAAAATTGAAAATAACACAGATTCAGGAAAGTGTTAATAAAGTGACACTTTTGCTATTTAAATTAAACAAGAAATGTAAACAACAAACAGAAAGAGATGCCAAACAGGACCTTATATCTAGAACTGAAATTTTAAATTACATTGTCTAACACCATGCTGATGTGTCTATTGACTTAATTGTTAATGTTATCTATTGTATTTTCAGGCAACTATTTCGCAGGAGCAACCAAAACTTCCTTGGAGGTCTCCTGGTATGCTCACACTTCCAGGAATCGCATATCCGGTAACTCCTAATTTGATGGTGTTATGTTCTTCCATCTTGTACTTTGTTCACTATTTTCATTTCCTAGTGGGTAACAAGTTAGCCTGTGATCTGATAACATTGGACCTAAGATGCTGTTTACCTCCATACACATTAGTACCATGCTTCCAAAAACTTGAAGTTCACTACTTATAGCATGCTTAATGACCCCATTTTCACTTGCAGGGTCTTAAAGACATTGCAGAGTCATTGTCTAGTTTTGACAGATCAGCTTCAGATACTATTGTGGCTGGTGGTTTGGATAAGCTAGAACATCAGCGAAAGCCGTTGTTGAGGTTTGAATTAGCTCAGTTTTGGTTCTTAAAATATTTTCCATCATGTGGAAGAATGCGTAACATGCTTTCATTCTTACTTGCACACAAATGTATTATAGGGTTCCTTATTTTTATACCCTATGGAGTGTTCGTGATAGGATTACAATTTATCTTTCATGCCACAGTAATAATAATAATTGTAACAAAGTAATAATAAAAGTAAATTGCATTGTTTTGATTCAATCATGCTTCTATTTTACAGGTGTACTTCGACCAAGTGTTGATGGCAAGGTTTTAATATGACAACTACCTAGCTTTTAAGAGTTTCTTCTCTTTAGTTGGCTGTAACTTTTTGTTTGCACAAATCATAATATACCTGTTTTTTTTTCTTCGTACAATCATAATATACCGTCAATGATTGTTATAGGAGCTGCTGTGATTTTCACTTTCTCATTTTAATTTCTAGTACATTGTAACAGTTGAACCAACAGCTTTTTGATATTAAAGCTAGTGAATTAGGAATTCATGCTGTAAATAGAATTTAATCATTCAGGAGTTTGGTTTGGTGCTGGCTATTCCAGTTGTTTTTCCAAAACCGTGACCACTTTCTACCCTCTCCATATATTGAGGCGCGTGAGATGGCTCATGAACAAAACATATCATTTTTAGCACAAGTTAACAAAAAGCTTGGTGAGGTTCGAAACCTAGTGCGGGCAATCTAATTATGTAAAATCTAATTTTATAAGAGCATCCACATTTATCGTACCCATTTAAGTTATTTAAATGGATCCTACTTAATATTTTATATTATTTTTCTCTTTTTAATTATTTAAGCAATTAAACTATATTTTTCAAATATCCATCTAACCCTTCAAAAACTTAAAAATGGCTCCCATTAAATCCATAATATACTACACATCTATATTAACTTTAGTACTTTTTATAAAAAAAATTAATAGAAGCGGTGTTTAAGTTTATTGTGACATCCATTGTTTTCTGACACACTAGTATAAAAAGTTGTGTAGTTTCAACCGATAATCATGTTTATTGTGCCGAGTTTTTTTTTTTTTTTTTTTTAAATGATTTTTTATAGTGACATAGGGTCTATTTGTTTTGACATTTATTTATAATGATTTTTATAGTGTTATATAATTGTGAAAAAAAAATTTACAAAAGAATTTCTTCATAAAACTTTTAATTGAAAATTTAGTTTGAAAACAGTTGTTCTTAAAATGTTATTTTAGATATTTCATCTTAAAACAATTTTTGAATATTAAAATTTTAAAAAATCACTTATTAAATTTATTTCAAATAAATTTTTATAAAAATAATTTTAGAAACACAAAACTTTTTTTTTTTTTAAATTGTGATATTGTTTTTGTATTTTGTTATAGGATATTAAAATTAGTGTTTCAATTTAGAAAAAATAAATTTAGATAAATTTCTAATATTTTGAAACTTTTATTTTTAAAATTATAAAGAAAAAGTTCATTTTTTTTAAATAATAATTTTTTATTTATTAATTAAAATTATAAAGAAAAAACTCATTTTTTTAAATATAAATTTTTTATTTATTAAAATTCAAATAAAAATTTAAAAATTAAATTTTATTTTAAATATATTATTATTTTATTGAAATTTTTTTAATATCAAAATTATTAAAAATTATTTATTGAATAATTTTTATAAATTTTTTTTTAGATTTTCTTTTATTAATTACATTTGTTTATTAATAATGTTTATTTATGTAATAAGATATTAAAATGTGCCTTTTAATTTAGAAGAAATAAAAAGGATACTTTTATTATCTCAAACCAAAGAAATTTATAAGAAATATCTAAATAAATGCTAGTTTAGGAAGAATATGTAAGAACAATATTTCAAATTATTGATTGTTAGAGATGGTTTAAAATCAATAGTTCAGTATCAAATGAAGTTTTTCGTTCTAATACTTTATACGAAAGTATATATATATATATATATATATATATATATATATATATATATATATATATATATATATATATATATATATATATATATATATATATATATATATATATATATATATATATATATATATATATATATATATATATATATTAAATTTTAAATATATTAATGTTTATACATATTTATTTTAATTATATATAATTTAAATATATTTGTATTTAATTATATCTATGTTGTTAGTCTAAAATATGATTTATTTGAATGATACTAAAATATCAATAAAATTTTTCTTATTAAAAAAGTAAAATTTGCTTAAATTTTTAATAATATATATTCTTTCTTTAATTTAAAGTTAAATAACTATAAATACTAAAATTATTATATTTTTAATATTCTAAGCAAATTTTATTATTTTTATTTAATTAAAGTTATATTATAATTATTTTATATATATATATATATATATATATATATATATATATATATATATATATATATATATATATATATATATATATATATATATATATATATATATATATGTCATTCTTTAAAAATAAATTTTATTATTTATAAATATTAAAAATAATATATTTTAAATAAAGTTTTAATATTTATTAGTAACAAACTTTATTTTAAAATATAATAATTTCTTGAATTCTAAGCAAATTTCTTGTTATTCGTTATATATATATTTCTAGTTTAATCAATAATTATTATTCATTAATATTTTGAATATATATTTTAAATTTCTCCATTGAAATACACTTTTGCGAAATTGAGAAAGATGCAATGGTTTTATCATGAAAAAGAACGCAGCACAATTTCAATGCATAATTATTAATTAATAACTTAAATTTAAATAGTTTAATTTCAATTCTCAAACGAGAACCTTTGTGGGTGCCAAGCTAAGAAACATTGAGAGAGCCAATTCTGATATGCTACAAAGCACAACATAAAATATTTCTGAAACTATTTTTTTTGACACCTCTTCCAAACAAATAAGGAATCTGATATAGATCAGACTTAATTTAGATTGGATTTTAGATAAAACATCACTGCAAAACTATCTTATAAAACTGCGATATTTTATCGCTATAGAAACTAAATGACAATTCAAGTCCTTTTGCTTTCCTCCAAATTGACATCATTATTATATGCCTCATTCAGAGGTCAACAGCGCTGATTCAACCGAACTGGATAGCGGTTTTGATTCGATCCGCTTTGTCTTGTCATTTTGTTGACGTGGCTTATTTGAAGCTCGGTCAGACTGTGAGACAATCTTCGATACGGTAAATCCTGTAACTTCAAAAGTATTTGATCTATAGGGTATCAAAGAGTTTCGATGAACGACATCAACTCCTTCATAAGTCCAAACACCCAACACGGCTTCTCCTTTAAGTCCAATGGCAAACCAACCAAGGCCAGCAGCAGCAATGTCTACAGAACTCGAGTCCCAACTGTTTCCACCAACATGAAATTCCCTTCTCACCCAATTCCCCAATTCTTCAAACCGTTTCTCTCCAATAGGTGGCTGAACAAAGGAAATTTTTGACTGGTGTTATACGAAAGGAAATTGTAATGCACAATCAATAATGCCCATGAATCAAAAGAGAAACTTGCGTCTTTTCTCGCAACATAGATATCTACATGCACTCTACCATCGCATATCATGGCAATTGAATATCTAGATATTGCTTAAAATGACTAGTCAATTAAAATGAGCAAATAGAATACCTGTAACTGGTGTCCAAAATGTTCTTGGAACATTTTAGTTGCATTTTCTACTTTACCCATATGCAGAGGAAGATAAGGAGATGCCCACACCGTAACATAGATAGTATCCAGAGACGTTTCTTCTACATCCAATCTCATAAGACCAGCTATGTGAATTGAATGACCAGCCTACCACAATTAATTAGTATAAGAATGAAACACATAAGATGAGCATACATATGTAAATAATATATATCAAAGTCAGCAACACAAATTAGTATTTCAGTGCACTAACCTTAACTCTATATGTCCTAGGTTTCAACTCCTTGGTCATATAAACAAGCTTTTGCTCTTCCCTTATCAACCTTGTTGTAATCTGGTAAGGATGAAGAAGGCCGGGTGTATCAAATAACTTTGCCTGACTTGGAAGAGCACCCTCGACTCTAACAATGCCGAGTGTAGTCCCTGGAACAGGTGCTTCTGTCAGATGTGTAATCTTCCCTCCAACATGCTTTCCTATAGAATTAATTAAGGTACTCTTTCCCGCATTCTGTGCGCCGACAGTCCACACACTCCCTCTCGATCCAGCCAACCCAACAATATCATCCACAAGATTCTTAAGTCCCCAATCTCTTAACGCGCTCACCATATGCAAACTAGTAATCTTAACAATACCACCCTCTCTAGCTCTTTGCCTAATCCAATGCTCCAATCTCGTCGGCGACAACGAGCTAGGCAACAAGTCAATCTTTGTAACTACAAGTATTACTCTCGGCACATTCCCCGACTTACCCTGCTTCCACGCAGAATAATTATCTTCAATGGTCTTAGAAACCAGCTTCGCAACTTTCCTCGGAAACGACCCATCAAAATCCACGGCATCGACAACCATAAGCACCACCGAACGTGTCCCGCTCGTTGATGCCAGCTTTCTCCCGACTGTATGATCGAAGTCGAAATCCGGTAACAAATTCTCGAGAGATGGATCCTTCACCTTTCCATAGTGTCTCAAGGAATGACAGCGCGCACACACCACGGGCTTTTCCGGTTTTCTAAGCAAGTCAGTGTGAGTAACAGTGTCAAGCTTTTCTGGTTCAATAACAAATCCTTTTTTAACAGTGTTAGAGAATTCGGGCTCTGCTGCAACGGGTTCGAGATGGGTGTAGATTTTATAATTGAGGTCTTTCTCGGATGGTTTAACGAAATAACCAGGGCGTTTTGGGTTGGAGTTTTGCATACAAACCCCACAACCAGGGCAGATAGGAAGAGATTGGGAAGTGGATTCATCGTAATTACCCTCACGAGAGAAGGGTAAGTTTTGCGAAGAGAAATATCTAAAGAAATGATATGATGGATGTGGTAAAATATTTGTAAGGGTATGGAGATGGGAGTTTGGTGTGTTTTTGGAGTGGGAAAGGAGTGATAAGTAAAAGAGGGGTTTAAGCTTTGAAGGGGAGAAATGTCTAGCTACAATCATCTCTATCGGTTCTTCACTCTCAAACAATAAAATCACTATATGACAAAATAAACTAAACTCTAAATATACAGACCTTCAACAATAAAATGAAGCTCAATGGCTGAATACAAGGTGGAGTAGAGTTGCGGCGGCGAGAGTTTGTTTTTGTGAGAAGGCAGACGAGAGAACAAGAGCTTAGGTCGGAATGCGACAAATATTTTTAAGGAAACTAATAAGTATATGTCATTCGTATATAATCAAATTTAAAATATTAAAATAATTTAACCAAAGTTCAATCAATTAAAAAAAAATTAATGTATCAAATTAATTGGACAATAATTAAAAAGTTAATTCAAAAGTATATTGGAGAACTAAGTAACATAATGTCATGAGCCTTATAAATCCGGATGTAACCATATTAATGGTGAAAATATCTTATTTTTTATTTAGCAACGAAATTAGAGACCATTTTAGCTACGATTTTGTCACGAAAGATCAAAAGTTAAAATTTAAATTTTTAGGAGGACATTTTTAAAAGGAAAATTTTAGAGGTACTAAAAACAAAACTTGAGATATTTATAGGGACTAAAAACGTATTTAACTCAATTTTTTTATTAAAAAAATAAAATTTACTTAATTTTTTTTAATAATACACATTCTTTCGTTAAATTTAAATTTAAATAACTATAAGTAATAAAATTATTATATTTTTAAGATATTTATAATATTTATTGCTAACAAATTTAATTTTATAATATAATTGTTTTTTTGAATTCTAAGCAAATTTTATTATTTTTTATTTAATTAAAATTATATTATAATTATTTATATATATATATATATATATATATATATATATATATATATATATATATATATATATATAGTTTAATCAATAATTATTATTCATTAATATTTTGAATACACGTAATAATTTTTTAAATTGAACCAAATGAAAGAATTATTCAAAATCAAGATTTAACATGAAAATACACGCGTAAGAATGTTTTCAAAATAAAGTTTGCTTATTTTTTAATCATTTAAATATTAGTAAAATTTGCTTAAAGTTTATAAAAATATATATTCTTTCTAGACTTCAAAAAAAATAAATATATATATTCTTTCTATGAAATAAAGTATGATATTTATAAATACTAAAAATAATTTAATTATTTTTAAAAATTTAATATTTATTAATAACAAACTTTATTTTAAAATTTAATAATTTTTTGAATTCTAAGCAAATTTCATTATTTTTTATTTAAATAAAAATAAAATAATATTTATTTTAATATATATTATCGGTTTAATTAGTACTCATATTCCATTAATATTTTAAATAGTCGTTAGGATTTTTTAAATTTTACCAAATCAAAAAATCTTTCAAAATTAGTATTTAAAATGAATGGCCACATAAATAAATTTTTAGCAAATAATTTTTTTTTTCAAAATTCAGTGCCACGTGGATTTTATATTTATGTTTAGTTGATCCCTGTTTCATCTTTTTGTAGTGTGTATTTTTAAATTTGCAAAATAACATTATAGAGTGTTTATATGTATTCATAATTGATTCCTGATGTGATAAAAATAAGCTTAGGTATCATCTTAAAAAATTAAAAATGAAAAAAATTGACATTCAACTTGACATATATATATTTGGTATGCGACATGTCTCTCAAAAATTTATATTGATGGAATCTTAAACGACATTTGCAATTTATAAATTAAAAATGGTTTATATAGTCGGAAGTAAAATGATATTAACTATATATAAAAATGTAAAATAATTTATACTATTAATGAAAATATTCAATCTACAATATCATAAAAATTTCAATTTGATTTAATGAAATAAATAGTTTTCATATTGATTGAGAATATAAAACTTTTTATACCGTGCATCATCCTTTTTCTCTTATAAATTGTGAAGTTATGTCTGTATTTTATTTTACAAATTTATTATTTAGAAGCGTTTTATAAAATAATTTTTACTAAAAATAATAAAAATTCAGCATTCGTGATTTCGTGTACTTCTCAGGCGAACATGGAAGCTCCATAACTCTCATTCCATACCAATTTCTATTCAATCCCAAACAATTCTCAATCTCTCTCTCTCGATCGATCACAGAAATCGACAACTACCGAATTCACTTCTAAACACCTTTACACCATCGACAATCAAGTAACCTCAAAAACAATATTGATAGATGGATCAAGGGAGGCAAGTCTTCACGGTGGACCTTCTTGAACGACATGCTGCAAAGGGCCGTGGAGTTATCACTTGTATGGCTGCTGGAAACGATGTCATTCTTCTTGGAACTAGCAAAGGATGGGTCATTAGGCATGATTTTGGGGTTGGTGATTCCTTTGGTAAAGTTTCCATTTTTTCTGTTTTGTGTTTTTCATAGTGGAAATCAATTGATATGGGATCTTAAATTTATTAACTTTACTACTTTGACTGTCTAATTTGGTTGTGTTGATGAGAGTCTGATATATTATTCTCTGTTGGAGTACAGAGTTTGATCTATCTGCAGGTCGTCCTGGGGACCAGTCAATCCACAGGGTTTTTGTTGATCCAGGGGGCTGTCATTGTATTGCCACTATCGTTGGTCAGGGTGGAGCTGAAACTTTCTACACTCATGCCAAATGGACCAAGCCGCGAGTTTTAAGCAAGTTGAAAGGTCTTGTTGTGAATGTTGTTGCATGGAACAGGCAACAGATAACTGAAGGTAGTCACTTAATTGCTTATCTGGCTATTTCACTATGATTAATGTACAATTAAAACCCATTCTCCACATATTTCATTTTCTGCTTGAGGTTCTGACTTAACTTTCAAAATCTAGTTTCCACAAAGGAAGTCATTCTCGGTACCGACAATGGGCAACTTCATGAATTGGCTGTGGACGAGAAGGACAAGAAGGAAAAATATATCAAGTTTCTCTATGAATTGACAGAACTTCCAGAAGCTTTAATGGGTTTACAGGTATTTCTTCTTTCTGTGTAGTGTTTTAGGTTCTATTTCTGAAGATTTCGTTTTTGGTTTCATCCAAATTTGAAGAAATTTAAGTTAAAGACTTTTTTCTAGGTTCTAAATGTGATTAATGCATTCAATTTTTGGTTCTTGTCCTTTCTGTTCAGATGGAAACGGCTAGCGTAATTAATGAGACTAGATATTATGTGATGGCAGTTACTCCTACCCGACTTTACTCTTTCACTGGCTTTGGGTTACTAGAAGTAAGTCAAATGATATAAATTTGCACATTTCTGGTTTTCATTTTTCACCCTCTTTGGATGTGTTCATGCCAGTCAACAGGGGCACAATACAAGCATGATAACATAGAATGAACACTTGAGTCACAACACAACTTTTTGTTTTGTATACTGTTGGATTTGGCTTGAACTCTGTCTTATGTATGTGTTGCAATGTGTTATCTTTCGGTCTGCTCCATTTGTGTTTGGTATTACCACCGTGTCATTTGTTTGGTCTTACGGTGCCATGTACTGGTTGAGGCATTGTTTGGTGTATATCATCTTATAATTTAATTAGTAATAAGGCAAATACTTGCGTAAACATAAAGCACAGGCAAGTATAAGAAGATCATTGATTGTTAGTTATTCTAAGTGTGACTCCTTTGTATGTGCTTTATTTAGTGTTTTGATGCTCGTATGTAAGGAGGCCTTTAGTTTGAATTCAGTAACATGTTAACATGGGGAATTCTTTTATAAACACTAGACAAAATGTTGTCACACGGTTTGTTGGGCATATATTTAATCTAATATACACGGACATTCACATGTTTTTAGGGAGAATGAGGGGAAGGAGAAGAAGGTTAATTTTATCATTTAAGTACTTGTTTTTGGGACAAAATATTATCTCATGGTTTGTTGAGTTGAGCAACAAAAATTTACAGTTCTTTTCCTGTACCTTTCTTTTTGATTTATTTTTCCATTTAAAAAAAATAAAAATCCTACATAATATTTTTAATACCATATTGTGTGTTTGTGCTAAAACATGTTGTTTTGTTCTATCGCACCATTAAATATTTTTCCATTTATATTTTACAAGTTTAAACTTTGCTAATTGGTATACAAAATGTAGACTGTATTTGCAAGTTATTTAGACCGTGCAGTGCATTTCATGGAACTTCCCGGTGACATACCAAACAGGCAAGTATTTATTTTTTATTCTTACAATAGTAGTAGTAATAATAAGGTTTTAATATATGTTTGGTCTGGCTAATATAAATGTTTTTGGTTTTAGCATCGGTAAGTTATTTTGGTTGGATTTTCTCCCAGCCAAATAAATGTCATAATTTTCTATCCCTACTGTCAATTGCCATTACTAAAATGATGAGGTGTGGATGACTTGCAAATTGACCAAGTGAAACAAAATGCTGGTTGGCAGGGATATTACACCAACATAAGTCCAGGATTCAATCAAAGGCGAAGCTATAGAGATTGCAATCGAGAACCCCCACGATTCCAGGATCCATGTTGTTTAAATGAAATGATAAGGAAACACGAAAATACCCACATAATGAACAGGCACAATGTTTAAAAGGGAAAATAGGCTTTTCTTTCTTTCGACCAGTCTTACTTTGAAAAATCCTCGAATAATAGAAATATTATTTTGATGATTGAGTTTCTGGGTTGAAAGCTTTATGTTTATTTCTTTAATATTAAGAAATAATGAGTCAGCAGTGCTAGTGTACTCATTAATGTGAGTTAGCAACACCACATTAGCTTCAGTTTGCCACCTTTCTGTTTTTTTAATGACAGTTGACAGTAGGAACAAAACATTATAGTTTGTGATTATATAGGGAGGAAATCCAAACAAAAAACTTCTATATTTGCAGGGACCGACTGTATATTTATACGTAACAATACAAATGTTCAATTTGAAATGCTAGAAATTTGGAGGCTGAAATTTCCCTTGATATTTACAATTTTTCACATTCAATTCAGTTGAATAGTTTAGAATGATTAACTTGTATTTCACAATGAGGTGGTGCAAATTTATATACAAGAGATAATCTCTCAAGAGAAGGAAAAATAAAAAATAAGGAAACTAAATCAATCCTAGTAAATAGAGAATAATCAACAAATTTGAAAGGCAAGAAATCTGGTGGCTGAAAATTCTCTTGATATTTATAGTTTTTCACAATTGTGTTTTCCGTTCTAAGAATTCATTTTATTGATTATCTTTCAGTGAGTTGCATTTTTACATTAAGCAACGAAGAGCTGTACATTTTGCATGGCTCTCTGGAGCTGGCATTTACCATGGTGGCTTAAATTTTGGAGGGCAACAAAGGTATTATTGGCCTTGACTTAATGTTATCTGTTAAATCTACATTGGATTTGAATTAGAACATGCTCATTATGTGAGCCATGGTTCTGCAAATATCATTCCAGAGCACACTATTTGTGCTTCATGAGTGGTTCTGAATGTTGTTTTTTTGTAAACCCTTCCATATTGTTTGTTTTTAGGAACTTATTCACTTTTGTTTTTAATCTTTTAACTACTTGATAGCTCAAGTGGAAATGTAAATTTTATTGAAAACAAGGCTCTTTTGAACTACTCCAAGTTGTCCGAAGGAGTTGAAGCAGTTAAACCAAGTTCAATAGCATTGTCTGAGTTCCATTTCTTGTTGCTTTTAGAGAATAAAGTCAAGGTGTGTATGCACTTATCTATCAGTGTTTTGTTTGCAACATAGTGCCTATGTCATGCACAATATGTTTTAGAGTTAACTTTTCCTTGCTAAATTGTTTGAACATATATAGGTCGTAAATAGAATTAGTGAGCATATCATAGAAGAACTTCAGTTTGACCAAACTTCTGATTCAGCATCAAAGGGTATTATTGGATTGTGTAGTGATGCTACAGCTGGTTTATTCTATGCTTATGATCAAAACTCCATCTTTCAGGTTTTTGTTCTCTGGCAACTACATCCTCCTTTATTTTGGATCCAACTGTCTTGGTTGTGATCAATGTTGCTTCTGAATTTGTTAATAGGTGTCTATCAACGATGAAGGTCGAGATATGTGGAAAGTGTATCTTGACATGAAAGAATATGCCGCCGCTTTAGCAAATTGTCGTGACCCTTTTCAAAGGGACCAAGTATATTTAGTGCAGGTAACATTTATTTGCATTTATTGTGACTTCATGTAGTTTTACCACAATGCCGGTTTAGTTTTTGACTAGAATAGTTTATGGTGCAGGCTGAAGCCGCGTTTTCCTCCAAAGATTATTTTAGAGCTTCATCTTTCTATGCCAAAGTAAATTCTCTTTTAAGTTCACTATATTGGTGTATTTGGTAAATTTGGTAAATGCCTTTTGTGGTGAAGACATATGCTTATCACACTCTCAAGTAGGATAGTACTAGGGAATTTGTTATTATATAATCTAAGATAAAGTAGTCTGACAGAAATATCAAATATGTTTTGCAGATCAATTATATTTTATCATTTGAGGAGGTCACTTTGAAGTTCATCAGTGCTGGTGAACAGGTACTTTTCAGGTTTCTGGCCTTTAAGCTATATGAAATCGAAGAGATATCATTTTTTTATTCCAGAACTCTTAATTGTTTACTTCCAGAAATTTTTTGTTTTAGTGTTGTTTGACTTTGATTATATTCTGCCGCTTTGTTTTAGACTTTTCAAATCTGAAGCATTTGTGTGCATGATAAGTGGAAACTCATGATTTCTTATGCGCATTTAGTCTTTACAGCTAATGCTTTTTTATGCAAATTGATTTGAATTGGTGAACCTTGTTTTCAAAATTTATGGAATTAACATTTGGCTCATGCATATTCCTTAAGTTGTCTTCTTATTCGCAGGATGCTTTGAGGACTTTCTTATTGCGGAAGCTTGATAATTTAGAAAAGGACGACAAATGCCAAATAACAATGATATCCACATGGGCAACTGAGTTATACTTGGACAAGGTTCTACTGTGTGCTTGACACTTGATATGCAAATTGTATACCACTTTAATTCCTTTATCTCTCACTCTGAACAACTGCATGAATAATGATAAAATCTTATCTACTCTTCTCCGAAGTTGGAATAGAAGGGTTAGTGTACACAAGAACCATTCTGAACACCTCTAAGTACAGTAGAAGATAAACTTGTTTGTGAGGAAGAAATAAATTCCCACTATGGTTTTGAGAAATTAAATTACTACATGTATTTTGCATCCCTTTAGTTGTGAGATATTTTATGTATGCTTGTTAATTTTAGTTTCATATATTGATCTTTAGATAAATCGACTGCTTTTAGAAGATGACTCTGCTTTGGAGAATAGCAATTCAGAATACCAATCAATTATTCAAGAGTTTCGTGCTTTTCTCAGTGACAGCCAGGATGTATTGGATGAAACAACCACAATGAAACTTTTAGAAAGGTAGTAGTCGACACTTGATGTGCCTGACTTCAATTTTTGGTGCATTCCCATTTTCTTCAATTTTATTTATACAATCTTGGTTGCCTGTATATAAAATAATCTCAGCCACTAGTTTATTTCATTTACTACTCAATTATATCCGTGTCATTTAAAAGTTTGATATTTACCGTCATTTAATCTATATATAATTCTGTTTTGCCATTTTTGACAGTTATGGAAGGGTTGAAGAAATGGTTTATTTTGCTAGCTTAAAAGGGCAGTATGAGATTGTAGTTCACCATTACATTCAGGTGCTCTAGTTCCACTTTTGTCTTATGTACTTACTAAAGACTTTCATTTCCAGATCTATGTTACTTTATTGGAATATACTATCTGACTACGACTGTTTCTCTTTTGTTGTCCTTTCTGTTTTTGTTCATTCTTGATTCAGCAAGGAGAAGCAAAAAAAGCACTGGAAGTGCTTCAGAAACCTTCTGTGTCTGTAGACCTTCAGGTAAGGTTCTTCATGAAATTTTACGCTATTATTTTGTTTGGGACTAATGCTTCTCAATCTCTTTAGATAAGTATATATACAGCCATCAATAATGATTGTCCTGTGCAGTATAAATTTGCTCCAGACCTTATTGCCCTTGATGCATATGAAACTGTGGAATCATGGATGGCTACAAAGAATTTGAACCCAAGGAAACTGATTCCTGCAATGATGCGTTATTCAAGTGAACCTCATGCAAAGTACTGCATATTCAGAATTGCATTTTCAATCTTTCAAATGTTTCAGTCAGAAATAGAGAGAGTTCATGAATTCATTTTAATTATATGAACTGTTTTAAAATGCAGGAATGAGACACACGAAGTCATTAAATATCTTGAATTTTGTGTTCATAAATTGCATAATGAAGATCCAGGTGTTCATAACCTGCTGCTTTCTTTATATGCAAAGCAGGTAGAGTGGTTTTCTATAACATTCTTGTTGTACTGCTGTGCATAAAATATACATACTCCTTCAATCCTTTTATATAAGACTCCTTTAATTCATTCACACTATTTCCGTTGCTTAATAAAGGACCTTGTTGGAAAATTTATGTCCCTTTTTAGAGGATTATTATCTTCAAATTTTCAACTGTATTAATTGTTTCTTTTACCAAATTACCCATAGTTATATTACCTCTATTTTTTGCGTAAAAGTTGTTTCTATTTTTATCTACTCAGGAGGATGATAGTTCACTTCTAAGATTCCTGGAATGTAAATTTGGAAAAGGACCAGAAAATGGTCCCGAGTTCTTCTATGATCCCAAGTATGCTCTACGTCTTTGCCTCAAGGAAAAACGAATGCGTGCATGTGTTCATATATACAGCATGATGTCTATGCATGAAGAAGCCGTTGCTCTTGCTCTGCAGGTGAGACTAACACAGTGATTATGTTCCTACTTACCATTACATTACTAAGGTAAAACTTAAAAGAGGCAGTAGTATTGCCGCAGTACTGTAGAAACACCCGCTTTACATCATTTATGATGTTTCATCACTTGCAATTGTACCTCACGGACAACCGATTCTAATACATTAGTATTTAACTTTTTGTACATTAAAATTCTGAAGTTACGGAGTAATTCATTGATGAGGCCCAAAAGTACTCTTCATTGTGGTTTTTTCATCTCTAATTTGGTCTTGTCTCTACTATGTCTGGAATATGGTAATGACTGAATCTTAAAACTTGGAATCATCCTGCAATTTTGTTGATACGAACTTCAACTAGAGCCAGAGTTTGAAAAGTAGAAGACAACCAGTCAGAATTGCCTTAATCTACAAAAAGGGCTTTTTTTCTGACATTTTTGGTTCTATGTTGTTTCTCATACTAGGTTGATCCAGAGCTAGCTATGGCTGAGGCCGATAAGGTTGAAGATGATGAAGATTTGAGAAAGAAGCTCTGGCTCATGATTGCCAAGCATGTTGTTGAACAAGAAAAAGGAACCAAGAGGGAAAACATACGGATGGCAATTGCATTTCTTAAAGAAACTGACGGCTTGCTGAAGATTGAGGATATATTACCGTTCTTTCCAGATTTTGCCCTGATTGATGACTTCAAGGTACATTAATTGTTTTTCTTAGTTTGGCATCTCTATTAAAATATTCAACTCTGGTCAATTTTAAGGGTATTAAATGATACTTACTGCTTAGTAATTCATTTTTTATTAGTTACTATCTGTTCCCATGTAAATAAAATAGCTTAGCTTCCTTTCACACTATTAGCAAAACTTGTTGTATGCTAAGTCATTTGTTGTTTATCTGAATTTATGCAGGAAGCTATCTGCTCATCATTGGAAGATTACAACAAGCAAATTGAAACGTTGAAGGAAGAGATGAATGACACAACCCACGGGGCTGATAACATCAGAAATGATATCAGCGCACTTGCTCAAAGATGCACTGTTATCGACCGCGATGAGGAATGTGGGGTATTGATCTTCCTGATATACATTTGACAAAGTTGCAATATTGTTGTTCAGTCTTTTACTATGTTAAGATGAATCTGCTTTCAATCGTTAGATGCACTGTTTTTACTTGTTTTTATTAATCTGTGGTTGAGATGGTTGTTAATCTGACTCCCTAGGTATGTCGGCGGAAGATTCTTAATACTGGTAGGGAGTTCGGCATTGGCCGTGGTTATACATCAGTAGGACAAATGGCTCCATTTTATGTCTTTCCATGTGGACATGCTTTCCATGCACAATGTCTCATTGCCCATGTGACTCGATGTACAGTTGAAACACATGTGAGTAGACAAATTGTTTCTCCTATTTTCATGACATCTCTTTATGACCATCTCTCGCTTATGCTAACTGAAACTGAAAGTTTATTGTTCTCAGTAGTACCTTCAATTTTTTTGGATCAAAATCAATAAGTGCTCAATTAGCAACCTCGTGTATTAACAATATTGTTTAGTTTTTTTTTATTTTTAAAGTTGTATTCAAATAATGTTATGATTGACAGAATCCCGTTTGCATGTTCTTGTCACCACCTCGAACTATTCTTACTGTCTCCAACACCCTCATTTAAATAAATTCTTTTGGGAAATGTGGCAGGCTGAGCATATTCTGGATCTACAGAAGCAACTTACTTTGATAAGCGGTGAAACAAGGAGAGAATCCAACGGCAATTTTGCTTTAGAGGGGACCATTCCTAGCATGACCTCTGTAGATAAGGTTAGTTCAGAACTTAATTTCATGCATCAATAAAATCCATCAGTTGGTAACGGAAGAAGTTGTGTAGTGTAACACTGCATTTTACCTGCATTGAAGTTTCAGCGTCAATTTTACTTTACTTGCTCAGTATTACTGAGGTGTTAAATGCTGATGCTTCATGAATTTGTTTTATGTTGAATAACTTTGTTTACTCTTCAAAAATTCATGGCAGCTCCGATCACAACTAGATGATGCTATAGCTAGTGAATGCCCATTTTGTGGCGACTTGATGATCCGAGAGATTTCTTTACCATTTATTCATCCTGACGAAAATCAACATGTGATTTCGTGGGAGATAAAGCCTAACGTTGGAAGCCAGAGAAGCATCCCATTATCTATTTGATTTGCAGTGTGAAAAATCTTTGTTCATTTCTATACCCATAAACAGTTGTTTGCAATGTGTTTTGTTGTCATATTTCAATTCATTTTATTTTTTAAGTCACATTTTTCCTTTTTATTTAGCGATTGGCTCTCTATTTCCTGATTGCCATGGAAAATATTTATACCCTCCAATGTAAATCCTTGCATGAAGTTTTGGCCCTATAGAGTTGCAAAATGTTTCAAATAATATATAGATAGCATCAAACAATTCAATGATAAATACACGAGCCATGATCTTTAGAATGTTATCCCAAAGAATGACCACACCCATCTATTTAACTGAGGTTTTCTTTTGTGAGATGATGACTGAGATTACTTGTTTATTTATCTAATATACTTGTAAATAAATGAAATTTATAAAATATATTTTAAAAAACTAATTGGTTCAATTTATTCTAAGCATCTCAATAAAATATAAAAATTGAAAATAAAACTATAATTTTTAACTTAAACTTAAACATCACAACAAAATTTTAAGAATAACAAATATAGTACCCGCACACTTAAATATAAAATGGTCATATTTTTAGTTAAAATTTCATAATCTCGAAAATAAATTTATACATTCGATTCTTAACTTGTAGCCTTAACATTTTTCAAATATAAAAGTTGTTTTGAGTTTTTACTTTTTATTTTTATTTTTTTACAAGACCCTTCAAATTTCAAAATTCATTAATATATATATATATATATATATATATATATATATATATATATATATATATATATATATATATATATATATATATATATATATATATATATATATATATATATATATATATATATATATATATATATATATATATATATATATATATATATATATATATATATATATATATATATATATATATATATATAAAAATACTAATTTCTATTAAAAACTTATTCTTTATAAATTAAAAGACATAGTCAAAATCACATGATTTTTCAAAATATATATGTTAAAAATGTTTTTTTTTAAAAACGTATTCAAAATAACTTTAAATTTAAGTGGATTATTATAATTTAATATTAAAAAAATAAAGGGTTAATACCTATTTTCACCCCTGACATATGGTGTGTATTTGAAAAATCTCCCTGCCAAAAAAAAAAGTTCCAATAATTACCTTGACAAATTTTAAAAGTTTCATTTTTTACCTTTAGGAGGCCACATCACCAAAAAGGCTGATGTGGCTTATTTTTTTGTTAAATTTGTAATTTTTTGTTATTCCACGTCACATAAATCCCATTAAAATGACCAGAACGCCCTTATGCATATTTATCTTAAAATTCAATATTATTTTGCAAATTCATGTTTCAATTCAGACCCTACGATTAGGGTTTGCTTTCTTCATCTTCATCCTTGCAAAGTGGTCGCAGCAACACAACTTCATCTCAAGGAAATGGGTGTGTTTCATTTAGTGTTTCATCATGGGGGAAATTTTGTGCAAGACGACCATATGTATTATAGAGGAGGTAATGAGACTATGGTTGAAGGTCGGGACGAAGATAAATGGAGCTTTTTTGAAGCTGTTAGTCTGGTTAAAGATTGGGGTTATGAAGGTTTTAGGCTATGGAGAAAGATTCCGCAAACGGATGAAGGCTTTACAAATGTTGTTGATGATGCAGAAGTTGCAGAAGTTGCTAAGCATTGTATGTCTTGTAAGGTTGATGGCCATCTTTGGGTAGAGCATGGTGTAGAAGACATGATGACCAAGGTGCTATTACCTAATGTTGATGACTTCAGCACCTCTAGTAGAGATGATAGTAGTGGTGATGATGTTGATGCAAGACAATGTTTCAATGACAGTGAAGAGGAAAGAGTAATTGACGTAGAAGAAGAGCAATTTGAACAAGTGGAGGTAGTTGTTCTAGTTAGTGGGAATAAGGTGGAGATCGATGGGAAATCAGTGAGATTCAAGCGTTGTGCATCCAAGGATCCCAAAAAGATGAAAGAAAGGAGCAAAAGGAACAAGGTCAGTGTTTTGGTGCCCAAAAGTGTCTTAGGATCTTGTTCAAAGAGGAATACAAGCAAATGTGGAGATGTGGATTATGCTAGTGAGGAACTTGAAAGTTCAGATGCTGATGAAAGTGACATGGATGACAAACCTTCCAAGCCAAAGTATGAGAAGTTCAGATCAGAGCTGCTTAACAAAGACTTTCAATTCAAATTAGGTATGGAGTTCATTTCTCTTTCTGAATTTAAAGATGCTATTAGGGATTGGTCGATTAAATGGTAGAGATAAGGTTTGTTAAGAATGAGAGTTAGGGTTGAGTGTAAGAGTAAATGTGGCTTTTGGCATTGTGTAGCAAAGTGGGAGGACCTCACTTACCGATAAAGACTTGGGTGGGGACCCACATGTGCAAGAGTATTAAATAACAAGTCTGCCAATTCTAAGTGGGTCTCTAAGTTGGTGGTTGAAAAGAGGAAGTCACAAGGGAAAGTTAAACTGTCTGAAATTATGTCCGAGCTTAGACAAATATTCATGGGCATTACCAAAGGAAAGCTTGGAGAGCTAAATCTATGGCTGAAGAAATAATTGAAGGTGATGCAAAGGAACAGTATAACATGTTATGGAGATATGCAGCTGAGTTAAGAAAACATTGTGCTGGGAACACTGTCAAACTAAACACTGAGAGACCACATCCAATACTACCACTAAAATTTGGTAGATTTTACTTCTGTTTTGATGGATGCAAGAAAGGGTTTACCAAGGGTTGTAGACCATTTATAGGGGTAGATGAGTGTCATCTTAAGACACAATATGGAGGTTAGTTGTTAATTGCTGTAGCAAGGGACCCGAATGACCAATATTATCCTTTGGCATTTGGTGTGGTGGACACTGAGACAAAAGAAAGCTGGAGATGGTTTATGCAATTGCTAATGGAAGACATTGGAGAAGAGAGAAAGTATGTTTTTATTTCAGACCAACAAAAGGTACAAAGTGTCTTTGTTATTCATATTTATGATGTTAAAAATGAAACTTATATCAATTGCTAATGTTATATGCTCTTTTCTGTTGTCTTGCTGTTTTTAGGGGCTTGTTAGTGTCTTTGAGGAAATGCTTCAGCAAATTGAACACAGGGTCTGCCTCAGACACCTGTATGCAAATTTCAAGAAGAAATTTGGAGGGGAAACTGCCATTAGAGACCTTTTACTGGGGGATGCAAAGGCTACTTACTTCCAGGCTTGGGAGAGAAGAAGATGAATCAGCTTAAACAAATTGATAAGAAGGCATGGGAATGGCTGATGGGAGTGCCAACAAAACTATGGTGTAAGCATTCATTTTCATTTTACCCTAAGTGTGATGTTTTGATGAATAACTTGAGTGAATCTTTCAGTAGTACAATATTACAAGCTAGGGATAAATCAATACTCACTATGGTAGAATGGATTAGGAACTATGTGATGAATAGGATTGCTAATAGTGTTGTGAAGCTTGATAAGTGGAAGCACAATGTCATGCCTAATCCTAGGAAAAGGCTTGATAAGGAAACATATTTCAGTGGAGAATGGCTGCCTACATGGAGCAAGTGGTGATTTGTGGCAAGTCCATCACCCATACAATGGATTGCAGTTTGTTGTTGATCTTGGGAAAAAACTTGCACTTGTTGTTTTTGGGATCTTGTGGGCATACCTTGTAGGCATGTTGTTTCTGCATTACAGTATCAAAACTTAGAGCCTGAGAAATATGTTGACCCTTGTTACATGAGAGAAGCTTACAGGGCATGTTATGAAAACAATGTTAGTCCAATAAATGGCATGGACATGTGACCAACTGTGGATGCTGAAGAATTGTTGCCACCACAATACAAGAAGGGACCCGGAAGGCCTAAGAAACTGAGGTTTAGAGAGTTGGATGAGAATGGTTCAAGGATGAGGAGGGTAGGTGTAGCATATAGATGCACACATTGTGACAAATTTGGCCATAATTCTAGGAAGTGTCAAGCTAAGGAGCAAGATCCTAATGCACTAAAGAGAAAGGTATTGTGTTCATGAAATGTCTTTATTTGCCTTGTTTAGCATATTGATACAATATTGTGTTCTTATATTTGTTACTGAATAATGCAGAGAAAGACACCCAGGACCAAAGTGTCTAAAAAATCTGATGAGAGTGTTGCTGATGCAAATGTTGATACAACTGTAAGTGGAGGTGGAACTGTGGATGAAGGCCCAGAGATGGATGCATTGCTGAATAATATGATGGATCTTTATGAAGAACAACAATCACAAGTTGAAAATCCCACACAACCCATATGCAACCTCCCCAACACATGAATCACAACCTGCTGCAAACCCTGACCCTGCTGTTACTAATGTCAAAAAACCTTCAGCTAAGAAAAAGGCCATGCCTTGGAAGCCATCAAGAAAGAGAGTCAGTGAAAGATTGAAGGAAGTGAAGAATGCCAAAAGACATGGTGGGCCTGGATCAACACCTGATGCACCTTTGACCATTGGTGATGAAACTGGTGGTAGTACCTCAAAGGAGATATCAAGGAAGAAGAGTAAGGGCATTGATCAGTAGTTGTGCACATAGTGTGCTATTTTGTAATTTCAATTTGAAAGTTTCCTGTGTTATTGTCATTTTGTTACTTTGACTTATTCTACTTCAAGCACATTAATTATGTATCAAGTTCACTTTGGTATCAATCTGAGTTGTTAATTATGTATCATTCATTTTGTCTTGGCTTAAGTTATTTCATTCCAAAATATTTTCATGGCCTAAGTTATCAGAACAGATTTACTTAACTAACCATAAAACTAAAACTCATAAGAGTAATATATTCCATAAGAAAGAAATATAATTCATGAACTAAATAAACCCAACTTCATAGACAAATAAACCCAACTAATTTTTACATAAGTTACAACTTCATAGAAATTAGAACATAAGCTACAACTTCATGAATTTTTACATGAACTAAGTAAGAAATGAACCAAAAGACAAATAAACCCAACTAAAACATAATTCATCTTCTTTTTTAACTCATCAATATTTTTCTCCATGGCTTCCATCTTCAGTGCGATATCTCTCTCCAGTTTGCTCATCAGTTCTACTGAAACTACATCCGAATGGCCATTATCACCAAAATCACCAGAAAATTCATCATCCCAAACAAATACGTTGCAGTCATCTCCTTTACCCCAGAACTTACACTTCCAGTATTTTCTCCCGGGATTTGCAACCGATTTTGAAACAAATAACTTCTTGGAGACATTGTGGCCACATTTGAGAGTTACTCTACCATTTGAAAATAAGCTTGAAGTAGAAAAAATTGGTTGACTCATGTTTATGAAATCAAAGAAAAGTTAAAGATGAAGAGGAGAGAAGAAGTTGTGTTGCTGAGATGAGATGCTGCGCCGTTGAAGTAGAAGAAGCCCACGTTGAAGTAGAAGATGCTGCACCCTAATTTGCTGCGGCCACTTTGCAAGGATGAAGATGAAACATGAATTTGCAAAATAATATTGAATTTTAAGATAAATATGCATAAGGACATTCTGGTCATTTTAATGAGACTTATGTGACGTGGAATAACAAAAAATTACAAATTTAAAAAAAGAAGAAGCCACATCAGCCTTTTTGGTGATGTGGTCTCCTAAAGGTAAAAAATGAGACTTTTAAAATTTGTCAAGGTAATTATTGGAACTTTTTTTTTGGCAGAGGTTTTTTTCAAATACACCTACCCCATATGTTAGGGGTGAAAGTTTTTTTAGACCAATTTTTCATTTAAAAGTTTTAAAAAAATTATGTAGGAATATTTTTTTAGACAAAAATATATAACAACATAAACTTATTTTGAATAAAAGCTCCAAACTACATGTTAAATATTATTTATTTTCAAAAGCTGAGTTATATATTCTCTATTTCGATAAATTTGAAGAATGCTCTTTTCACTTTAATGGGTGCTTCCACACTATTATGAAAAGTCTATAATATCGCAAGCATTCCGAGATGTATCTTCGGACGTATTTATTTTTGCCATTTTTCAAATCAAATTGAAGAGACAATTTGATCCTGAGATGCATTTTCGTATGTATTAATAGTGCATCCGAAAATACATCTCTGTAAATACTATTTATTCAAAAAAATGTGTTGGTGGTCCGAAGATGCATTTCCGGATGTTTTTCTTTCATAATCCGCACTAGAACCCTTCATTCTTCCTCCTTCTTCATTTTTTAAAAAATTTCAAAAAGAAAACATTTCACTTCTCCCTCTTCCAACCATTTGGAGATAGTTGTCTTTAGAAGATAAAGCAGATGACTGAGGGAATGTTTCTTTCAAGTTTAGGAATTACGTTCTTGGAATACATAGATAAAAAGTGAGAATACCCAGGTTTGTTACAAGATTGAAAAAAATTATTCGTAGGTATAAAGATTTCAAGAAACAAAATAATTTCCTATAACTTCCATTATTCCCATGAAATTATTCCCATGTTGAAGGATGGGAAAGTGGAATAATAAAATGTTTGCCAAATAAATTTTCAAAAGAATTATTTGGAATAAATTTCCCACGTCTATTTTCCTGGGATAGTAATTTCTGGGAATAATTTTTGACACCGTGAAACGCCCTCGGAGTGCTGCACGTTATTTATGATAATTTCGTATTACTAATATTTTTAAAATTCATTTGTTACAATTATTATTAACATTATATTCGAACCATTTTTTGAGATGAATAATCTTCCAATTTCCTCGCATGACTGAGTGTGAAGTTGCGCCTAATTACACAGAGGACTGGCCTCGTGCAGCCTCTTTTGTTATGTACAAGGAGAATGGTGTGGTCGAGTCATTTAGAGTCTCTCTTGACCTTATGATACTAGATAACATTTGCTTTTGTCTATATGAGGATCACCTTCAGACACGTCAGTTTGACGTCATTTCCTTTAACTTTAATTTAACTTCATTTTACTTTGATGTTACGTTAATATAAGTTGACTTCACAAAAATTGAATGTTTGGATGACGTTGTTCTGATATGATTTAGAGAGGATTTAAGAGATGTATCTCTGAAATAATACTTCTTTCGTATTTACCATGCTTTTAAAATTTTTTAGGGAATATTTCGGAGACGCATCTCCAAAAATACCAAATAGTATACAAAGATGCATCTTTAGATTATACTTTGATCAAAATAAGGTGAATCTCAAAATAATACATTTTGGTTGTGGTTTAAATGCATTAAAAAATGTGTCTCCAGGCACATAAAGGACAATTTCAAATTTTTAAGGATGTGGTACGCGCCTTAAATTTTAGACCCTGCACATAGCAAACCCTGATAATAGATGTAGTGGAATGAAAGTGGATATGATCCATTCCATCATATTGTATTATATTCCATTCTTATACACTTTAGACAAGAATATTAAATAAAACTTATACAAATATTCCTATGTGAAATATAGTTGGATGGACTTGTTTCAACAATAAACAATCACGTGTTAAAAGACATGGACAATTGGGGAGATGGGTTCATGAGCGCATCCGCAAGGCTGGCTATGATCATTTTGTGTCATTCTTGCAACTTCCATTCTTGAAATGCCCAAGAGAAACATTGCTGCTTGGAGCTGTATGGATTACGATTAATGCTTATAATCGGTATGAGAGGCATAACGAGGTCCTTGATCTCTTTTTCAATATGATACTAAATGGCTTTCTGTCCTAATAACACTCCCTTTTTGAGTTGGGCAGGTCATTTCAGAGAAGCAGAAAAATTAATAGAGACAATATGAGTTCAACCAAATAATTCCATATGGAATAGTCAAGCTAAAGTACTATTAACAGAGCTGGAACATGTTCAAACTGGAATATATATGCTAATGCTGCAAGATTCATTTGTTTATCTCAAATTATAAAGTACTGTCTGTTGGAGTAGCTGAATCATTTGTTCTTCTGCTTTCAGCTGCGTTGGTCAGTTTACTTCGATTAATATCCAGGTCCTTTTAACTCTGGCACTGATGAGATTCTAAACTAAAGTATATATATCCTTTTACCATACAAATGGATTTTATATCAGATACCATTTAGAACTGTACTATCATATCTTGTTAATGCTGTTATTTAAGATTCTAATTGCATTTGGACATAAACCACATCACAAATTCTAATGTGAGTATATTTTTTTTGCTGAAAGATACCAATATTTTTACTTCATCTTATGCGATTTAATGTTATTCGTATAGATTTCTTCTAGCTATCTGCTAACATTAGTGAAACTATATGATTTATTTTGCTCCCGTGATTTATTATTGGACTAATAAAAACCTCAAACTCTTGAATTTGATTCTTGTGACAACGCATTTGCCAAATTTGGACTACTTTTTATAACCTTTAAACTTTATAAATTTGGCATTGAAAAATGATGAAATTTAACCCAACTTTGTTTGTTGACTAGTGTTGGGCTATGTATTGGTGTTTTACTAGGAAACTTTAGGTAAAGGTTGCAGTTTTTGAGCCGTGTTGGTGTTCAAGAAGGCAATGCCGGTATGCAAAATCGGATCAATAATTACCGAACTCACATTGTGTCATACATGTGAGCAATCCAACGATTCTTTAGTTTTCTCATTATATGGTTGGTGTCTGAAATTCACTCAGAATATGCTGAAAGGTGCCAACTAAAATTCATCCTATTATTTAAGAGGTGGCTATCTATATTATTTTGTTCAATCAATTTGCTTTACTTTTGATTTTATGTTTCCCACTACATGTTGCATCTAGAAAGTTTGGTTGCAAAATTTCCACATAATTATCACACAGCAGTGCTACTTTTTTTTTTTGTTTAGTCAATTAAATTGACTTTTGATGACATTTTATATTTTTATTTTTGTAATATAGCATGTTGCATCTAGTATTTTAATCCATATTAAAATAGAGGAAAGGACCATGCTTCTGTATTCCCCAAACCCAATTATCAAACACCCTCTTGCTCTTGAAGCAAATGAAGCCTTATATTTTCTTGGTACCCATGTCTTGGTATCTATACCTTCATCTCTTTACCTTAACCTCAATGTTCTTAGACCCAAACACAACAGCCACAATGGCTCTAGGAAACCAAACCGATCATTTCGCATTACTCCAATTCAAGCAGTTGATATCTAATGATCCTTATGGTATCTTAGATTCTTGGAACAGCTCAATCCACTTTTGTAAATGGAAGGGAATCATATGTAGTCCCAAGCATCAAAGAGTAACAACCTTGGTCTTGCCAGGATACAATTTGCATGGATCCATATCTCCATATATTGGCAATCTCTCTCATATGAGATTCCTCAACCTTGGAAACAACAGCTTCACTGGAAACATTCCACAAGAATTCAGTCGTTTGTCACGATTAAGATCTCTTTTTCTAGACAACAACTCGCTAGATGGAGAATTTCCCATGAACTTGACAAAGTGCTCTGAGCTCAATGTATTACACTTATCACAAAATAATCTTATTGGAAAAATACCTAGTCAAATTGGTTCTCTTCGAAAGCTTCAAAGTTTTTTCATTACTAGCAACAATTTTTCTGGAAAAATCCCACCATCTGTAAGGAATCTTTCATCCCTTATCACTTTTGCGACTGGTTTTAATAACTTGAAGGGAAATCTTCCACAAGAAGTGTGCAACCTAAAACAGTTGAAGACATTATCAGTTTATGTCAACCAATTGTCTGGTACACTTCCTTCTTGTCTTTACAATATGTCATCTCTTACTATGATATCAGCTGCAAACAATAACTTTACTGGCTCTCTTCCATCCAATATGTTTCACACTCTCCCCAATCTCCAATTTTTTGGCATTGGAGTGAATCAAATCTCAGGTTTAATCCCTATTTCCATTTCAAATGCTTCTACTTTGATAATGTTTGATATAAGTTCAAATCATTTTCTCGGACAAGTTCCAAATCTAGGGAAGATACAAAGTCTTCTGCGGATGAATTTGGCTCAAAACAATATCGGCTACAATTCAACAAATGGTTTGGAATTTTTAAAATCATTGACAAACTCTAGTAATTTGGAAGGTCTCTCTGTATCTTATAATAATTTTGGAGGTAGCTTGGGAAATTCCATAGGAAATTTATCCACCGTACTTCGTAAATTTTATATCGGAGGTAACCAAATATATGGACAAATTCCTATAGAATTAGGAAATCTAATTAGCTTGAGTCTCTTATCCATGGAAAATAACCATTTGGAAGGAACAATTCCAACTACTTTTGGGAAGCTTCAAAACATGCAAATGCTAGATTTCGGTGGAAACAGGTTACCAGGGGATATACCAGCATCCATAGGCAATCTGAGTAAGCTGTATTATTTGGAACTAGCTGAGAATTTGTTAAAAGGATATATTCCTCCAAATATTGGAAATTGTCAAATGTTACAATACTTAAGCCTTTCACAAAACAACCTAACAGGAGTCATACCATCAGAGATTTTTAGTATTTCGTCTTTGACAATTTTATTGGATTTGTCACAAAACTCACTCAGTGGTAGCTTACCGAAAGAAGTGGGTATGCTAAAAAATATCAATGAACTAGATGTCTCTAAGAATCATTTGTCTGGTCACATTCCTGAAACTATTGGTGATTGTTTAAGCTTAGAAAAACTTCAATTGCAAGGAAACTCCTTCAATGGAACAATACCATCTTCTTTGGCTTCTCTTAAAGGTCTTCGATATTTAGACCTTTCAAGCAATCAATTGTATGGACCAATTCCTGAAGTTATGCAGAATATCTCCGGCTTGGAATACTTGAATGTTTCTTTTAACATGTTGGAAGGTCAGGTGCCAGTACTCGGTGTCTTTGGAAATGCAACCCAAATAGCATTGATTGGTAACAATAAACTTTGTGGGGGTATTTCAAAAGTGCACCTACCATCATGCCCTATCAACAGTAAGAAGCACACAAAACACCATAAACTCAAATTGGTAGCAGTGATAGTTAGTGTGGTTTCTTTTCTTATACTGTCATTTATTGTAACTATTTATTTCATGAAGAAAAGAAACCAAAAACCATCATCTGATTCACCAACAACTGACCACCTAGCTAAGGTTTCGTACCAAGAATTATATCAAGGAACTGATGGATTCTCGACTAGAAACTTGATCGGATCAGGTAGTTTTGGTTCTGTGTACAAAGGAAATCTTGTGTCTGAAGATAATGTTGTTGCCGTAAAGGTCTTGAACCTCCAAAAGAAAGGAGCCTCCAAGAGTTTCATTGTTGAATGTAATGTACTCAAAAACATTAGACACCGGAACTTAGTTAAGATTTTAACATGTTGTTCTGGTACAGATTACAAGAATCAAGAATTTAAAGCTCTAGTTTTTGATTACATGAAAAATGGAAGCTTAGAACAGTGGTTGCATCCCGAGATTCTGAATGCAGAGCATCCGATAGCATTGGACCTTGGTCATAGATTAAACATCATTATCGATGTTGCTTCAGCATTACATTATCTTCATCAAGAATGTCATCAAATGGTCGTTCATTGTGATCTAAAGCCAAGCAATGTCCTTCTTGATGATGGCATGGTTGCTCATGTGGGTGATTTTGGCATAGCTAAACTTGTCTCAGCCATTGGTGGTACATCTCATTCAAATACTAGCACAATTGGAATCAAAGGAACCATTGGTTATGCTCCTCCAGGTATCTTTTAAATTCTCCTATGTTTTTGTGTAAACTAAATATTTTACTAGTGAGATGGTATTAACATATTTTGCTACATGTTATAGAGTATGGAATGGGTTCTGAAGTGTCCACATCTGGTGACATGTATAGCTTTGGAATTCTTATGTTAGAAATGCTTACGGGTAGAAGACCTACTGATGAAGTTCTGGAAGATGGTCAAAATCTGCATGAATTTGTTGCAATTTCATTTCCTGACAGTCTTAAAAAGATTTTGGACATAAATCTTGTATCAAGAGCTGCAGAAGTAGAAACACATGATCGAAATCACGACAATCTCCTTCAAACTTTAGATGGGTGCTTAGTTTCACTCTTTAGGATTGGACTTATTTGCTCAATGGAATCACCAAATGAAAGAATGAGTATTGTGGAAGTCACTAGAGAGCTTAGCATAATCAAAAAGGCTTTTTTCACTGGTGAGATAATTGAGATTTTTTATGCTTAAGTTGAATCATTAATATGTTTATGGAGTTATAAATTGTTTTTATCATCTTATACTAAAATGTAAAGGTAGTAATGGGTTTCTTTTTTATTTGAGTTTCAGGTGTTAGACACTCGTAATATGAGAGAAATTTCTAAGGTCATTTGTGAAAAGAAAACTGTATTCAGCTTGATGCAGTGTTGTTAAGAAGTGTGACAGTGTTTAGTTTACTAATGTGTTATTTAGTGAATTTAGTTATCAATTTATGGTTATCTGTGATTGTTTGTGTTTAATGTACATTTTCCTGCTACCTGTGCTTTCTATACTAGTTACTATTACTAAGTAATGTATTTATTTTTAATTTAATAAAGTGAGAGCTGAAACTTGTCTTATGTTTGTCATATTTGTCATGTATTTCCACTTCCTTAAGAGCATTCTAAGATTAATGGTGTAGTCACTGTAATATTGGATTGTGTTTTGAATAATTCAAAAGAAGATATTTATCTAGTATAAAGTTATACATCATCAGTATCTAAAAGTTACAATTTGTTTAAGATCAGAAAAGAAGAAGTGAGTTTATTTGTTTGTTTAAAGTGTTGGGCATAAGGCATGAGTAATGTTTGGTTGAGGTTAATAGATTTTTAGCTAACCTCCCAATAGATTTTTAGCTAATTTTTGGGGAGAGACTTTACATGAATGCGTTCACACAGTACGCTAAGGTGGCAGCTAAATTCCATATAAACTAATAACTATAGTATTCGCTGTGTAGACTTAGAGCATAGAAGCCTGAAGTTCCTTCCTTATACCAGATAATAATAATGAGGGAATGTATATAACTTTCAGTTTACAAGTAATTTAAACTTGTTAATATCAATGAGAAACATTATCAGAGGGAAACTATAAGTTGATGTTAAGTAAGTTAGAGTATCAGATGAAACCAATGAGAAATCTAGAAAAAAATCCTTAGGAGAAAAAAATGAAGGGTGTTACTTTATCCATCCAATGGACTTAGGATAAACAAACTGAAAATTCGAATTTGTCCTTTCATATTTTAGAGATGTATTTCCGGACGCATTTAAAATACATACAACGCTCCAAAAGTGAATCATCCACCCCAAATATATCAAAATATGTACCAAATTATGATGCATCTCCGTAAAATTTTAAGGGTGATTCCTTAAATGCATCTATGGAATAACCCCCGAAAACATTTGAGATATTTTGGCTTGGCAACAAGTGTACTTAATTGATATTTTTTATCTAATGATGATTATAGTAATGATGATTATCCAATGATGATTATTTGTTAGAAAATTAATTTAAATTAAATAGATCGATGCTAGAATCGTGAGCGGATCATTTTCCTTATAGTATTTCAAACACTCTCAAATTGTCTTAGAGTTTGTATGTAGGAATACCATGGATAGTTCAACCAATACTCGATTTTGCGTAAAATCGGCGAAAACTTGAATGTAGAGAAGATGAAATTCAGAATTTTGTGTGAAGAGGATATACTTTTCTAATGTGTTTTATTGAATCTGGAATGTTCAATTTATAGGCCAAGGAGGTGTTGTTTCACAAGGTTGTGATCCTTGATGAAACACACTCTTTCAGCAACATTTTTGTTGAATGTTATAACTATTTGCCTGCTACAACACTTCAGAAGTGTTGCCTATTCTGACCGCATTCTGCAACACTTCAGGAAGAGTTGTTTATTTTTGAACTCCAAAAACAACCTACCTAGTGCCACACTTTGTAAGTGTTGTCTATTTCTGAATTCAAAAACAACCTTCAATTACATATTTTCTTATCATTTGGAACACACTCATGGTGATTAATCATTATTAATTACCACATATACTACACATATATTAATACTATACTAATTATATTAATTCTATTCAAGGATGTCTGATATAAATTCAAACAATAATACAAATCAAAATGTTACCACGATATGAAATTCAAATGTTACCACAGTGCAACTATTGCCAAAATACAAATAAAAGTAAACTATTGGGTATTCTAACCCTCCACTTCTTCTCTGCCGCCGCCTCTAACCCAAGGCATTGTGTGCCTTGAGTAAGTTGGTTTGTAGGGCGGACATACCAAGACTGACTTCTGCAATGTATCCTTTCTCAGTGGTATAATCTCGCGCAACCTATGTAATACACTGACAGACCGACAATAATTTTGCTGCGTGGTCATCCTGAGGTCGTTCCTCTTCCAATATCTCTTTATGAGCAAGTCTAGGTGGTGCTACCGCAACATCTGGTGTCATGTAAGGATGTGAACTCAATAGAACCATTGGATATCACCTAGTTCATAAGCTCGTTGTTCACCAACTGGCACATTGCGTGCCTCATCTAGTACCAGATGATATAAAAATCATCGAGTATAACATTGAGACCTCTGCATTGGATTGCCATAGTATCAAACACATGATGTTTTGGAATCAACTATTGATACCCGAACTATCACATGACCCACTCAGAAATTTGTGGATACATCCGGCGCGACCCACAAGCCAACCATCTATAGTAGAAGGTTATGTCGTCCAAGGGACGCATCTGGCGATGGATTTCATATGGGCGGGAGCATATATCATCTTTTACAAGTATGGTCAATAAGTACCTTGTACAACTTTATCTCCCGATTTCCTCTATACAAGGCAAAGGCACAAGCACAAGGCTAATCCTCATTATACTCCATCCCAAGTTACCACCCATATATGCAAGGAGAGTGAGAGATAATCCATGCCTAAAAATGGTTCAGATAAACTATTAGTAACAAGTGTAACACAAGCATTGTGAAAATATTAGTAACAGTAAAGATTGCAAATAATTTTGTTGTAAACTGTGTGTAGCTTATAGTCATCCTTTTTTTCTTCCAAAGATAAGCTTCACCTAGTTTGGAGTATAGATAAACCAAACACGCGGTTCTTCAATTGTACTTGTGGATCTGCTCTAAATTAGTCTAGTATTTCACGTAGACTACATCGCACTTTTGTCCACACATATTGATGTGCCAACCAAGTATAAAAAGTATGACCTCAATACACATTATATATGGAACAAAACATGCTTGTCATCACCTTCGGTATCTATAGCCACAACTAGGTTGGACTTGTACAGGCCAACCATGTATCAAAATCGGGCATGAACTCTCCCATGGCATCAAGCTTCTTTTATGCCTCACTTGGGTCAGCTCCCAATAAGTTTACCATCAATTCAAGTACCTCATATTTTCTAATATAAGAATGGTTAATTAATCTTTCCCTAATCGAAAAGTATAGAAGGCATGAGACGTCATCAAGGGTGATGTACATCTCACCACGAGGGATGTGGAAAAATGTCGTCTTCTTGTGCCATTTCTCCACAAAAACCGCCAATATTCCACGGTTAATGGTCATGTATCTAATGGAGAATAAACCTGCAAGCCTAGAGTAACAAACACAATCTTGAAACCATGCATCTGCATTCTATTCTAAGTTCAAAATCTTCTTGGTATGGTTTACAGATTTTAGCGTTCCACGCTCATGTAAAAATAAATATATCAAGAAGTGATGATTCATGAAAATCATAAGAATCAAAAGTCGATTCCCAATTCCCATAAATGACGTTAGTGTTATGCTCTTGAACTATACAAATATAGAAGAAGCTAAATTCACTGTGAGTTATGGTGGATAGCCTTCTCATGACAATCACTTATTTTGTTATTGGACTTTATTTATTGAGCCTTGCGGCTCAAGAACACTTATAAAATATTATTTTATGATACATTATTATTTTAAACCATTGAGATTAAAAATAAAAAATAATTATAAATTTGTTATAAAATATTTATCATCCCATATTCATAATTACAAATTTGAAATAATTATAAAAATAGTTATTTTTCCATAATAGTTATGTAATATTTTTTTATAAAAATAAATAGTACTCAATTAATTTGATTTCTATTTTTAAAAACAAATTATATTTGAAAAATAATAATTTATTTTATTAATTCAAAACAACAATATATAATTACTATTTAATTTCTACTTTTTTAATAGAGAACATTTTACAAATGTTATTTATTTCCTTTTTTATTTGTAAGCTCCTAAACATATTTATTGGTTTAAAATAAGTATTTAACATAGTAATAGTTTCACAATGTCATCGTGGTATGTTTCAGATGAATTTCTATTTTAGGAATTTTTATTTTAGATGTAATCAGGACGCAGTATCTAAGAGGCTGTGAATTTTCTATTCATTTTTAGAAATTTATTGGCTTCTCAGACTCCTTTTTTCTTCCAAAGGGATAGTTTATAGGATTGTATTAGACATGACATCGTTGGTGATTCTATCTTTTGGTTGTTTATTGGTGGTTGTGACGTGTTAGAAAACACTTAGAGGGGGGGGGGGGTTGAATAAGTTTTTCCCTTTTAAATTTTCTTTTACTTAACAACAATCTAAACATACAATGATTTTTATCCTGGTTCGTTTGAAACTCAAACTACTCCAGTCCACCACCCGTCAAGGTGATTTCGCCTCTCTCAACAAGGACTTAATCCACTATAATAAATTGATTACAAGTGCACAACCAACTGTTGTGACTAACAAACAATGTACAAGCCAACTGCAAGTGACTAACACCTCTAAGACTCTCTAGTCCTAGCCCTCTTGAGAAATCTGACCCAACTGGTCTCTTAAGGAATAATTTATAATTGAACTTCTAACAAGTGTATAACTTTGCTTCTAAAAATCTTTATCACTAAGGTGATTTTCTACACTAGAATGTTTTAGCTCAAAATAGAAAATAAACTTAACACAATGATATTTTGATTTTGGCAGCTTAAGTTTGCTTTCAGGAAGTTGTTGTTTGCTTCTTTGAATGTTGCTCTTTATATAGCTTCTAATAAATCTGTTGCTTCTGTTGTGTGTCTTCGGTGATGAGAAAAACATAATTAATGTTGCTTTAGTTGCATGTGCTTTGTTTTCTCAAAGTGCCTTGGAAGTTGATCCACTCAAGTGATTTAGCCGTTTTAGACTTAGTAGAGTAACGATACTGTAGCAGACTTTGTCTTAGAAGATGACATATTGATACTTCATGATCTTCTGCAAGCCTTGTTCAAGTATCTTCTAATCAGAGGTTTCCTTGGTGCTTCTATCAGAGGTTGCTTTAGCAAGCTTCCTTCAGAAGTTGCTTTTCAGCGTGCGTGTCCAGATGTTCTATTCATCATTAGAACTTCTAATAACTTGGTTACTCAGCATAGTTTGATATTTCTTTTATTCTAGAATGCTTGAGACAGAACATTATCTGAAATGGAAACAATACACATCAGAGTATCGTATTTATTCTACAAAATTTATTTCACTTGTTATTGTGACACCCCAAATAATTCAATTATTAAATAATTAGAATTTTAATTATTAATTTAATTAGAAGTTTAATTATTGGTATTTTTGAATTAATGGATTTAATTAATTAATTAAAAGAATGGAAGAGTTGGTGGTGTGAGGAGTAATGTAGGGGTGTGAGGAGTAAAATACTCTACTCTTACTAATTATTATTTTATTTATTTATTGAAATAATAAAAAGAATAATAAAAGGGAAAAGAAGGAAAAGAAATGTCATTAGAGGTTTTCATCATACGTGAAATTGGAGAAGAGAAGAGAAAGAGGGAAAAGCCAAACGCCGGGAATTCGAAGAATCATCGCGAGGTAAGGGGTGATTTCATTAAATTGTTATGCCTTATGGGTTTTAGAATCCAATTGAATGATTAGTATGTTAGGAATCTTGAAATTAGATAATTTAGGTTTGTGGAATTAACCCCAAAATGCGTCGAATTGTATGAATTGGAACTGTAGTACTGTTATGGGATTTTTGGAATTAATAGATTCATGTTATGAAGCATAATACTGGTGTTGTTGGCTGGAAAATAGTGTTGTTGATGCTTGAATTAATGTGGGAATGTTTTGAATTGAGTTGGAAATAAGTTGTTGTCAAAAACTGCATATTTTTGGTTCTGCAGGTCGTAGGAACCGGTTCTCATGTGGGAGGAATCGGGTTTCTGGTACAAAAACCAGGGAGATAGAATTCTGGGTCTCTGGGAACCGGTTACTCCTGGGGAGGAACCGGGTTCTCAGTTCAAAATATGTAAAGAAAACCATTTTTTTAGCGGGAACCGGTTGTATGGAGGAACCGGGTTTCCCATAGAAAATTCCAGGAGGCGTGTTTTTGAGAAATGTGAGAACCGGGTTCTCCCTGGGAGAAACCGGTTACCACTGTGTTAAAATTCAAAATGCTTGAAACTTTAAAAACTCATATTTTCTAAACCGTAACTCCGATTCGAGTGCCGTTTTCGGCAGTATTTCTTAAATTAAAAATACTATCTTATAAAATAAGAAAAATATTATTTTATGGAATCTATTTTAAAAAGAGTCGAATCCCCGATTTTTGTAAACTTTGGTAGTTGGAAATGGTGAAGAATTGTTTGTGATTTGCTCTGATTTAGTGGATGAGAACTAATACTTATATGTTGTGCCTGTTATTCATTATGATTGAGCTGTTATCATGTGATATGTTGGTGTTGGCTAAGTGTGGAATATGCTGAGTGATCATGTTCCGTATTTGGATGTTGCATGCTTTTGATGTGCATGCATATGCATTCCGGTGATGGTTAATTCCCATTGTGTGGAATTGGACCTGCAGAGCCAATACTCGTACCCAGCGGATAGTGGTGGTGAGGCTAGATTCTTGACCCAGTGATGTATGGGCGAATCATTGATTAACGCTATTTCCGAGGTGTAAACGGAACAGGGTGTGAATTTAGTTCACGTTTGGTACCACATGCATAGAGTCTGCATTGCATATGAAATTTTAACATATTAGGATGGTTTCCAGTGTTATAATTTCATTGATTGTTATATTTGCATAATGATCTGTGTGAAATGCATTTGTGAACTGAAATATGATTATGTTAATGATATTGAACTAATATATTGAATTGTTCTGTTGTATTTAAAAACGTATAATGAATTCTATATTGAAAAGAGATCTCACCCTTACTTTAATGATTTCAGATTAAAGTTAACAGCTCAGGAGTCGGTGAGGATGGCTTATAGAGCTGTGTCTTATTTTTATCCTCGTGTCAGTGTCATGCTCTGGTAGTTGTAACACTGGGGGAAACGTTTGGATGAGAGTTTTGTTTTATACTCCATTGGTTTTGATTTGTGTTGGGAATACTTAAGAATTAAAGTTATTTTGGTTTTTGTGATATTTTTCCGCTGTGTAGAACATGATGTTAATTTGAATAATTTATTTTAATAATTCCTTCAGTAAAGCATGATTACTGTTTGCAGTTGAGGTTTTTATATTTATTATGAATTGTGACATCCCTGTTTTCCATGTTACTCTGATTTAATTAATATATTCGCGGGTTATTTAGAAGGGGTGTTACAGTTATCATCAAAACTCTAAGATATGATTAGAATCAAACTATGTTCTAACAATTTCCCTTTTTTTGATGATGACAAAAATATTAGATTTTGATAAAAAAAATTTGTATATATGAAAAAACATATCTTCCCCTGAGATAGACAATCTCCCCTTGAGATAGATACTTAAGAAAAAAACTGAGTATATATTAGAACTTCCCTGAGATGTTCTTTTAGAGCTTTCAGAGATTATTCTTTCAGAGTTTCCTTTTCATTTTAGATCTTGAATCATTTCAGAGTTTGAGGCTTTAGAATTTTGTCTTTGCAACGTCTTCTTTCAGAGCTTGTGCAATCTTGTAAACTTCAGAAGCAGAAAATACATTTGTATATTTGTTGTTAGAAATGTTTGACACTTTTGTTCTAGTAACATATTATAATTAATCAAATCAAAATCTCAAATTTCTCCCCCTTTTTTGTCATAATCAATAATTCAGTTTAAAAACATTATAAAGTAAATCAAAGTTCTAATAATCATTAACTTGAAAAACACGGTTACAGAAGTTGGACAAAAAAGAAAATACTGAAACAATGATGCACATAAGGTTTAAACATAGAAGGACTAAGTGGCACGAGAAACTAGGGAAAACAGAAGGTTCTTGATTTCATTTGAAGATTCCTCTTGCTTCTACATCCAAGACTTGATTTCTTTGTTCGTCTCATCCTATTTGTTCAAATGTGCACGAACAACTGCATTTTCCTTCTTTAACTCCTTCAGAGTTTCTAGTACCTCAGAAGTTAAAGCAGTATTTTCAGTAGAAACATCCCTTGATGTAGAACCAGCAGATCTGGGACAGAAGGTACTTGAGAAGAGAGAAAAAGAGACAAAAATGCATAAGCTTTCAGTTGAGAGCGAAAAGAGATAGAAGTATTTGGAAAGAGTATTTATAAGAGAGAAAAGTGCATGCAAATGAGAAGTTTTAAAACTGATTAAAAATTAATTAAAACAAAATTAATCATCATACACATTAAATGGCGTCTGACATTTAGAGGGATTTCTTGAGATTTGAAGGGATTTCAACAGTTACCTAGGAACTTTGTGTCAATAGCTAGCACGCGTGTGTGAAACCTATCAGAAGTTATGAACACGTGTTCAACTTCTAGGTTAAAGGCGTTACAACTGTTTGATATATAGAACTTCTGAACCATGCTTGTAATGAAACATCATAAAATATTTCAGAACTTCCATGTATGGCTTCTATTTGAACTTCTCTTCTAACTTCTGAAGAGATGTTAATTAGAACGTTCATTAAAAATAGAACTTCTGACTATATTGAAAATAAACAGAAATTTCATTCTGGGCAAACTTCCATACTTATATTTTTCAAAATATATTTAAATCTATCTTCAGAAAGAGGTTTAGTGAAAATATCATTCCATTGATGGTCTGTATCTACAAAGTTTAGACTCAAAATTCCTTTATGAATATAATCCCTTATGAAATGATGTTTTATTTCAATATGTTTTGCCTTAGAATGTAAAATTGAATTCTTAGAGATGCAAATGGCAGAAGTGTTATCATAGAAGATAGGAATCTTACACTCATACAGATGATAGTCTTCTAGTTGACTCTTTATCCAGAGCATCTGAGTGCTACAGCCAGCATCAGCTACATATTCTGCTTCATGGTTGAAAGTGCAATTGTGGCTTGCTTCTTGTTGTACCATGAGATCAGATTTTCACCCAGGAGTTGACAACTTCTAGAGGTGATTTTTTGTTCTACTTTGTCTCTAGCAAAGTCAACGTCACTGTTAGTGTTTTAAGTTGGCATTAATTTTGGTAAAACTAGGCTTTAGCAATGTCATGATAAGTGTCATGACATTCAGAGATTGAAGATAAATCCTACCTGCTAAGGATGTTAAAAGACAGCTCAGAATTGGAAGCTAAAGTCATCGGAAATTCAGAAAAATCGATGTCATAACGATGTTATGACATTCGTGACATTCTGCGCAGAACTGTTTGTTCTGAGATTTTTCGGAAGTTTGTTGAGCTGCTAAATATTGTTTTTCTGTTATTAGAAAGCATGCTCACGTGGCTGCTAGGTTAATCTTAATTAAACCTAAATTGGTTGTTGAAAATACCATGTTTTTAGGAGTAAATTAAGTGAACCCTAGCTATCTTTATGGAAGCCCAAAACTGAAGTTTCAGGAATGCTTCTATAAAAGGAATTCAACCCTTACAGCTGTGCTGCGCCCTTGGAATTGATTGAAGAGATAGCACATTGTTATGTCTGTATTAGGATTAGTAATTGGTATTTGTAATTCTAGTTTCTCTTGTGAGCCAAGCAACTATCAATTGATAAGTGCATTGGACTAGGATTTGTTTGTAAGGGTAGTTTATCACTCAAAGCTTTAAAGCACGAGTGTTTGTCTCTTGATTGAAGCTTTGAAGCAAGATCAAGATATTTTATTGAAGTGTGTCTTCACAATTCAATTAGACAATAGGTTGATATCACTGCTGTGATTGAGGGGGAGTGAGTAGGTACTCAGATCTAAGTAGGACTTAGGTTGAAGTTGCATTGGGTAGGTTTTAAGTGAAGGAGATAAACTGGTGGTTTATTCTAATTAATTCTACTAATAGTGAATTTCCTCCCGGCTTGGTAGCCCCGGATGTAGGTTTGTTGAACCGAACCGGTAAACAATTTATTGTGTTCTTTGCTTCAGTATTCTTGTGTGAATTGTTAACATAGTGTCGAATCGTGTCATAACATTCTCTGTGACATCACGATCTGCTGAAATTTCAATTGGCATCGAGCGGGCACCACTTGTTATTTCGGTGAGATCTAGGGATAATAGTTTACGCGTGGATAAAGAAGGAGGATTTGGAGGAAGACCACCTATTCGGATGGGTCTAATTATGATTCTTGGAAGCCTCGTATGGTTGCCTTCTTAAGATCGGTGGACATTAAAGCTTGGAGAGCTGGATAAAGGATGGAAACATCCCACCAAGCTTGAGAAAGATGGGACTTCTTGAAACACGAGGAGGAATGGAGCAAAGAGGAAGAAGAGCTAGCTCTAGGAACTCTAAAGCATTGAATGCACTATTCAATGGCATTGAATCTTGATTGGTTCATCAATGTGAGTTAGCCAATGATGTTTGGGACACTCTCGAACTACTCATGAGGGACATCCAAGGTGAAGATGTCAAGACTTGGATGCTCACTACCAAATTTGAGAATTTGAAGATGAAGGAAGATGAGACTATTCATGAATTTCACATGAATATTTTGAAATACCAATGCCTCGGAGCACTTGGTGAAAAGATGTCGAAGAGAAGTCGGTGAGAAATATTCTGGATCCTTGCCTAAGAGATTTGCAATGAAAGTCACCGCAATAGAGGAGGCTCAAGACATCACACCTTTAAGGTTGAAGAACTTATTGGATCCCTTATGACTTTTGAGATGGGAATCGGTGAAGCTGACAAGAAAACGAGCATAGCACTTGTATCCAATATTGAAGAGGATGCAAGGTGGAAGATGAAGATAAGATATCCAAGCTATAGCCATGCTTGGAAGACAGTTCAACAAACCGATCGGAGGATTGATCCAAAGTCAAGGTCAAATGTCAAGGACATTCCATCGACATTAAATCTTATGACTCCAGAAGATCCAAGTCGAGGAAAAGGAAGTCAAGGAGTTAAATCCAATGTCATGAATGTGAAGGATTTGGACATATTAGAGTGAATGTCCCACCTTTCTAAAAACAAAAGAAAGGAATGGTCACTTGGTCCGATGGTGATTCGAAGTGAATCGAGGAAGAAGGTGTCAAACTTGTCACCGCTCTCTCGGAGTGTACAACTCGATATGGATTCTAGTGATGAGGAAGTGACATTTGAAGAGCTTCTGAAAACTACGTGTATAAAAATGGTGAAGCATGTCGCAGAATGAGGAAGAAAACGATTGAGAAGTTGGCGAAAATGTGAAGTCGAGGTCGAGAAAAGGAGAACACAACCACTATAAATCACCTCAATAGTGATATTTTAATGTGAACTCAAACTTGATCGATGTCTAAATCATCAAAATGTTGACATCACGATAAGTTGGAAGAAATTCTTCAACTTGGACAAAATGCAGGAAACAAGCATGGTCTAGGATATGTGGCTGAAAAGAATCCTGTTGGTGACATTGAGAAGAAGAGACATGGGAAACCAATGTCAAAACAGTTGTCACAACACAAAACAGAAATATATCCGCTCGGGGTATGTGGCGCAAAGAGATCATTAATAACCAGGAAAGGAACAAACCTGGCAAGTCTATGGCAAAGAAGATGTCATACCACAAAACAGGGAATAGGTCTGCCTCAGGATATGTGGAGACTAAGAAGTTTGTCAATAACAAAAGGAAGAACAGACCTAATAGACCAATGTCAAAACAGATGTCACAACATTGGGTGCAACATCAAAATCATAGAAACATGAACAAAAAGTTTCAAAGATGGAGGTGTCATTATTGTGGAAGGTTTGGTCACATAAAATCCTTTTGCTACAGGCTACATGGATATCCTAATCAAGGGTCTTATGTTAAGCCTAAGAACATCAAGGTACCCTACACTCAAAAGTGGAGGAAAAGGACTGCAACTCTGATAGCTCACACCTCTCTTAGAGTGTCTGCCAAGGAAGATTGGTACTTTGACAGTGGGTGTTCCAAGCACATGACTGGAAACAGAAATCTTCTTAAAGATGTTAAACCTCATTCTGTCAGTTCTGTTATTTTTGGAGATGGAGCTAAGGGAGAAATCAAAGGTATGGGAAACTCAAACTGGTCTGGAGTACCAAACCTAAATGGAGTGCTGCTGGTAAAAGGTTTGGCTGCAAATCTCATTAGCATAAGTCAGCTATGTGATATGGGATTCACAGTAGTAAACTTCACTAAGTCTGAATGTCTTGTAATCAATGGTGAACAAGTAGTGATTATGAGAGGAGTCAGATCAAAGGATAACTGCTACTTGTGGGAATCTGAGAACACCACTCTGCCCTATGGGTGTTCTACAGACAAAGATGAAGAGGAAGTAAAAGTATGGCAACAAGAATCTGATCATCCACATCTCAGAGGAATGAAAAGGATCTGTTCCATAAAGAGAGTCAGAAGGATACCAAGATCTCTCATAGTCAAAGGGAGGATCTGTGGTAAGCATAAGGCTGGACAGGAAATCAGAATGTCACACTCAATGTCTAGATATCTGAGTACTCCTAAAGTGCTGAAGCAAAATACTAGGATCTGGAATGAAAGGATAACCAAGTATCTTACTGTCAAAGGATACAGGAGAGAAGGCTCGGATGAAACTCTCTTTGTCAAAGGAGAAAAGATCATGGTGACTCACATTTATGTTAATGACATAATATTTGGAGGAATGACAGACACAATGGTGAGACATTATGGCAACCAAATGCAAGCTGAATCTGAGAGCAAGTTTGCAAGGGATTATGTCAAGAAATTTGGAATGAAGAATGGCTGCCATAATAGGACTCCTGCTCCTACACATTTGAAGTTGTCCAAGAAAACAAGTGTTGATCAAAGCTTGTGTAAAGGCTCTCTTGATGGATGTTTCTTACTAAGAAACAATCTTGCTTCTTGGATCAGCAAGAAGCAAAACTGTGTGTTCCTATACAATGTTGAGAATGAATACGTAGCAGCTGGTAAAAATTGTTCTCAGAAGATCTGGATGAAGCAGATGCTGACTGACCACAATGTCATACAGGATGTCATGACATTGTACTGTGACATTGTTACTAAAGCTTTTGAGGCTAGTCAGCTTGAAATGTTAAGGGGCAAGTTGGGTAATTGTCCATATGAGGAATTGTAGCAATTAACTTTGCATACAACCAGGAATGGAAAGGATCTTTTTCTTCAAGTATTTATAAGTGGGTTATTTAAATATTTTCCTCTTATGTTTAAAAGGTCCAAGAATAGGAAGAGACTCCTTCATATAATAGTTTCTTCTTTTGAAAGTATCATAGTTCCTTCATCCAAAAGAAACTTTCAAATCCTCTGCCATTTTCGCTCTCATTTCCTCAAAATCTTCCAGCAAAATATGTCTTCATCATCTTCATCTTCTCAAAAAACTGGTTCATCATCTCCTGCCATGGATGAAGTTAGGGCAATTACTGATGACATGCATGTTGAAGCTCTGAGAATCACTCCTCTGCGCGCAATGGCCACAGACCCAGAAAAGGTCAAGAAATTGCGTTCAAGGAATGCAAGAAGGATGCAAGCATCACCTTCTGGTAAGACTTCTGCACCATCCTCTTCTGTACCCTCAGAAATAACAAACAGAGAGGAGTCTAGGTCTGTGCATGAAGCAATTGCTAGGATAGTGATGAGTATCCTAAATCAGAACCGATCTGTACCTGGGGTTTCAGTCCCTCTAAATGAAAAGTCTGCTAGCCCTAGCTTAGCAGTTGATCCAGATGTCACAGAGAATGTCAAGACATCTGGTGATCATGTTGATTCTCCTGTCAAGAATGCTGTTGATCCTTCAGTTAAAAATCCTGAAGTGAGTATTGATGATGCTTGTAATGAAACCCCCGCTGCTAATGAAGATGTGATTTCTGATGGTGTTCTTGAGGAATCCCCAGCTAAGTGTATTTCTGATGAAACCCCTGCTGACTATATCTCTGATATTATCTTAGAAGAGACTCCAGAGAAACCATTTGGTGATAATCTTGAAAAGACTCCTGTTCAAGATTCTGAGAATTTGGATGAAACCCCTGTCATAGACCTGGATGAAGTGTTCTCAGACAATGACCTCATTGCCAATGTTAATCCTAGCATTGCAAAGAGGATGATGAGAAGAAAGGAAAACAGTCGTCCCGAGCCTCAAAGAAAAGGGTGTGGAAGATGTGCATAAGAGAAAAGTATCCCATATGGAACCTCTACAAAGAAATGTAGAGTAAAAACTGCTGCTGGTGACTCTAGACCAAAGAGAACACCTATTGTGAAAAAGAGGAAGGAACACGAACACGTGGAGTCGATCATGACTCGAGTTTGATGTTGAGGAGAATGTCTCGACATTCATTCAAGAAAGAAGCCAACTCTTGAAAACTTCCCAAGGTGCACAAGTGGCAATTGATAACATCTCATTCCATCATCCCGAAAGTCTGGAAGATGGAAGTATGTTTGTTTAAAGAGGTTGCACTAGAAAGAGAGTTGAACAAGAGTGCTTTAGAGTGCAAGGAGATTGTTGACTTGATCAAGGAAGTGCGATGAAAAGTTGTGAGTTTCTCAAGTTATGAAGTTGTGAAAGAATTTATAGTCAATCATCCAGTGGTCGTGGGGATGGGAGGTCTGCTGACTACAAGACTGTTTATGTGAGGGGGAGGAAAGTCAGGTTTTCTCCAAGTATAATCACATTCTGGATAGATCGATGATACTCACGGTGGAGGAGGACAACAAGATCTGTCAAACCATAACTGCCAAACAAGTAAGGCAATGGCCTCTGAAGGGAAAACTCTCAGCAAGCAAGTTGAGTGTCAAATTTTCCATACTGCATAAGATTGGTGCCGCTAATTGGGTCCCAACCAATCACAAATCCACCCTCTCTATTGGACTGGGGAGATTCATATATGCAGTAGGCACTCAGGCTAAGTTTGACTATGGATCATATGTATTTGAGCAGACCCTCAAGCATGCTGACAGCTATGCTACCAAAGGACCAATAACCTTTCCCTCCCTGCTGTGTGGAATTATAATTGATCAGTATCCAGACATTCTTGGTGACAGAGATTCAGTATGCAAGAGAGCCCCTGCTCTTGGATTCCACTACAAACTGTTCCAAGGAAAGCATGTCCCAGACATTGTCATGACATCTGCTGAGACATCAACTGTCAAGGAAAATTCTCAGAAGGCAAATGTCATTGCTGTGCTAAGAGCAACTTGCAAGGAGCTTGAAGCAAGAAAGCAAAGTCTAGAAGAGTTAATCTCTCAACTCGAGCAGGACACAGAGGTTGAGGATGAAGGGAAAGCTGATAATGATGCTGTTGGTGATGATGAAGATGATGATATTCAGATGGCTGGTGCTGAAGAAGGTTCTGAAGATGCTTCCTTCCACAGTGCTTCTTCTTGGAGAGGAAAGCACTTAAATTGTTCTCCAGTGCCTTGTTGCTTCTGTTTGATTACTTCTGTCTATTGTCTCTTGTTTCTTGGCTTGAACTTTTATTTTTTTCTTTGGGATGACTGTAATTTTTGTTGACAGAATTGTAATCTTTTGACTGAGATGTAACACTTGACAATGCTGGTACTTTTCTCGTAATATATGAGTGACTGCTTGGGGCACTTGTATTGTTTCCTTTGGCCCTTTATGGCTAAAAAGGGGGAGAAGAATCATTGTGGAAAAACTGTGGGACTTTGGGGAATTGTTGGGACTTTGGGGAATTGTATGGCCTGTTTAAATTTTGTTTGTGGGCAGTTGTGGGAATTGTGGGATTTCTGTATGGGTAGAATTTATCTTATCTCTAGGTTCTAGTTTATTTAAGCTTAGAACTAGTTTGTCTTCTGCTGCATATGTACTCTGATAGGTTAAGTAGTTTTAGCCAAAAATGTGCCAAAGGGGGAGTTTGTTAGTGTTTTAAGTTGGCATTAATTTTGGTAAAACTAGGATTTAGCAATGTCATGATAAGTGTCATGACATTCAGAGATGAAGATAAATCCTACCGCTAAGGATGTTAAAAGACATTTCGAGCTGGAAGCTAAAGGCGGAAATTCGAAAATCGATGTCATAATGTTATGACATTCGATGTGACATTCGATCAGAATCTGTTTGTTCTGAGATTTTCGGAAGTTTGTTGAGTGCTAAATATTGTTTTTCGTTATTAGAAAGCATGCTCACGTGGCGCTATCTTAATTAAACCTAAATTGGTTGTTGAAAAGACCATGTTTTTAGGAGTAAATTAAGTGAACCTAGCTATCTTTATGGAAGCCCAAAACTGAAGTTTCGTTGCTTCTATAAAAGGAATTCAACCCTTACAACTGTGTTGCGCCCTTGGAATTGATTGAAGAGATAGCAGCTTGCTTTTTGTGTACTGTTAGGATTAGTAACAGTTGGTATTTGTAATTCTAGTTTCTCTTGTGAGCCAAGCAACTATCAATTGATAAGTGCATTGGACTAGGATTTGTTTGTAAGGGTAGTTTATCACTCAAAGCTTTAAAGCACGAGTGTTTGTCTCTTGATTGAAGCTTTGAAGCAAGATCAAGATATTTTATTGAAGTGTGTCTTCACAATTCAATTAGACAATAGGTTGATATCACTGTTGTGATTGAGGGGGAGTGAGTAGGTACTCAGATCTAAGTAGGACTTAGGTTGAAGTTGCATTGGGTAGGTTTTAAGTGAAGGAGATAAACTGGTGGTTTATTCCTGAATTAATTCTACTAATAGTGAATTTCTTCCCTGGCTTGGTAGCCCTCAGATGTAGGTTTGTTGAACCGAACTGGGTAAACAATTTATTGTGTTCTTTACTGCTTTCTGTATTTACTGTGTGAATTGTTAACATAGTGTTAGATACTGTGTCATAACATTCTCTGTGACATCACGTATCTGCTGCCAGGAATTTTAGTCACAATAACCTACTAACTAAAAGTCTTTGGATTTTCTATAACATAGTCCAACACTAGTAGTACCTTTCAAATACCTTAGAATTTGCTTAATGACAGTTAAGTGAGATTCTCTGGGATCTGACTAAAGTCTTGCACACAAACAAACGCTAAATAGAATATCTGGTCTAGATGCAGTTAGATAAAGGAAGATCCAATCATACCTCTATAGAGTTTCTGATCTACCTTCTTACTTACCCCAGCTTTTCCCAAAATGCATGTAGGATGCATTGGGGTCTTTGCTTCCTTACTTTCTGATAATTGGAATTTCTTCAGAAGTTCTTTAACATACTTAGTTTGATATATGTATGTACCTTCTGAACATTGATTGATTTGAATTCCCAGAAAGAATTTTACTTCTCTCATCATACTCATCTCAAATTCTACCTGCATAGACTTAGCAAATTCTCTTCCAAGAGAGACATTAGAAGTTTCAAAAATAATATCATCTACGTTAATTTGACAAATCAGAATATCATTTTTAAATTTATTTCTAAATAAAGTTGTGTGCACTTTTCCTCTGGTAAATTTTTTTCTAAAAGAAAATTGCTTAAACGCTCATACCAAGCTCTGAGAGCTTGTTTTAACCCATACAAAGATTTTTTGAGTTTAAAAACATGTTCTGGAAATTTTGAATCTTTAAAACTAGGAGGTTGACAGACATAAACTTCTTCTTCAATATAACCATTTAAAAATGCACTCTTAACATCCATTTGATATAAAGTAATATTATTTTGAACAGCAAAATAAATTAATAGTCTAATAGATTCTAACCTGAAGAATGGAGCAAAGGTTTCATTATAATCAATACCTTCTTGTTGACTATACCCTTGTGCAACCAATCGTGCATTGTTTCTGACAACTTCTCCTTGCTCATTTAACTTGTTTCTGAATACCCACTTTGTTCCAATAATGTTAAATACTTTAGGCTTAGAAACTAGATCCCACACATCATTTCTTGTGAATTGATTCAATTCTTCTTGCATGGCAATAATCCAATCATTGTCTTGAAGAGCTTCATCTATTGAGTTAGGTTCAACCAGAGACTCCAGACCAAATAGTGATTCTTCATTGTTTCTTAGAGAAGATCTTGTTCTGATAGGATTATCTTTCTTTCCAATGATAACATCTTATGAATGTGCTGATGTGATTCTTGGAAATCTTTTCTATGATGGTTCTTCAGAAATTCTTAAGTTGTCCTGAATATCTTCAACAACATGAACTTCTGAGTTGTCCTTTTCCTCTGTTCCTTCAGAGTTTGTTAGATGAACTTATGTACCTGCAGAATTCTCAATTTGCTTTGGCTTTTGTTGGCCAAGCTTATCATTAAATCTTACTTTGATTGATTTTTCAACAATCAGAGTTTCTGTGTTGTACACTCTATAGCCTTTTGAGCGTTCAGAGTATCCAAGAAGAATAGACTTATGTGCTTTAGAATCAAACTTGTTCAGATGTTCTTTAGTGTTTATAACATAGAAAGTGAATCCAAACGGATGAAAATATGAAATGTTGGGCTTTCTATCCTTCCACAATTCATATGGAGTCTTTTCAAGAATAAGTATTATAGAAACTCTATTTTGAATATAACATGTTGTGTTCACTGCTTCTGCCCAGAAGTGATTAGCCATATTGGTTTCATTGATCATAGTTCTGGCCATTTCTTGCAAGGTTCTATTATTTTGCTCTACAACTCCATTTTGTTGGGGAGTGTAACACCCCAATTCTACCCAACCTTTATTTTAAAATCAGAGTGCCAAAAGTTTTACAAATATGAGGCATTTCATTCATCATTCAAAACCGTCATCATAAAAAGCATATCATAATGGATACATAGCACATATTAATTTCAACAATTTATAATAATCATTTATTCTTCAAAAGTACTTCATATTTATTCAAAAATTACGCAGTGGATTCATAATACTTCAAAACTTCAAACAGAATATAGCATCTTACAAAACAACTTAATTCAAGGAACAATTCTCAAAGTATTAACTTCAATAATGCAACGGATAACAATATAAAATCAAATATGCATTTAATCCCCCCGAGTGCTACGTATCAGAGCGGCGACGCCATAAGCTACTAAATGCTTTACTCCTCGTTACCTGCACGTTACCAATATAAAGGTAACGACCAACAAAAGAAAGGGTGAGATATCTACCGATATAAACAGGTGTATGATAAATAATATATTAGGATTGAATCATTTAAAATTATCACAACACAACTAACACGCCACAAATAATTCCCAAATCGACAACAACACAACACACTTCATTCGTTAGCAACAACATATAATTACTTCGCAATTAACAACGACATGACTTCAATGAGACTCAAACAATGCAAATGCATGTGGTACCGGTGGAGTAAACTCCCTTCACTAAATTTCCAGTTATCAGAGGCACAAGGCATAAGCCTTCTTCACAAATCCGCCAATACAGGCCTTCACAAATGAAAAATGAAATGCGATGCTACAACATGTAAATAACAACATAAATGCACTTCCCAAGGCATACGCCTATCTCACTATCATTACCAATAATCAGAGGTAATTATCGTCACTGAAAACACCCTGCAACTTCACATAATTCAACATACAACAACATATTCATCGCTAACTATTCGCAAACAAATCAACAACACAATACTTTCACACAAATCAAACTATTCCCAAACAAATCAACAACACAATACTTTCACACAAATCCAACAAAATAAACAATCATAATCATCTACTAAAATATACAAATCACTCCGACCATTTTTAATTAATTTCAGACAACTAATTATATCGCTCAAATCACTAACTCGGTTAATTCGATACTACTTTAAATCCTATTGTTACTATTAATTATTATGAATCTGCTAACTCACTATCAACCATATTTCCAATATTAATTAATTATCATGCTGCCAATTTAATCGAGCACATTATTATTACTACTCAGAATTATATTTCCATTCTCTAACTATACTACTAATATTCTATTTCCTTGTATTTAATGTATACTACAACTAGGTTACTTGTACTTGTGATTTCTACTACTAACTAGCATTCTGCCAGTATCTAGTATTATTGCTGTCACTATAGTTTATTATTGCTGCTCTTAATTCTTATCATGTACTGTTACAAAACTAACTGCCTTTGCTAATAATAGTATTCTTATTATTCCACATGCTACTTCTTGCAGAACTATTATTTAATTACTAACACATTTAATTGGTTTATGTAACATGTTATGATTCACCAAACTGGTACTACTTATTAATCAAATGTCAAATAAAGTCCCAGAAAACTACACGATTTACACACAGAATGACAAGTGGTCCCACCCCTCAATCCTGGGATGACCGTCCCTTCCATCTTCCCCAGGGAGGCGTCTTCCTCCACCTCTACTCACCCTGGAGGGCGCCCGCCTCCACTACTTCAAGGCCCCCGCCTCCAAACTTCAAGACCTCCGTCTCATGGCTACCGTCCGATCGTGTGTTTCACTAAATTCCCAACCATTCATACCCTTCGATTAATACCAACAATATTATTATATACAATTTAATCATTTAATTCACATACGGTCTACACAAACACAAATAATTTCGTATAACTTCATCCCCACATACGATTTATCATAATCCCATTTAGAAAGTTAGAACCCCACCCCTTACCTTAAATTTGACGGTGGTTATAACTCCGATCGAATTCCTATTTTCCGGTTCCGATTGTGCACTTCCAGTATCCTCTCATAGCCCTAGTGCCTCCTCCTCCTTCAATTTGGTTTGTTTTCTCATGTACAAACCCTATTCCTAATATTTTCTTCCTTTATATACTCCTTTAAATACTCCTTAATATTATACTCTATTATTAATTAATTATTTATTCTACTCCTTTAATAATTCAATATTTATTCTATTATATATTCTATTTGGCCAATTAATTAATACTTCCCATTTTATTTCTCACGTTATAATAAAACTCACTAAATACTTTAATTAATTAATTCCTACTAATAATAATAATTCTCCGACTAAACCGATTATTCACTTAATCCTCTTAAACCGACTTATAAATCCATTAATGTCCCTTATAATTACTCCGATAATTTCTTCTTCGACTAATTTCCAACAATTAATTTCTTAATACTTTATTTAAATAATTAAATGGTTTTCCGGGTGTTACAACTCTCCCCCACTTAGAATATTTTTGTCCTCGAAAATCTATCCGACACAACCATCCTTAACATCACATTCGCATCCAATATTTCGATTAAACAACAACCTAACCATGACTTAAATCCGATACTTATATCTCAATCTTCCAATGCTCTTGCAACATAATTCTTACTAACTCGCCAACCATTTTGGCAATATCTTGAAACAACATCTTATAACGTAGCGACAACCTTCACTTGCTCATACTCAACTTATACAACATTGCATCATTATCCTAGCAACATCTTCAACACTGAAATACTTATACAAAATCCTTATTCTCATACTCCGAGGTCATTCATCCACAAAACACCAATAACCCTCTTAATTCTCATCAACTCGAAAGCAACTACCTTCACGGCATAACACCCATTACTTAATGCACTATTAAGATAGCAAGTCAAGTCTACATCATCCAATATGATCTCATCTACTATCAACAATGGATTAAGGGTGATCAAGTCCTCAATTTTTCAATAGATGTCCGACAATCAAAATGGAGTATAAACTATCGTTACCAACTACCACAATGTTCCTTTAAAAACTTGTACTTACCCAAAAGTACCATACTTCAACAACTTCCAAAACCTTCCAAAAATACTAACTCTGACGTCTTACAATTATACTCTTTGCATTTCTACCGACTCCAACAACTCTTGCACCGTCTCTATAAGCAGTACATCGCACCAACGACTTACAACCGAAACATGTCTGAGAAGAACAACTTCTTCCCCACTTAGCTTCAAACTAATTCCTGCAAACAACCAACTAGAAAGCAAACAAGTACCGACAATGTTCCACACACTTGTCGCGTACAGAGGTGTTGTGAATCGGATGCCTTGAAACAAATATATATATAAGCTTGTTGATCAAGGTAGGGAAAAATAATAAAGAACACGATGAACACAAGGATTGGTTATTAACTGCTATTCTTTCCTTTATCTTCAAAACAAGATTACAAGTATACAAGAATAACAGATAACCCTCTCACCCTAAATTAGGATTTGCAGTATGCAATGATGAGAGACTAGTATGCTATTTATAATAAACCTAACATACTAAACTAATGGGCTTTTATCACAAATACCCATTACAAGCTAACTTAGGGTACAAGCTAACTTGGACATAACAAGCTTCGATGCTAACAATCCTAGCATCCTTTGACCCAATAGAGTTCGATCCAATATCTCACAAATCTCCACCTTGGAACAAACTCTATTATCAACTAACAATTAGTTTTCTTCATGCGCTTTATCAACGCATTGGAAAAACTTGCAACTAGGCAATGTCTTGGTGATCATATCGACATTATGATCTGTCGAAACCTTGACACTTGGACTTCTCCACCTTGATTACCCTCGACGAAATGCAGCCTCACATCAATGTGCTTGGTTCGCTCATGATAGGCTGAATTGTTCGACAGTGTATTACTTTGACTATCACATTTAACAATGATAACTTCCCTTGAATTTTCACTCCTTAGCAAAACCTTCAAGCCACAATGCTTCTTTCACGACCTTAAAGCAATATATTCCGCTTGGTGGTTGATAATGCAACAACCTTCGAAGTGTTGCTTTCAACTAATAGCTATACCAAACATAGTGAAAACATATCCGAAATAGATTTTCGGAATCCATACAACCCATAATCGAGTCGACATATCCTTGATCAACGCTTTACTATCTTCACCAAAGGCTCCACCATAAATTAAGACTCGTTCGAGACCCATTTATGTATCTTAGAATCCACTTCAATGCTTGCCGTGAGCCTTTCGAGATTCGCCATGTACCGCTTACAGACTTCTGCATATGCTATGTCGGGTCTAGTACAAACCATAGCATACATCAAAGAACCTACTACATTATCATATGGGATGCTATTCATATAAGTTCTTTCGACCTCGATCTTGGGACATTGATCAATACTCAACTTGAATTGAGGGTTTATTGAGTCCAACAGGCTTGAATCGACATACCAAACTTTTCGAGAACCTTTCGTAAATATGCCTCATGAGATAAGCATAACTTTGACTGCTTTCTATCTCTTCAAATGTCAATTCCAAGAATCAAGGTGCTCCTAGATCCTTCATTTCGAACTCCTTATTGAGTTCAGCCTTCACCCTCAATTCGACATTGTTACTTGCTATGAGAATATCATCAACATAAAGCAACAAAATAACAAATGAATTACCGCGAAATCAAGTAAACACGTTGGTCGAACCGACTTCTAACGAAACTTATGCGTGTCATGAATTTGTCGAATCTCTATTCCTTCGAGGAGATTGTTTCAGCCCATATAAAGATCTATCAACTTGCACACATAATCTTCCTTTCCCTTTTCGACATACCCTTGAGTTGCCTCATCGGGATTGTTTCATCTAGATCACCATACAAGAATGCACTCTTCACATCCATCATTCCGATTCAAGATTGAACTGTGCCACCATGGCAAGCAACATTCGAATGGACCTATGCTTCACAACAGGAAAAACACATCATTGAAATCTATACCTTCTTTCGGTGAAACCCTTGCAACCAACCTTGCCTTGTATCTTTTCGACACCACTCCTTGATTCCTTCCTTAACTTTGAAAATCCATTTACGGTGACTGGCTCCAACGGTTTCTTGATCAATTCCCAAGTGTTGTTATCATGAAGAGACTTCATCTCATCATCCATGGCCTTGACCATTCGGTCTTATTCGACTCCTCATAACTTCCTTATGGTCTCTTGGTTCTTCGTCCGAACCTCACTTGCGAGATTAAGGCATAAGCTATAAGATCCATACCCAAGCCTTTGAGGTGGTTTGATGACTCTTCGTGTCCTATCTCTTGCCAATAGATAGTCATCAGTTTCCTCAACTTCATCAACATCATCGCTTCTTGACTTTATCCGGGATATGCAATTCGGCATCAACATGCTCCACCTCAGCAGAATCTCTACCTCTTCCACTCTTGTCGGATATACGCACTTGACCAACATTATCCGTTTTCTTGAAAGCCATTTCAGCTTCATTGAAAACAACATCTCGACTGGTGATAATCCTTCTGTGACCTGACTCTACGCACCATAGCCTATAAGCTTTGACTCCTTCAGGGTATCCCAGGAACATGCATTTAAGAGCTCTAGGTTCGACCTTGTCTTGCCTAATGTGAGCATAGGCTATGCAGCCAAATACTCTCAGTTTGTCGAGATTTTGTGGATGTCCCGACCAAACTTCTTCAGGTGTCTTCATATCTAACGCAGTCGAAGGACATCTATTTATCAGATATGTTGCTGTCGAAACAGCCTCAGCCCAAAACACCTTCTTTAATCCAGCACTAGTTGTAATACGATGAACTGACTTTGTAGGATTTTTGTATCCAAATGTGCGGATAGCAAGAGTCGCCACCGACTTTTATTTTTATCCAATTAAGGGAAGGTAAAAGTAACAGAAAAAGACCTTCGTTAGATTACGAGTTCGGAGAATGGTTATGAAAAGGGAAGGTATTAGCACCCTTTCCATCCGATTTATTCTACGGGCTCTTAGTTGCTCTTAGATAACTTTTAAAATTGCTTTCGTGTGTTTGACAAAAATGTTTTGAAAAGGCATTTCGCTTTGACTTTGTAATGACTCATGTAGGAGTGTATACAAAGTGTTCGGAAATGTTTTGTTTTGAAAAGAATTTGAACTTTGAAAAAGTGTGTGGTGTGAAAAGCATTTGATAGAGCAAGCAACTAAAAGACTTATTTACCCACGAATTGGTCGTTTATTGTACTTCTACATTCCTTTAGAATAGCGCTAGCCATACCATTAGTTAGTAGGTAGCTCCATTCGTTGGATGTAAGCGGGACATTCGAAGGGACATCGGATGGTCATTGAAGGCAACTTGTAGGAAGTATCCTAGCACATATCGAAGGGACTATCATCATTTTTTCGTAGGCGACAATCGAGGGTCAAGATCATGTATTCGGAGGCGACATCATGGGTCTTATGATCTTTGTATCGAAGGGACTATGATGATTTGTTTGGAAGGCAACGGTGCTAGAATACCTCTACGTTCGAGGGACATGACCATTTTGAATCGAAAGGCATCGAGAGAGAATTGCCCTAAGGGGTGCGTGTGTGAGAGAAGTGTGTTGAATTCAGAATATATTATCTTGAAATTAGTGTGAGCTATGTCCAATTATTATCTTGCCATACACGCCTAGTTACTAACAATTTATAGGGGTGCGGAAAGTAAAATGCGGAATGTAAAGGTGCGGAAAATAAAACCTACGCTATTACAAGGCTTTGGGGCAGATACATAATTTAAACTTGCGGAAAATAAAACCCTAGATTAAACTATTACAACCCATGAGCAATTACATTATTGGAAAAAATAAAACGATAAAAGAAAAACGTCTGAATTGGTGCAACCTGTGAAAGAATAAGAAAATCGGGAAATATGATGAAATTGAAATAAGAGAAAATGTTAGAAAAAATGCAAGTTTTAATATGAGAAAATTAATACATGCTGGAAATAAGATAAATAAGTTAAAATGATTTTTTGGGATTTTTTAGATGCAATTTAATAATTAAAAACTAATTAACAATGATTTAAATGCAAAATTACAAATAAAAATAAATATGCATGCAAAAAGGTATTTTTTTAATTTATTAAATTAAATAAACATTTTTAGAAAATAAATGAAAAAAGAAAATTATATTTTGGTAATTTTTAATGCGTAAATAAATTTGTGAAAATAATTAAAATGGAATGGAAATATTAAATAAATTAGAAAATAGAAAATAGTTAGAAAATATGAGAGTTTTTGGAAAAAGAATGAAAACCGGTGCCAGTGAGGATCGAACCCATGACCAGGAGGGGTATCTACACACAGTGAGCGCCTTAACCACTGGGACACTTGGCGTTTGGTGTTGGAGAAAGCAAAATCAAAAGAATATGAATGTTGACTCGTCCTGATGACATTCCAAACCCAGTCAGCAAGTGTGGGCCCCGGTTATTTTGAATGGACGAATCAGGAAGCGTTCTCTCGCCACGCATGCAGCTCGCCGGTCCACTCAGGTCAATGACGCCGGAGCCCTAGCTCCGGTCGTCTTCCCCGATGAGCAGCCACCTGAAACTGGAAAAACACGCAAAATAAACAGTTCTAAGATACCCTACCCACCTAAATCGGACCCTACGAATCCATTGGTGATATTGGTTTCCTCTGAAAACGCCTATATGACCCGGTTCGATCGAAACAACCTGAGATGCCCTAACAATGGCAATTCGATTTCCAAACGTTCAAACTCACATGTAATGGTTCAAACATGATCAGATATGCATCCTGAGTTCAAATAAACACACAAAAATTGTTAGCAATGCATGTATTTATAAATTCGATTTCATGAAAAATACCAAATCGGAATTGATGTAGAGCCTGATTCTGGATGGATTGGCTTCGAGCAAGAGTTGATTCTGAATCCTGGAAACCTCCTGAGCACGATGGAATGGCTGGAAGAGGCTGAAACTTGCTGGATTTTGAAATTCGAATTTCCAAGAATCTTGAAAATTTTTGCAAGAGTTTGGGTTTGTTTTTAGGTTAGGGTTTCCGTCCTCTGGCTTGTATGCAATGCTAGGTATTTATAGGAGGTTTTGGAAGAGAAAAAACAAAGAAAAAAGATTGGAAATTGAATGTGCAAATATTTTCCAATAAATACAAATCAAATTTTCTTTAAAACTTGATTTTTTTCCTTCCATATGCATGAGCCACGAATTTGGTAATGGTTGTGGGCTTTCTTGGACATTAAGAGAGATATAAATCCAACTTATTTGAAAAAGAAACTTAATTTTCATATTTTACATAATTTATTTTTGAATTAAATGTTGTAAAATTCAAATATAAACCATGAAAATAGAAAATCACCAATGCCAAGCTTTTATGGGTCAAAAATAATACCATGAACAAGTTTGGATCAAAAGATTATAGGCCCATTTGGAAAATTTTGCATTTTGACCAAAATGTCCTTTTGTGCAATTGTCCAAAATTGCCCAACTTCTGAATAGTGTAACTTGCTCAATTTTCCACATTTTTGAGTGTTCTTGGACTTTTTGGAAAGCTCTAAGAGTCCTCTAAACAATGTCTTTGGTCTCATCTCAATTGGAGTTACCATGCTCAATATATCTTCAAAATAAAAAGTTGACTTTTTGTTGACTTTGAAAATGACCTGTAATGTTTTGAGCTATACCTCTCAAATGAAGCATTTTTTGGACATTCTTGTGAGACATGAAGTTGTAGAGAATTGAATTTCCTTCAAAATGAGCTTTGGTGGGAAAATTTCTGAAAAAGTATGAGAAAGTTATGATCAGTCAAAGTTCAGTTGACTTTTCATCTAGAAACCCTAATTTAGAAAGTTTGACTTTTGGGCAAATCTTGAGTTTTCTTGATGAATCATGATCAACCCTTGATCAAATGATGAATGTAACTTCAAAATGAATATGTTGACCAAAAATCAGAAGTTTTGACTGTATGTTGACCACAGTTGACTTTTTGTCCAATACACCCGATTTTCAACCATCTGAGCAATTGTCTGAGGAAACTTGACTTGTGAGGCTTGAAACTTGACATGGAGAATCTTTGAAGCATATGAGGAGGCATGGAGACCATTGGAGATGTTGGAAATCCATCTTGACTTGAGAGATACCAAACCCTAGTTTGGGTTGATTGTCTAGGAGAGAGTTTGTCTGATCAACTCTTGAGGAATCCTTGGGCATAGATGTATGAAATCTCTTGAGTAGATGGAGGGAAAATTTTGGGGTATGACACTAGTCAACATGCATCTAACTCTCTCCAAGATGGTTCGATTAAACCTTTCAGCCAAACCATTTTGTTGTGGAGTGCCTGCAGTAGTTCTGTGTTGCAATACCAGAGGCAGCACAAAAGCTGTCGAATGCCTCATTGCAAAATTCAAGACCATTGTCTATTCTCAACCTCTTGACCTTTCTACCGGTTTGGTTTTCGACCAGAGTCTTCCAACCTTTGAAATTCTCAAAAGTTTCATCCTTAGTCTTCTGAATGAATACCCATAACTTTCTGGAATAGTCATCTAATATGGATAGAAAATACCTTGCTCCTGAATGTAATGGACACCTTGCAGGCCCCCAAAGATCAACATGGATGTAATCAAGGGATCCATGTGTTCTTTGTTTGCCTTTGTTGAACTTCACTGCAAGATTTTCCAAGTACGGGGTTCACAAAACTTGACTTTTCGACTTTGTCTCCACCAAGAAAATTTTGTTTCCCAATTCAACGGACCCTTTCACGACATGGCCTAATCTCATGTGCGGTTACATCTTCGACAAAGGTTTCGTGGATGCAACATTTGTCGAACCACTTACAACTTCAGCCACAAGGGTATACAAGCCTTGTTTCTTCACGCCTCTCAAGACTTCCTTCGACCCCTTCATGACTCTTAGGATACTTTTCTCTCCTTGAAAAACATATCCTTTCTTGTCGAATTCACCAAGAGAAATCAAATTTCTCTTCAAATCAGGTACATACCTGACTTCAGTCAATAACCTTATTGACTCATCATGGAGTTTGAATCTCACAGATCCCACACCTGCAATCTTGCAAGCTTTGTTGTTTCCAATACGGATCCACCATCTTGATCACATAATTCCTCGAACAAGTCTTTGTTTGGAGTCATGTGCCAATTGCACCCGAATCCATAATCCATTCCTTGACGAGTTCTTTCGAAACCACAAGAACATCGGATGAGTCGAAATCATCTTGAACAATAGCTGCATTGCCATTATCCTTTCCTCCATGATCTTTCAGCGCTTCGGGGCACACTTTTCTTGTGTGACCCTCCTTCAATGATAACATCGAATACGGATGCTTCACCATGTAAAACTTGCTGACTTTTACCTTTCTTCTTGTCGAACTTATTATCCTTTCGCAAGAATTTTCCTTTAACGGCCAAACCTTCACCAACCGAAGGTTTATGCTCCTTCGTTCATTCAAGTCCTTCGAATACAAGGTGATTGAACCTCTTCAAAGGTCAGGGACTCCCTTCCATACAAAAGAGTTTCTTTGAAGTGAGCATGTGATCTGGGCAACGCGCACAACAACAACAGAGCTTGATCTTCATCATCGATCTTCACATCAATATTTTCAAGATCAAGAATCGACATTAAACATATCCAATTTCGACCAACACTTTGTCTTCAATCATCTTGAATGAATACAAAGCTTGCTTCAGGTAGAGTCGATTCACCAACGATTTAGTCATGTACAAACTTTCAAGTTTCACCCATAACCCTACCGCCGTCGTCTCCTTTGATACCTGTCGAAGAACCTTATCACCAAGGCTCAACAAAATTGCGTTGTGGGCCTTCTCTATCATTGCCTTCTTCTCAGCTGCCGTCAACTCTTCGTTCATGGATGACTCCCCCTTCAACGCTTCCAAACAACCTTGCTGAATCAGTAGGGCTTTCATCTTCAAGCGCCACAGACCGAAATCATTCACCCCGATGAACTTTTCAATCTCATACTTTGTTGAAGGCATCTTCTCCACGCTCACCGCACCAATTTGTTGTGAATCGGATGCCTTGAAACAAATATATATATAAGCTTGTTGATCAAGGTAGGGAAAAATAATGAAGAACACGATGAACACAAGGATTGGTTATTAACTGCTATTCTTTCCTTTATCTTCAAAACAAGATTACAAGTATACAAGAATAACAAATAACCCTCTCACCCTAAATTAGGATTTGCAGTATGCAATGATGAGAGACTAGTATGCTATTTATAATAAACCTAACATACTAAACTAATGGGCTTTTATCACAAATACCCATTACAATCTAACTTAGGGTACAAGCTAACTTAACCAATTGGACATAACAAACAGGCCCAATTCGATGCTAACAATCCTAGCATCCTTCGACCCAATAGAGTTCGATCCAATATCTCACAAGAGGAAAAAAACATAATTAGACAACATTGGTCGGACGGACGGACCTGCTCTGATACCACTAATGTAACACCCCAATTCTACCCAACGGTTATTTTAAAATCAGAGTGACAAAAGTTTTACAAATATGAGGCATTACATTCATCATTCAAAACCGTCATCATAAAAAGCATATCATAATGGATACATAGCACATATTAATTTCAACAATTTAATCATTTATTCTTCAAAAGTACTTCATATTTATTCAAAAACTACGCAATGGATTCATAATACTTCAACACTTCAAAGGCAATATAGCATCTTTCAAAACAACTTAATTCAAGGAACAATTCTCAAAGTATTAACTTCAATAATGCAACGGATAACAATATAAAATCAAATATGCGTTTAATCCCCCCGAGTGCTACGTATCAAAGCGACGACGCCATAAGCTACTAAATGCTTTACTCCTCGTTACCTGCACGTTACCAATATAAAGGTAACGACCAATAAAAGAAAGGGTGAGATATCTACCGATATAAACAGGTGTATGATAAATAATATATTAGGATTGAATCATATAAAATTATCACAACACAACTAACACGTCACAAATAATTCCCAAATCGACAACAACACAACACACTTCATTCGTTAGCAACAACATATAATTACTTCGCAATTAACAACGACATGACTTCAATGAGACTCAAACAATGCAAATGCATGTGGTACTGGTGGAGTAAACTCCATTCACTAAATTGCCAGTTATCAGAGGCACAAGGCATAAGCCTTCTTCACAAATACGCCAATACAGGCCTTCACAAATGCAAAATGAAATGCGATGCTACAACATGTAAATAACAACATAAATGCACTTCCCAAGGCATACGCCTATCTCACTATCATTACCAATAATCAGAGGTAATTATCGTCACTGAAAACACCCTGCAACTTCACATAATTCAACATACAACAACATATTCATCGCTAACTATTCGCAAACAAATCAACAACACAATACTTTCACACAAATCAAACTATTCCCAAACAAATCAACAACACAATACTTTCACACAAATCCAACAAAATAAACAATCATAATCATCTACTAAAATATACAAATCACTCCGACCATTTTTAATTAATTTCAGACAACTAATTATATCGCTCAAATCACTAACTCGGTTAATTCGATACTACTTTAAATCCTATTGTTACTATTAATTATTATGAATCTGCTAACTCACTATCAACCATATTTCCAATATTAATTAATTATCATGCTGCCAATTTAATCGAGCACATTATTATTACTACTCAGAATTATATTTCCATTCTCTAACTATACTACTAATATTCTATTTCCTTGTATTTAATGTATACTACAACTAGGTTACTTGTACTTATGATTTCTACTACTAACTAGCATTCTGCCAGTATCTAGTATTATTGCTGTCACTATATTTTATTATTGCTGCTCTTAATTCTTATCATGTACTGTTACAAAACTAACTGCCTTTGCTAATAATAGTATTCTTATTATTCCAAATTCTACTTCTTGCAGAACTATTATTTAATTACTAACACATTTAATTGGTTTATGTAACATGTTATGATTCACCAAACTGATACTACTTATTAATCAAAGGCCAAATAAAGTCCCAGAAAACTACACGATTTACACACAGAATGACAAGTGGTCCCACCCCTCAATCCTGGGATGACCGTCCCTTCCATCTTCCCCAGGGAGGCGTCTTCCTCCACCTCTACTCACCCTGGAGGGCGCCCGCCTCCACTACTTCAAGGCCCCCGCCTCCAAACTTCAAGACCTCCGTCTCATGGCTACCGTCCAATCGTGTGTTTCACTAAATTCCCAACCATTCATACCCTTCGATTAATACCAACAATATTATTATATACAATTTAATCATTGAATTCACATACGATCTACACAAACACAAATAATTTCGTATAAATTCATCCCCACATACGATTTATCATAATCCCATTTAGAAAGTTAGAACCCCACCCCTTACCTTAAATTTGACGGTGGTTATAACTCCGATCGAATTCCTATTTTACGGTTCTGATTGTGCACTTCCGGTATCCTCTCCTAGCCCTAGTGCCTCCTTCCTTCTTCAATTTGGTTTCTTTTCTCACGTACAAACCCTATTCCTATTATTTTCTTCCTTTATATACTCCTTTAAATACTCCTTAATATTATACTCTATTATTAATTAATTATTTATTCTACTCCTTTAATAATTCAATATTTATTCTATTATATATTCTATTATATATTCTATTTGGCCAATTAATTAATACTTCCCATTTTATTTCTCACATTATAATAAAACTCACTAAATACTTTAATTAATTAATTCCTACTAATAATAATAATTCTCCGACTAAACCGATTATTCACTTAATCCTCATGAGCTTCAAAATATGTTGCCTTTGCTGCATCTATAATAAGATCTCTATACAGTGTTCCACCTCCAAACTTCTTCTTGAAGTTAGCATATATGTGCCTTAGGCAAATCCTGTGTTCAAACTCAGGATACTCTTCCTTAAATACATTCACCAATCCCTGCAAATAATTGAAAGTGTCATCAACAAGTAACACACATTAAGCACAAAATTATAAAGTAAGCATACCTTTTGATGATCAGAAATAAAGCACCATTTAGTGTTGGAACCTACGTCTTCAAAAATTAATTTAACAAACCAACTCAAGTATCTTTACTTTCATTTCCCACAACCCCAAAGGCAAGGGGATAATACTGGTCATTGGCATCCCTACTGACAACTATCAATAAGATTCCACCATATTTGTTTTTAAGGTGACATCCATCTAACCCTATGAATGGTCTATATCCAACCTTCAATGCTCTCTTTGTACCATCAAAGCACATATAGCACCTGTCAAACCTAGGTGGCAAACCAGAAATGGTCGGCTTAAAGGTATTGCCTTTGTTTTCCCTCCTCAATTCTGCTCCATATGACCAAAGCATGCTATATTTCTTGGTTGAGTCTCCTTCAACAACCCTTCTAGCTAGCTGCCTTACTTTGAATTCCCTAAATCTAGTTATTTCTGTAGAAAACCTTAACCTGACATCTGCTACAACTTCATTCAGTTTCATACTTGAATTGTTCTTCAACTTGTCAAAAATAACTTTAGAAACCCAATCAACATTTACATTCTTGTTGAAAAACTTCCTTCCACATTTGTGCTTCTAAATAAAACATCCATCTACCACCGTTCTTCACACATCTTCTCACTTTCTCTCTAATTTCTTCTTCATGGCATCTAACATGATTTTCAAAAGGGACGGGTATATTTGTTTCGCTGTTGTCAAACCCCCGATTAAAATGAAAATTAGGAACATTTGTTCCATGAACCATCTTAAGAGGTCCTTGATCCGATAATTAGAAGGGGAGTTCGAAGGTAGAGAAATCATCCGAAGAATTTAGAGACTTAGAACAACCACCTCAATTGCGACCCGAGCACTAGAAAGTTGGTGGGATGAAGTCAAAAGCTACAATGATGTTTGTTCTATGATGCACGAATCAGATGATATTGTTTTGACAGTTGTGATATCTTATATATTTTGTCGTGTTAAGTAATATTATTAATCGTCTGTGTTATTGTTATATTCTTATTTACGTTTGTGTAGTTGTAACTAATATGTTTAGGGAATAAATAAAGTCTAGTTGATTTCTAAAAATATATTACAAAGAGTGCGTATGATTATTAGGTTGCGGAGCTTGTTCCAAGATTGTGACAATTATTTCAATTGTGTCCGACCTGACGATATATACTACACTTCCTTTCCATTTTGTCAACCCTTTTTCTTCCTTCGCATTCATTAGTTGTACAAAAATACTTCCCATTCATATGCAGTCCATTAATCCTCTTTTACTATAACTTTAAAGGCATTGTTGTATACACTGAGCAAGCTTTTGGCCTTATAAATGGGACATAGCAGTGTTAAGGCATCTCGGAGAGCTTATGAATATGCCGCTATGACATGGGAGAAATGCATATGAAAGGCTTCAAACTTTCCACATTCACATCAACCATCTTGTAGTATGACCCAATACTCTTGACTTGGCAGCCCCTCATTATGGCCAATTATTTCTTTGACACTGAAAGTGAAGTTAAAATGGTCGAAACTTGTAGCATGATGGGTGTTTCTTTGGCTTTGTTTCTTTGAGACTTGATTTTTATGCCGAACAATTTGAGTTTAAGTAGAATCAAACATATGTTACATGGGTTGAGTCACACGCGTGAAGTCTTTAATTTTGAATTATAATGAGCACGCCGCATGGGATTGACGCCTATTTCCAATGTGCTGATGCTCACGCCACATGGGATGGAGCTTTTGTTTAAGGAATCTGTGTTGGTGTAAGCCCTAGAGGCCAAAAATTTTTGGTACTTGTATTGAATTATTTATTAATAATAAAAGGCATTTCTTTATTATGTTTGCTTTTCGAAGATAATAAAGTCCCTAGAATAGTTAGTCAATTTAATGAAATGTTAAGTATAACTTAATCATGAGATCCCATTAAACGTAAGGACACTATTCTTAAAGTATCCGTAATCGAGCTTTAATGTGAAGTGGGATAACATTAAAGCATTGAGATTATTATGTAGACAGACTGATGATCATATCTCATGGATCATAGACAAGGAGTTATCAAGTCTTGACATAGATATAAATATTAGGAGTAATATTTATATTGGATTGACTCGCTATGAGAATACTACATAGAATATTATGCAAAGTGTCATAAGTTATTCTTATGGTGATAAGTGATGTATACCACCCTTCGACCTGAAAACCACTATGGACTTTAGATGTGGACTGAAGTGCTTTATTGCTGATCAAATGTTATTCGTAACTAGATGACCATAAAGACAGTTGATGGGTACTTCACAAAGAATGTTGAGGGACATGAATGACCTAGATGGAATTTGCCCATCCCGCGTAATAGGATAAATATCTGAGGGCCCAATATTGAATTGGACAAGGGTGACACAGTCTATGGCTTGTGTTCAATATAAACATAAGGGCAAAAGGGTAATTGTACACACAAGCATTATCACGGAAAGGTTTTGTCAGATCACATGACATTTTCGTGACTTGGGTAGCAGTGATGTGTTGCTAGATACCGCTCATTGTTTATTATGTTAAATATGATTTAATATAATTACCAACGTCGCGAAAACCTACAGGGTCACACACATAAGGACAGATAAATTAAAAATAGAGTAAATGAGGAACACCATAAGGTATGGTGCACTTAAGTGGAATACAGAATGTGGTAAGGTACCACGCGATTATGTGATATGTGGTACATCGTAAGGAATGATACTCATATGATTAATTGGGATTTTAGCTTATAGCCTTTATTGGGCTTTTAGCTTGCAACCCACGCTTGTGGTTCTATAAATAGAACCCTTGTGTTGAAGTATTTCACTTGATGAAAATTCGGTCTTGAAACACTGCCGTATTTTTGCTCACTCTCTCACTCTAAGCTTCTGTTCATGAGCTAGCACTGTGACCGGGAGCGATCTGTTCGTGTGGACTAAGTAGAGACGATGTTCTTCATCAATGTTAATGACCATAACATCAGAGATCACTCGCCACAAGAGGTAACATATTCTATCACTGACCATGATCATTCGTAAGAATCGCTAAAGGAAAATTGAATTTCCGCTGCACTTTTATATCACGATTTTCCATCAATTTGTGCATGCTAGGTCTGTCATCTAGGCCTATAAGCCTAGGCCATGCATGTTGAATATTCCTTTCACCTTTGTGTATGCAATTATCCTATCATGCCAGCTTTGCGTCACATGGGGTAGCGCTTTGACCAAAAAGTCTTCATTTGCACCACATGAGGTGGCTCCTATGTACTAGGTTGAAAATACTTGTCAGCCATGCAAAGACCAACTTCAGTCATGCAGTCATACCAAATTATTTACATGTAGTAGGCTTAAATTTACATCATCAACATACAAACTCTCTTCACATAAACTATCTGATTTTCATCTTCATGCAACTCTCCAATTATTCAAACATGTCTCTTATAACTATGGGTGATAACCAAAAAGGAACTACAAAGAACATTCAATCATATGTGAGTTTTTCTTCATACACTAAATTTATACACGCTTTCACTTTCATCGCACACAATATTTATTCTTTTATATATGTTTTTTAGGATGTACCGAGATTTTGTTGTTGTTCAGACACTTATGTTGCTCCTGATCCTTAGATTGTGTCATATCTGCAACGTACGGGTTTTGGTCACGTGACTAATATATCGAACAACACTATTAGAACGATGGAGACTTGAAACACACATTTTTCATCTTCTAACTGGTGAATGTACTATCACACTAGAGGACGCGTACATGTTCCCTTACACGACCAAGTAAGTCTATAAATCTATTTCATTTTACTCATTTATTCTAAAAATAACTATAAATAATTTTGTTTCTCTCTCTTTGGTTTAGGTTCTATATAAGAGGGATGAATTACAACAAAAATCCTAGAGAAAATCTCTTGATGTATCGCCAACTTTTGGATCACCTTCGAGCAGAGGATGTATTACCACTAAACTATTCATCTTCTAATTAATTTATTTCCTTTTTCCAACCCGGTTCAACTGACCAGTACTTCCGACCAACCTTCGATCACCCATAACCCCCACCACTACAACTTTGACGACATGGGAAACCAAATTTTTAAAAATGGGTATTCGGGACAATTTACTGAGTTAATGGATCATATTGACCCCGAGCACATTGAGGTATTACTAGGATCATCGATCCAAACACAACAGGAACCTCAAAGGGTTATGGGTCCGCGAAAGGAGAGCGTCGTGGTGCATAACCGATGGTCGTTATAGTGATCAGGAATATTAAAATATATGTATTTCTTAATCCCCAAATGTAATGGGTTTTTTAAATTAAATAGTAATAATATTTTTTTTGTTAATTAAATATTTAATATTTTTAAAGAAAAACAAATAATATACACATAGGCACCATATGAGATGGCGTGCGCTAAAATCCTTGCATTTAGCCGCTATCTCACATGACCTTTACACTATAAAATAACATATAGGTAGGGGTGTAAGCGGATCAGAAAAAACCAATTAAACCAGTAATCCAAACTGTAACACCCGAAAATTATTTAATTAAATTATATAAAGAATTATTTATTGGAATTTAGTCGAAGTTGGATTTATCAGTAGAATTATAAGGAGCACTAATTAATTTATAAGTTGATTTAAGATGATTAAGTGAATTATCGGAAGTTGAGATTAATTAATGATGAATTAATTTTATTATAGAATATTATTAGAAATAGTATTAGAAATAAGTGTGGATTAATAGAGTTATTTAATTGGTGTTAGAAGTAGTAGAAATGAGGTGTGAAAATTAAGCCAAATAGAAATAATAGAATTATTATTATTATTATAAGTTGGATTTAATTATAAGAGATATAAAAGGAGAATTATAAGGGTTTAGTGAAGATTTTTGGGAAAAGGTTGTATGTGGGAGAAAAAAAATAGGATTAAGTGAATAATCAGTTTGGTCGGAGAATTAATATTGTGAGTAGAAATTAATTGACTAAAATATTTAGTGAGTTTTATTATAATGTGAGAAATAAAATGAGAAGTATTATTTAATTGGCCAATAAAATATATGATAGAATAATACTTGAATTATTAAAGGAGTAGAATAATTAATTTAATTAATAATAGAGTAGAATATAAAGGAGTATTTAAAGGAAGAAAATAATAGGAATAAGGTTTGTACGTGAGAAAAGAAACCAAATTGAAGAAGGAGGAGGCACAAAGGTTAGGAGAGGATACCGGAAGTGCACAATCGGAACCGGAAAGTAGAAATTCGACCGGAAATTAGAGAGACCGTTAATCCAAGGTAAGGGTGGGGTTCTAACTTTCTAATGAGTTGTATGATGAGTAGTATATGGAAATTAGGATAATGGAGAATTTTGCCATGTATTTATGATTGCTCTATTTGGTGAGAAATTATTTGATGTCAGTGTGTCGAAATTATTCTTGAATATGATGAAATTTGTCTTGAGTTTTAAGTTGTTAAATTGATTGTATAGGTTGAATATGTATGTATTATTTCGTTATAATATTTATATATGTGTAGTGTATAACCATGTTTATCCACATATGTACCGAAACTTTATCAAATATATTTATATGCACGGTATCGTAACTTTTCATTAATTTAATTATTTTGGTAGACATCACAATTGGGTAGATAATTGAGGGTATCACGTTACAGTACCAGTATATTAGAGTAAGCCGAAAATCTAAGTTAATGTTTCATACATTGTAGCATTAGTTTATTTGATTGGTTAATGTTTGATAAAGTCTAACCTTAGAATTGTTAATTTACAATTTTAATATATTGATAACATAAAGTTTTGTTTATGAGAATAATATTAGCTATTTAACTATTAGCTTTTATAATTATAATAGTTTTAGTATTATTAATATGATAAATTAAGAGTTTTGAGTAAGAGACGATTATTTGGTTAATTGATTAATTTAAATTATTTCGATTCTATTAGAGTTATTAAAGTTGTCAATAGAGTTGTTAGAATTGTCAATAAAATTATCAGAGTTGTTTTGAGTTATTAAGAGTCATACTTTAATGGTTTTGGGTGATTCTGACATGTCTAGAGTTGTCAGCATTGTTTTCGAGTTGTTTAAAATTAAACCTAATAAGCCGTAGAATTAAATGTAAAGGTATTTGACCCTTTAGAGTTGTTTTACTATTACTTGAGTCAGACCAGTAACCAATTATTTTCATAAATATTATTTTACATACAAGAGTTGTCGATAGAGAAATTTTGAGCACCTTAGAGTTATTTTAGAATTGTAGGGATCGTGGTAGAGTGATTTATAATTTATTGAGAATTATGTGAAGTTATAATTATATATTATTATGACATTTTTATGAGTTAAGAGTATAGAATAAGTTATATAATTGCAGGTGATAAATTGTGTCGTGTTGTTTCCGTTGAGTTGTTGTTGTTGTTTGGTGGTATTGATGTTGTTAATAAATTGCGAAGTTGTAAATGGTGTAGTAATTGTTATTATTTGTTGGTATTGATGTTGTTAATAATTTGCGAAGTTGTAGATTGTGATGAAATTGGTTGTTGTTTGCTCGTAATAATTCTATTGATAAACTATTATTATTGTTGATACGTTGATGAAGTTGTAGGTCGTATGACCAATGTTGATAAGTTGTTTTGTAGTTGATGAAGATGTAGGCCTATGGTCAATGTTGAATAAGTTGAATTGTTCTAATTTATGGCCATGCTTGAGTTGTAGGTCGAATGACCAATGTTGATCTAGTTGTTGTTGTTGTATGTTGTTGTTGTTGTTGTTGCATCGCTGTGTATTTGTTGTTGAAGTTGAGGTCGCATGGCATACATTGCATGATTAAGTTGGCCTGGATTGGCACCACGTTGAAAGTTGAAGGCTTATGTCTTGGCCTTGATGGCACCACGTTGAAGGCTTATGCCTTGTTGAATGCCTCGATAACCTGGCATGATTTTAAGTTGGGAGTTCTGCTCCAAATGGTACCACATGCATTTGCATAGTTGAGTCACATATTGAGCCGCGTGTTAAAGTTGTTGGTATTATTCGTTATTTGTTGATTGTCATTGTGATGTTGTTATAAGTTGTTGTTGCTATAAGTTGTTATTGTTGTGAGTTGTTGTTGTTATAAGTTGTTGTTGCTATAAGTTTCCGTTGTTATAAGTTGTTGTTGTTATAAGCTGTTGTTGCTATAAGTTTCCGTTGTTATAAGTTGTTGTGGTTATAAGTTGCTGTTGTTATAAGTTGATGTTTTTATTAGGTTGTGTTGATTTAAGTTGTTATGTTGATTAAATAAAATGTCTTCTTGTTATTATTTAGTTGTTTGTTGGTTGTATGAATAATTACTGAAGCATTGATTTACCTTATCTGAATTCTAATATATTATTTATCATACGATTTATTAGATTGTTAGATATCTCACCCCTTCTGTTGTGATGTTGCCTCTACGTGGGTAACGTGCAGGTAATGAAGAACAAAGGTTTAGTTGCTGTTAGTTCGAGTCGGATTGTCGCTCTGATACGTAACACTCGGGGGGATGAACGCTAGTTGTTTTGCTATTTTGATTTTGTTGTTGAATAACTATGTTGATATATGAAAAGTAATTGTTGACTTTAAATTGTTTTAAGTTGAAAATATGCTATGACATTCAAGTTGATTAATGTAGTTCCGCTGCTTAATATTAATAAAGTTGATTCATGTTGTTTCGTTTCATCCGAGTTTAGGTGTTATGTATCTGTGTTAGCGTGTTGTTGTTTTAGTTGAATTGTAATACTCCAATTGTTTGTTGAAAATAATTTTATAACTCTGATTTTCATAATAATTACCGGGGTAGAATTGGGGTGTTACACAAACCAAATCAAACCGAAAAAAACTGAATGTTTTTTGGTTCTGTTCAAAAATCGAACCAAACCAATAAAAACCGAGATGGTTTGATTTGGTTCTCGGTTTTAGATTTTAGGAACCGCCAAACTGATGAACCGAACTGATGACTATACATACCTACTTAATCTTTTATTTAACTCATTATTAAGGTCAAAATTTGTATTGGTCCAACACTTTTTTTTACACTTTCTTTCTTTTAACAATATATGTAGGCAAAACCAAACTCCAAACATAAAAAATAGAAACAATAAGCCATAAAAACTTACTCTCGTCAAACTACTACTATGGTTGTCTGCTAGCACTGTTTCTCTCGCCGTCGTCATTCTTATAGGATATGGTTTCCTTATTTGTGTTCATGTTCTCTTTGTTAGTTTTCTTCTTTTTATTATCTTTTATGTTTCTTCTTCAACGAATTTTCTTCTAGTCTTGTTACAAAATAGTTTTATGTGTGTTTGGTGTGTGAAACATATTGATTATGTGTATTGAAATCTTTTGTATTATTTTTGTCCTTTATTTGTTAATCTTTCAAATCTCTTCCCAACCTATTCGATAATGAACTTATTTCATGACGTATGAAAATTATGTCAATACTTCATATAGATAAAGAACAACTTGCAAGTTGTTTGAAAAGTATAATATAACAAAAAACATGATAGCAAATAATACATCGATAAATATAATTTTAAAAAAATGTGTTAAAAATCGATCAACCAAACCAAACCAAACCGAACCAAACAGGTTAGTTTGGTTTGATTCCATTTTGAAAAACATTAAAAACCAAACCAAACCAAACCGATAGAAATATCATCGGTTCAGACAAGTTTTTTTTACGAAAAATCGGTCTAAACCGAACCGATTACACCCCTACACATAGGCGTCATGATGAGTGGAACCAACACCTATTTGCAAACTCAAACTTGGTTATGTTTTTTGAAATATTGATTATTTATGTAATTAAATTGAAATTGTTGGTTATTGTGAAAAAATTCGATTAATGGTGATGAATCAATTTTAATAAATATAAATTATAAATTATAAATATTTGTTTAGTAGTATTTGTCTTCATTTATATAGATATAAATAGATTAGTAATTTAATATCTCTACTTATTATTTATAACTTAACAATAATAGGATGAATATTATTTTGATCATTAAAAATAATAAATATAAGGGTTAATAGCCTTCTACCCCCTGCCACTCCTGCCATATGAACGTGTTTTGATTTTGCCCCCCTTAAAAAAAAATTTAGTAGACAGACCTTAACAAATAAAGATTCCAACTTCAAAGACCCTGATGCATTTTTTTAGAAAAGATTATATTATTTTGCCTATGTGACTATCCACACACATGACTTTTCTTTTTATTTTTGAATTATTCTTTAAATCCAAGTGACATTTTTATTAATTATCATTTATTTAATTTTTTAAAACATTATTTTTTTTTACTTTTTTATAATAATTTTTTATGTTTTATTAAAAAAAATTTATTATTTATTACTTAATTATTTTTTACGTTTTTTAATTTTTTTTACTTTTTTGCGTTGAATTATTTTTATTTTTTTAATGAATTTTTGTAATTATTTTATTTTATGAAATTGTTTTTATTTAATTAATATTTCTTAGAATTATTTATATAATAATAATAATAATAATAATAATAGAAAATTATTTATTATTTGGGACTAATTACTAAAATCTCAATCAGTTTTATTTAATTTTAAATTTAATCGTTAATAATTTAAAATTTGAAGAAATACTTTAAAGATAGAGTTCTATTTTACTGTATTCCACTTTTACGGTATCAGTATTTTATTTTAGATTTAATTTTCTTATATTTAGAAATAAATAATTTTATTATTGTTTTAAAGAATTAACTTTTTCAAATTAAATTTATTAAATAATTAAATTTAAATTTATACCCAAAAAAAATAGGGAGAAGACTTTGTTTTAAAAGCAACCTCACAATAAGAAATAATATGTTTTAATACTTTTAAAGTTAAACTGAAAATAACTCACTATGAATATAATTTCTACTGTAATAGATATGAGTATAAAAATTTAATTAATTAATTATTATTTGGATCAATTTTATGTCACGTATATGTAAAAGTATATTAATATTGTAACTGACAGAACTACATTTTTATTATGAATAAAATAATAGAAAAATTACGGAAAAAAATTAGTTAAGGTATCAGTATTATGAATAAAATAATAGAGAAATTACAAAAAAATATTTAGTTACGGTATTATTATTATTATTATTATAATTATATAAATAATTCTAATAAATATTGATTAAATAAAAACAATTTCGTAAAATAAAATAATTACAAAAATTCAGCGTAAAAAATAAAAAAAATAAAAAAACATTAAAAAAATTAAGCAATAAATAATAAAAATAATTTTATAAAACGTAAAAAAATTATTATAAAAAATAATAAAAATAAGGTTTAAAAAAATAAAATAAATGATAATTAATAAAAATGCCACTTGGATTTAAAAAATAATTCAAAAATAAAAAGAAAAGCCATGTGGATTGCCACATAGGCAAAATAATAGAATCTTTTCTAAAAAAATGCATCAGCGTCTTTGGAGCTGGAATCTTTATTTGTTAAAGTCTGTCTACTAAGTTTTTTTTTAAGGGGGCAAAATCAAAACACGCTCATATGACAAGGGGTAGAAGGCTATTAACCTTAAATATAATTGATCATAAAGGTGAATAAAATGATATATAAAATAATTTCTTTTATTTACTGTTCTGGACTGGCCCATACTCCTAGGCCCAATAGAGCAAAGGAAACAAAGGCCTAATTGCCCTTGGGTAACAGCTTGGGGCATCTACGCGGGGGCCACGTGGCCAACGGTCCTTGACTGCCACGTGCCCCCCGAGAATATCGGACCCTTTACTGAATCGTCTCAACCGTCACACGCCCACCGGAAATCTCGGAACAGACCCGGATTTCCCGGGCGACAATCCAGGGAGGAGGCCACGTGCTGGCCTCCCTGCCCACGCAAACCTTGGCAATCCGTTAGTGGGCTTGGATCTCTACCCACTAACTGGATCTTGGCCCAGCGCTGGGGGCTATAAATACCCTCTCACTCGAGAGGGTCAGGTATCTCATTCATTATCTTCTCTTTACTTGCTTGCTTCTCTCTGCCTTCTCTTACTTTGGCATTAGAATGTCTTGCAGGTGTAATACGGTGAACTGACTTTGTAGGATTTTTGTATCCAAATGTGCGGATAGCAAGAGTCGCCACCGACTTTTATTTTTATCCAATTAAGGGAAGGTAAAAGTAACAGAAAAAGACCTTCGTTAGATTCTGAGTTCGGGAGAATGGTTATGAAAAGGGAAGGTATTAGCACCCCTTTCCATCCGTAGTTATCTACGGGCTCTTAGTTGCTCTTAGATAACTTTTTAAAAAAATTGCTTTCTGTGTGTTTGACAAAAATGTTTTGAAAAAGGCATTTCGCTTTGACTTTGCAATGACTCATGTAGGAGTGTATACAAAGTGTTCAGAAATGTTTTGTTTTTGAAAGAGAATTTGAACTTTGAAAAAGTGTGTGGTGTGAAAAGCATTTGATAGAGCAAGCAACTAAGAGACTTATTTACCCACTCAGAATTGGTCATTTTCGTACTTTTACATTCCTTTAGAATAGCGCTAGCCATACCATTAGTTAGTAGGTAGCTCCATTCGTTGGATGTAAGCGGGACATTCGAAGGGACATCGGATGGTCATAGAAGGCAACTTGTAGGAAGTATCCTAGCACATTCGAAGGGACTATCATCATTTTTCGTAGGCGACAATCGAGGGTCAAGATCATGTATTCGGAGGCGACATCGTGGGTCTTATGATCTTTGTATCGAAGGGACTATGATGATTTGTTTGGAAGGCAACGGTGCTAGAATACCTCTACGTTCGAGGGACATGACCATTTTGAAATCGAAAGGCATCGAGAGAGAATTACCCTAAGGGGTGCGTGTGTGAGAGAAGTGTGTCAAATTCAGAATATGTTATCTTGAAGATTAGTGTGAGCTATGTCCAATTATTATCTTGCCATACACGCCTAATTACTAGCAATTGATAAGGGTGCGGAAAGTAAAATGCGGAATGTAAAGATGCGGAAAGGTAAATCCTACGCTATTACATGGCTTTGGGGCAGATACATAATTAGGAGTGCGGAAAGTAAAAGTCCTAAATTAAACTATTACAACCCATGAGCAATTACATTATTGAAAAGTAAAATAAAAAACGGAAGAATCGTCTGAATCGGATCAACCTGTGAAAGAATAAGAAAATCGGAAAATGCAATATGAATTGAACAAGAGAAAAAATGTTAGAAAAATGCAAGTTTTGATATGGAAAAATTAATATATGCTGGAAATAAGATAAATAAGTTAAAATAATTTTTTGGGATTTTTTGGAAAAGATTTAATAATTAAAATGCAATTTATAATGATTTAAATGCTAAAATAAAATAAAATAAATATGCATGCAAAATTATATTTTTAATTTATTAAATTAAATAAAGATTTTATGAAAATAATGCAAAAGAAAATATTTTTGGTAAATTTTTAATGCGAAATAAAATGGAAATTAATTAAAATAGTATGCAAATATTAAAAATATAGAAAAATATGAAAATAGTTGAAAATATGCAAGTTTTGAAAAAGAAAACAAAACCAGGTCCCTTGTGAGGTTCGAACTGGAGACCAAGGAGTGAAACCTTGAGATTGCTTGCTTCTACCACTACGCCACTTGACACTTGGTGTTTCTGAAGGGAAAAACAAATGCATTTGAATGATGACGCGTCAGGGATGTTTGAAAATCAAAGTCAGCACGCGTGGACCCCAGTCAGCATGAACGAGCGAATCAGACGAAGCCATCGCGCCACGCAAGCCTTCCACCGGTCTTCGCCTGAGTCAGCGCCGGAGCTAGGGCTCCGGTCATCTTCTCCGGCAGCTATGGTTCTTGAACCTGAAAAAATACGCGAAATAAACAAGAAAGGGAGACCCTACCCCCCTAAATCGAGGGCTGTGATCTCAATGGTGGCATTAGTTTGCCACGAAAATGCTATCAACCGGTTCGATGAAGACAGCTCGAAAAAACCTAAACATGGCAAACCACGATTCTCACGTTCAACCTCTCAAACGATGGCCCAGATTAATCAAGTATGACCTCATGAACACATTCAAACCATTAGAATCAATTGAAACACGCAGATATTAAAACTGCAAAATCAAGAAATATTTGAATATGTATGAATGTATATGGCACGATTTTGCTTTGATCAATACCAATGATGTATTCTTACTCATACTTACCCCGAGCACGTTTGGATGCTTGAGAGAGGCTGGAGAGGGCTGGAAAATAAAACTCGAATTTCAAGTTTCTTGGAAAATTTTTGCAAGAATTAGGGTTATGCTTGAGCTAGGGTTTCCTCCTTATGCTTGTACACAATGCTGGGTATTTATAGAGAGGATTGGAGAGGAAAAAAGGAATGGAAAAGATTTGATTTGGAGCATTCAATATTTTTCAAATAAAATCAAATTTTGAAAGAAATTTGATTTTCTCCTTCAATGCATGATCAAGCACGAATTTGGCAAGTATCTTGGGCTTTCTTGGACATTAAGGAACATATAAAATCACTTTTGAAAAAATATGATTTTCATATTTTATATAATTTAATTTTGAATTAAATGTTCTAAAATTCAAAATAAAATCAATAAAATAGAAAATTGCCATGGCCAAGCATTTATAGGTCAAAAATATTGTCATGAACAAGTTTGGATCAAAAGATTATAGGCCCATTTGGAATATTTTGCATTTTGACCAAAATGTCCTTTTGTGCAATTGTCCAAAATTGCCCAACTTCGAATAGTGTATCTTGCTCAATTTTCCACATTTTGAGTGTTCTTGGACTTTTGGAAAGCTCTAAGAGTCCTCTAACCAATGTCTTTGGTCTCATCTCAATTGGAGTTACCATGCTCAAAATATCTTCAAAACAAAAGTTGACTTTTGTTGACTTTGAAAATGACCTGTAATGTTTTGAGCTATACCTCTCAAATGAAGCATTTTGTGGACATTCTTGTGAGACATGAAGTTGTAGAGAATTGAATTTCCTTCAAAACAAGAGGTGGTGGAAAAATTTCGAGAAAGTATGAGAAAGTTATGACCATCAAAGTTCATTGACTTTTCATCTAGAAACCCTAATTTAGAAAGTTTGACTTTTGAGCAAATCTTGAGTTTTCTTGATGAATCATGATCAACCCTTGATCAAATGATGAATGTAACTTCAAAATGAGGATGTTGACCAAAATCGAAGTTTTGACTGTATGTTGACCATAGTTGACTTTTTGTCCAATACACCCGATTTTCAATCATTTGAGCAATTGTCTGAGGAAACTTGACTTGTAAGGCTTGAAACTTGACATGGAGAATCTTTGAAGCATATGAGGAGGCATGAGGGCCATTGGAGATGTTGGAAATTCATCTTGACTTGAGAGATACCAAACCCTAGTTTGGGTTGATTGTCTAGGAGAGAGTTTGTCTGATCAACTCTTGAGGAATCCTTGAGTATGGATGTATGAAATCTCTTGAGTAGATGGAGGGCAAATTTTGGGGTATGACAGCTGCCCCTGTTCAATCTTCTTGTACTGGAAGGTTAGATTGACATGCTTGTCTTTCGTGACCTGGAGGTAGAAGATGATTGAACACTACACAAAATTTGCACTCGCTGTTGGCTGATGATGCAGGAATGGGCTTACAGATGCCATTTGGAGAAGCTGGATACTTCGCTGGGGAACGAGTCGTACGCTAGACTCGAGGTTGTTGATAGGAGAATTGACGGAGATGGGCTTATGATGCCATCCGGAAAGGTCGATGTTGGGGAGCGAGCCGTACGTTAGACTCTGTAGATGTTCCTGGAATGGAGAGGAGATGGGCTTAAGATGCCATCCGAAGGGAGTCGTTAGACTTCGTGTTCACTTTGAATGAGGTTATTGGTTTGTGTTGATTTTTAACCATATATGCAGCATTCTGAGAGTGAAGAGATGTTGATAAGTAGTCGGAGATGGGCTTAAGATGCCATCCAAGGCAACTGAGTCGTACGCTAGACTCTGCGATTCTTGTTGATAATCGAATAAATCTTCGTCGATTACTCGAGGGAGATTGTAATTGGCAAAATGTGGATAGCTTCCTGTGTGCATCGGTGTTGATCCATTGCTGTTATCGGAGGATAACCGAGGTGGTCTTCGGATAGTTTTCCGTCGGCGGGGCTTAATCCGGACCTGTTTGGCGGTCTTTCGATAGTTTTCCGTCGGCTCGGGCTTAATCTCGACCTGTTTGCATTAGCAAGGATCACACTGCTTTGGAGAAAACAAGAGAAACTTTGATAGAATACTTGTTAGTTTTATGCAAAGTATGATGCATGACAGTGTATATGAATGACATATGCATGAATTATGACTTTATGAGAAATGTATGAATGTTAAATGTCGTGATAATTCAAAACATATCCATCTTAAAGAAGATGCGGATGCTCTGTTTGAAGATTTCTGACTCCTGCTTGGGGAATTGAGTAGGTGGAAGTCTCTGCTTTTGAAGGAGAAGAAAGATATCCTGGATTCCTCCGATGCACTATCTGACCAAGTCTTGGGCCTAGATATTGTTGAGGAAGGTAGAGATTTGAGCAGCTCGTTGTTGGAGATCTCATAGACCCTGTTGAGGAGAATCTGGAAGGCGATCCATTGGGGACCTTGTATGTAGGTCCTGCTGAGGAAATTTAGGAGATGCTCTACTGGGGACCCGAGTGTAGATCTCGCTGGAGAGCATTTGACAGTTGTCGGGAGACCGGGTTAGAAGAGTCTGGAGTCCGTTGTAATCTTTAGCTGGGGAATAAAAGGTGTATGTTTCCTCCGATGCACTATCTGACCAAGTTTCGAGTCTGGATACTACTGCCGGGGAGAAGGGGGAGGATTGAGAAATATCCATTGGGGTGAAGTGTTCGCTTGAGACTGATGTAACGTTGCTCGGTTGAGTGGAATCACTGCTTGTGGATTAACATATACTCCGCTGGGGGAAGGTGTGTTGTGAGTGACACTTTTGTGGGATCATGCTCTGCGGGGACCATTGGTGACTTTCGTCGTCATCTCAATTCCTGGAACCTGTAGTAAGTACCTTTGCATGTTCACTTTTCGTATGTTTGTGATTAGATTCTTATTGTCAAATCGTATAGTCATTCAAAGCAAGCGTTGGACTTATTGCAACGACAACAATGTAAATTGTAAAGAGAAAGAAGTCGTATTTATTTGAAAGGTGGCGTATGGCCAAGTAGTTTTGTACACAAGAAAGGTAAAAGCTATGCGAACAATCTCGTTAAGTTCCAACTATGCTAGTACTCATATATTTAACTATCTCATCTCCTTGTCGAGAAAGTGAGTAGATGATCTTCGCCATTTGAATCTTGAATGATAGTAGTCAAGCGGTGATCCGAAGAGACATAGTCATACGCTTGAATCCCTAACTTTTGCCTAGACCGCCTTTCGGTTTTCAACCGATACCCTTTTGCCCAAGCCGCCTTTTCGGTTTTAGTGTACATGTTTTGTATATATCCTTAATTTTTGCCCGAACCTTTTGGTTCGCCAGGATGCCCTTATTTTTGCCTAGGCTCGTCGACCTAGCGGGTCTATTTCATGCGTAGTATTTTTTGACTATGTCTGCGTTCACAGGGTGTGGGAAGTCCTCACCATCCATGGTGCTAAGTATCATAGCTCCGCCAGAAAATACTGTCTTGACTACAAATGGTCCCTCATAGGTGGGAGTCCATTTGCCCCTGGGATCACCTTGTGGAAGAATGATGCGCTTGACTACTAGATCACCGACTTGGTAGACTCGGTGCTTGACCTTCTTGTTAAATGCTTTGATCATTCGTTTCTGATAAATCTGTCCATGGCAGATGGACGCGAGTCGTTTCTCATCAATCAAGTTGATCTGGTCAAGGCGAGTCTGGACCCAATCATCTTCACCTAACTCTGCGTCTTGGAGGACTCTGGTTGAGGGTATCTGAACTTCAATGGGTAAGACGGCTTCCATACCGTATACAAGAGAGAAGGGGGTTGCCCCTGTTGATGTCCGTGCTGTAGTGTGATAACTATGAAGAGCAAATGGTAACATCTCATGCCAATCCTTGTAAGTCACTGTCATCTTCTGTATGATTTTCTTAATGTTCTTGTTGGCGGCTTCCACTGCGCCATTCATCTTAGGTCGATAAGGAGAAGAGTTGTGATGCTTGATCTTGAACTGCGTGCAGAGTTCGGTGATCATCTTGTTGTTGAGATTGGAACCGTTATCTGTGATAATCCTTTCGGGAATTCTATACCGACAGATAAGATTATGTTTGATGAATCGAACCACAACATTCTTGGTAACAGATGCGTACGAGGCTGCTTCTACCCACTTGGTAAAGTAATCAATGGCCACAAGGATGAAACGATGTCCATTGGAAGCTGTGGGCTTGATTTCTCCGATCATGTCAATGCCCCACATTGCAAAGGCCAAGGAGAAGTTAAAACATTGAGGTTGAGGTACGTGCACTTTGTCGGCATAAATCGGCACTTGTGACAAGATCGAGCATAGCGGTGACAATCGCTTCCATGGTGGACCAATAGTAACTTGTTCTCAGAATCTTCTTAGCCATGGTGTGTCCACTGGAGTGGGTACCAAATTCGCCTTCGTGTAACTCTTCCATGATACGCATTGCTGTCTTCCGGTCTACACAGCGGAGTAAGCACAAGTCGTGGTTGCGCTTGTATAGGATGTCGTTGCTAAGGAAGAATTTGGATGCAAATCTTCTCATGAACTTCTTATCATTAACAGATGCCCCTGCGGGATATTCCTGAGTCTCAAGATACCTTTTCACGTCATAGTACCAAGGTTTCTCTTCGTCAAGCTCACAACAATACGCTGTTCGTCGAACCTCTCAATGATGATCTGGGGAGCCTCGTTGTCCCATCTAACCTTGAACATAGACGACATAGTAGCCAATGCGTCTGCCAACTGATTCTCTTCTCGTGGAATATGATTGAAAGTGATCTCTTCAAAGTAAGGAATCAGACCCAGAACATGCTCTCGATATGGAATGAGATTCGGATGCCTCGTATCCCACTCGCCCTTAATCTGACTGATCACCAAAGCTGAGTCTCCATACACTCGTAAGAACTTAATTCATAAGTCAATAGCAGCTTTGATACCCATGATGCACGCTTCGTACTCGGCCATGTTGTTCGTGCAACTGAAACATAATCTGGCGGTGAAAGGCGTGTGTCCGCCTGTAGGGGATGTAATGATGGCGCCAATGCCATTTCCAAGTGCGTTTGAGGCTCCATCAAAGACCATGGTCCATCGGGATCCTTGTTCGGGTCCTTCGTCCGGGCCTGGTTCTTCGCAATCCGTAACTAGTAAAACATCTTCTGCGAAATTGAACGCATAGGATAGTCATCTACGGCGATGAGCCAAATGATCGGCTACTACACTTCCTTTGATCGCTTTACGAGAAGTGTCTTGGATGTCATATTCGGTCAAGATCATTTGCCATCTTGCTATTCTTCGGAGAGAGCTGGTTTCTCAAAGATGTATTTTATCGGATCCATCTTGAAATCAACAAGGTAGTGTGAGTCAACATATCTTGTCTTAGTCGGCGAGCAGCCGCGCGTTGCAAGTTTTCTCAGTGTGAGTATCTTGTTTCACGGTTGGTAAACTTTTTGCTAAGGTAGTATATTGCATGCTCTTTTCGACCAGACTCGTCATGTTGCCCCAACACACATCCCATTGAGTTCTCTAACACTGTCAAGTACATGATAAGAGGTCTTCCTTCGGCGGGCGGCATCAGGATGGGAGGATTCTGTAGGTACTCCTTGATTTTGTCAAAAGTGATCTGGCAATCGTTGTTCCATTCCACTACTTGATCTTTCTTTAATAACTTGAAGATTGGCTCACAAGTAGCAGTTAGGTGTGCAATGAATCTGGCAATGTAGTTCAATCGGCCCAAGAAACCTCTGACTTCCTTCTCGGTGCGGGAGGCATCTCGAATAGCTTTAACCTTGGCGGGATCAACTTCAATACCTTTACCACTGACAACAAACCCTAGGAGTTTTCCGGATCTGACTCCAAAGGTGCACTTGTTAGGATTAAGTCTTAGTCGGTACTTCTTCAATCTGTCGAACAGTTTCTGCAAATGATCAAGATGTTCTTCTTCAGTCTTCGACCGAGCTATCATGTCGTCAACATAGACCTCTATCTCGTGATGAATCATGTCATGAAACAATGCCACCATAGCACGCTGATAAGTGGCGCCCGCGTTCTTCAGTCCAAACGGCATAACCTTGTAACAGAAAGTGCCCCAATGTGTAACAAAAGTAGTCTTCTCCATGTCTTCGGGAGCCATTTTGATCTGATTGTAACCGGAGAAACCATCCATGAAGGAGAAAACCTTATCTTTGCGGTATTGTCAACGAACATCAATGTGAGGAAGTGGAAATCGTCTTTCGGACTCGCTTTGTTCGGATCTACGTAATCCACACACATTCGCACCTTACCATCCTTCTTAGGCACGGGTACCACATTAGCAACCCAGGGTAGGAAGTAACTAGGAAACCAGCGTTGAACTGCTTCATAACCGGCTTTGATCTTCTCGACATCTCGGGACGCACGACGAACCTTTCCTTTGAGAAAACCTTCTTTTGTCGGCAATCGGTGTACCACAATATCAATGTCTAAACCAGACATGTCTTCGTATGACCAAGCAAATACCTCAATGTAGTCTCGTAGCATCTGAACCAACCTTTCTTTAACACTGTTCTCAAGACCCGCTCCTATCTTGATCTCTTTTACATCTTCGTACCCAAATTCACAACCTCAACTTGCTCTTCGTGTGGTGTATAACTCGCTCTTCTTGTTGTAGCAGTCGCAAGTTCTCCACGGCACTTCACAATCTTCCTCACTTTCGTCTTGGCTTGATAGATCGGATTATCGAAGTCATATTTAGCAATAACATAGTCATATTAACGAGATTCGGAGTGATTCTGCGTGTATCACGTGGGTGTGTGTAAGAACACATAGCCTTTTGAAGGGGTGATAAAGTAAAGAAAGAAAACAAACAATTGAATGCAAAAGTCCAACGATTTATTGAATGAAAATACATAAACGACGATAATAACCCTAAGCGAGCCATGATGCCGGGCAAGGCACTAGGCTTTCAAAGTTTATTGTTCAAAACATAAAGAAATACAAAAGCAAAACAAAACAAGAGCGATTACTCGGCTAAAGGAGATTGGTATAGCGTCTTGTCTTCCAATTCTTGAGCCCTTGATCTGAGTTGGAAGATCCACTTGCGATGTCGAAGCCGTTGTCGTTGTCTTCTATAGCATGGATTCCACTGGCCGATGCGGAAAGGAAGTTGGCCACGTTCGGCGTATCATCTTCGACCCTTGATGGTGAAGCCTAAACCAGTCTTGTCAAATTTGAAGGAAGATCGTGAGCTGACCCCAAATAACACTACCTCCTTCAACAGCACTTGAGCATCTTTCAAAGAGGCCATCCTAGGCGGAACTTTAGCAACCGGGGGACGGAGAGTCAGCAGCATGACTGGGTATCGTTTCAAAAGCTTGACAGGAGTCTCGAAGAATTCACCCTCCATCTCAAGGTATCGGAATGATGAGATGGTGACCATATATTCTTCTTCACCACATCTGTAACAACCTTCCCTTTCACGGGTATTTGACCGATGTAAGGTAGAGTAATTACGCCCCATGTATCCAAGGGCCCAAGTAGGCAAGAATAAGTGGACGGATGTCCATGATGAAGAAAGTAGAGTCAAAAGTGGGAACCGACTTTATGAGTGAGCTCTCCAAGTGTGCGCTTAGAACCATCAAAAGCCCTCACAATAATGTCAATGGGTCTCGAACCAACCCTTCGACATCAAGTCGATCAAAAGCGCCTTGGTAAGATATTCAGAGCAGAACCGGTGTCAACCAAGACATGAGATAGGGTAACGCCCTTGCATTCAACAGAGATGTGCAAGGCTTTGTTATGTTTCTTTCCGTGAGTCAAATCGACATCGAGAAGCCTAGGCCGTTGTTGGCAGTGCTAGCAATACAAACTTGAACTGGTCGGTGGTAGTGTCTTGCGGTATGTGAGCATTCTTCAGAAACTTCACCAAGGCATTAGCATGAGCCTCGGAGCATAAGAGCGAGCAAGCATGGAGATCTTGGGCGAGTCTGTCCTAACTGTTCCACAACATTGTAATCACTCTTCTTGATGATCTTGAATTTCCTCCATTTCTTGTTTGGAGGTGTCTTGACAACTTCCTTTGGTACTACGTTGAGGGGATGAGTCACGGTTCTTTCCTCTAGTGGGATATTGATTGAGTAGGGAATGCGAGCTGGAGTCGCATGTCTTTTGGAGGAGAGATCTCGAGAATACCCTTCGGTTCGGTCACCTTCTGGATCCGGTGATGTTGTCAATGTCGGAATAGAAGCTCCAATGGTAAGATCTTCAATAGTCGGAGGGTCTTGCTTGATGCCATGATAGTAAACATCACTCCATAATTCCAAGGGATAGCCTTGTCGGAGGAATATGGGCTGGTCTTGGAGAAGTGATAATGAGAGGTGCCATTCTAGGCACGGGATCGTGAGGAAATCCTTATTGTGTTAACATCGGCATAGTCTTACGGAAATCGTCACCCCATCCGGTCGCCTTAACATCTTCAATAGGAATCTTGTAGCTCTCGGGGATGTATTTCACCATGTAATCATACTTTCCACTTGGCTGCCCCAAGGTATCCCACACAGATGGTGCAGTTTCGTTTGCATTGTCAATCTTCAACTTAGACATTTCTTCACGACTTACGCACGGTGGTTTCGAAATAGTATCTCACGGTTTTCCATCATGCCGAACACGTCTTCTCAACCAAGCACAACCATCGGTGCGGATGGGCACCAACAACAATTCTGGGCATCTGGTTGACACCGCTTGCAACAAATTCTTCTTAACATATCGGAGGAATGGTCAAGTCATCTATGTTGAAAACATAAGTATCGTCACCAACATTGGAACTCTTGTCATGGTTAGGCATAGGCGCGTTGATCACATTCGGTCTCAGCGGAGGATCAAATTCAATCTGCTTAGCTTCAATCATATCTTGAATTTTGTTCTTGAGCCCAACAATTGTCGATGTCGTGCCACAGGCATTGGAATGGTAAGCACACTTAGCATTAGGATTGTATTTGGAGAGGAAGTGTTGACATTCGAGGAGGATCCCTCAAGGTAATCAACTCGCTTTCAACATGTGTTGCAAGGCTTGCGACAATGGCATGTTGATCTTAAATGTCTTCGTGGCGCGTTACGCTACGCGTTGTCTCTGAGGTTGTCTTGATGTAGGATTGGAGATCTGGCCACATTGAGCACGGTCGGTCTTGGCTCGGCTTTTCGACCATACACATTGGTTTCTTTCTTAGCACCAAAAGATCTCTTGACATTTGAAGATGTCTCTACGAATCTTCCCACTTGATACCGCTTCAATGCGCTGCTTTGTCAATATCACTCGGTGAATCTGGATGAAGAATTTCCAATCGGATGATTGAAGAATGGGCTGTCGGTGTCCCCATGAACATATCAACCAACTCCCTATTGGACAAGGGTGGTTGAACTCGCTGCTAAATCTCTCCACTACGAGCATACTCCTTGAACTTCTCGTCACGACCCATAGACATGCTTTGTAGTTGCATGCGAGTGGGTGTCAATTCAACATTGTACTCATCGTGAAAGCATCACCAAATCACTCCAAGTACGGATACGGTCATTCTCTAGTGATAGTACCATTCCAATGGTTCGGACAAACTCTCTTGAAAATAGTGCATCCACAACTTTACATCATCGGGATTGATCTTACGAACATAGGACTTCAAATGCGCTTTGGGCAAGACATGCCATCATACTTAGCAAAAGTGGGAACTTTGAACTTGGGAGGAATCACAACACGGGAACAAGACTCGGATCATCAAAGTTCAGCCCGGACATTTTCAAGTTTTCCACAGCATTCAGACGGTCTTCAAGTTGTTTGTACTTGTCATCTTCATCAGAGTGTTGGCTATAATCAGAATGATCCTCTCCTCCTTTCTTTGGCTCACGGTGCTCTCCTTCATCACCCTTGGTACTCCCCTCGGTATGGACACTCCCTTCAGAGAGCTCAATACGGCTGACCACTTTTGGACCCCTTTTGAAACGTCTACCCATGTTGAGGAGACCAACCACCTTCTTCTTCTTGTTGATGAGCTTCTTCAGATCTTCTTGGCCTTGGACCAAGTTGGTGAACATCTGCTAAAACTGAGCATTCTGAGTCTGGAGATCTTTGACAATCTGTTCAAGAGCCATTTCTGCTAAAATAAATAGCGAGCAAATGAGAAAACCAATCTCCAATGTACCTGTGATGCAATGTTATGCTATGATATGCAATGTTTATGCGAATGCAATGCAATGTTTTCAAGGACCTTAGAGATTTAAATTTGTTAAACAAGCAATGAACAAACATTTATTAGTACTTCTCATTATTCTTTTTTTCTTTTTAAGTACAAGAGATAGTTCAAAACAATAAAAGAAAACAAAAACATCCTAAAGCTCTAAGTCTCCCATGGGCGCTTCCTCTTGGTGCCGATGTAGGCGTTGATGTTTCGCTCTTCGTGAAGTAGCTTGGTCAACTCTAACACTTTCTTCTCACTTGCATAGCATTGAGCTTCAAAGGTATCCCTCTCTTCTTTTAGTTGAATCCAGGATCTCTTCAAGTCTTCAAAATCGGAGGCATGTCGGGATGGAGAACAGATAGGTCGTCACCTATAGCAGTTCCATAATTCTTGGTAAAGCAGTGTGAATGGCATCATGAGGTTTTGAGCTCGAGCTCGCACCCATTTGAGGTAAGGTTCCCAAGGAATGGAGTTCGGTGCCCCAAAGTCTTGGTATCGATCTTCTTTACCATGCCCCAAGCATGTATGAACCTTAAATCGGTAATTATGGAGATCGTGATTGTAGTCGAACACAACATCTTGGAGAAGCATATCATGTGGACCATCTCTTGAGCAAAACCAAACCGACGTAGAGCTAGAGAAGGGTAAGTAATACCTCCTTATACCAAGTAGCGGTACATTAGGGAATTCTCCACAACGCTCAATGAATGTGAAGTCTTTTTGAGAGAAAAGATTCCAACGGATATCTGAATGAGAGAGTGACATCAATCTTTGGGACCATCTCAACCTTTGTTCATTCTTCAAAACTGATGGAGGAAGGTGCGAAATAAACCACCTTGAAAGTAACGGTACACAACACATGAGAGTTCCTTGTCGCTTAGTAGTACGAGTGTGGAGAGAATGTAGGATGTCTCCAAGTAAGGTAGGCACTGGATTACGGGTAAGAATTGATGGCATTGACATCTATGAATTGATCCGAGTTAGGGAATAGAACCAAACCATAAATTAGCAAGGTCACAATGTTTTCAAATGCATGGAAACTCATAACTTTGAGGAATTCTCGGGCTTTTTTGATTAAGAATTTGGAAAGTAAACCCTTAACTCCACTTCTAGTTTCCCAATTGGCTTCAATGTCTGGGCGCTTAAGGTGTAAGGCGGATCGATGTCTTGAACTTAGGAACCTTTTCTAAACCGTGAATGGCATTTGATCAAAATAGGTACCCCAGTAGCTTAGAAACTCTTCAAGGTAGGAACCAAGCGATAATCGGAAATGTAAAGCAATGGTGTTTCGGATCAAAGAACTGGAATAGGACATGCATCATATCTTCTTCAAAACGGAGATAACCAAATCAAGTAGATAACCATGTCTTTTGATGAGAGCATGGTCGGAATTTCAAACCAATTCTTTGAGTTGAGAAGGATACCCATGAAGTTGATTCGGATAGTCTTTCTAGAAGCCATAATCCTACAAAACAGAGCAAAGATAAATCCCTAGGTCCTTGAAATAGTTAGAAATGATATGCAATGCGAATGATGTCATGATGTCATGTTTAGCACACACAAACAATTCACACAATGAGCCTAGGGTTAAGGCTTGCATGAGGTATAGGTGATTACCCTACCAAAAGTTTGAGTTGGTTCATCCTGTCCTATAATAGTAACCGGTTCTAGGAATCTCACATCACGATCTTTCTCGTGGCGCTTATTCAATCTGACGGCCAAGTGGTCGATCGAAAATGTCCCAAAAGTCTAATCTCAATGAGCGTAGCATCGGTATCAACCAACCTCGGTCTACACCAAAGCCGGCCATCTCACTACCTTCTAATGGCCAAGATGGGTCAATTAAGGTTCTAAAAGTTTAGTTAGCGCTTGATGACACCACGCAGAAGCCAAATACTTTCTTCAACTTGGGAATGAAGAGTATCGGGGCAACCAAAGTGTCACGCTAACGTAGCCATCATGTTGACCGCGTAGTTATCGTCTAACGGTCGCGATGATCTAATGCCACTTACCTAAAAGGAAACCCGGATCCGGGTGTAGGATCGCCCAACAATATAATACCCAAGCAACCCTTAAAGATAAAGCATACAAGTCAAACAAAAAGCAATAAAAGTTATCTAGAAATCCCTAAGGTAGTTCTCTCTTTTGGGTGTTTCCCAGTCGCCGATTACATACGGTGAACTCGACTTTGTAGGATTTTGTATCCAAATGTGCGGATAGCAAGAGTCGCCACCGACTTTTATTTTTATCCAATTAAGGGAAGGTAAAAGTAACAGAAAAAGACCTTCGTTAGATTCTGAGTTCGGGAGAATGGTTATGAAAAGGGAAGGTATTAGCACCCCTTTCCATCCGTAGTTATCTACGGGCTCTTAGTTGCTCTTAGATAACTTTTTAAAAAAATTGCTTTCTGTGTGTTTGACAAAAATGTTTTGAAAAATGCATTTCGCTTTGACTTTGCAATGACTCATGTAGGAGTGTATACAAAGTGTTCGGAAATGTTTTGTTTTTTGAAAGAGAATTTGAACTTTGAAAAAGTGTGTGGTGTGAAAAGCATTTGATAGAGCAAGCAACTAAGAGACTTATTTACCCACTCAGAATTGGTCGTTTTCGTACTTTTACATTCCTTTAGAATAGCGCTAGCCATACCATTAGTTAGTAGGTAGCTCCATTCGTTGGATGTAAGCGGGACATTCGAAGGGACATCGGATGGTCATAGAAGGCAACTTGTAGGAAGTATCCTAGCACATTCGAAGGGACTATCATCATTTTTCGTAGGCGACAATCGAGGGTCAAGATCATGTATTCGGAGGCGACATCGTGGGTCTTATGATCTTTGTATCGAAGGGACTATGATGATTTGTTTGGAAGGCAACGGTGCTAGAATACCTCTACGTTCGAGGGACATGACCATTTTGAAATCGAAAGGCATCGAGAGAGAATTACCCTAAGGGGTGCGTGTGTGAGAGAAGTGTGTCAAATTCAGAATATGTTATCTTGAAGATTAGTGTGAGCTATGTCCAATTATTATCTTGCCATACACGCCTAATTACTAGCAATTGATAAGGGTGCGGAAAGTAAAATGCGGAATGTAAAGATGCGGAAAGGTAAATCCTACGCTATTACATGGCTTTGGGGCAGATACATAATTAGGAGTGCGGAAAGTAAAAGTCCTAAATTAAACTATTACAACCCATGAGAAATTACATTATTGAAAAGTAAAATAAAAAACGGAAGAATCGTCTGAATCGGATCAACTTGTGAAAGAATAAGAAAAATCGGAAAATGCAATATGAATTGAACAAGAGAAAAAATGTTAGAAAAATGCAAGTTTTGATATGGAAAAATTAATATATGCTGGAAATAAGATAAATAAGTTAAAATAATTTTTTGGGATTTTTTTTGGAAAAGATTTAATAATTAAAATGCAATTTATAATGATTTAAATGCTAAAATAAAAATAAAATAAATATGCATGCAAAAATTATATTTTTTAATTTATTAAATTAAATAAAGATTTTTATGAAAATAATGCAAAAAGAAAATATTTTTTGGTAAATTTTTTAATGCAGAAATAAAATGTGGAAATTAATTAAAATAGTATGCAAATATTAAAAATATAGAAAAAATATGAAAATAGTTGAAAATATGCAAGTTTGGAAAAAGAAAACAAAACCAGGTCCCTTGTGAGGTTCGAACTGGAGACCAAGGAGTGAAACCTTGAGATTGCTTGCTTCTACCACTACGCCACTTGACACTTGGTGTTTCTGAAAGGAAAAACAAATGCATTTGAATGATGACGCGTCAGGGATGTTTGAAAATCAAAGTCAGCACGCGTGGACCCCAGTCAGCATGAACGAGCGAATCAGACGAAGCCATCGCGCCACGCAAGCCTTCCACCGGTCTTCGCCTGAGTCAGCGCCGGAGCTAGGGCTCCGGTCATCTTCTCCGGCAGCTATGATTCTTGAACCTGAAAAAATACGCGAAATAAACAAGAAAGAGAGACCCTACCCCCCTAAATCGAGGGCTGCGATCTCAATGGTGGCATTAGTTTGCCCTGAAAATGCCTGTATCTACCGGTTCGATGAAGACAGCTCGAAAAAACCTAAACATGGCAAACCACGATTCTCACGTTCAACCTCTCAAACGATGGCCCAGATTAATCAAGTATGACCTCATGAACACATTCAAACCATTAGAATCAATTGAAACACGCAGATATTAAAAATGCAAAATCAAGAAATATTTGAATATGTATGAATGTATATGGCACGATTCAGCTTGCTTTGATCAATACCAATGATGTATTCTTACTCATACTTACCCCCTGAGCACGTTTGGATGCTTGAGAGAGGCTGGAGAGGGCTGGAAAATAAAACTCGAATTTCAAGTTTCTTGGAAAATTTTTGCAAGAATTAGGGTTATGCTTGAGCTAGGGTTTCCTCCTTATGCTTGTACACAATGCTGGGTATTTATAGAGAGGATTGGAGAGGAAAAAAGGAATGGAAAAGATTTGATTTGGAGCATTCAATATTTTTCAAATAAAAATCAAATTTTGAAAGAAATTTGATTTTCTCCTTCAATGCATGATCAAGCACGAATTTGGCAAGTATCTTGGGCTTTCTTGGACATTAAGGAACATATAAAATCAGCCCTTTTGGAAAAAATATGATTTTCATATTTTATATAATTTAATTTTGAATTAAATGTTCTAAAATTCAAAATAAAATCAATAAAATAGAAAATTGCCATGGCCAAGCATTTATAGGTCAAAAATATTGTCATGAACAAGTTTGGATCAAAAGATTATAGGCCCATTTGGAAAATTTTGCACTTTGACCAAAATGTCCTTTTGTGCAATTGTCCAAAATTGCCCAACTTCTGAATAGTGTATCTTGCTCAATTTTCCACATTTTTGAGTGTTCTTGGACTTTTTGGAAATCTCTAAGAGTCCTCTAACCAATGTCTTTGGTCTCATCTCAATTGGAGTTACCATGCTCAAAATATCTTCAAAACAAAAGTTGACTTTTGTTGACTTTGAAAATGACCTGTAATGTTTTGAGCTATACCTCTCAAATGAAGCATTTTTTGGACATTCTTGTGAGACATGAAGTTGTAGAGAATTGAATTTCCTTCAAAACAAGAGGTGGTGGAAAAATTTCTGAGAAAGTATGAGAAAGTTATGACCAGTCAAAGTTCAGTTGACTTTTCATCTAGAAACCCTAATTTAGAAAGTTTGACTTTTGAGCAAATCTTGAGTTTTCTTGATGAATCATGATCAACCCTTGATCAAATGATGAATGTAACTTCAAAATGAGGATGTTGACCAAAAATCAAAAGTTTTGACTGTATGTTGACCATAGTTGACTTTTTGTCCAATACACCCGATTTTCAATCATTTGAGCAATTGTCTGAGGAAACTTGACTTGTGAGGCTTGAAACTTGACATGGAGAATCTTTGAAGCATATGAGGAGGCATGAGGGCCATTGGAGATGTTGGAAATTCATCTTGACTTGAGAGATACAAACCCTAGTTTGGGTTGATTGTCTAGGAGAGAGTTTGTCTGATCAACTCTTGAGGAATCCTTGAGTATGGATGTATGAAATCTCTTGAGTAGATGGAGGGCAAATTTTGGGGTATGACAGCAGGTACCCCGCCTTTTTCACTTTGGAACCACCGTTGCAGATTGGGCCAAGACACCTTCTGATCAGGTACGATCAGTGGCGCCGTCTGTGGGAAGCTTGTTTCCTCGTCTTCTTTCAAATCCGAAGACCAAAACAAATCAAAACCATTCGTCATGGCCGACCCTACAACCAACATGGAGAATCCCCCTCTCGACAACCTGGCCGAGCAAAACCACACGGTTTTCCCTGGGTCGGATCCCCGAGACGGACACACTGCCTCTTCTTCAACCGGATCTCACCGAGGAGATGAGCGCAGAGCAGACTCCCATCGCCGTCGGACAGCTGAGCCCGCAGTCTTCCAGGAGGTGCAGCCACCACCCGACGCTGACCCGACAGTCACCGCCCTCTTTGCGGCCATCAACAATACCAACCTCATGTTATTCACCCAAGGGGAACGTCTCCACGTCCTAGAATCATCCCGACAATCCCCTCGGAGACACCGACGACCCGACTCCTGGTCGCCATCCCCTAGAAGACATCGTTCCCGAACTCCCCCGCAGAGAACCAGGAGGGACGATACTCCCAGCCCGACGCGCCGCTCTAAGGGCAGAGGACCCGCGACCGAGCGGAATCCTCAGGAGCGACCCCGCTCATCTCCTCGACAAGAACGGGGAGCCAATGAAACAAGGAGAGTCAGGGGCAAACATCCCCGCACCAAGGAGCACACCACAAGGCATCGCCGCCACCGCTCTCGCTTGCGTTCTCTCAACAGGAGCGACGAGGAAGACCCCCGCGGTCCTCTGTCCTCCCGCATCATGGAGGCACCAATTCCTCGGGGAATGGAAAAACCCCCCTCAGCTCGCCAGTTATGACGGGGTCGATGATCCTATCGACCACATTGACGGGTTCGAGGCCATGCTCCAATACCTCAATGTCGGCGGGCCAATCAAGTGCAGGCTGTTCCCCACCACTCTCCGCAAAACAACAATGGACTAGTACAAAAGCTTGCCCCCGAGGTCCATCCACTCCTGGAGGGAGCTAAAGGCCCAGTTCACGAGCACTTTCACTGCCTCCCGCAGGCATCCAAAGACCGAGGCCTCCCTCGAGGCTATTATCCAGAAGAGTGACGAAACACTCCGGCAGTACATCGATCGCGTCAACAGGGAAGCAATACAAGTACCCTGTGACGACCAAATGAAACAGTACCTGCTGGAGAGAGGACTCCTCCCCGGCACAGATTTCAAGAAAGCTGTCGGCATCAAACCTCCAGCCACCTTCGACGCCCTCCTCGACAAAGTTCGGGCCTACATCACTTACGAGGAGAAAGAAGCTGCCAACCGCGCGAGAGACTCGAGGAGTCGCGGTTTGGGAAACTCTGCTCGACACGCAGACAACCGACGCCCGGAAGCAGGGGCGTCTCGCCGCCCTGATGACAAACGACGCGAGGATAGACCCCGAGATTCTCGAGATCAACGAGGCCCAGCTGGTCGTTTCACAGACTATACTCCGACCACCTCCAGCGGATCACGCGAGTGCTCGGCTCAATTCAAAGCGGGGTCGGGCGCCCAAAACCCACTCCGCGAGGGCGAAACAAAACTGCGGTCATCGAGTCATGACCACCTCACCGAGGATTGCGTCCATCTCAAGGACGCAATCGAAACATTAATCAAAGGCGGACGACTCAGGTAGTATAAAAAACCTGAAGCATCTCGAGGTGCCCGAGAGAACAAAGAAGTCGAGGAAGAGGCCCGACCCCAAGGGGATTCCGACTCTTATCAGATAGCATACTCAGTGACTAGGCCATAGGACTTTCACGACCCCGCCTTCACTCACAGCCCGTGGGAGGGGTTTCCTTTCGCCATGGTAATCTCCGACGGTGGCGACGCCCAGCTATCCATCAACTCGGCCAAACGAAAATTCGACGAGCTGATCAATAAGGCCCCGGTCAACGAAGTTTCTCTCGAACAGTTCCCCGGCCGATCTGAGCCGATCACCTTCTACTTGGAAGAACTCCCCGGAGGAGCGCCCAACGCTCATATTCCCCTCCTTATCAAAGCAAGGATGGCAAACTTCGAAGTACACAGGATCCTTGTCGATGAAGGCAGCTCGGTCGACGTCATGTACATCCCACCTATCACCATCGTGGGATCGACCTCTGATTCAGCGGCTCCACCTCCGACCACAGGGATCGTTGAACTCCTCGTTACCTTCGGCGAAGATGTGGCGTCGCGACAGGTCAAGGTCCGTTTTCTGGTGATCGACTGCCACTCCCTCTACAATGTTATTCTGGGGAGAACCACTCTGGCAGAACTCACCGCGGTCCCCTCAACCGTCCATTTGAAGCTGAAATTCTACACCAAACGAGGACGCGTCGCTACCATCTACGGCGACATCAAGGCTGGGAGGAGGTGCCACAATGCCGCGGCCAGGGGCAGACCCTAGTCGATCCAAAAGCACCCGCGACAAGCAAGGGGCCGGACAGCATCCAGGTCGAGCTCCCCAAGGCCGCAGAGACCTAGAGCCCCAACGTCAGCTCGGTGGACCTCGACACCAGATTCATAAAGGATGAAGTCGACGGACAAGCAAGAAATTCGGATCCACTCCGCCCAATTCTAGATGGTGAGTTCGAGCTCGTTCCACTCTGAGAGGACCCCATCAAGTGCGTCAAGATCGGCGCAGCTCTCCCCGACCTCGCGAAGAAGCAACTAAGAGCCTGCCTTCGGGACAACGCAAATCTCTTCGCGTGGAGTGCAGCAGAGATGCGCGGACTCGACCCTGAGGTCGCCGGTCACCAGCTCGCCATAGATCCAGCCGCTAGGGCAGTAGTACAACGTAGGCGTAGGCAGTCCCCCGAGAAAGCGGAGGCTGCTGAAAAAGATGTAAAAGACCTCCTAGAGGCAAATTTTATTTCCGAGGCCAAGTATTCAACTTGGTTGTCAAACGTTGTACTTGTTAAAAAATCTAATGGAAAATGGCGTATGTGCGTTGACTACACTGATCTCAATCAGGCATGTCCCAAAGATGCTTTCCCTTTGCCTAACATTGATATGTTGGTCGACAACTCGGCCGGTTATAAATTGCTTTCTTTTTTGGATGCTTATTCAGGTTACAGCCAGATCCCCATGTCTATGGCCGACAAGACTTGCACGGCCTTCATGACAACGTCGGGGAACTATTACTACAACGTGATGCCCTTCAGACTAAAGAACGCCGGGGCAACCTACCAGCGGATGATGAACAAAGTCTTCTGGAGCAAAATCGGCGACATGCTCGAAGTGTATATGGACGAAATGATCGTCAAATCCCACACCGAGGACGACCACGCGACACGCCTGAAGAAAGTATTCGATCAAGCTCGAAAGCACAGAATACGCTTCAACCCGGAGAAGTGCATGTTCGGAGTCAAGGCCGGTAAGTTCCTCGGTTTTTACCTAACCGAACGAGGAATCGAAGCCAACCCCGACAAGTGTCGGGCATTCTCCGAATTTCCCACTCCCAGATCCAAGAAGTCCATTCAAGTCTTGAACGACATGCTAACCTCCCTATCCCGTTTCGTGGCGAGGTCGGCACAACATGCCCTCCTATTTTTTAAATTGTTAAGGAAGGGGCCGACCTTCGAATGGAACGAAGAGTGCGAGCAAGCCCTTCTGCACCTCAAACGGGCGCTTTCGCAACCACCCGTGCTCTCGCGGCCACTAGCCGGGGAAACCTTATACTTGTACTTAGCCGTATCCAATGAAGCGGTGAGCGCGGTACTAATACGCGAAACCGAAGACGGGCAAAAGCCCGTCTACTTCACAAGCAAAGCCCTTCAAGGGCCTGTTGGCTGAAGATTTTGATATATATGGTTCGAGATGGAGTCATTCAGCTCGAAATGAAACAGGATTGATATTCGTGGGAATAAAAGTAAATGTCATGGTTCGGAATGGGAGAAATGCCTCTTCGAATGGACATACTAAAGCTTGGAGTTTCGAAAGGCAGTTATGATAATATATGTAAAGGAAGCTTCGAGATGATAGCAAGGTTGTGTCTGCTTCGAGTAGCAAAATGAGTTCGAAGCGAAGTGGCCGGAGCATTTGAAATTCAAACGCGAGCGGGATAATTGGAAGTTAAAATATATGCGCTGGAGACGGTTCGAAGACGCGTGGACGCCAGAGAAGAGCAGTGTTCTGCATGTTCTGAACGTGGCAGGATCTTGTAAGTCAGACCGTTATGGTCAAAGTAGTATAAATAGAAGTCTTAGTGTTAGGATTTCGTGTGTCTTATCTATTGTACAAAATTCAATAAACATTCAAAATACCACATGGCTAGGGAATCGAATGCTAGAACAATGTACGAATGATAACACCAAACCTTTATTATTCAGTAAAACATCTTTATCTTTCCAGTTTATCTTCATTTTCGTATCAATGTCATTTAAACTTCTTTACATTCAAAGTCATTTAACTATTCTTTGCATTTAAACGTTTTCTTCTATTTCGAAGCCCTTTACATTCCAGAAATCTTTTACATTCATGTCTTTTACACTTAATGCTTTACATTTCAGAAATCTTTTACATTTCATGCTTTTATATCCATGCCTTTACTTTAAAAGTCTTTACATTTAAAAGTCATTTACGTATTTTTGCATTTACACATTTCTTTACAAAATCGAACCTTTACTCATTTAATCCCTCAAGTTAGTTTTATGTTTCTTTACTTGATCATGCCATTAAGTTATCTAACACTGTAATCGGAATACACTGGACATATACTAAATACTCTAAATACAAGTCTTAACAATGTGTCTTAGTTTTGTTATTAAATTTATCCAAATGACCAATACCCCATAGGATCAATCTAGTCGATCCTGCAAGTTACCAGAGGAATTGAATAACAGTCATTAAGATTATTCGATAGTTTGGAGGACTAGCGGTTGTTTTTACCAGAAATCACTGTAAACAAATTGGCACGCCCAGTGGGATCGTCATTGGTCGTTATAAAATTAAAACAAAAATAAGGATTATAAGACATAATTATTATAAAAGTTCTTTCTGAGTAAACAAAGTTCGGTGGTATATGAACCTTAGAAGTGGTAGAATAACTAATAGCAATCAACCTTTACCAAGAAGAAAATGTAATAATAGGATGTCTAATCCAAACAATCAACAAGGGGAGAAAAATCCCCCACTTGGAACAGGCACTAATGTGTCTGCTTCGACGGGAACGTCTAGAGCGATCCCTTCGAACGCACAGTCTGTAGCCTCTTCTACCAGTAACGTAGCCACGAACGGAACAAGTGGCATGTCAACTAACAATTCGATCCAAGGAAACATTGGGACCACTGGTTATCCTGGGGGATCTGTCCCACCAATTGGGGCACAAACCCATTTCGCTACCCCACCACCAACTAGACCACCCAGTTTCGATAGTAATAGACCCAGAAATCCCCCTTACGGGATGTCAACGTCTTTTATGGCAGGTTTACAAACTTCGACTTCGAACGCGCCACCATAATTAGGGTCTGGATCTGGGGATAATCAATTTATGTCAAATAACCAAGGGTCAGTAGGTTATAGTGCATTGCCCATCTTAACCACAGAAAATCAGATAGCTTTTAGGCAGTTAATGGATGATAGTAACCATAATATGATAGGAGTGTTAGCACAAACTATGCAAGAGATCTTCGCCCCAATAGTTCAAAATGTAACTGTGACAAACAGGGAAAACGCTGATAATATTAGTCGAATAGCAGATTTCTTTGCTCCGCCAGAAAGGCGTAGACAGAACCAGAGGCATTGGTTCGAGCAAATGTACCTATCATAGAACAAATTACTTATGATCCACCCTATAGACCAGTCAGAGAAGGGATTAATCTGGGGGCAAGAGCACAAAGGCTAGACGCCCCAGTGATTCGAGAAGAACCACAAAGGGGATTGATAGAACCAGTGGCAAGGGTCGAAAGGTTAGAGGCCCCAGTGATTCGAGAAGAACCACAAAGGGGAGTTATGGAACCGGGGGAAAGGGTCGAAAGGCTAGAAGCCCCAGCGTTTCAAGAAGAACAACCTAGAGGGGTTGTCATGGTAGGTCGAAACCAAGATGCTGATGCAGTTATTCATAGAATTCGAAATGACAACATTTTGGCAGAAAATAATTTAACTACCATGATAGAAAGGATTATGGCCCAAAATGGTCTCAATACAGGGATTAGAAGGCCAAATTATGCCTCTCCCATAGCAGATTATGTAATGCATACTGATTTACCAAGGGGATACAAGATTCCTAAGTTTACAAAGTTTGCCGGAGATACCAACGAATCAACGGTCGAACACATAGTCAGGTATCTGACCGAAGCAAGGGATATAGCAAATAATGAGAACCTTAGGATTAAGTATTTCCCAAGTTCCCTCACTAAGAATGCTTTCACATGGTTCACCACATTGCCCCCTGGATCCATAGATACTTGGACCCTATTGGAGAGGTTGTTCCATGAACAGTTCTATATGGGACAATCCAAGATAAGTCTGAAGGAACTAGCCAGTGTTAAGAGGAAGTTTACTGAACCCATAGATGAGTACTTAAATAGGTTCAGACTCTTGAAATCTAGATGTTTCACAGTAGTCCCTGAACATGAGTTAGTCGAAATGGCTGCTGGTGGCCTGGACTATTCTATTCGAAAGAAATTAGACACCCAATACTTGAGGGACATGGCTCAGTTAGCAGATAGAGTTCGACAAGTCGAAAGACTAAAGGCCGAAAAGGCTAGGGCTTTTAAAAGTAATAAGAAAGAAAGAATTTCCTATGTCGAAACTGAGGAAGTTGAAGACTATCCTGAATTCGAAGAGGTCGAAATAGATCTCGCTGAATTAAAACAGGCCCCACCTTACTCTTGTAAACTGTTAGTTCCCACAAAAGGGAAAGAAATCACTGAAAACGAGAAAAGTGATAAGTTCCCAAAGAAGGTGTATACCTTCGATGTAACAAAATGTGATGAAATTTTTGATTTACTTGTCAAAGATGGTCAACTAATTGTGCCATCGAATGTCAAAATACCTCCTTTAGATCAAAGAAAGAAAAGAGGATTTTGTAAGTATCATAGTTTCCTAGGCCACAAACCTCACAGTGTTTTCTTTTCAGGGATCTTGATTCAAAACGCAATTAAGGACGGCAGATTGAAATTTGCTGACAAACCAAAAATGAAAGTAGATGAAGACCCTTTGGATGTTGCAGACACCAATTACTCCGAGCCTGCTTGCATTGGAGAGATTAATATGGTGGAAGCAAATCAAAATGACACTCCATTAGGAGAAAAAGGCACTGAGAATGGGAACTGTGTGGTAGTCGAAGTCAACAAGGGGGTCACTGGGGACGTCCACAAGCAACTAGAGGCTTCGATGGAAACAATACCTTTGGCTGTTTCAAAAGAGATCCAGGCTACTGAAGGCCAGGAGAACCAAAAGCAAGGATTGGCACAGGCTACTGAAGGCCTGAGGCTAGAATTGGAAAAAGTCCATATCACAAAGCCAGCTTACCCCCAGAAAGAAGTATGGGACACTTTAGGAGAGCCCAGTGGGAAGATCGATTATCTGGTGAAATATTCTGCTCCAGAAAGTTCGAAAATCCCAATCGAAAGCATCAAACCATCAGGATGGGAAGATGATGACATAAAAGGGAAGGACGTAGACGGTAACATTCCTCAGAAAGAAGTCTGGGACACTTTAGGAGAGCCCAGTGGGAAGTTCGACTATCTGGTGAAATACTCTGCCCCAGAAAGTTCAAGAATCAAAATCGAAGATGTCAAGCCCACAGGGTGAGGAGACGATGACGAAAAAGGGGAAGATGTAGATGTCAACATGGTAGATATGGCGAGACCTCGTTCCGAGATGGAGGATTTGGAAAGATATCTAGAAAAAGAAAAATACAAAGTGGAGGATGGTTATGCTGTGGATACCAGCCTCAAAGATTATCTTATGCTGTGCCACAAGGGAAATGCTGAAATGATACTATGCCCTAGATGCAGCATCATCTGCAACCAGAGAATTGCTGCAGACTTCGAGAGGAAGCAGAGGGCTCGCACTGGCATCAATTGGCGCCAAGACAACCAGTTATTCAGATGTTACCCTAAAGCGGGAGAAAGTCTATTGGAGTTTTTAGTGCGTTGTCACATAGGGGCAACCAAGTGCCTGATTTGCCCAAGGTGTTCTGCATCGTATGATCAGAACATGGCTGGAGCCTTCGAGACCATTCCTTTTGCCCCATGCTGGAACCACAAGGAAACTGGTCAAATGAGCCAACATTTCGAGGGTAACTACACCCAACGAAGGCCTGATAGCCCTTATCCCAAGGGCGCTCGAAGGGTGACGTTCAAAATCCCTGCTGAAGTGCCAACAGACAAGTGGCTGCAAGTCAGAGCTAACAAGGGGAAGGATAAGTGGAGAAGCAACGAACGAAATGCACGTCACGCCATGACATATAGGAGGCAATTCAACACTGCGAAGAGGGAAGAATTGAGACTAGAAAACTATAAGGGTAAAAACCCCATGTCCAGGTCACATTGGCGAAGACAACAGAGAATTCGAAAGGCTGAAAGGGAAGCTGTGGCAAATAAAGAAGCAACTTCGATAAAAAATCAAGGAGAATCAAGCACCAACAAACCAAAACCAAATAATCAACCTAAAGACAAACCTCCAGTTAGTAGGAGACTCTTTTCTGAAACACAACAAAATGTAAAGGAGTACACACCAAGTCCCAGAGGAAGACGAGGATATATTGACAGACAACTTCGAATTAGAGGGGGAGTCTTCACTCAATTTAAAATGCAACGTGGTATCTGTACTACCTTGTGAGTTTGGACAGGAAACCGAAATCGAAGAGCATGAGGAGGATGATACCATAGATATGATGAAGCACATACCAGTTTGCTACTATGTGATGGACAACAGCGCGGTTGAAGAACAGAACGCATTCTTCGAACACCCAGAGCCAGCCATGAAGAATCATTTGAAGCCATTGTTCATTCGACCAAAGGCTGGTGCCCATGGCGTAAATAAAGTCTTGGTAGATGGAGGCGCTGCAGTCAATTTGATGCCCCACTTCATGTTGAAGAAGCTAGGAATACAAGATGGTGATGTCAAACCACACAACATGGTCTTATCCAATTATGAAGGCAAAGTGGGTCAGACCTTGGGGGTAGTTCAAGTGGATTTAACTGTAGGATCGAGCTGCAGGCCCACCATGTTCATGGTGATCGAAGCCAAAGCCAACTATAACTTGTTGTTGGGAAGAGAGTGGATCCATGGCGTGGGAGCAGTTTCTTCGTCAATGCATCAGAGGTTGGTTCTATGGAGAGAAGATGGTATCGTGGAGAACATCGAAGCGGACCAGAGTTACTTTATGACAGCAATTAACTTAGTCAATAAAAGGAACTATGACAAATACCTAGCCAGAATAGCCCCTTGTACCCCAAGTGACGAAATAAATGAAACCAGGAATGCACACTATTATATGACCCTTCGCAATGATGGCATGTACTGGGATAGGAAGATAATTAAAGGAGACGAAGGAGTCGAAGGCACTTTGCAGAGACGGCCAACAGGCTGGGAGTTCAACAATCTTGCCCATGACTGAGTCCTTCTTCTTCGAAAGGATTTTGGCCTATATGGCTAAGAACGAATGGAAAGCGGCCTCAGAGGCCGAAATAGACAACATGGTGGAAGTAAACGAAATAGAAGGGAATGGCTCGAAAGACTCACCCTTTGGAGAGCACGAAATAGAACAAAGGCTAGATGCCATCTATGATAGAGAGCCCTTAGGCTTCGAGAAGGACCCTACAAACTCAGGTGCCAAAATGTTAGCACAGGATCCGCTCGAAGAGGTAAACTTGGGGGATGAGAAGACGAAAAGAATAACTTACATAAGCGCAAAACTTAACCCAGGTCTTAAGCAGGAAGTGATCGAAGTACTTAAAAGCAACAAAGATTGCTTCGCGTGGGATTATGACGAAATGTCTGGTTTGAAAAGAGAGTTAGTGGAGCATAGACTCCCAATTAAGGATGGCAAGAAGCCCATCAAACAAACTCCTAGAAGATTCGCGCCAGCAGTTCTCACAAAGATCAAAGCTGAGGTCGAAAGGTTGCTGCGCTGCAAATTCATCAGAACCACAAGGTATGTTGAATGGTTAGCAAATATAGTACCTGTTATTAAGAAAAATGGTTCTCTAAGAATTTGTATAGATTTTAGGGATTTAAATACTGCAACCCCTAAAGATGAGTATTCCATGCCTGTGGCAGAAATGTTAATAGACTCTGCTGCAGGATTCGAATACCTAAGTATGTTAGATGGGTATTCTGGGTATAATCAGATTTTTATTGCTGAAGAAGATGTTGCTAAGACAACATTTCGTTGCCCAGGAGCCTTAGGCACCTACGAATGGGTAGTAATGCCTTTTGGTTTAAAAAATGCTGGGGCAACTTACCAAAGAGCAATGAATTCGATATTCCATGATTTTATTGAAACTTTTATGCAGGTGTATATTGATGATATAGTCATCAAATCTATATCTGCAGAAACCCACTTGCATCATTTGAGCCAATCATTCGAAAGAATGAGAAAACATGGCTTAAAAATGAACCCCCTTAAATGTGCATTTTTTGTGCAGGCTGGAGATTTCCTGGGCTTTGTGGTTCATAAAAAAGGAATTGAAATCAACCCAGAATAAGACCAAAGCCATCATGGAGACGAAAGCGCCTACATCGAAAAAGGGAGCTACAATCTTTGCTGGGAAAGATTAACTTTCTAAGACGATTCATTTCAAATCTAAGTGGAAGAACCCAAGCTTTCTCTCCACTACTTCGTTTAAAGCAAGGCCAAGCCTTCGAGTGGGACGAAGCACATCAGGAGGCATTTGACAAGATAAAACGATATCTCTCTCAGCCTCATATCTTGTCTCCACCTTCATGGGGAAAACCCATGAGATTGTACATATCTGCCTTTGAAGTTAGTATAGGTAGTATGTTAGCACAAGAAGATAGTAATGGTATCGAAAGAGCCATATACTATTTAAGTAGAGTGTTAAATGATGCAGAAACTAGATATAGCAATATAGAAAAGCTATGTCTCTGTTTATACTTTTCTTGTATGAAACTTAAGTATTATATAAAGCCTGTTGATGTTTATGTTTCATCTCATTTCGATGTTATCAAACACATGCTTTCAAAACCAATAATGCATAGCAGAGTTGGTAAATGGGCTTTAGCCTTAACAGAATATTCTTTGACTTTCATGCCTTTAAGAGCTGTGAAAGGTCAAGTAATTTCTGATTTCATAGTGGACCATTCGCTGGTCGAAACGTCTGCCATGGGTTACGTTGAAATGCAACCTTGGAAATTATACTTTGATGGTTCGACCCATAAGGAGGGTAGTGGTGTTGGAGTTCTCATAATTTCTCCTGAAGGAATTCCAACAAAATTCAAGTATAAGTTAGATGGTCCTCGCTGCTCGAACAACGAAGCTAAGTACGAAGCGCTTATTGTTGGACTTGAAGCTTTGTTGGAATTGGGGGCAACTAGAGTCAAAATTAAAGGTGATTCGGAATTAGTGGTCAAACAAATAACAAAGGAGTACAAATGCATAAAGGAAAATCTGATGACCTACTTTGTCATAGTTAACAGGCTACTCAAAAAATTCGAATACATGGATATTCAACACATACCAAGAATAGAAAATCAAGAAGCAAATGATCTAGCACAGTTGGCTTCAGGGTATAAAGTTTCCGCCAAAAACTTTGAGGATTTGGTCGAAATAAGAGGAAGGGTCGTGGCCACTAAACTCATACCTTCCGATTTATAAAATATTAAATTAGGTTGTGGTGATAAAGATAGATTCGAAGTACTAGCCATAGACACCTTATCAGATGCAGATTGGCGAAACCCACTAGTGAGTTATTTAAAAAATCCAACTTTAAATGTTGATAGGAAAACAAAATATAGAGCATTATCATATGTCCTTATGGGAAATGAATTGTTCAAAAAGACCCAAGAAGGCGTATTATTGAAATGCCTAGGAGAAAGTGAGGCGTACTTAGCATTGTCAGAAGTTCACAATGGGGCATGTGGGGCACATCAAGCAGGCCATAAAATGAAATGGTTGTTATTTCGATATGGTATGTATTGGCCTAGCATGCTCCAAGATTGTATAGATTTTGCTAAAGGGTGTGAAGAATGCCAGAAACATGTAGGGATTCAACATGCTCCTGCAAGTGAGTTGCATTCGATCATTAAACCAAGGCCCTTTAGAGGATGGGCATTAGATTTAATAGGAGAAATCAATCCTGCTTCGACTAAAGGTCAGAAATATATCTTGGTAGGAATAGATTATTTTACCAAGTGGATCGAAGCAATACCATTAATAGCTGTGGATCAAGAGGCTATTATTGAGTTCATACAGAAACAAATTATCTATAGGTTCGGATTGCCAGAAAGCATAACCACAGATCAAGGTTCTGTGTTTACTGGTAGAAAGATGCAAGAATTTGCCCAAAAGATGGGGTTTAAATTACTAACATCAACACCATACTATGCTCAGGCAAACGGTCAGGTCGAAGCAGCCAATAAAGTGATAATAGGTTTGATTAAGAAACATGTTGGTAAAAAGCCAAGAAATTGGCATAAGACTTTAGACCAAGTACTATGGGCCTGTAGAACATCTCCTAAAGAAGCTACTAACACCACGCCTTTCCAACTAACATTTGGTCATGATGCAGTTCTACCAGTGGAAATTCATCTACAATCAGTTTGAATTCAAAGACAGAACGAAATCCCATCTGCATTGTATTGGGAAATGATGATGAATGAGTTAGTTGAGTTGGACGAAGTTAGATTACATGCACTGGAGATCCTAATGAGGCAAAAGGAAAGGGTAGCCAGGGCATATAACAAAAGAGTGAAAGGTAAAATATTCACTATCAATGACTTGGTCTGGAAAGTCATATTGCCCATGGATAAGAAAAATAAGGCATTAGGTAAATGGTCACCTCATTGGGAAGGACCTTTTCGAGTAGTAAGAACATTTTCAAACAATGCATATGAGATTGAAGAGTCGAACGATGATAAACAAATCTTAAGGGTTAATGGGAAATATTTAAAGAAATATAAGCCACGCCTGCAGGAGATTCGAATAATAACAACGTAATCGAAACAATATAAAGAAATGCCAAAATGGTAATATAAATTGCCAAAATGGCGTAGTTTAGGTATTACAGATAATAAAACGCAAGATTTGTTAAACAAACGAAATTTAGAAATGGACATTGTTCCTTAATCGATTGAAAATAATCCGAAAAGACTCAAGCCTTTGCTGAGCGGAGCGCCTTGCTCCTTCCAGGATAGCAACTTCACCCTTAAGTTGCTCAGCCGCTTCCGTTTCTGCAAGTCCTTTATTGAGGAGCTCTTCGAATCGATTGCCAAAAGTGTTGGCTTCATATGCCATTTGCTGTTGCTGAGCCTCCTTAACCTTATGTTGAAGCTCTTGGATTTGCCTTTCCCAGAGAAGAATAGACTGAGCTCGAACTTCATAATCAGTTTTAGCTTGCTTGATATGCATGGCTTGCTCTTCAGCTTCTTTCAAAAGCTTCGAAGCATGCTCATAAGCAGCGTCCATGGCAGTTCGCTTCTCTTGGACCTTATTGGTAGTAAAATCATCTTGAAGGAGGCATCCAGTCACGTTGTCCAGCAAAGTTTGAAGTTCGAATAAGATGGTGCTAACTTCCAAAGAGCAGGTGGCGAGGTCGACTTGATTAAGAAGTCCTTTCATAGTATAGCAGGCTGTACTTTCCTTCTTGAGCACTTCGAATAAATCCACATCAAGGATTGTCTTCCTAATTTTATGAAGAAGTACAACCCTATCATCTGAGGGCGTTGAATCAGTAGTCGAACCAGTGCCAGCCTTAGGAAGAGGAGTATTTCTTTGAGCTAGTTTAGCTTTCATGTACCCAATTGGGTCATTTCGTTTTAAGAGAGCTAAATCCTCTTCGGCTGTTTGAGGTTGGGAAGGCTCAGGAAGTTCCATGCGCAAAGGAGTAACATCCATCTCGAACTCCATTGGCTCTTCGGTAGGGGCACCATCACCTTTATTATTATTTTGTTCATCATCTTCTTCATCACCAACCAGGTCCACCACTTCGATGTCATTGTCGTCGCTGCTATGAGCCTCAGACTCTGTTCCTTCACTCTAACCTCCTTGGTCTTCTTCTTCTTCTTCTTCTTCTTCTTTTTCCTCAGATCCTTCCTCATCAGATTCTTTGCTCTCTTGAGAAGAGTCAGCCCTTTTCTCTTTAGCTTGGGGGATTTTTTCACTCTCTTGAGGGATTTCGAGAGGAGATTTTGGATGAGAAGTTTCTGGAGGGACTTCTGCAGCATCTTCAGGCATTGTTTCGTTTGTTTCCTTGAGAGGGGGAGAAGTACCTTGATCATCTGGTTGCTCGGAAGTCCCAGTCGGAACCGCCATGTTGGAGGATCCTTTGTTCTGCACCAGATTATTGGAATCCCCGTGAGGAGAAGAATGAGTAGGAACAGCAGTTCTTGAAGGAGGAGTCGAAGTGGTAGGGATCGGGTTCGAAACGTCCTATACAAACAAAGAAAGATTTAAAACTTGCACTAAGGTACGAATAAATATGTTTGTTAGAGAATTCGAATCCAACTTACCTGTGGATTATCTGAAGAGAGATTGCTATCTATATGTTCCAACATTACGTTGGAGGTCGAAGGTGGATTTTTGGATTTTTGTAAGGGAGCAACATCCCTGGAATCGAGTCCAGAAACATTAGTGTCTTTGGAGATTTCTTTCTTCTGCTTCTTCTTCGGAGCGGCTGGTAAGTTTCCTTCAGCATTGGGATCCTTCCCAGTGGTACTAGGTTTTCGCTTTTGGAGTGGTTGGTGGGAGTTTACTAATCTGAAATGGTTTAAACACGAGTTAGACTCTAATTATAAATCTTAGTCCATTCGAAAACGTTAGGATTAATTATTTACCTTTGGAGTTGGAGCAATTGTCGGAATTGGAGCGACGGTTGTTGCTGGTGTTGTTGTTGCAGGAGTAATTTTCGGAATTGCTTGGGGTACATTGTCATCAGCTTCAATAGTTTGTTGAGAACTACTCCCTTCCTTGGTCTTCGACGCAACAGTCTTTATCCTGATGGATGAAAATCGAAACAAGTAAGGTAAATGTAAAAATAAAGAAAACAAGAAACATTTGGGATTTCCCAAGCATTCGCACCTGTGCCTTGATTAGATATAATCGACATGGCAGAGAGGTCATAGCGAAGATGTCCTGGAAAATTATGGAGCCAATGACGATCCCATGTCACAGTCTCAGATGGCTTTAGTTTCCTTTCAGATTTGTATTTGAACATCTCTTTGCAAGTCAACCACCAAGGGTATGGGGGAAACCAAGCCAGAGCCAGTTCTGAGGTAGGCAAATTAGGAAATTTAGGTGGATGTATTTCGAGTGCCAACCTATACCTATCCTCAGGTGACAACCCTGAAGGAAGTTTGAACTTAGAAACTTTTTCTTTAAATTTTTCCCTCAAGGTTTGGGATGCTCGAGACACAGTGGTTTCCAACCGCGTAGGATCATAAGTTGTTTCGAAATAATTCTGAAAAGCCCTAATCTCTTTAGCATGAGTAAACATACCTTTCTTCGAATGTACCTGCACATCGAACGCATTAGTTAGTTTCTGTTGAATATTAAGCGTATCGAACATATTAGATTGGTAGAACTTAGTCCACCATTCCAGAAAACCCTTTGCAGTAAAATGTGTTGGTTCGAAAGGAATTAGCTCGAAGTGAGCGAAGCCTTGATATTGCTCTTGTTGTAGCTTGGCTTCTCTTGCTTTGAAAGTTCGACCAGAGGTGATAGAACTTTGGGTTTGAAAGAGGGGTTCAGGAATTAACTGACATAAACCAAATTGCCTGGAGACAAAATTGGGTTGATAGGCGAAAAGGAAGATTTGGTTCTTTGACGGAGTAATTCGAGAGGAGATTAATCTTGGGAGTAAGAAGGCTCTCCAAATGGCTTGAATTTCTTGAACTTTAGCAGCTTCTGAAAGAGGCATAGTGAAACATGATGGTCCATGAGTCCTCGAAGCAAAGGGTGCCATAGTCTCTTCAAACTTATGCCTTTTAGAGAAAATCATGATGTACTATGAGAAGAGGACTTTGAAGTCTGCTTTATCATCATTTGGAGTAAGTCTTCTCAGCCTTGTACCTTCAACAGTTCGATCCGCTATCTCGGGATCTTGTTCAACAATGGTGTCAACAGTGGACAATGAGGATTCGAACATAGCATTCAGCCATAATTGGAGTAGCCAGAAGGGGCCAGCTAGCAGGATGTTCTTAGGAGTGTGAGATTTCAGGCTCGAAACAGCTGATCTCAAGCTTTCATAGAGATCAACAAGTAATAGCTCACTCAAACAAATTCTCCTATTCTCATGTAAATCCCTAGCTAGGGGAATAAACCTGCTGGCCACCTGTAAAGACCTGCTACAAAACACGTATCTTGATAACCATAGGGTAAGGAAGACAATATGCTCCACATCTGACACACTATCACCTTCAGTGTGATAATGACTAATAAACTTTGAGAAGCTGGCCAACTTGACGTCAAAGTCAATGATACTTGAATGTTCCTCAGAGTCAGGAATGTAAGTTTCTCCTACTGGTGACAAACCAGTAATGGCTGCTATGTCGAAGAATGTGGGTGTTACCATGCCTCCAGGAAGGTGAAAGGTGTTGTAAGTACTGTCCCAGAAGTACAAAGATGTAAATAGTAGTGGATGGCTATAGGTGAAGCCTGGTTTCGATAACTTGATTAAATTATAGATTCCTAGCTCCTCCCATTGGTGTGATTTCTTAGCTTCTACCTTAGTAAGCCAATTCTGGTAAGCTATATCAGGGGTAGGGCAAGATCGAAATGGTTTAAAGTTGCTTTTAACATAATCCAAGACAAAAGGATCTTTTGGGGGAACATCAGGGGTTTCTATGGGTTTCGAAACGGAAGATTCACTCATATTCTCAGTTCCTAACCTAGGAATATCCATCTTATTAAACAAAGGTTTAAAGCCATAACATGCAGGGAATATTTTTCTAGTATCCTTCAAAATTTCAAAGACTGTAAGAGGGCCCATTAGAGCGAACCTCTTTCCAGCAGCATTAGTTGGAATCAGTACCTGAGAGGCGTATAGCAGTTCTTGCTCCTTGGAGATTGCTTGGGGGATAAGTACAGATTGACCTTGATGAGTACCGATTTTGCTCTCCATAATCCTTCCTGCATTCTTGCTTTTCTTTTTGGAGATTTTCTTCATCTGGGATGATGTTGTTGAAGACATTGTTGAAGAATGTTGAGAAGTTTTAGGGATTTTAGCGAGAATGGAAGAAGAAGAAAAGAGTTTTAGAGTGTGGAAAAAGAGTAAAAAACTAAGCTACTTAGTTTTTATAGTAAGGAAGTTGAAACATTTACCAACTAAGGCTAAGATACGTGGAGATCGTGGGTTGGACCTAGAAAGAGGTGGCATAAAGTTAACCTTGGTAATGAGTATGATTAATGATAATCATTGTTTTAGTAAGCACATCTTGTGATATTTTGAGGCAGTTAAGGGAATCAAGAGGTGTATTGATTGACACAATTAAAAGTCATACACGGTAGAGTATCATGATTACTCAAAAGTCACATCAAAATCTTGCAAATATATTTAAAATAAGTATTTCTCAAAGAGGGTTGAAATACATATTTTAAAGGGGCATTTTGTTGGCTGAAGATTTTGATATATATGGTTCGAGATGGAGTCATTCAGCTCGAAATGAAACAGGATTGATATTCGTGGGAATAAAAGTAAATATCATGGTTCGGAATGGGAGAAATGGCTCTTCGAATGGACATACTAAAGCTTGGAGTTTCGAAAGGCAGTTATGATAATATATGTAAAGGAAGCTTCGAGATGATAGCAAGGTTGTGTCTGCTTCGAGTAGCAAAATGAGTTCGAAGCGAAGTGGCCGGAGCATTTGAAATTCAAACGCGAGCGGGATAATTGGAAGTTAAAATATATGCGCTGGAGACGGTTCGAAGACGCGTGGACGCCAGAGAAGAGCAGTGTTCTGCATGTTCTGAACGTGGCAGGATCTTGTAAGTCAGACCGTTATGGTCAAAGTAGTATAAATAGAAGTCTTAGTGTTAGGATTTCGTGTGTCTTATCTATTGTACAAAATTCAATAAACATTCAAAATACCACATGGCTAGGGAATCGAATGCTAGAACAATGTACGAATGATAACACCAAACCTTTATTATTCAGTAAAACATCTTTATCTTTCCAGTTTATCTTCATTTTCGTATCAATGTCATTTAAACTTCTTTACATTCAAAGTCATTTAACTATTCTTTGCATTTAAACGTTTTCTTCTATTTCGAAGCCCTTTACATTCCAGAAATCTTTTACATTCATGTCTTTTACACTTAATGCTTTACATTTCAGAAATCTTTTACATTTCATGCTTTTATATCCATGCCTTTACTTTAAAAGTCTTTACATTTAAAAGTCATTTACGTATTTTTGCATTTACACATTCTTTACAAAATCGAACCTTTACTCATTTAATCCCTCAAGTTAGTTTTATGTTTCTTTACTTGATCATGCCATTAAGTTATCTAACACTGTAATCGGAATACACTGGACATATACTAAATACTCTAAATACAAGTCTTAACAATGTGTCTTAGTTTTGTTATTAAATTTATCCAAATGACCAATACCCCATAGGATCAATCTAGTCGATCCTGCAAGTTACCAGAGGAATTGAATAACAGTCATTAAGATTATTCGATAGTTTGGAGGACTAGCGGTTGTTTTACCAGAAATCACTGTAAACAGGGCCCGAGACAAGATATCAGTAAATCGAAAAGGTTGCGCTCGCCCTCATCATCACAGCGAGGAGGTTGCGATACTATTTTCTCGCCCACGTAATCGTCGTGCGCACCGAGCAACCCATAAAACAGCTCCTCGCCCGCCCGGACATGCTCGGACGGATGCTGAGATGGTCCCTCGAACTTTCCGAGTTCGACATCCGATACGAGGGACGAAAAGCCCTGAAAGCACAAGCAGGCATGAGCAAGCACCTGCCGGGGACAAAAGATGGACCCTATACATAGACGGAGCCTCCAGCTCGATGGGGAGCGGCGCCGGCGTCCTCCTCGAGAATGAGGAAGGCATAGTCATTGAGCACTCCTTGATTTTAGCTTTCCCAACATCCAACAATCAGGCAGAATATGAAGCTTTGCTCGCGGGGCTACGCCTGGGCGAAGACGTAGGCGCACGGGACATCCAAGTGTTCACTGACTCCCAACTCGTTGCATCGCAAGTCCTCGGGGAGTACCAGACTAAAAGCGACAGCCTTATCGAATACCTTAATCTCGTCAAGGAAAAGTTGAGAAGCTTCGACCGGACAGAGATTAGGCATGTTCCCCGAGAACAGAACACCCGGGCAGACATCCTGTCCAAACTCGCGAGCACGAGGAAAAAAGGTGGAAACAAGTCAATAATACAAGAGACGCTCCTTCGGCCGAGCATCGAGAAATCCTCGACGACCCTCAATGTACATGCAATCGGGGATGCAGACTGCTGGATGACCCCCGTGTTCAACTACCTCACCCGCGGGGAATTACCCACGGATAAGTTAGAAGCAGCCATCACCAAGCGACGTGCATGCTCATATGTCATCCTCGAGCAGCGTTTGTATCAGCGCGGTTTCTCCGTCCCCCTCCTCCAGTGCGTCGAAGAGTCCAAAGTAACCAGCATCCTTCATGAAATCCACGATGGAATCAACGCCCAACACCTGGGCGGTCGGTCACTGTCCTGCAAGACATTGCGCGCCGGATATTATTGGCCCACCATGCAAAGGGACGCAAAAGAATACGTCAAGAAGTGCGACAAATGCCAACGCCACGCCGACATGCACATTGCTCCCCCACACGAGCTCACGACGCTTACGTCCCCGTGGCCTTTCAGTTGGTGGGGAATGGACATCCTCGGTCCTTTCACACAAGGCTCCTACCAAAACAAGTACCTCATTGTGGCCGTGGACTACTTCACAAAATGGATAGAGGCTGAAGCGCTTTCCAAAATCACGTCCTTCAACATCCTCTGCTTTTACAAACGGAATGTACTTGCCCGCTTCGGCATCCCGCAGGCCCTCGTCACAGACAATGGGACGCAGTTCACCGACCAGACCTTCTGCAATTTCGTTGTGCGGCTAGGCACCAAGCAACACTTCACTTCTGTCGAGCACCCCCAGACCAATGGTCAAGCGGAAGCCGCGAATAGGGTCCTTCTGCGGGGACTTAGGCGGAGACTCGGGGAGTCAAGCACGGTGGGTCGAAGAGTTGCCTGCGTCTTTGTGGGCATATCGAACAACTCCCATTCAACCACGAGTCCCCCGGTTAACGTCAAAGCGAGCGGTCATGGCCGTCGAAATTAGAGAACCGAGGCGTGAGTTCCCCGAGGAGGAGACGAGGCGGCGCTACGCGAGGTGGATTTGGTCGGCGAGATCAGGAAGGCGGCCCCTACGGGAAGCCCGTTTAAAACAACAAATTACGCTACACCACGACCTCAAAGTCATCAAGCGAGTTCGGCGTCGGCACCTAGTCCTCCGCGAAACCACAAGGAGTCTCGCGAGGGAAAACTGACCGCCAATTGGGAAGGACCATATCGCGTCCGAGCAAAAACAGACACAGGAGCCTACTACTTAGAAAATCTCACCGGAGTACAACTCCCTCGACCTTGGAACGCTACAAAGCTCAAACAATATTACAGCTGAGTCAACTCGGCCAGATGTCCAGAACTCAATAGCCGACGGTCCCCTACACGGGGACTCACCTCAGCCTTGGGCTGCGAAATGGTGCTTACGCGAGTCCCAAGTCAGCGACACGCGAGAACCTCCTTGACAGTAACGAGGAGGAACCCCTCGCTCGATGCGGAGTCCTTGATCGAGTTCCGCGGGTCTTCATGCACTTTGGGCAGGATGTCCGGGCTCGCGACGGACAGTCCACGCCCCGAGTAGGGGACCACATCCTCGCCAGGAGGCCTCCAGCCTCCAAACCTAGCATATGAACTAGGAACAACAAGGTCGAGCATCTCTCTATAAACGAGCATATCTAACAATTAACAATCAATAAAATATCAATAAAAGCAGTTCATAAATAAAACGACCAGAAGGTCAACAAAATAAACAACGGGCACTAGACCCAGTGTACACAAATCCATAAAACGGGCACCAGACCCAGAGTACAAAAATTCATAAAAAAGGGCACGCAGACCAAAAATAACGGACTCGCAGGCCCAAGCAGATACAAACTAAGCATCAGGAGACACGATCTTCCCGTCGACCACACGATGAAAAGGGCCGACCCCAGAGGTCACGAGTTCCAGCCCGGGATTCACCGCCTGCACTTGCTTGACGGCCAGGTCGAACCCGAAGGACAGCGCCTCCACGGTGTCTTCCTCAAGGACCCTGATCCGCCCGATCAGGTCCGCCCTAGAGAGGAACGCCTGCTCCTTGGCAGACTCATCCTCGGCAGGAGCCATCTGCCCTCGCAGCGATTTCACCTCGGCCTCCAGTTTGTCCTTCTCCTCGGACAACGGCCCGTACTTCTCGGTCATCTCCCTCAGCTCTGTGGCCATTGCATTGCATCTGTCGTCCAGACCCCGGAGCTTCATCACTTCAGCATGATACTCCATGTTCTCGAGCTCTAGTGTAGTGGCACGATCGTTGGCTTTAGTGGCCTTGGCGCGGTAGTTGGCCACCTCGTCGTTGAGCGTCAACAAGGTCTCGAGCATCCGGATGATCGCGGATACATCGGCGTTCAGGCTTTCCGCCCGCGACTTCGGGTCGAGCCTCAGGATCATCTCCCTATCTGCCTCTTGCACCACCAGGGATCTCCCCTCAAAGAGATGCCTCTGAGCATAGCATGGAGGTAGCACAAAGGCGTCCTCGGTCGAAACCGAAGTCCCTGGCACCCCTTGCTCCAGACGCTCACTTCTTCGCCTCTTGAGCGGTTGGTCGGGGGAGGACGCGGGGGAAGGAGTGTTCATTGCAGCTGGGGGATCTTCCCGTGCTTGTCGCTGAATCTCGCTAACTCGATCTTTGGCAGTGGCACGGGCACCCTTGTGTCGCAGCTTTAGCATGCGCTCCTCCATGGCCGCCATTCGACCTGCAAAACAAAAGAGCACACGTTAGCATAAATCAACAAACGAGCAACATTCCCTTCCTACGCTTCCAAACCCAAATACCTAAGAGCCTCAGCGCGTCCTCGTCGGATCCGCAATTTAGAAGGGCCTTTGTATTGATGTATCGTCGGGAAATCTCGATCTCCCTATTGGAGTCAAGGAGCACGTTCCCTTCCCAGTCGACACAGATGGCCGGCCTGAAGCTTTTCACAAAGTTTTCCAGCCTCTCGTAGGAGAGCTGATCGTCTCTATCCAACTTCTCGGGCTTTACGGAGTAGAAATCCGGTCCCTGCTCATAGTGCTTCCTGTCTCATTCAAGGGAGAACTTTGCCCTTAGCTTGTCTGATTCTTTGCCATCTTCGTCGACCTCCACAGTGCGCATGAAGAGGGTGTTCTCAACTTCTCGTGTGAGGGGCTTCACCATGTAGAAACGTTTCTTGAAGGCTCAGACAGACTCCAGATACGGCCTAAAAAGCTTGCCCGACTGCTTGAACGACACCCAGGCACATTTGTCGCCGACCATCTGCCATTGTAGGTGGAAGATACGGAAGAAGAGGGGGAGTGTAGCACCTATATCCAGGTACTGGCACACGATCTCAAATGCCCGCATGAAATCCAGAGCGTTCGGGTGAAGTTGTGACGGGGCGAGGTCCAGCCATGTGAAGACCCCAGTTTGAAAGCCGGTGAAGGGCATACGGAAGCCCGTTTCTCGGAACGCGAACTCATACATCAGGAATCTGGTGGAGGTGTATGACGAGCAGATCCTCCTGCCTGGCCCGGGGATTTGAACGGCCCAAGAAGGTTCAAAACCTTCGTCCAAATCCTCTATCAAATTAAACGCGCCGGAAGAATCGGTAGAGAAATCTGAGCGGAAGTCCCTCGGCTCGAGCGCGACCCAGGAAAGGTCTGCGGCCAATCTTATCCGTCGAAGCTCGCATGTACCTTCTTCGCGAGCATGGTCCCCCGGCACCTGAAAAGCAGCGAAAGAAAAGTGAATTCTAGGATATCAAATCCACCCCTCCACCACGACTCAAGTGAAAGGGCGAAGGGCCCAACGGCACGGAGCGAGAAAAGCGACTTGGAAGCCAGTCACGATGAGCTCAAAATCTCTCTCGGGGAGCAATTCTCCCTACACGAGCCATACCCCCTTTTTACAAACCTTCATGGTTTGCCCGCGATACTTAGATCATTCCCCAGAAAGTTCATGCATTCCCCGCCGAACGCAAGAATTTATCAACTAATCGCCATAACTTCCCCGCAATATTCCATGATCTCTCCGTGATATTCAAAACACTGCCCGTGGTGTTCAAATCTCTCTCTGTGATATTCAAAACACTGCCTGTGGTGTTCAAATCTCTCCCCGTGGTATTCAATTCTCTCCCCGAGACATGCAAATGACTCCCCGTACTATTCAACCCTATCCCTGCGATATTCATAAAAACCCAAGACCTAAATTCACCCTAAATGCGAATTATGAAGAAAATTATCAAGGGATTAGGGGACATTACCTGCGTTTGAAGTTGATGACATAGTGAGGATTAAAGAATTGATGTTTTGGAGGCTTCGCGTTCAAGAGTCCTGTTTGCAAAAACTAGAGAGCTGGAGAGGAATAAAACAAATGAAACCCTAAAAGGTCCTTTTTATAGCCAAAACCTTGGACATACGAAGGTCACGCCTTTTGGCGCCACGCCCTCTCAAAGCAACGGTGGCATTCAGTGGCAGCTTGATCTAAGGCTGTTCCCAGGGGGGCGACGGATCTTGCCGTCTCCGCCTTCGTTTCCACGTGGATATCCCGGCTAATGACCCAAACATGCCCGCCGAATGATTCTTGGCCGCGGGTTCGTGCCCGTGGCATACCGAACAAGCGTCGTCACCGGACGCGGTCGAGATCTACCAGTTCAAAGTCATTACTCTACTAGAGCAAAGACTTGGGGATCTGATCAGGTAGCCCATACTCCTAGGCCCAATAGAGCAAAGGAAACAAAGGCCCAATTGCCCTTGGGTAACAGCTTGGGGCATCTACGTGGGGGCCACGTGGCCAACGATCCTTGACTGCCACGTGCCCCCTGAGAATATCTGACCCTTTACTGGATTGTCTCAACCGTCACACGCCCACCGGAAATCTCGGAACAGACCCAGATTTCCCGGGCGACAATCCAGGGAGGAGGCCACGTGCTGGCCTCCCTGCCCACGCAAACCCTGGCAATCCGTTAGTGGGCTTGGATCTCTACCCACTAACTGGATCTTGGCCCAGCGCTGGGGACTATAAATACCCTCTCACTCGAGAGGGTCAGGTATCTCATTCATTCTCTTCTCTTTACTTGCTTGCTTCTCTCTGCCTTCTCTTACTTTGGCATCGGAGTGTCTTGCAGGTACCCCCCTTTTTCACTTTGGGACCACCGTTGCAGATTGGGTCAAGACACCTTCTGATCAGGTACGATCATTTACTGTATTGGATTGTCTCTTAGTTTATATTAAAAAAAAATTGATGAAATTTTATAATAATAATAATAATAATATATATGTAATTGTTTGTAAGCAATTAGCAATGCTAACTGCCATGAGGAGTAAGTACTCCAATGATTAAAAACCAAATAAATTAGCAATCAACAAGCATGGGTAGACTTTTGAAAGCTAAGCACTTGGGAAATGAAAGTTAAAAGGAGCGGAATAATTCAAATCACTAATTTGTTTGTCCACCTTGAATGGACTGAAAGTTAAAAAGAGCGGAATAATTGTGTCTCCAAAACGTTATTTGCATCTGAAAAAGAATTAATTTCAGGGATACTAATTTTGAAGGAAGTGTGAATGGAACTTGTTTTGAATAATTGTGTCTCAAAACACAATTATCACACAACACTAACACTTCACTTTTCTCCCATATGCTTGACTTTTGACGATGTAACACGTGTCATCTAGTATTTAAATATCCATATTGAAAGAGAGGCATAACCATGCTTTGTATTCCCATCTAGTTATCAAACACCCTCTTGCTCTTAAACAATCAAATGAAGCCTTATATTTTCTTGTTACCTATGTCTTGCTATCTATACCTTCATTTCTTTATCTTATCCTTAATGTTCTTAGACCCAAACACAACAGCCACAATGGCTCTAGGAAACCAAACCGATCATTTCGCATTACTCCAATTCAAAGTTGATATCTAATGATCCTTATGGTATCTTAGATTCTTGGAACAGCTCAATCCACTTTTGTAAATGGAAGGGAATAATATGTAGTCCCAAGCATCAAAGAGTAACAACCTTGGTGTTGAAAGGATACAATTTACATGGATCTATATCTCCATATATAGGTAATCTCTCTCATCTGAGATTCCTCAACCTTGGAAAAAACAGCTTCAACGGAAACATTCCACAAGAATTCGGTCGTTTGTCACGATTAAGGTATCTCCTTCTAGTCAACAACTCGTTGGATGGAGAATTTCCTATGAACTTGACAAAGTGCTCTGAGATCAAAGGAATACACTTATCAGGAAACAATCTTATTGGTAAAATACCTAGTCAAATTGGTTCTCTTCGTAAGCTTCAAGATATTTTTATTCGTAGAAACAATATTTCTGGAAAAATCCCACCATCCATAGGGAATATGTCATCCCTTATTTATTTTGTTACTGCAGAGAATAACTTGAAGGGAAACCTTCCACAAGAAATGTGCTACCTAAAACAGTTGAAGGGATTATCAGTGCATGCCAACAAATTGTCTGGTACACTTCCTTCTTGTCTTTACAATATATCATCTCTTGTAGGGATATCAGCTGCAATGAATAACTTTACTGGCTCTCTTCCATCCAATATGTTTCACACTCTCCCCAATCTCCAAGTTTTTGCCATTGGAATAAATCAAATCTCAGGTTTAATCCCTATTTCCATTTCAAATGCTTCTACTTTGACAATGTTTGATATAAGTTCAAATCATTTTGTCGGACAAGTTCCAAATCTAGGGAAGATACAAAGTCTTGTGCGGATGAATTTGGGTATCAACAGCATCGGCGAAAATTCAACAAATGATTTGGATTTTTTAAAATCATTGACAAACTCTAGTAATTTGGAAACACTTGGTGTATCTCGTAATAATTTTGGAGGTAGCTTGGGAAATTCCATAGGAAATTTATCCACCGTACTTAGTCTATTTTATATTGGAGGTAACCAAATATATGGACAAATTCCTATAGAATTAGGAAATCTAATTAGCTTGAGTCTCTTAACCATGGAAAGTAACCATTTGGAAGGAACAATTCCAACTACTTTTGGGAAGCTTCAAAACATGCAAATGCTAAATTTGGGTGGAAACAGGTTATCAGGGGATATACCAACATCCATAGGCAATCTGAGTAAGCTGTATGATTTGGAACTAGATGACAATTTGTTAAAAGGATATATTCCTCCAAATATTGGAAATTGTCAAATGTTACAATACTAACAGGAGTCATACCATCAGAGATTTTTAGTATTTCGTCTTTGACAAATTTATTGGATTTGTCACAAAACTCATTCAGTGGTAGCTTACCGAAAGAAGTGGGTATGCTAAAAAATATCAATGAACTAGATGTCTCTAAGAATCATTTGTCTGGTCACATTCCTGAAACTATTGGTGATTGTTTAACCTTAGAAAAACTTCAATTGCAAGGAAACTCCTTCAATGGAACAATACCATCTTCTTTGGCTTCTCTTAAAGGTCTTCGATATTTAGACCTTTCAAGCAATCAATTGTATGGACCAATTCCTGAAGTTATGCAAAACATCTCTGGCTTGAAATACTTAAATGTTTCTTTTAACATGTTGGAAGGTCAGGTGCCAATACACGGTGTCTTTGGAAATGCAACCCAAATAGCATTGATTGGTAACAATAAACTTTGTGGGGGTATTTCAAAAGTGCACCTACCATCATGCCCTATCAACAGTAAGAAGCACACAAAACACCATAAACTCAGATTGGTAGCAGTGATAGTAAGTGTGGTTTCTTTTCTTATACTGTCATTTATTGTAACTATTTATTTCATGAAGAAAAGAAACAAAAAACCATCATCTGATTCACCAACAGTTGACCACCTAGCTAAGGTTTCGTACCAAGAATTATATCAAGGAACTGATGGATTCTCGACTAGAAACTTGATCGGATCAGGTAGTTTTGGTTCTGTGTACAAAGGAAATCTTGTGTCGGAAGATAATGCTGTTGCCGTAAGGTCTTGAACCTCCAAAGAAAGGAGCACCCAAGAGTTTCATTGTTGAATGTAATGTACTCAAAAACATTAGACACGGAACTTAGTTAAGATTTTAACATGTTGTTCTGGTACAGATTACAAGAATCAAGAATTTAAAGCTCTAGTTTTGATTACATGAAAAATGGAAGCTTAGAACAGTGGTTGCATCGAGATTCTGAATGCAGAGCATCCGATAACATTGGACCTTGGTCATAGATTAAACATCATTATCGATGTTGCTTCAGCATTACATTATCTTCATCAAGAATGTCATCAATTGGTTGTTCATTGTGATCTAAAGCCAAGCAATGTCCTTCTTGATGATGACATGGTTGCTCATATGGGTGATTTTGGCATAGCTAGACTTGTCTCAGCCATTGGTGGTACATCTCATTCAAATACTAACACAATTGGAATCAGAGGAACCATTGGTTATGCTCCTCCAGGTATCTTTTAAATTCTCCTATGTTTTTGTGTAAACTAAATATTTTACTAGTGAGATGGTATTAACATATTTTGCTACATGTTATAGAGTATGGAATGGGTTCTGAAGTGTCCACATCTGGTGACATGTATAGCTTTGGAATTCTTGTGTTGGAAATGCTTACGGGTAGAAGACCCACTGATGAAGTTCTGGAAGATGGTCAAAATTTGCATGAATTTGTTGCAATTTCATTTCCTGACAGTCTTATAAATATTTTGGATATAAATCTTGTATCAAGAGATGGAAATCATGACAATCTCCTTCAAACTTTAGATGGGTGCTTAGTTTCACTCTGTAGGATTGGACTTATTTGCTCAATGGAATCACCAAATGAAAGAATGAGTATCGTGGAAGTCACTAGAGAGCTTAGCATAATCAAAAAGTCTTTTTTCACTGGTGAGATAATTGAGATTATTTTTGCTTCAAGTTGAATATCATAAATAATTGATTAATGAGTTTTAAATTGTTTTTATCATCTTATATTAAAATTTAAAGGTAATAATGAGTTTCTTTTTTATTTGAATTTCAGGTGTTAGACATTCATAATACAATATTAAAGCTAACGTAAATTTCCAAGGTCATTTGTGAAAAGAGAATTGTAATTGAGCTTGATGCAGTGTTGTTGAGAAATAAAGTGTCTCGTTGTTAATGTGTGATAGTGTTTAGTTTACTAATGCGTGATTGTGTTCAATAAGTAATGTTGTATTGATTTTTAATTCAATAAAGTGAGAACTGAAACTTGTCTTATTCCACTTGATAGGGGTGAAAAATATCCTATGTAATTTTGAAAATGTTCTCCAAAAAATCATAAATATATTTTTGGTTCATACTTTTTTTTACATCCTTCAAAATATAAAAATAATATCATAAATGCACTTCAAATATAAATTGGAAATGTCCATCCGTTTTGTAATTTTATGAGATTGTTCTTGCAGAAAAAACCTTGTTAATGATATTCTAGGGATTTGGAAGCTTAAGTGTCGTAACTCAAGTTCCAAGCTTATAAGTCTTGCTTATCCCGCTGGCGGGAGCCCTATTTATATCCATCCTTTCCTGGCATCTTCTTTTCCTTTCCATAACCGCCTTGGCACATTAACTGTGGCCCTCAGGCAGGAAGTCGATCGTTACATCATACGTTTATTCGCTCTGTAACGTCTCATAAAGACTCCTGGTACTTATCATTCTCTCGAACGGTAACGTCTCCCTCCACCCGAGTCTCTAACCCGGATGAATTGCCGAGCTATAGCTCGGGATCACGCCGACCTCCTGCTCCTAAACTCGGGGACCACGTCGGACACGGATCACGCCCTCGAATCCGAGTCCTATCCCAGTTCCCTGTAAACCTCCTTCCGGCCATTCATCTCGGCTAAGGAATTTATGCATGATCATAAGCCCCCTTGGTCGCACGGTTTTAAACCCTTTGAATCCGTGTCGACCAATCAACTTAGAAACCGTAAACCCTTAGAGAGATGCATACTCGGATATTTTTGAAATACTGCACGTGACCCACGTGACTCCAGCCCAACGGTCACCTGTATCCATCATGATTACCCTATAAATAGGGAATAGCTGACTTTACGCCTTCTTTCCCTCCTTTTCAGTATATCGCATTTATTCGCTCTCCCTTTCAAATTCTCACAAACCCTACTGCACTCTTGCCGTCAATTGCCTCAAAAACCCCATTTTTCTATCAATCATCTACTCAGGTATCCTCTTCTCTCTTTTCATTACTTTTATTTTAATCCAAACATGGTCGTTATTAGGGAATACGATGATTTTGGTCGCAAAATTCACTTAGGAAACGAGGAACGTAAAATCTTGTTTGAGGATTGCATGCGTGAGATGAATGATGCTCAGAGGGTAACTGAACTAAAAAGGGTTACGGACAGGGTTTGCCTTTGTTTTTACCGGGTGATTCGACCGACTCTTGCTCGGTGGGCGATAATGAAACCAACAAATTAATCAAAGGAGAAGCTGTAAGTTTCAAGCAAAGCTTGATATGAGACGTCGAAATCGCTACCCTGCGTTCTCTCTGGAACGTCTCATCTACAGGAAACGAGGACGACGTGATTTTAGAATCCTGTGAGTCTGGGGAAAGTGTCTGTATGATCCGACCCAAGGGAGTGGACTCCGAGTGGTTTTATTTTTATACCGGAGTTATTGAGGAGTTTGGCATTCGCTTTCCTCTTTCCGATTTTGAGACTGACATTCTCCGAACCATTAACGTCGCTCCCTCCCAACTCCGTCCAAATAGTTGGGGGTTTATCAGGGCGTTTGAAGTAATCTGTTGCACCCTCTCAATAGCCCCCCACCGTTGGTTTGTTCTTCTCCTTTTTCGAGATAAAGAGCGTTGGACCCGGAAGTTGGGTTGCCATTAGTGGCATCCCAAAAAGAAGCTTCCTCCAAGCCTACACCTCAAACTTTAAAGGCTACAAAGAACGTTTTATCCGAGTAAAATGTGGATCTCGATGCCCCCAAGTTATTTACGGTCTTGGGCATCACAAATTCCCTTTATATTGGACCTTCGACCCACTTCCCATCTCCGGCTTTGATTATGACAGCCTGATTGCTTCCGAGACCCTTTCTCTAGAAGTACTGGACTCCTTCAGGCCGATCAAGGTCAAGGATTTACTTGCCCTGTCTCCAAAGGAAGTCCCCGACTTCCTAGGTAAGATTTTTCCAACTAACTCTACTCTGTCGCCGTCTACTTGAATGCTTAACCTTTTGTTTTTATTTTCTACAGACAAAATGATTGATATGTCCGTGAAAGAGCAGAAAAGCTAATGGCCGTAACTCGTGCTACTCGGATGGGCGATGGTGGTCCCTCCGAGACCAAGTCTAATTTGTCCGGGATGGAAGTACGCGTTCCGAAGAAGAAGAAAAACGTCTCGATCCGGGATGATGCCCAGGAAGCTACCGTCATTACCGCTTCCCCTTTGAAACGTCCTTCCGAGCCTGAACAAGCCACCGAGCCTATCCAGAAGAAGCTGAAGACTATCATGGGGAATGAGAACAACTCGGCAGATTGGGCTGTTTCCAATTTGCTAAAAGAGACTGGTGATAATTCTAGCCGAGCTTCCATAGAGAACCAATTCTGGTCTGCTGACTTTGATGGCCTCAAGTTTCTATATGACCATCTCAACGCCACCACCGACGTGAACATCTGAGAAACCTAGGCTCACAGCAGATCACCAAACAGCTGAGTTCGTATCTGATGAGGTGCGTTGTACTCACTCGGAGTCTGTTCGAGTCTGGTGATAACGTGGGCGAGAAAAGGCCGAGTTGGAGCGGTCAAAGGCTGGCGATAACGAGAAGTTCCTTTACGATGCCAACAACGTACTCAAGAACAAACTTCTGGAAGCTGCAGATAGCATCATGGATCTTGAAAACAAGAACTCAGAGGCTAGTAATCGGATCAAGGCTTTAGAAGACGAGCTTGCCGGATCAAACGCAGACCTCGAGATGTCAATCAAGCTTCAAGACTCCGAGAAGTCGTCCTCCAAACTGAAAGATGCTTTGAAGAAGTCTCAAATGGACGTGCTGGATGCCGGGGACTTGGCTTTCGACCGGGCCAAAGCTCAAGTCGCTTGTCTGTATCCCGACATTGACATCTCAGAAGTTGATTTTTTCAAGACCATCGTGGACGGGAAGTTGGTGGAGGTCGAGGAAGATGACAGCGAGGCCACACTAAGCGAAGGAAACGCCAATGTGGATGCCAACCCCAACCCCTGAATTTCATTCTAGTTTTCACTTTTCCGTTTTATGTTATAATATTTCTGTAGTTAGTCATCCCTTTTGGTGAATGCATTTTGTACTCCGAATATCTTCCTTGCCGTTTATGTGTTCACTTTTTTTGACGTTTTGATAACATATCGTCTTTAGTGCTCCACTGAATATTTATTGCGCGTATAGTTGTGAACTTTTATGTAGCGCTACCAGCCCCCCGAGCCATAGGGTGCGGCGAGCAACCCTGATGGTTTGAGATGACCACATAACAACTGTTCGCAACGCCAATGTATCCCTCCGTACAACCTTGGTTTACCGGGATTGGAGAGAAATGCTTGACGAAACTCAGCTATGATTTTCCGCCTTATATGCCCTGAAGGTTGTTCCGAGTAGGAGCAAAGCCTTTGAAGGTTGTTCCGAGTAGGAACAGAGCCTTTGAAGGTTGTTCCGAGTAGGAACAGAGCCTTTGAAGGTTGTTCAGTAGGAGCGAGCCTTTGGATAAAAGGGTTTCTGTGACGAGAGTCGATTCGAGACCGAGCTCAGTAGTACGTACCTGATGGCTCCCGCCATTTTTTAAGGACCAAATGTTGCAATATAACTTCATTTTTATAGGTGCCTCATTAAAAACCCTGGCCCTTGCCTAAGGAAAAGAGTGCACAATTTATTCTTACATTCAAAACGTTTAACTAAAGTATAACTTAAGATTGACAACATTCCAGGTCCTGGGCAATTCAGACCCGACCAGTGTTTCCAGCTTGTAGGCTCCGCTCTGTATCTTCTCCAAGACCCTGAATGGACCCACCCAATTGGGATCTAGCTTGCCCCTCTTGGTTGGATCAGTCACTTTTTTAAGCACCAAGTCTCCGACTTTAAAGCCACGTTGCTTTACCCGCAAGTTGAAACGTCTAGTCATTCTTTGTTTTGCTGCCACCTCCTTGATATGAGTCGTGTCCCTCACCTCCTCCAAAAGATCTGCCTCCTCATTTAAAGCCAGCTTGTTGGACTCCTCTTCAAAGTTCTCCCACCTCCAAGAGGGCAAAACAACTTCCACCGGTATCATGGCATCGGTTCCAAAAACCATCCTGAAGGGAGTCTCCTGAGTCGTGGAATGAACTGTGGTGTGGTATCCCCACAATACTTCATGCAAATATTGTGCCCACAATCCTTTGGCGGAATCCAGCTTCTTTTTTATCGCACTTAGAATTACCTTGTTAGCCGACTCGGCCTGACCATTTGCCTGCGGGTGCTCTACAGATATAAATTTGTTTTGAATTCTGAGCTCCTTGCAAAACTCCACCACCGAGGAACTTGCGAATTGTGTTCTGTTGTCTGAGACAATGACCCGAGGTAACCCGAACCGACAAATGATACTTCTCCAATAGAAGCGCCGAACTCGATCCGCCGAGATCCGGGATACTGCTTCTGCCTCCACCCACTTAGTAAAATAATCAACTGCTACAATCAAGAACTTCAAATGTCCCGGGGCCACTGGGAACGACCCTAGAATGTCAGCCCCCCACTGATAGAAAGGCCACGGGGCCCGAACGGCGTGCAGGAACTCGGACGGAGTGTGAATGATTGGAGCGAATGCTTGGCACTTTGAGCACTGTGCGACGTACCCTACACAATCCTTTGTTAGAGTAGGCCAGTAATACCCGGCCCTTAAAATACGACTAACCAGAGCCCTTCCTCCTCCATGATTTCCACAGACCCCCTCATGAACTTCTTTCATTACTACAGATACGTCCTTTTCCGCTACACAACGTAGCATCGGGGCTGCACGCCCTACTCGATACAACTTCCCGGATTCCATCACGAACCTGGCTGAGATTTTCTTGATTCGTTTGGCCTTCTCACTGTCCACGGGTAGCGAGTCTTGCTGCAGATAGCGAATGATCGGACTCATCCACCCATCATCTTCTTCAGTAATAGCCAGGGACTCTTCCTTCTCAATGCTGGGTACGGGAAGTACCTCTCGTATGACCGACTTGTTTATCCCGGAATCCTTTGAACTGGCCAGCTGGGACAGAAGATCAGCGCGGGTATTTTCCTCCTGGGCTACATGACATATCTCAAAAACTTCGAACCGCCGACTTAGGGAAACGGCTTGCTGCACATACTTTGTTAAAATAGGATCCTTTGTCTGGAATGATCCATCCACCTGCCCAGCCATCAGCTGTAAGTCTGTACGAACCAGCAGATGTGTTACTCCAACCTCCAAGGCCAACCTCAGACCAACCAGCAGAGCCTCGTATTCTGCCTGATTGTTACTTGTTGAAAACCCAAAGCGCAATGAATGTTCCAACACCATTCCTCCCGGGCCTTCCAGAACCACTCCTGCGCCACTGCCCTTAAGATTAGAAGAGTCGTCAACGGATAGGATCCATCTTTGAGTAGGAGCCTCTCCCGGCGGGGAAGTAAGCTCCACCATGAAATCGGCCAGAGATTGGGATTTGATACTGGTACGGGGACTGAAACTGATGTCGTACTCTGACAGCTCCACGGCCCAGGACACCATTCTTCCGGTCAGATCGGGTTTCTTGAATACTTGCTTTAGTGGAAAATTGGTCTTCACCTGGACGGGATGTTCAAGGAAATAATGCTTGAGCTTCCGTGCAGTCGTCACAAGTGCCAATGCTAATCTCTCAATTTTTTGGTACCTGACTTCTGCTCCTTTTAATACTTTACTTACGAAATGAACCAGTCGCTCCCCCTCTTCCGTGTCTTGGACCGATGAATCGATTTCCCGTCAGCCAGTCTGATCACCGTGAACCTTCTTTGGGTCTAATTAGCACCGGGGGTGCTGACAGCAGCTGCTTTATTCCGTTGAATGCCTCTTTGCATGCTTCTGTCCATTTGAATTTGGCCCTATTCTTAATTGCCGAGAAGAAATGGATGGACTTGTCACCTGCACAAGATAGGAAACGAGACAATGCGGCCAAACGGCCAGTTAGCTGTTGTACTTCTCGTACTGAGGACGGGCTCCGCATGTCGATGACCGCCTGACACTTATCCGGATTGGCCTCGATTCCCCGGCTTGTAAGCATGAAACCCAGAAACTTGCCGGCTTGAACCCCAAATGTACACTTGTCCGGGTTCAGGCGCATGTTGAACTTCCGTACTGCCGCGAAAGTCTCTCTAACGTCTGTCACATGATCCTCTCTTGATGCGGTCTTTATCACCATGTCATCTACAAATACCTCAATATTCCGACCAATTTGAAGAGCAAAAACCATGTCCATCAGCCTCTGGTAGGTTGCGTCGGCATTCTTTAGACCGAATGGCATAACCCTATAATAAAAATTCTTCCGCTCTGTCATGAAAGCGGTCTTTGATGCATCCACCGGGTTCATCCGGTTGGTGCCATATCGTCCAAGAAACTCGGGAGGCGGCGGAGGATCAATCGGTCGATATGAGGGAGGGGATAAGGATCCTTCGGGCATGCTTTGTTTAGGTCAGTGAAGTCTACGCACATTCTCCACTTTCCATTCTTCTTTTTCACCATAACCACATTAGACAACCAAGTGGGGTACTGCACCTCACTGACGAAACCAGCTTTCAACAACTTCCCCACCTCTTCTGAGACAGTCTGTCCCCTCTCCTCTCCCATCTTCCGCTTCCTTTGTGAAACCGGTTTGACCCCAGGATCGATCGATAAATGGTGGCACATGATCTCCGTGTCTATACCTGGCATATCCGACGGTTTCCAGGCGAAAAGGTCTAGGTTCTGCCTTAACACCTGGATTATCTCGGCCTCCTCCTCCTTCGTCAGTTGCGTTCCCAGATGAGTGATCTGTGAGGGTAACGGCCCGACCTAGACGTCCTTAATTTCTTCCTGAGGGGTAAGTCCATCCTCGCTTGACTTTTCTCTCAGATCGATGTCTACCATGCCGACCTCGTGTTTCGGAGAGACCTCCGATGGACCCGACTTCTTCCTGGCCTTCAAACTGTCTTTATAGCACCTTCGGGCCAGACCCTGGTCTCCGCGTACGATCCCGACACGCTCATTGCCAAGGGGATACTTCATGGTCAAGAACAGTGTCGATAACACCGCCTCAAGTGCATTGAACGACGGCCGCCCGATAATGATGTTGTAAGGCGACGATGCATTAACCACCAAGTACCTAACCTGGACAGTCTTGGCATTCTCTTCATCCCCGAAGGTAGTAAGCGCAGGGAGATACCCCAAAACCTGCACCTGCTCGCCAGAGAACCCAACAAGGGTCCCGCTAAAGGGTAACAATTCATTCGGCTCAAAGCCCATTCCCTTGAAGGCTTCCCAGTAGAGGACATCCGCGGAACTTCCCGGATCGATCAGCACGCGCTTCACACCCCAATCCCAGATTTGTACCTCGATCACCATGGGATCATTTTCATGAGGCAATACCTCTTTGGCATCTTCACCCGAGAAAGTTATCACTCCGGGGTCAAATTTTGAAGCCTCAATGCGGAGTACATGCCCGGTCCCCCGAGCATACCTTTTCCTGGCTGAACTAGTGGACCCGCCTCCCGCAAAGCCCCCAGAGATAGTGTTGAGAGTGTGCCGGGTTGTTCGTGCCTCCTTCACCTCCTCCACGGCTTTACCCTTTTTCTTAGACCTGGAATCAGAAGCCGAGTCTCTCCTCGGGGATGAGTCGCGTTTGCTCGTCCGCCCAGGATCTTCCTTCACGTAGGCTGACAACTTGCCTCTTTGCACTAATTTTTCAATCTCTCTCCGCATCTGTATGCAAGATTCTGTGGTATGTCCCTTCAGACGATGATACTCACACCACGCCTCCGGATCTCCCCCCAGAACCGTATTAACACTCCACTTGCGGCTCCAAGGTTTAGCGAGCAGCTTTAAGTGATTAATGTCACAGAGGATATCTTCTCTTCTGGAATTTAAAGGCGTGAACGTTTCCCTGGGGCCTAACATCGACCGAGGGCGGGACTGTGGCCGCTTATCCCGGGTTCGCTCACGCGTGGTGGCACTGTCCCGTGGCCGGGCACGGTCATCCCGTCCCGAGCCCCTGTCTTTAGAATCTCGAGCACGTTTCTCCATGTTGCTTTCTTCCCCCTTCACGTAGCACTCAACCCGCGTTATGATCTCATCCATGCTTTTGGCTGGCTTTTGGGCTAAAGATTCATTGAATTGACCGGCTTTAAGGCCATGTTGGAACGCAGCTACAAAGATCTCCTGGTTGGGATGTGAGACTTTTATGGTTTCCTCGTTGAACCTAGCCATGAAGTCTCGCAATGACTCGGAAGGGCGCTGCCTCACGTTGAAGAGAGAGGTGTTGGCCACCTTGCAATGACGATTAGCAGAGAACTGCTGAATAATCTTTCTGTTGAAATCTTGATAGCTCACCACAAATAACCGTGGAAGCCCCATATACCATCGCAAGGCCGACTCTCTAAAGGTACCGGCCATCAATTTGCACTTAAGGGAATCGGCTGCCCCTATAAGTGTCATTGTGTTGTTAACCGAAATGATGTGCTCCTGGGGATCTGACTTGCCATCGTAAGATGCTAGTACGGCGGGTTTGAAATTCTCAGGAACAACATCCTCCCAGATTGCCTGGGACAAAGGCTGTGGCTCCAGAGGCTCCGTTTCGTGCTCTTCTGCTTCGTCCAAGCTTCTCAGCTGAAGGGCTTGGACATTGTCCTGAAGAGTTTCATTGTGCTGGCGTAAGTCATCGATCATGGCCAGCAACTGGGTTAGATCCGGTGGATCCGTTGTTGGCGAAGTTTGAGACATTGCTGCTAGTATGTGTTTGTGTGTGTGTGTGGCCTGGGACTAATTTCACCGAGGCCCCACGGTGGGCGCCAATGTTCTTGCAGAAAAAACCTTGTTAATGATATTCTAGGGATTTGGAAGCTTGTTAAGGACCAAATTGTAGTTATTTTGTACATGATTTTGTGGTCCTTAACAATGTCTTTTTAATTAATTAGTATTATTTATTCTAGTATTTTAGTTTAATTAGATTTTTATTTAGTTTTTGTTTGATATATATTATTTAACTTATTTCACTCTTAATTGTAGGAATTTATTGACTACTTTTCCCAAGCTTGGATTCAAGGGCACTTGAAGAGCTTTAGGGATGATTCTTTTTGAAGATAATTTTGGATGAAGGAAGCATGCTACAGGTCGCTCAGTGGTGCCAACATGTTGCTGAACTTACAGCGCTGTCTCGAAAAAAAAGGACAGCCCCATGCTTTCACCTTTTGAGCCACCAACCCATCACTTCAGCAGGACTTTTTGGCTTGTAAAGGAAGGAAGAAACACTTCATCATCATTATCTTTTGTCTTTGTAAAAATCTAGGGCAAGAATTGTAAGAACACCATAGCTTTTCCTTCTTGAATCTTTGATTTTCATCATCTCTACCAACAATCTTGAGAGCAAGCAACTATGGAAATGAGTGGCTAAGCTCTTTTTGTGTCAAGATTAGAGGTAGTTGATCTTTATAGTATGTATTTCTTTTAATCCATTTGTGTATGAACATGGTTGATGATTAATATAGTTGAATATCTTTGTTCTTCATCTTTATGCTTTGAGTTTTGCTTGGAAAAGAATACTTCAAAGTAGACCTAGGATATTCATCCTCTAATAAACAAATGCTAGGAATAGATTTGTGTGTTAGTGTTTACAAAATATTGAACTTAATGATTATCATGTTAATAGTTGTAGTGAGGAATCATGCAAGGATTAACATGATAACATTCACAATCTTGGTGGGAAATCTACAAGATTGAGAGGATATGTATTTGTAGAAATCATCTATTATGTTCATCACTTGATTAATTGAATATGTATGAAACTAGATCAATGAAACTAATCTTGACATGCCTCCTTAATTTGAAAACAATCTCAAACTCTCTTTAATCCAAACTACAACTCTCTTTGAAAGAATTAATTTAGTGATTTGTTTGGAAACTCATGTTACTAGTAGATTAGATAACAAACCCCTTGGTTACAATATCTTAAAATACACTTTTCTATTGAAAGACTATAACATACACCAATCCCTGTGGAATCGATAATTAAAAATACTTGTTCACGGAAAAATCCTACAACAAAATGGCGCCGTTGCCGGGGATTGGCGTTTGATGTTGTTAGTATAGCAATAGTTGTGTGTTTTAAGACTTTTTCTACTAATCTCTCTCTCTCTCTTTGTTTCTTTTGTGTGGCTAGACTTTTCAGGAATTAGTTTATGCGGGGAAGTATTCTGGTCGACCAACTCCTTTTCGATCCCGAAATTGAAAGGACGGCTAGAAGACTTAATAGTAGTGCTAAAAGAAGAAAAAGACTAGCTCGACAAAGGCAAGAAAGAGGAGAAAGAGGAGAAGCATCTACTTCTTCAACACCACCTGTGTTTGGAGAAGTCACCACTATGGCGGAGAATCAACCACAACCACCACCACCACCACCGCGAGGGCCGTGTGTCAATAGCCCTCGTCACAATGCTCAATTTGCTCGACAAGCAAATGCAAGGGTCGCGGAAATGAAAACGGGCTTGCTTCAACTTCTCTATGCAAGTCCATTTCATGGCCATGACCATGAAGACCCTTACACTCACCTTACTAAGTTTTATGAGATCGCGGGAGCGGCGGGTGCTCCGGAAGACCAAGAAGAACAATACTTCCAAAGGCTTTTCCCTCATTCTCTAGTGGGGAAAGCAAAAGATTGGTATCTTGATCAATTGCAAGAGACAATGACAAATTGGAACGTCTTGGAGGAAAAGTTCCTTGAACGATTTTTCCCTCAATCACGTTTCATGGAGGCAAAGACCGCTATCTCGGTGTTTTTCACAAGGAGTAAACGAGCCTTTGAATCGGGCGTGGGAAAGGTATAAGTCTATGCTTAGGAAGTTTCCGAGCCATGGTTTTGACGAGCTCACCCAAATTCATATCTTCCGAAATGGTCTCCAACCGTAACACAAATTGTTGTTGGATGCCACGGCGGGGGGTTCTTTGATGGCAAAAACACCATATGAAGCAATCCAAATAATTGAGAAGATGGGTAGGAATGATCATCAAACTCAACATGATCAAGGAGGTGTACAAGTGAAAACGGGGGTTCTAGAAATTGGTTCAAGTCACGAAGCACTTGTGGCGCAAAACAAATTGTTTGCGAAACAAGTTGAAGAATTGACAAAACAAATGGCTAGACTCCCTCAACAAATCATGGAGTTACAAGGAACATCAAATAAGCAAGCTCACCAAATAGCTCGTTGTGAATTGTGCAAAGGAGATCATAAAACCGGATTTTGTCCTCCGGAGAATGAGGAAGCTAACTATATGGCCAACCAAGGGCAAGGGTACCAACAACGAGCTCCTTACCCTTATCAAAATCAAAACCAAGGTTACCAACAAAGGGGTAACCAAGGTTATCAAGGAGGGTGGAGACAAGATAGCAATAATCAAGGAAGGAAAAATCCATATCAAACTCAAAATCAAAATCAAGCTCAACAACAAAACCAACCTCAAAATCAAGTGAGATCTTCCAACATTCAAGACACTCTAGCTCAATTTATGCAAGCTTCTATGGCTAATCAAAAGAGCACGGAGGCATCTATCAAGAACTTGGAAACTCAAGTGGGGCAAATAGCCAAGCAACTTTCCGAACAAAAGGCTTCGACCTCATTTTCTCCAACTACGCAAGCAAACCCGAAGGAGTATTGCAAAGCAATTTTCACTATAAATCAAAATGAGATGACGGATTGTGAAAGCAATGAAGATGTAGAGGAGGATGAATCGGAGGTGTTAGTTGAAAATGAAAAGGAAAATGGTGTAGTTGAAAAGGAGAAAGTAGAGGAGAAGAAGAAGAAGATGAGAAAGGGAAAGGAGAAGGAAGTCACTTTTCCATTAAGAAAATTACCTTATCCTCACCTTCCCTCTAAAAAAATTAAGGATGTTGATGTGGAAGATGATTTAGTTGAAAACGATGTAGTAGTTGAGAAAGATGATGATGTTGTAGTTGAAAAAAATGATGATGTTGATGTGGAGGATGACTTAGTTGAAAATGAGGGTGTAGTTCAAGAAAGCGATGAAGTTGTAGAGGAAGATGAGTCGGAAGATGTAGTTGAAAATAAGAGCAGTGCAGTTGAAAAGGAGGCAACCTTAGTTGAAAAGGGGAAAGAAAATGGTAAAGGAAGTAAAAAGAAAGCGAAGAATGCAAGGAAGAGTAAAAAGGGAAGTAAAGAAGAAAGCGCGGCTCCCATTCAAAATTTACCTTACCCTCATGCGTCGTCAAAGAAGGAGAAGGCACGACAATATGCTCGATTCATGGATATTTTTAAACAACTTCACATAAACATTCCATTTTCCGAAGCATTGGAGCAGTATGTGAAATTTATGAAGGATATGCTCACAAGGAAGAAGAGGCACAAGGATAAGGAGACGATATTACTTGATGCTAATTGTAGTTCCATACTCAAGCAAGCTCTTCCAGTGAAGGAATTCGATCCGGGGAGTGTCACGTTGCCGGTGGCCATTGGAGATACATTCAAGGGCAATGGTTTGATCGATCTAGGGGCTAACATCAATTTAATTCTGTTATCCATTGTTAAAAGATTGGGGAATGTTAGAATGGAGTCTACAAGAATGGCTTTGCAACTTGCCGACAAGTCAACAATTTCACCTTATGGAGTTATTAAGGACATGGTAGTAAAGGTGGACAAGTACTTGTTTCCTGTGGATTTTGTGGTAATTGACATGAAGGAGGATCGAGAGATACCATTAATTCTTGGAAGACCATTCATGAAGACGGCTCGCATGATGATTGATGTCGACAATGGAATTATGAAAGTGAGAGTGCAAGATAAAGAGGTGGCTTTCAAGCTTTTTGAAGAAACAACGCATACCAAGATCAAACTTGACGTTTCTCGAAATGATGTGGCGGAGGAGGAAGTCGTGGAGGTTTACAATTTCGGAGGAGCAAATTATGAGGTTGGCAACATCTTCTTGAATGATCCTTGATCATTCCGAACCGTCGAGCTCTACCGACGTTAAACAAAGAGCTTGTTGGGAGGCACCCCAATATTGTAAGTATTCTTCCCTGAACTCATTTACACATGCCCGATCTATCAAATTGCTGTTTTCTTGAAAATTTCAAAATTCGCAAGTGCACTTTGACCCATCTGGCAAACTTTACCGAGCTGTAGGTCGCGCTTAAGCGTCTGGGATTTTAAAAAAAAAATTTCAAAAATCAAACTTTTGGAGGCCCAATTTGTGGCCTGGTTAGTTTAAAAGGGATTAGGGTTTATTTTAAACCCTTTCTCCCTGGTTTTTCTTCATCATCTCACTCTTCCCTAATTCCAAAAATCCTCAACCAAAAATCTTCAAATTCGTTCGAATTTCTTTGTCAAAACAACCTTCCAAGGCATCGAAGTAAGTATTTTATCCTTTTCCTCTCTAAATTTTGTGTAAATTTCATGTTTAGGTGAGATTTTGAAAACCTAGGTTTAGGAATTTTCGAATTTTCTCTTAGGATTAGGTTGTTTAGATGATAGAGAACCCTTAGAATGTTATTTTCGCTGCTATTGGATGTGTTTTTGTGGAGAAAATTGTTTTGTAAGAATTTTTAATCGCAGAGCGGGTCTGCAATTTTGAAAATTCTTTTGCTGTGTTTTTGTGTTTTCCGATTAGTCGTAATGCTTTGGTTGGTTGATTTGCTCTGCTGTTTGCATGATTATTTCCTAATGGACACCTCGGTGTCACTTTTCTGTTGATTTTTGTGTTGAATTTTTAGATGGCACCAAAAAGGCAACGAGTTTCCTCTGCTAGGGCTGGGTCCTCTAGGCCAGCTGCTTTCGATCCTGTTCGCTTCATGGGACATGCTCAGGAGGCTCGATACAAAGAGCTTGAGGAGTGCAACATCTGGACTGAGCGCGCCATCCGCCTCCGCGAGCATGGTCACTATTCAGAGATCGATGTTATTTTATCTAACTACAGGTTGGATGTTCTTTGTGAGCCGCAGACAAAGGTCAATGTTGAGCTTGTGCGGGAATTCTACGCAAATTCCATTCCGGATGAGGGATGCGAATTTAGGTATGCTTCCGTTGTTTGAGGCAAATCAGTTTCTTTCTCTCGCACCGCCATCAACAGTTTTCTGGGCATCAACTGGACAGCCCCAGAGGACCAACTGGATGTTTACCATGCGCACTTGGCTCAGGGTAATTGGGACTTCAACATGCTGAGGAGTAAACTCTGTTTGTCTGGGCATTCCTATGAGTTAAACCGTGCTGGACAACCCTTGAAATTCAACAGGTCCAGTATGAAGACAAGTGCCAGAGTTATGATGTGTGTGGCTCTATACAATCTGAAACCTCGGAGCCACACATCTTCGATCCCCATGGAGACGGCCGGTTTGATTGCGTATATGCTCGATGAGGAGCAAATTGACTTTGGTCGTTTGATTGCTAATGAGCTGAAAAGGGTTGCACTTAGTTATACCTCCAGGGGCGAGCGTATAAAGTGTGCCCTCACCTATCCTGGGCTGATCATGGGTTTGCTGAAAAAGGCGAAGGTTGCCTTTCCTGCTGTGGGGCATCTCACCATTGATGGAGTTATTGATGATCACTACTGTGATCGATTTTGTAGGGCCCTTGGATAATATCGCTGCCCAGTGATTGCGGCACTTCCTCAGGCTAGTCCATCAGAAGAATGGAACAGGCAGATGCATCTCGCTCATCAGAGAGCATTCATGTTTATGCACGAGAGCATGGAGCACCTTGCTCTACTGATTAGAGAGTCCGGAGTGAACCATTTCACTCGCACGGGAGAGCAGCTCAGTGCATATGCTGGTTGACCCGGGGTCGGGCTAAATGTCGAGGAGGAGGTGGGAGATGAGGATGATGGAGAAGATAATTCTGGTTCTGGTTCCGGTTCTGACTCGGGATCTATTGGAGATTCGATTCTCGAGGCCTCTGATTGATGATCTCTTTTATTTTCCTGTTTTTATTTTACTTTCAGCATTTTCTAGTTTTAGTTTTATTTTCGCATTTTAGTTTAAAACTCTGATTTTGTTGGTTGCCATCCATTTTTGGGGATTGACTTGTAATTCCAATTGATATTTTGTAGGCATGGAGCCTAAGTACTTCTTTTTAAGTTTTAAACACCATTTTGGGGTGTCTTTTTATTTTAGTTTATTTTCTTTTATTTTATTTTATTTTTAGATTATAGTTATTTAGTTTGAATTTACTTCTTCTGATTTGTCCGAATTTTTCAACGGTTCTTCAAAGCTAGTAAGTGTGTTTCACCAAAGTGATGGTGATGATAAAATTCTCGATTCAATCCACAAAGAAGGTACACATTTAATCGTTTTGTAGAATAATAACATGTCTATGAAATTTGTTCTTTATGCAAAACATCTTGACATGTACAAAAAAATTTGTGTTCACATTCGAATCATTAGGACATAAACCACATATGTGAGAAGCTTCCACTTTTTACCAAATATAGAGTGTCTAATAGTTGTGTTAACTCGTGTGATTCATGCTTAATCTTTACTTGTTTGTGATAACTTGGAAACTTAAAAATGATCAAGGCAATTTTTTGTGCATTATGAGAAAAACCACCAATTCTAAAAGGGCTTCAATTACCCGTGAGTGAATGAATCCTAGTGAACCCTTTTGAGCTTAAAAGTATTTGTAGGATGAATGTATCAAATCAACTCATTGTTAAGTAGGCCACTTAATAGTTGTTGATAATCTTTGAAAAATTCAATGATAATTCATTCTATAAATTTTTCTTCTTTGTGAATACCAACCCTTTTGTTAATTAACCCTTGAAGAGCATGTTCTTGAATAAAAAGGATTGATATAAATGAAGTTGGGGAGGTGGATCAAAAAGAACCTAGAATTGATGGCACAATGATCCTAAAGAAAGAAAAAGTATAGAAAAAAGAAAAATACAAAAGAAGAAAAGAAATTTGTATATGAAAAGAAAACAAAAAGAAAAGAAAAGAAAGAAGAGGATCATTGTGTGAAAAAGAAAAGAGGTTGTGAATAATAAGATGAGAATTAGTTGTGAAATGCTCTTCATATCCTTTTACCCGAATCGTTTCAATGGCTTTGTACTTAAATATCCCTTGTTTCTAACCTAAGCCAAGTTACAACCTTGAAAGTCCTTAGTGATCTTTGTTTCCATTTTGTCATTTAACTTGTTTCGATGAACGCATGAATTATTACGGATGTGCATAATTATTAGTGAGAGTGTTTAGTCCTTTGTGAATATACATTTTGTTCTTCATGAACTTTGAAGAAATGATTAGGTGATTCAAGTGTGAACATATCTCTTATTTTGTTACATGTTTTGATATATTGTGTTTAGAACTTAATTCATGGCCATGTTGTGTTTCGAAGAAGCGATTGATGTGTGCTTTTGCCTGGTATGTCGAGTTTGAACCATTATTCTTGTGTGAGTTGCATGCTTGCATTTTGTTTCTTCTAGCTTTGTAAGATTTTTGACTTTTGTTTGGGGACAAACAAAGAAGTAAGTTGGGGAGAGTTGTTAAGGACCAAATTGTAGTTATTTTGTACATGATTTTGTGGTCCTTAACAATGTCTTTTTAATTAATTAGTATTATTTATTCTAGTATTTTAGTTTAATTAGATTTTTATTTAGTTTTTGTTTGATATATATTATTTAACTTATTTCACTCTTAATTGTAGGAATTTATTGACTACTTTTCCCAAGCTTGGATTCAAGGGCACTTGAAGAGCTTTAGGGATGATTCTTTTAGAAGATAATTTTGGATGAAGGAAGCATGCTACAGTCGCTCATGGTGCCATGAGCGCCCAGATCATGAAATTCGAAAAAGGACAGCCCCATGCTTTCACCTTTTGAGCCACCAACCCATCACTTCAGCAGGACTTTTTGGCTTGTAAAGGAAGGAAGAAACACTTCATCATCATTATCTTTTATCTTTGTAAAAATCTAGGGCAAGAATTGTAAGAACACCATAGCTTTTCCTTCTTGAATCTTTGATTTTCATCATCTCTACCAACAATCTTGAGAGCAAGCAACCATGGAAATGAGTGGCTAAGCTCTTTTTGTGTCAAGATTAGAGGTAGTTGATCTTTATAGTATGTATTTCTTTTAATCCATTTGTGTATGAACATGGTTGATGATTAATATAGTTGAATATCTTTGTTCTTCATCTTTATGCTTTGAGTTTTGCTTGGAAAAGAATACTTCAAAGTAGACCTAGGATATTCATCCTCTAATAAACAAATGCTAGGAATAGATTTGTGTGTTAGTGTTTACAAAATATTGAACTTAATGATTATCATGTTAATAGTTGTAGTGAGGAATCATGCAAGGATTAACATGATAACATTCACAATCTTGGTGGGAAATCTACAAGATTGAGAGGATATGTATTTGTAGAAATCATCTATTATGTTCATCACTTGATTAATTGAATATGTATGAAACTAGATCAATGAAACTAATCTTGACATGCCTCCTTAATTTGAAAACAATCTCAAACTCTCTTTAATCCAAACTACAACTCTCTTTGAAAGAATTAATTTAGTGATTTGTTTGGAAACTCATGTTACTAGTAGATTAGATAACAAACCCCTTGGTTACAATATCTTAAAAATACACTTTTCTATTGAAAGACTATAACATACACCAATCTCTGTGGAATCGATAATTAAAAATTCTTGTTCACGGAAAAATCCTACAACAAAGCTTAAGTGTCGTAACTCAAGTTCCAAGCTTATAATTGTCTTGCTTATCCTCGCCATTTGAGCCTTAACCTCCGAAACTGAGGACAATTACACCATTTTCCAACCCACAAATCCAATCCGTCATTTCAGAATATTCAAGAATAGAAAGACAAAACCTAAAATGGAATCATGATTCCATAAACCAGTATAGAAATATAAGGACAAGTATCAAATAAGGGAATTTCTTTTCCCATCTAGTGGGGTACTCCTTCACCTTTGGTGAAAAACCAAAAATACCTCCCAGTTTCGCAAGTTAATTTACGAATTCCCTAAATAAGGTGAATTCGTAAATTAACTTTAATATAATTCACAATTTAAAAAAAATAAGGTGAATTCGCAAGTTAACTTACGAATTCACCTTATTTTTTAAACAATACACACGACGCATCTAGACTAAAGTTAATGTTGAGCTAGTCCGGGAATTTTATGCTAATGCCATTCCTCCGGAGGGCCGAGAATTCCCGTTTACTTCTGTTGTGAGAGGCAAGTTGGTATCCTTCTCTCGTTCTGCTATCAACAACTACCTGGGCATTAATTGGACAGCCCTAGAGGATGAGTTGGATGTTTACCATCAGCACTTGGCTCAGGGTAATTGGGACCATGACATGTTGCGGAGGAAACTGTGTTTATTCGGGCACTCCTATGAGCTTAACAGGGCTGGCCAACCTCTGAAATTCAATCGGTCCGACCTTAAAACAAGTGCCCGTGTGCTGATGTGTGTGGCCCTATACAATCTAAGACCACGAAGCCACACATCCTCAATTCCCATGGAGACCGCCGACCTCATTGCTTATATGCTCGATGAAGAGCAAATTGATTTTGGTCGGCTAATTGCTAATGAGCTGAAGAGGGTTGCATTGAGTTATACCTCCAGGGGGAGCGTATAAAATGTTCCCTAACTAATCCTGGTCTTATCATGGGTCTTCTGAAAAGGGCCAAAGTTGTTTTTCCTGCTGTGGGGCACCTAATGATAGATAGGATCATTGATGATAACTACTGTGATCGCTATTGTAGGGCCTTGGATGCTAACCCTGCGGCCCAGGCTGTTCCTGTAGCTGCTGCACTTCCTCAGGTCAGTCCCGCTAAAGAATGGAACCGGTAAATGCATTTTGCTCATCAGCGAGCATTTATGTATATGCACGAGAGCATGGAGCAACTGGCGTTGCAAATTAGAGAGCCGGGGGTGAATCACTTCACTCGTACGAGCCAACACATGAGTGATTATGCCAGTTGGCCCGGGGTCGGGCCAAATGTAGAGGAGGAGGTGGGTGATGCAGATGGTGTTGAGGAGAGTGATGATGATGGAGAGGGCGGTTCTGATTCTGGTTCTGAGACTCCTGGAGATTCCATCCTCGAGGCTTCAGATTGATTTTATTTTATTTTTAGTACTTTCTAGTTTTTAGTTTTTGTTTTGCTTTTAAGTTTCTTTTAGACTTTTGAATTTTGTTGGTTGCCATCCATTTTTAGGATGTGCTTGTAATTCCAATTTATATTTTGTAGGCATGGAGCCTAAATACTATTTTTAGTTTTGAACACCATTTTGGGGTGTCTTTTATTTTATTTTATTTTGTTTTATTTTATTTTTAGATTATAGGTTATTTAATTTAAATTGTACTTCTTTTGTTTGTCCCGATTTTTCAACGGTACTCAAAAGCAAGTAAGTGTGTTTCACCAAAGTGATGGTGATGATATAATTCTCGACTCGATCCACAAGTAAGGTACACTATTAATCGTTTTGTAGAATATTAACATGTCTATGAAATTTGTGCTTTATGCAAAATATCTTAGCATGTACAAAATAAATTTGTGTTCACATTCGAATCATTAGGACCTAAACCACAAAGGTGAGAAGCTTTCCACCTTATACAAAAAAATTGAGTGTCTAATAGTTTTGTTAACTCGTGTGATTCATGTTTAATCTTGATTTGTTTGTGACATTATGGAAACTTAGAGATGATCAAGGCAATTTTTTGAGCATTATGAGAAAAACAATCAATTCCAAAGGGCCTCAACTAACCGTGAGTGAGTGAATCTTTGTGAACCCTTTTGAGCTTAAATTGTATTTGTAGAATGAATCTATCAAATCAACTAATTGTTAAGTAGGCCACTTAATAGTTGTTGATAATCTATGAAAATTCAATGATGATTCATTCTATAAATTTTTCTTGTTTGTGAATACCAACCCTTTTTGTTGATTAACCCTTTGAAGAGCATGTTCTTGAATAAAAAAAGGATTGATATAAATGAAGTTGGGGAGGTTGATCAAAAAGAACCTAGAATTGATGACACAATGATCCTATGAAAAGAATAAGAGAAAAGAAAAATACAAAAGAAGAAAAATGTGTATATGAAAAAGAAAAGAAAAAGAAGGATCATTGTGTGAAAAGAAAGAAAAGAGGTTGTGAGTAATAAGAAGGAAGTTGGAATAAGTTTGTGAAATGCTCTTCATTTTCTTTAACCCAATTTGTTTCAATGGCTTTGTACTTAAATATCCCTTGTTTCTAACCTAAGCCAATTTACAACCCTTGAAAGTCCTTAGTGATCTTTGTTTCCATTTTGTTCATTTAACTTGTTTTGATGAATGCATGAATTATTCTGGATGTGCATGACTATTAGTGAGAGTGTTTAGTCCTTTGTAAATATTGCATTTTGTTCCTCAATGAATATTGAGGAAATCTTTAGGTGATTCAAGTGTGAACATTTCTTTTATTTTGCCTACATGTGTTGATACATTGTGTTTAGAACTTAATTCATATCCATGTTGTGTTTCGAAGAAGCGATTAATGTGTATTTTTGCCGGGTATGTTGAGTTTGAACCATCCGTCTTGTGTGATTTACATGCTTACATTTTGGTTTTGCTTGCTTTGTGAGTTTTTGACTTTTGTTTGAGGACAAACAAAGAAGTAAGTTGGGGAGAGTTGTTAAGGACCAAATTGTGGATATTTTGTATATGATTTTGTGGTCCTTAACAATGCCTTTTTAATTAATTAATAGTATTTAGTATAGTATTTTAGTTTAATTATATTTTTTTATAGTTTTAGTTTATAATTTATTATTTAACTTAGTTTACATTTGAATTGTAGGTTTTTAATGATTGATTTTCTCAAGCTTGGATTCAAGGACATTTGAAGAGCTTTTGGGATGATTCTTTTGGATGGAATTTTTGGAAGAAGAAGCATGCTTCAGGTCGTGCTCAGCGCGGTTGTAGCATGAGCGCTTAGCGTAACCGGCTTAGCGGTCTGAAAATCAGAAAAAGGACAGACCCATGCTTTCACCTTTTGGGCCACCAACTCCCTGATTTCCAGCTGGTTTTTGGTGTGTTAGGCAAGGGAGCATCACTTCTTCATTCATTCATCATTGTTGTAATAGTTAGGGCATAAAATTAGAAAAGAAAAACATAGTTCTTCTTGATTCTTCAATGTTCATCATCTCTTCCAACAATCTTGTGAGCAAAGCAACCATGGAAATGAGTGGCTAAGTTCTTTTTGTGTCAAGATTAGAGGTAGTTGATCTAACTAGTATGTATTTCTTTTAATCCATTTATGTATGAACATGGTTGATGATTAATATATGTTGAATATCTTTGTTCTTCCATCTTTTTATGCTTTGAATCTTGTTTGAAAAAGGATGCTTCAAAGTAGACCTAGGATATTCATCCATTAATGAACAAATGATATGACTAGATTTGTGAGTTAGTGTTTACAAGTATTGAGCTTCATGTTTATCATGTCAATAGTTGTGGTGAGAAATCATACAAGGATTAACATGATAAATGTCACAATCTTGGTGAGAAATCAACAAGATTGAGAGGATATGTATTTTATAGAAATCATCTACTATGTTCATCACTTGATTAATAGAATATATATGAAATTAGGTCAATGAAACTAACCTTGACATGCTTCCATCAATTAAAAGCAAACTCCAACTCTCTTGAATCCAAACCATAACTCTCTTTTGAAAAGGATTTTAAAGTTGTTTACTTGAAACTCATGAAACTAGTAGCTTAGAAAACAAACCCTTTGGTTACTTTAATCTTAAAATACACTTTACTATTGAAAGACTACAATATACACCAATCCCTGTGGAATCGATAATTAAAAATACTTGTTTGCGGAAAAATTCTACAACACGCCTTAGTTCAAAAATAAGGAGGAGGCGTCATCCCACTTGGCTCCTCCTTGACAAGTGGCATGCATGCATGCAAGGCCCCAATCACCTCATTTATTCCTCTCTTCTTGAATCACCTATAAATATGGCTTCTCATTTGTGTTTTTTCCATCACCACTCTTCACTCTACCTCTATCTCTAATACAATTCTCTCATTCTCATATCATCAGTAGAAATTTCAATCATGAGTCTCTTGACGTTAGGAGAATCTCACTGAGGAACAAGGGCAAACATTGCAACCTATGTAAGTTTTCTTACATTCTTTTGTTTACATTCTTTTTCTTACATTCTTTTTTTATTATGTTTTTAATATTGTTTACACTTTCTTACACAATTTATTGTCACATTATCTATAGGACACGAAAAAATTTAGATGCCGCTCACATCATTATGTTGTTCCCGATCCATTCATCGTTCCATACCTTGAACGTGCCAGTTTTGGAGAGGTTATTAAAATCTCCAACTACACAATCGATTCAAAGTTTATTTTTGCATTGTGCAAAAGGTGGAGACCCGAGACACATACATTTCATCTGCCTATAGGTGAATGTACCGTCACACTAGATGGCGTATACATGTTGATGGGTCTTCCTATCAATGGTAAGGCGGTTAATGGTCCAGTCCAACAACCAAACAATCTATGCGAGGAGTTGTTGGGTAGAGATATGGTCGAAGGTCCTAGTGCAAGAGGCCAAGGTATATTTCTATCTACTCTTAGAGAGCATTATTATTCTCTTGTTTTGGATGAAAACTCCACTGAGGAAGAAAAAAATATAAAAACTAGAAACTATATAATGTTAATGTTTTGTAGTTTTTTATTCCCCGAAAGTACGGGGAATAGTGTAAATTTTATGTATTTGAGTTTACTTCGAGACGTGAATAAGATAGGAAGATATAGTTGAGGTTCCGTTGTTTTTGCCTAACTATACAGTTCGTTGTGTAAAAACTGTATGAAAGACACATCAACTTTCAATGGATGTGCTTTCTTACTTCAGGGATATTAATTTTGAAGGAAGTGTAAATGGAACTTGTTTTTGAATAATTGTGTCTTCAAAACACAATTATCACACAACACTAGCACTTCACTTTTTCTCCCATATGCTTGACTTTTGACGATGTAACACGTGTCATCTAGTACTTAAATATCCATATTGAAAGAGAGGCATAACCATGCTTTGTATTCCCATCTAGTTATCAAACACCCTCTTTGCTCTTAAACAATCAAATGAAGCCTTATATTTTCTTGTTACCTATGTCTTGCTATTTATACCTTCATTTCTTTATCTTATCCTTAATGTTCTTAGACCCAAACACAACAGCCACAATGGCTCTAGGAAACCAAACCGATCATTTCGCATTACTCCAATTCAAGCAGTTGATATCTAATGATCCTTATGGTATCTTAGATTCTTGGAACAGCTCAATCCACTTTTGTAAATGGAAGGGAATCATATGTAGTCCCAAGCATCAAAGAGTAACAACCTTGGTGTTGAAAGGATACAATTTACATGGATCTATATCTCCATATATAGGTAATCTCTCATCTGAGATTCCTCAACCTTGGAAACAACAGCTTCAACGGAAACATTCCACAAGAATTCGGTCGTTTGTCACGATTAAGGTATCTCCTTCTAGTCAACAACTCGTTGGATGGAGAATTTCCTATGAACTTGACAAAGTGCTCTGAGATCAAAGGAATATACTTACCAGGAAACAATCTTATTGGTAAAATACCTAGTCAAATTGGTTCTCTTCGTAAGCTTCAAGATATTGTTATTCGTAGAAACAATTTTTCTGGAAAAATCCCACCATCCATAGGGAATATGTCATCCCTTATTTATTTTGGTACTGGAGAGAATAACTTGAAGGGAAACCTTCCACAAGAAATGTGCTACCTAAAACAGTTGAAGGGATTATCAGTGCATGGCAACAAATTGTCTGGTACACTTCCTTCTTGTCTTTACAATATGTCATCTCTTACTATGATCTCAGCTGCAAAAAATAACTTTACTGGCTCTCTTCCATCCAATATGTTTCACACTCTCCCCAATCTCCAATTTTTTGGCATTGGAGGGAATCAAATCTCAGGTTTAATCCCTATTTCCATTTCAAATGCTTCTACTTTGACAACGTTTGATATAAGTTCAAATCATTTTGTCGGACAAGTTCCAAATCTAGGGAAGATACAAAGTCTTGTGCGGATGAATTTGGGTATCAACAGCATCGGCGAAAATTCAACAAATGATTTGGATTTTTTAAAATCATTGACAAACTCTAGTAATTTGGAAACACTTGGTGTATCTCGTAATAATTTTGGAGGTAGCTTGGGAAATTCCATAGGAAATTTATCCACCGTACTTAGTCTATTTTATATTGGAGGTAACCAAATATATGGACAAATTCCTATAGAATTAGGAAATCTAATTAGCTTGAGTCTCTTAACCATGGAAAGTAACCATTTGGAAGGAACAATTCCAACTACTTTTGGGAAGCTTCAAAACATGCAAATGCTAAATTTGGGTGGAAACAGGTTATCAGGGGATATACCAACATCCATAGGCAATCTGAGTAAGCTGTATGATTTGGAACTAGATGACAATTTGTTAAAAGGATATATTCCTCCAAATATTGGAAATTGTCAAATGTTACAATACTAACAGGAGTCATACCATCAGAGATTTTTAGTATTTCGTCTTTGACAAATTTATTGGATTTGTCACAAAACTCATTCAGTGGTAGCTTACCGAAAGAAGTGGGTATGCTAAAAAATATCAATGAACTAGATGTCTCTAAGAATCATTTGTCTGGTCACATTCCTGAAACTATTGGTGATTGTTTAACCTTAGAAAAACTTCAATTGCAAGGAAACTCCTTCAATGGAACAATACCATCTTCTTTGGCTTCTCTTAAAGGTCTTCGATATTTAGACCTTTCAAGCAATCAATTGTATGGACCAATTCCTGAAGTTATGCAAAACATCTCTGGCTTGAAATACTTAAATGTTTCTTTTAACATGTTGGAAGGTCAGGTGCCAATACACGGTGTCTTTGGAAATGCAACCCAAATAGCATTGATTGGTAACAATAAACTTTGTGGGGGTATTTCAAAAGTGCACCTACCATCATGCCCTATCAACAGTAAGAAGCACACAAAACACCATAAACTCAGATTGGTAGCAGTGATAGTAAGTGTGGTTTCTTTTCTTATACTGTCATTTATTGTAACTATTTATTTCATGAAGAAAAGAAACAAAAAACCATCATCTGATTCACCAACAAATGACCACCTAGCTAAGGTTTCGTACCAAGAATTATATCAAGGAACTGATGGATTCTCGACTAGAAACTTGATCGGATCAGGTAGTTTTGGTTCTGTGTACAAAGGAAATCTTGTGTCGGAAGATAATGCTGTTGCCGTAAAGGTCTTGAACCTCCAAAAGAAAGGAGCACCCAAGAGTTTCATTGTTGAATGTAATGTACTCAAAACATTAGACACGGAACTTAGTTAAGATTTTAACATGTTGTTCTGGTACAGATTACAAGAATCAAGAATTTAAAGCTCTAGTTTTGATTACATGAAAAATGGAAGCTTAGAACAGTGGTTGCATCCGAGATTCTGAATGCAGAGCATCCGATAACATTGGACCTTGGTCATAGATTAAACATCATTATCGATGTTGCTTCAGCATTACATTATCTTCATCAAGAATGTCATCAATTGGTTGTTCATTGTGATCTAAAGCCAAGCAATGTCCTTCTTGATGATGACATGGTTGCTCATATGGGTGATTTTGGCATAGCTAGACTTGTCTCAGCCATTGGTGGTACATCTCATTCAAATACTAACACAATTGGAATCAGAGGAACCATTGGTTATGCTCCTCCAGGTATCTTTTAAATTCTCCTATGTTTTGTGTAAACTAAATATTTTACTAGTGAGATGGTATTAACATATTTTGCTACATGTTATAGAGTATGGAATGGGTTCTGAAGTGTCCACATCTGGTGACATGTATAGCTTTGGAATTCTTGTGTTGGAAATGCTTACGGGTAGAAGACCCACTGATGAAGTTCTGGAAGATGGTCAAAATTTGCATGAATTTGTTGCAATTTCATTTCCTGACAGTCTTATAAATATTTTGGATATAAATCTTGTATCAAGAGATGGAAATCATGACAATCTCCTTCAAACTTTAGATGGGTGCTTAGTTTCACTCTGTAGGATTGGACTTATTTGCTCAATGGAATCACCAAATGAAAGAATGAGTATCGTGGAAGTCACTAGAGAGCTTAGCATAATCAAAAAGTCTTTTTTCACTGGTGAGATAATTGAGATTATTTTTGCTTCAAGTTGAATATCATAAATAATTGATTAATGAGTTTTAAATTGTTTTTATCATCTTATATTAAAATTTAAAGGTAATAATGAGTTTCTTTTTTATTTGAATTTCAGGTGTTAGACATTCATAATACAATATTAAAGCTAACGTAAATTTCCAAGGTCATTTGTGAAAAGAGAATTGTAATTGAGCTTGATGCAGTGTTGTTGAGAAATAAAGTGTCTCGTTGTTAATGTGTGATAGTGTTTAGTTTACTAATGCGTGATTGTGTTCAATAAGTAATGTTGTATTGATTTTTAATTCAATAAAGTGAGAACTGAAACTTGTCTTATTCCATTTGATAGGGGTGAAAAATATCCTAAGTAATTTTGAAAATATCCTCTGAAAAATCATAAATATATTTTTGATTCATATTTTTTTTTGCATTTTTCAAAATATAAAAAATAATATCAGAAATGCATTTCAAATATAAATCGGAAATGCCCTTCCGTATTATAATTTTATGAGATATAATTGAAACACACATTTTTGTAAACAAAGTGAAAATATCATGATCTTATAAGCACTGGTATTCATGCTCTATTTAAAACAAGGTATAACTTACACTTTTAAGAAGAAAAAGAAGAATATACTATTCAGTAAATAGAAAGAGAAAAAAAAAATCTAAAATGGAATCATGAATCCAGAAACCAGTATAGAAATATAAGGACAAATATCAAATAAGGAAATTTCTTTTCCCATCCAGTGGGCTTCTTATTCATCCCTGCTGAAAATTCAAAAATACTTTAAATTTTGCAAATTAATTTACGAATTCTCTAAATAAGATGAATTCGTAAGGTAACTTATAAAATAACCCACGATTTTTAAAAAAAAAAAGGTGAATTCGCAAGTTAACTTACGAATTCACCTTATTTTTTAAAAAATAAGGTGAATTCGACTCACCTTATTTGGGAAATTTGCAAATTAACTTGCGAAGTCTATATATTATTTTAGTAAACACATAGGCACACCCCCAATACTCATTCATTTCAAAATACTCAAAATTTCTCTCTCTACTCCAAACCCTTGCAATTTCTACTAAATCTTTGCAATTTCTACCACTTCAAAATACTCAATCCAAGTTCAACTCATCATTTCAACTCATTTCAACTCCTCCAACATCAACTACAACCTCCATTTTGTTTAAGTTTTCTTAATCAATTTCTATTTAAATTTCTGATTTTTTATTAGATTATAAGGTTTAGGTTGCAGAAATGTAGTAGCATATGAAGTAGTAGTAGGTAAATGTAGTAGGGAAAATTAGATTTAGGTAGTTTTGGGACTATATTTCTAGTTTTTTGAATTTCTAGACGAAGGGGGTTTCACAAGTTAACTTGCGAAGTGTACCAGAAGAGACTTCGCAGGTTAACTTGAATTTTTGTCTGAATGAGAAATTCTGAAGTTAACTTGCGAATTTTGGTCTGAATGGGAAATTCTGAAGTTAACTTGGGAATTTTGGTCTGATTTATTTTTGAATTAGTATGCTAATTGTTGTAATGATTTATTTTAGGATAATGGCCAATCAAGACAACCGGATGACACGTTTGAGACAGGGAAGACAAAACCAGACATCGTCGGCTCGTCGAAAGCGCGAGCTAAGGGCAAGGGCACAAAGGGAACAAATGGCACAACTTGATATAACATCACCTTTCGCACCGCGAAGGAGGAGTCGTCTCCATGAGACGTCTTTCTCTCGTGCACATGAGGAAGAGGTACCGGAGATGGAGGTATCAGAGGTCGAGTCACTGACGGAGGAGGCCCAGGATGTCCAAGACGTTGAAAATGCTGAGGTTCCCGACGACGATGTTGAGGAACCTGTAGAGGCGGAAGATGTTGGCTATCCAGGAGGGCCATATGACTGATCCCTCCTGATTTATTATGGGGACCATACTGCCCGCTATGTATGGGGTGGAGAGGTATTAAAATTTTTATCGTTATGTTCCGTATTATTTATTTTAGTTTACTGTCCGTTCTTTTTTATTTATTTTCGTATACTATCCGTTCTTTTTATTTATTGTCGTATAATGTCCATTCTTTTTTATTTATTTTTGTATACTGCCCGTTCGTATTATTTATTTATTTTCGTTTGATTCTTATGTTTCAGGAAATAAAGGTCTTGAAACATGTGAACCACTCCCGCAAAATCTTTGAACTGTATGCTCCAAAGACTCACTGGTTTCATATTGCTATCATCGCATCTGGTCTTCCCGGATTATACAGTACTGGTTACGGGACCATTAGCACCGGCATGCAGTGTGCTTTTGTTGAGAGATGGCATAGGGAGACGTCATCTTTCCACTTTCCAGTTAGGGAGTTGACGATCACCCTCCCTATCAGAGGTAGGTTACTTATCAGAGGTAGGTTACTTAACCATTCCAAGATAACCAGAGTTGAGGCGGTTGAGTTGATGATTGATCATCTGGGAGTTGATCCCTACAGAGCTGTTGCAGACTGTAACTCCACAAACGGAGCACACGTGAAATTCTCCTACCTAAAGGAGTTATATGAGGAGCACCTCCGTAAAACAACTCTTGCAAAAAGAACCGCACAGACAGCTGGGGAGCCTGTGGAGGCGGATATTTTTGTTCAATTTCACCGGGGCTGTGCCATCCGGTGTTTTCTAGTGTATTTGGTAGGCACATCCGTCTTTGTGGACACGTGGCGCTACATCGATGTGACCTACCTGAGATATTTTAGACATTTCTACAGTTCAAGACTAGAACTGGGGTGTCGTTGTTCTTACTGAGGCAACTCGATTTTCAAAAATCATTTAAATGAATTTTCAAAACAATGAAATCGCCACCTAATTTTATTTGTTCTAGAAAGAACGGGAAAATATAGATAAAACCCACAAAAATCGGATAAGGCGGTCTACAAGACCAAAAAGCATGGATTCGGGAGTCGGTTACGCAAGAGGAAGGTATTAGCACCTCTTATGTCCATCGTACTCGATGGGACCCATTTAGCTCACGCGTGTGTTTGTATGTGTGTAATCGCTAATTTCTAAGTTATAAATAAGAAAGAAGAAAAGGCGTTTGTTTATTATTATTTTGAGTTTGACACGGTTTCGAAACCGCGTGCCTACGTATTCCCTCGTGCGATGGGAAAGTCAAAACTCCGTAGTTCTTGTTGAAAATGTCTTGGATTGGTTGTGTTGATTTTAGAAGAAAATGTTTTTGATGACCGCGTATGAGCGGAAAAGGGATTTGAATGGGTTGAATTGATTTTAATTGTAGATGACAAGTACCAAAACGTTGGGCTATCCTCTAACGATTCAATACTTGAGATTGGTGATTGAGGTCAACCGATCATCTCTCATCCAAAATCTTTATTATGAAAAGAGTGAGGTGAAACAAAGTTCACTTTTATTAAGTGTATGGAATAAAGTATTTAAGTCATTGGGTTACCCTCTAATGGCCCAAATACTTTACATTTTAATTAAATCGTCGGGCTATCCTCTAACAATTTAATTAAATACCATAGCACTATGTTTTTTTTTGTTTTGAAAAATTGATTTTTAAAAGAACAAGTTCAATTAATTATTTTGACTTGAAAGTGCTTTAGGGGTTATTAGGAAAACAAGCGAGCCCATACAAAGTGGCTTTATGTATGCTCCTAAAAGTGGAACTAGCGTGACACTAGTATTCTAAACGACCGATTAGAACAATCGATCGAATAGTTGTCGCTATAGAAAAGCCCAGGACCAAACTATGAATGTGTGCAGGTGTGCATTGTGTATGTTTACCTGTTCATTGATGAGGAGCCCAAGAGGAGGCTATGTGTTCTAATATGATAAACGCATAATTAAACAGTAATTAGAACACACAAGGAAATAAATCCTAAGCTATTACAACCAAATCGAATTAATTTGAATAATTGAATAGCTTTGCTTTGGTGCAAGAATTGAGCTCCAAGTAGTCTTCAAGATCGGATAAGGCTTGATGCATCAGATGAATACCGAATGAAGATTTCTACATCACTCAAGATACAAACAAAAACTATGCGAAGAATAGATATATTTGCATTCAAATTCATTCGAAGGTTGAATTAAATTCCAAATTCAAAATTGTAACACAAAGATCATTAAAATGTAATTGAATTTATTTACAAATGGATATGAATAAAATTATAAGAATAAAAATAATATGTATATTTACATACTAAATATAAGAAATAAAATATTAAATACATTACTAAATATCATATCAAAATAGTAATAGAACTATAATAACAATTTTAAAAAAAGATATATAGATGCACCAATAGAAAATATACTCTTGGACAATTCTTGAATGCCTTCACAACAATAAACGCGTTAGTAGCATAAGTGAGATGAAATTGAAATAAAATGGAAATAAATTAGAACATGGTTAGTAATCAAGTTTCAAAATTAAAATCATTATACATGTGTAAACAAGTAAGAATATGAATATAAATTAGTACAAACAAAGTTCTCTAGTGGTTTAGTATCGATTGAAGAGTATCAATAACTAAATTAAAATGCAATGTGTATGAGAAAAACTAGTGACAGTATGGTGATGATATTTACTACACACTATGAACTCTCCATGTGATTAATTAATATGCACAGTAGGAAACAACTATCAAACTTGTTTATATAGTAACTAAGCATGTGTTAAATTTAGAAATGAATTCTTGCTACTACAAATGCTTCTTACGGGGCAACATCACACAACCATGCATGCATAAATCAATAATAAAAGAACTACTGATCCTTATTAACAAGGACATTTCTCTTGTACAAATCAAATCCTGCTGCAAAAACAAACTCATCAGTATTATCAACTATTGTTAAACACTCAAATTTAACACACAGTGCAAGTCTTAATGCTCAATTCAACATAAACTATAGCAACTTCAACACTCAGATTTTAAATTAATTACACAATACCAACATCAATCTCAATATTCGAATCATATAACCAACAAAAGAAATAAAATAAGTAACAGTTAAGGTTTGAAAAGTTACCGCGATGAGGAAATTGTAGATTTCTTAGAACAAATGGTTTTACGGTTCCGGTGAGAGGTGCGGTTGTTGTTGTTGCACGTTATCAAATGCCGATTTGAGATACTGGACCTTTTCTGAACTCGAGTTAAGTAAGGCAAGAAACTCAACGCCGTAATGAATAGAATCTGCGACGGCACACGAAACAAAACAAAACCGCAAAATAGAAATAGTCTTGAACCTGTAAATCAAACACCAATCCAAAACAAATATTACAGAGTTACAAAGGCTAACAAAGAAACGAGACGGTGATAGAGGGGAGGTTGTTGGATGAATGGCTTCCGGTTTGGAGATGAGATTGACAGAGGGGTGTGATGAGAGTGAGGGAAGGTTGAGACGGTGAGGGTTATGGTTTGATGAAGTAAGGGATGACAGAACAGAAGGGATTGTGGTTGTTTGTTCTGTGAAGAGCTCTGGCGGAGGTTGTTAATGGAAGCAAGCAGAGATTCACGGCAAGAGAATGGAGGGGAAAATGGATGAGACAGAAGGAGGTAGTGGCGATGGAGGAGGGCGTGTGGTGGTCACATTGAGAGAGATGAAGGAAACAGCAAGTAGAAATGGATTGAGTATGTGAAGAGATGAACGGAGAAGGTGAGGAAGTAAGGTTGCAATGGAGGGTTACGGTGGAAAGGAGGGATACGGTGGTTACAATGGCAGCGATGAGGGTTGATAAAGAATCAGTGAGTGGTTTACGGAAGTTTGGAGGAACAGAGTGTGGTGGCTGTTGCTGGATGATGGTGATGATACGGTGACGGACAGAGGAGAAACAAAGGGATGTTGAAGGGAGAAGGAGAAGGTTCGGAGGGGGTGTTGAAGGGAGGAAACAATGAGGTAGCAGTGGGTTATTGGAGGAACAGAGGATTTACGACAAATGATTGAGAGTGATTTCGAAAAAGGGGTGAACTGAGGGAAAGCGTTCAAGGAAAGAGTGAGGTTGCCAGCAAGATGAAAAAGGAAAGCAAGATGAAAAAGGAAATTCACTCATTCAGATCCGCCGTTTTTGTTTATCATTTTTGGCCTCCTTGACCAATAAATTATAACACACATATATATATATCCAATAGATTAGGGTTTAGCAATTTTTAATAATGCCTAAAATACCCCTTTTGATAAAATGGGCCTCAAAGCCCAAAAGATAAAAAATAATCTACTCAAACATATTTTTGTTTTAATTTTTAGAGATAAAAATTAGACACTTAAAATTGTCAAAAATGGCAAAAGTTCGGACAATAATTATCCGAAAAAATTAAATGAGCATATTAAAATAAACTGCGGGTTTAATAGATTAAAGAAAAATTATCGAAATAATTAAAATTGAAATAAAACGATAATAAAGAATACCTGATTTTAAAACACTTACGGTTAAAAACAAAACTTCGAAATGTATCGAAAAATTAGAGAGATCACATTTTCATGATCTACGCGACACGTAGATTCATAAAGCAGTGAGTTAGAGGCAAAAGTTTGAAATATTTTCCCGCTAATTTTCCGCACAGTGTCGAATTGCTTTTAGCAGTCTGTTTGTAAAATCGAAATATTGATATCATCGACATATAATCAACTTAAAATCATACAAGAAACAGGTAAGGAGATAAAAATGAATGAAGTAGAATATCAGATATTTTACAACTGTAAAACGATGCAGATATCGATTTAAACTAACTTTTGGTCAATTTAAATACGACGAAATGATGCGTATGCATTGAATGAATGACTGTTTAATGCCAATGGCCTAATGGACGTGTATGCAGATGAATGTGAAGCCTAAACCAGATAAAATCAAGATAGGAGGGCAAATTTTGGGATGCAACAGTTGCCCCTATTTAATCGTCTTAAACCTGAAAGTGAGATTGGTGCTAGCCTTTCGAGCTTTCAAGGTAGAAGAAGATTAAATACTACAAGAACCCAAAAATGTGCGCTCCGAAGAACAAGTAGAAATGTTTATGCTTTTTCTGTTTTTTTTAAGCCTCCACTAACAAGCTTTGGCGAATAATAGTATGACATTCCCAAAAGATTTCCTCGAAGAGGAGAGGAACGACGAATATTTACAACTGGGCGACTCGACAGCAAGGTTACTGGGTGACGACCAAGTTTTTGAAAAACAATTGTTGGTAAAAAGGCTCGACTTCAGTATGGTTACTGGTTTACGAGTCATTCATGTGATTAGAATGAAAATGATATCAAAATGGCCGACGTCGGTAAGGTTATCGGGGGATCACAATCAGGTGATTGGAAAAGAAAGCCATAGTGAAGTCATTAACATCGGTGGGGTCACCAGGAAATAAGTATTTTTGAAAGAAATTATGGTAAATTTACCAACTTCGGTTAAAATGATATCAAGGTGGCTGACATCGGTAAGGTTACCGGGGTATCACAATCAGGTGATTGGAAAAGAAATCCATAATGAAGTCATTATCGTCGGTGGGGTCACCGGAAAACCTAAGAGGTAGTAAGATCCATAATGTCGGTAGGGTTACCGGAAGACATCAATCAGGTGATTGGGAAAACAAAATTAGCAAAGTTGCTACAACGTTAAGGTTACCGGAAGACATCGATCAGGTGATCGGGGAAACAAAATTAGCAAAGTTGCTACAACGGTAAGGTTACCGGAAGACATCGATCAGGTGATCGGAGAAACTGAGACATCTATACCGCATCGGTAAGGTTACCGGAGAGAAAGGTTTTAGTCAAAAATGGACTCAGGATAAAGGAGAAACGACGAACTCCAAACATAGATCTTTAGCACGAATACGCTTGAATAAGCGGCTTCGTAGATCAAAAATGAGGACAGACAGATCTTTGAAACGAGCATACTTAAATAAGTTGCTTCGTAGATCAGAAACGAAACCAGACGGACCTTTGGACGAGCATACTTAAATAAGTTGCTTCAGATCGAAAGGTAACAGACGGACCTTTGGAGCGAGCATACTTAAATAAGTTGCTTAGATCGAAAGGTAAGAACTCATAGATCTTTGGAGCGAGCATACTTCAATAAGTTGCTTCAGATCAAAAATGAGAACAGCAGATCTTTGGAGCAGCATACTTTAATAAGTTGCTTCAGATCAAAAATGAGAATGCATGGAGTATATGTCGTAAAGATATTAGACACACACAAGAAGGAGACCATTCGGAGCACTCACCGGGAGAAGATACATGGAATGGTAAAATCGTCGATCGAAGACGAATTTACGGGGAAAGAGGCCAACCAAAGAGACTCTAGCAAGGATTGCTAGGCTATGTTGGACTTCAAAGTTTAGAATATGCAAAAATACAATATCCCTCGGGCCAAAGGCGGGTGTATTTCTTCAAGAGAGGCAATTATATGAATTACCACACACCAAGTATGGATACTCAAACAATTGAGAAGCAAGAAAGGTTAGACACCAACTCTTACTCGCACTCTAACGACAAAGGCAAACATGGGTAAGAATACCAAAATAAAAAATTTGCAAAAAGCAAGGCGCTTGGTAAATGAATTGAATTGAGCGTGTAAGAGACTAACACGGGTCTAAAATGCGTAACAACAACAAGAATATATATCTTGAGGAAACTTGTGGAATACCACTTGGGATTTTTTGGATAGACTTTTCTTCGGAGACACAAAAGGTACTCGAGAAACATTTTAATCTGGCTTATGCTTAGATGCATGTTTGAGATTATTATTTTTAGCGTAATGCTCCATATCAATGGAAATGCTACGCATTTTTAAGGATGCAATGCAATGCAATGATGATTAATATATGAAATGTGTCGAAGTAAAGACATTTGTTGGAACTTAAATGGATAGAATCCCGTCTTCTAACTTCTGTTGAAGGAAACCAATAACCATTAATTAAATCCCGATCTTTGATGAGCTGAGGATAACGATCCTGACTTGAATTGGAGACAAAGATCCTTAATTTCTGATGGAGAAAATCCAACACAGACTTAGATCTCTGATGAGCTGAGGATAACGATCCTGACTTCCTGACATGCCATTTAAACTCAACGGTTGTTTAGCTTGCGCCTGGACTTGACCTGATCAATTATGAGGTGGAGGAATGCCCATGCATAATGTTTTGCCCTGGTCTGTAGGGACTTTGAAGAAAATAGTCTCGAGAAGGCTTCCTGAGATCTTGCTCGGATGAATGCCCCTGATTACTTAGCTCCTTGAGAGATTCTTCGAATCTCGACACAAATGCCCCAGATTGACTGAACTTTGAAGATATCACCTACTCAGGGTGGTTTTCATCTTGAAAGTAGGCTACTTCACAATCTTACTTCTCAACTCGAGCTGCTTTGTGCTCAATCAAATACTTGAAGCAATATGTCCTTCAGACAATCAAATTATCCGTCGATGCTTATTATGCAAGCTCACTTGATGTTTAAGCACTTATCTATATGCAAAGAATGTTTTATTCTCTGAATGATAATTCTAATGCAAAGTTCATGTTTGTCTTGAAGTTAAAGAAACTTTTATTGAAAAGATATCGAAACATTGATTTTTTTGTAAAAGATTGAGTGATACCAACTCAAATGTTTAGCAAGCCTCCTAGGAGTCAGGTTGCCGTATTCTTGTAACAGATTTGCTTTCCAATTAACCCATGCTTCAATTAGGACTTTTAAGGGTTGTAACGTGGTGCAGTTCGTGTTTTTAGAAAAAAGATTTTTAGGCTCAAAATATTTGGTGCCCTCCCATTCTCCATGATATTCTCCATTCCTACGTTCAGTTAACTCAATATGAGCATTCATCTCGTGCGAGAAGTTTATGATGCGGTTAAGGAACTACTAAGGTTTCTTGGACACGACAGTCACTCACCTTTTGCTTTTGGTGTCTGATGACACGATTTTGTTCTTTTGTTGAGGATTTTATTTTGTTTGGTAATCCTTTCTTTTTTTTTATTTTCTTTTGCCTGACTTTTGCCTAAGCGACTTATTTTGAAGTTTCGACTTAGCAGGCTCTTTGTCATCATTTTTTTATGACTTTTTCTTTTGAACAAGTCGTGTGATCTTCCATCTTTGTTTGATTGGAGGTGATTGTGACTGCTTGAATCCTTAGTGGATGAGAGATAACAATTGTGGTATCGTCATCTGTTGATTTCTTAATGTGCAAGAAATAACCATTACGGTTTCAACCTCTTTTGACGCACATTATTGATAGGTGAAGATTGACCATTATAGCTTTGAGTTTCCTCGATCTTTTGAAGGATAACCATTGTTATATCATTGGATGCGCACTCTTGATGAGTTTTGAACGGTCGATCGGGTTAACTGAACATTACCCTGCCCCAGGTTAAAAAAAATGAGGGTTTTTTCTTAATAGAAAAGAAACTCCTACTTCGAGGCTCAAAAGGGGTTAACGAGGGTTTCACTCCCTTATATCTCCGGTGTTTGGGAATTTGAAACAAGGCATGTACATCGTTAGCAGGGTTTTTACTCGAAAGCAAAACATTTGTGATTCTTGGTAAATTATTCGTCATCCTCCCTACAGAGGTGTTGCTTTATTAATAAGAGTTGAATATCAAAAGCATAGTAAAACAAATAAGAGTGAAAGCGAATGGATTATTTCAAGATAAACATATTCAATGCATTATGATTAGTATTCAGAAATAAGCAAGTTTTGCATACAAGAAAGTACTGAACAAAACAAGAAAAATTACAAATGAGCATGCAAGATAAAACTAGAAATCTCCATGTTGAGGAGACTGGTCTCCGTATGGATTTCTTGCTTCAGAAGATGCACTTTGTAGTTGTGGCGTTCTGAGTCAAAAGAGAGTTCAATTAATGCATAGGCCCCCTGGAGTGAACGTGATTGCTTTGGAATCAATGAGTTTCTGAATTGTGCCTTTGAAAAGATTACATCCTTCAATTGTATGGCCAGGTGCCCTAGAATGGAACTCACAGTAAGCATCAGGATCATATCCCAAAGGATACGGAAAAGGAGGTGTCCCGAGCTCCTTTAAATCCACCAAAGAATGTTGGAGTATGTGAGAGAGCAACTCACGATGAGGCATAGGGATTGGATCATGCACTTTTCTTGGCCTTATCAGATTCTTTCCAACTCGATGTTGACGATTTTGTCGATAAGTTTGTTGTCGAGGCGTTACTGCTGGGGAGCATCTTGAGCGGTGTTTGATGAACAGGATTTGTGGAGCACACTGATTAGAAGTAGCTTTTGTCACCTGATTAGGAATCTGAAATTGACGGTAAGCAGGAGCTTCTTCCTCGTCCTCAGAAATTGTACTTGCTTCTTCATCAGTTTGTTCTGGAAATTCAGAAGCAATAGCCACATCATGAATGTTACCCATCTTGAGACCACGCTCAATTCGTTCCCCTACAACAACCAGGTGTGAAAATTTAGAAGTACATCCAGCAATCAGATAGGGACCCTGCAAGATATTAGAGAACATCTCAATGAGTTCTCGTTCCAAAAGAGGAGGTTGAACTCTAGCACCTAATTCTCTCCATCTCTGCGCATACTCTTTGAAAGATTCTCCAATCTTCTGAGTTAAACCCTGGAGTTGAATTCTGGTAGGAGCCATGTCCCTATTATAGTCGTAGTGATCGACAAAAGCTTCAGCCAATTCCTTCCAAGTTTGGATGTGAGTTCGTTCAAGCTGAGTGTACCACTCGAGAGATGCTCCACTGAGGCTATCTTGAAAAAAGTGCATGAGGAGCTTGTCATTTTCCGCATAGGGAGCCATCTTATTGCAATAGACTTTGATGTGAGTAATTGGACAAGAGGTACCCTTATACTTCTCAAAAGTGGGGACTTTGAATTTTGCAGGAATTTTGATACCAGGCACCAAGCACAAACTAGGAGCGTCTAAACCAAGGGAATCACGACCCTCAATAGCTTTCATCCTTTTCTCAAGGAGGTGAAGCTTTTTCTCAGATTCAGTCTCTCCAATTGAAAACCTGAAGGTGTCAAACGAAGACTCGAAGATATCCTCACAGTGAGGAGTTCCATTGACATGCATTTGAATGGTGTTTCTGACATTTCGATCAGAAAGGACCTCCCCACAGTTAAGATTAACACCCGGTGGATTAACATGATCAGTAGTAACAACTTTAGATCTCTGAACAACTTGTTTTAACTCTTCTTGTCCAATGGCGATCTTTTGGATAACCTCCATGAATTGATCCATCTGGGTATCTATATGAGTATTCATCGCAGCCACACTTGCTTGAAGTTGATCCATGATGACGATGGTGTCAGGAAATCAGTCTTGCAGTCTTGAGATTCTGAATAAGTCAGGTTGAAATGAGTCCTCTGGTTGAAATGAATGAAATGCATGATGATGCATGGATGATAAGAGAAATAAACTCTTTTGAGATGGTTGATGCAAATGAAATGCAACATGATGATAATAACAGGTTCACAGAGACGTGAATCAGGGATGATATTTGATAATTAGAACAACTTATTTAGGTGGGCTCCTATGATAGGATAGCTCTAGGCTTCCTACCCAATAATCCCGAACAAGGTGGTTCTAATTGTTTTTTTGCTAAATGTTTCTCGGAGTCTCAGATCCCCTTCTAACAAATATTATCATCGCGCGAGAGGCCTACGTGGTGACAGTATTTGCAAAAGTATACTCCAAGAAACGGCTCTTAAAGAATGCTCGAAATCCATTATTTGAGCGGTCGGTCTAGGTTTGGATAATATGAACAAACTTAGAGTTATAGGTCATTTGTCCAAATATTGATGTCATGCGCTATCGTGCGGGCCAACAACCTCCTTAAAACAACCAACTCTAAGCCGGAGTCTTCGCTTTGGGCCAACAAGACAATGGAGTCAGGTGGACCTAGGCTACGCAACATCTCTATTCCTAAAAGGTGACCTACCTGAGATATTTTAGACATTTCTACAGTTCAAGACTAGAACTGGGGTGTCGTTGTTCTTACTGAGGCAACTCGATTTTCAAAAATCATTTAAATGAATTTTCAAAACAATGAAATCGGCACCTAATTTTATTTGTTCTAGAAAGAACGGGAAAATATAGATAAAACCCACAAAAATCGGATAAGGCGGTCTACAAGACCAAAAATCATGGATTCGGGAGTCGGTTACGCAAGAGGAAGGTATTAGCACCTCTTATGTCCATCGTACTCGATGGGACCCATTTAGCTCACGCGTGTGTTTGTGTGTGTGTAATCGCTAATTTCTAAGTTATGAATAAGAAAGAAGAAAAGGCGTTTGTTTATTATTATTTTGAGTTTGACACGGTTTCGAAACCGCGTGCCTACGTATTCCCTCGTGCGATGGGAAAGTCAAAACTCCGTAGTTCTTGTTGAAAATGTCTTGGATTGGTTGTGTTGATTTTAGAAGAAAATGTTTTTGATGACCGCGTATGAGCGGAAAAGGGATTTGAATGGGTTGAATTGATTTTAATTGTAGATGACAAGTACCAAAACGTTGGGCTATCCTCTAACGATTCAATACTCGAGATTGGTGATTGAGGTCAACCGATCATCTCTCATCCAAAATCTTTATTATGAAAAGAGTGAGGTGAAACAAAGTTCACTTTTATTAAGTGTATGGAATAAAGTATTTAAGTCATTGGGTTACCCTCTAATGGCCCAAATACTTTACATTTTAATTAAATCGTCGGGCTATCCTCTAACAATTTAATTAAATACCATAGCACTATGTTTTTTTTTTTGTTTTGAAAAATTGATTTTTAAAAGAACAAGTTCAATTAATTATTTTGACTTGAAAGTGCTTTAGGGGTTATTAGGAAAACAAGCGAGCCCATACAAAGTGGTGAAGCAACTCGATTTTCAAAAAATCATTTAAAATGAATTTTCAAAAAAAACAATGAAATCGCCACCTAATTTTATTTGTTCTAAAAAGAACGGGGAAATATAGATAAAACCCACAAAAATTGGATAAGGCGGTCTACAAGACCAAAAAGGATGGATTCGGGAGTCGGTTACGCAAGAGGAAGGTATTAGCACCTCTTACGTCCATCGTACTCGATGGCACCCATTTAGTTCGAAATGTGTTTGTGTGTGTGTAATCGCTAATTTCTAAGTTATAAATAAGAAATAAGAAAAGGCGTTTGTTTATTATTATTTTGAGTTTGACACGGTTTCGAAACCGCGTGCCTACGTATTCCCTCGTGCAATGGGAAAGTCAAAACTCCGTAGTTCTTGTTGAAAATGTCTTGGATTGGTTGTATTGATTTTAGTGGAAATGTTTTTGATGACCGCGTATGAGCGGAAAAGGAATTTGAATGAGTTGAATTGATTTTAATTGTAGATGACAAGTACCAAAACGTTGGGATATCCTCTAACGATTCGATACTCGAGATTGGTGATTGAGGTCAACCGATCTTTTCTCATCCAAAATCTTTATTATGAAAAGGGTGAGGTGAAACAAAGTTCACTTTTTATTAAGTGTTATGGAATAAAGTATTTAAGTCATTGGGTTACCCTCTAATGGCCCAAATACTTTACATTTTAATTAAATCGTTGGGCGAACCTCTAACAATTTAATTAAATACCATAACACTATGTTTTTGTAGAAAAATTGATTTTGAAAACAAATTCAATTAATTAATTTAATTTGAAAGTGTTTTAGGGGTTTGGTTGTGGATGACAAGTATCAAAACGTTGGGATATCCTCTAACGATTCGATACTCGAGATTGGTGATTGAGGTCAACCGATCATCTCTCATCCAAAATCTTTGTTATGAAAAGAAGTGAGGTGAAACAAAGTTCACTTTTATTAAGTGTTATGGAATAAAGCATTTAAGTCATTGGGTTACCCTCTAATGGCCCAAATACTTTACATTTTAATTAAATCGTCGGGCGAACCTCTAACAATTTAATTAAATACCATATCACTATGTTTTTGTTTTTTTGTTGTAGAAAAATTGATTTTCAAAGAACAAGTTCAATTAATTGTTTTGACTTGAAAGTGTTTTAGGAAAACAAGCGAGCCCATACAAGGTGGCTTTATGTATGCTCCTAAAAGTGAGACTAGCGTGACACTAGTATTCTAAGCGACCGATTGGAACAATCGATCGAATAGTTGTCATTGAGAAAAGCCAGGACCAAACTATGAATGTGTGCGGTGTGCATTGTGTATGTTTACCTACTTCTTGATGAGGAGCCCAAGAGGAGGCTATGTGTTCTAATATGATAAACGCATAATTAAACAGTAATTAGAACACACAAGGAATGAGGGTACATGTTCATAAACATATATATACAACCAAATCGAATTAATTTGAATAAATAAATAGCTTTTATATTGTGCAAGAGTTGAGCTCCAAGTAGTCTTCAAGATCGGATAAGGCTTTGATGTATCGGATGAATACCGAATGAAGGCTCCTACATCACTCAAGATACAAACAAAAAAAACTATGCAGAAAATGTTGCAATGCTTAAGTATGTATTTCAAATTCATTCGAAGGTTGAATTAAATTTCGAATTCGAAATTGCAACACAAAAATAATAATTAAAATGTAATTGAATTTATTTACAAATGAATATGAATAAAGTATAAGAATAAAAGTAGTATAATTGTATTTACAATACTAAATATGAAATAGAAGTACTATATAACTATATCTACAATATAAAAATAAAATACTGAATATTTGTATGTTCATAAAATTAAAATTCTAAATACTAAATAGTAGGATAACTATAAAAATGCAATTGGGGAGAATTTATATGGATGCTAAGAATAAATGATGTTTGAACGATCCTTGAATGCCTTCACAAGTAGCAAACTAGTCAGTAGCATAAGTGTGGAATAAAGTGAAATGAAATGATGATAAAGTAAACAAGGTTAATAAGTAAGATATTAAAATCGAATGCAACTCATGTGAATGAATGAACAATTCAAGAATGAAGAATTTATTCATGATTAACGATTCAAAAAAAATGCAAACAAATGACAATAGTTCATGTTATTACTAGATTCAAGTTTAAGACATGACAAATTAAGTTCAATGCAAGCTTAAATCAACCCAAACAAATTACGGGCAGCAACTACGCCATAACATCATGCTCGAACAAATTCATCTCCAAAAGATTCAACACACATGGAAACCTAACTTTGACACCACAAATGGGTTCCTCATTCAAAATCAACACCGTCACAATTGCAACATTCAAATCAATTCAAAAATATATTAGAAACAAGAACAAACCCACTATTCAAATTCCCAACAAATAATGATATTGTCATCAAGGATGATGAAATACAAATAGTCCCTTAATATTCAAACTGAACCCAAACTCCCAACCTTGATAAAAAAACAAAAAGTTCATAGGGATATCTTCAAAGTTTCAACTTAAATTCAGCATCTCATTCACTAGCAAACATCAATGTTATCCTTTTTTTTTCAAAAAAAAAAAGCTTGTCAACTTAACACAAACAAAAGCGTAACATTGACGGAAATTTCATCGCAATTCCACTATTTAATTAACAATTTCTATGTGCACAAAGTGGTCTTGATTAACATATCATTCGAACCATAACACAAAACCCGAAATTCAAAAATGATTTATCACCAACGAAACGGATCTCTTTTTTACTAAAACAACATGCTAAGGACACTCAAAACAACACGGTTAATATGGCAATCCAGATTTAATCGGAAACAACACAACATTAATGCAATAGTAAGTCGATCGACACAAAGCGTAGCAAGTGCAAGTTTTAGGTTTTCGACATAATGATTTAAATCAAACTATAAAACCATACTGTTTCTACATAAACAATCAAGCTCAACATATCAAAAACCATTCAACATAGATTTTCACAACAATCACAATCGTTTAACTCAAACAAACACCAGCGAGAAGGAAACTAAGGTTACAGGAAGTCAAAATTGTCGGGCAGCGGTGTTGTGAGTGATGAAGCTCTGTAGGTGTTTCCATATTCATACTGTTTTGAAATCTGAGTCGAAGCTGCGATGAGTCGATATTGTCGGTGTTGCTGCTGTATTGAGATGGTGCAAGGAGCTATGTTAATGGAACTAGTTGGTGCTGTTGTTGTTCGTGAGGCCATAGCAGGACGGTTGGAGATAAGAGCGGCGTTTCCATGGAGATAAGAGAGGCGCGATTGGAGCTGAGGAAGTTGACGGCGAGACAGAGGACGCGGCGAGGGAGTATGGATAGAAATGTGAGCTGGGGTTTTGGAGTTGGGTGAGTTCGATGGAGAGGCGAGTACAAAGAGGAAACATGACGGGGTTCGAAGGTTGGGTCGCGGTGAGCTTGCGAGACAGAGGGAGTTCGGTGAGGATGGAGACGAGGATGAGATTACGGTGGGAGTAGAAGGTGACGGCTGAGAGGTTTCGGCGGAAACAGAGAGAGTGGGGGTTTCACGGAGGTTGTGGCTGGGAGTGATGAAGGGCGAAACGGATGAAGAAGAAGGTGGGTGTGAAGCGGCGATGGAGATGGTGAGGGTTGTTCGTAGTAGATCGTGGCGGAGGGTTCTGAGTTATGGAGATGGGTCGAGGAAATGGGTCGAGGAGATGGTGAGGAAGTTGCTGTCGAGAGAAGAGAGGGCGGAGGAACGAGGAGATAAGGGCAAGGGTATGAAGGTTACTGTGAGTGAAGGGAGTAAAGGGTTTTCGGTGTGGAGAAACGGAAGGAGGAGGATGTGTGGTGGGGATGACGGCGAGGAGTGGTTGGAATGGAGAAGGAGGTTACGGTGACAGAGAAGAGGAATGGGGTTGTGCGATGAGAGGCGAGAAGGATGATGGAGCGGCTGTTGTTTTGAAGGAGAAAGAAAATATATTTCCTTTTTCTCAATCTGCTGCGCCTCTCTTTCCGTTTTTCATTCTTTTCAATTTTTGGCCCCCCTTGTCTCAATTATAACATACATATATATACCACAAGATTAGGTTTAGATAATTTTTAAAATGCCAATAATACCCTTAATCATAAAATGGGCCTAAAAATGAAATTGATAAAAATTAATAAGCCCAATAGTATTTTGTTTGATTTTTTTTTAGATAAAAAATGACATCTAAAATTGACAAAAATGATATAAATTTTGACAATAAATTATTCGGAAAAATAAAATGAGCACATTAAAATAAATTACGGGTTTCATAGATTAAATAAAAATTATTGAAATAATTAAAATCAAAATAAAACGATAATAAAGAATACCCGATTTTAAAACACTTACGATTAAAAATGAGTATCGAAAAATTAGAGAGAGCACATTTTCATGATCTACGTGACGCGTAGATTCATAAAGCAGTGAGTTAGAGGCGAAAACTTGAAATATTTTTCCCGCTAATTTTCGTACAGTGTCGAATCGCTTTTAACAGTCTGTTTGTAAACTCGAAATATTGATATCATCGCCATATAATCAACTTAAAACAATGCAAGAAACAGGTAGAGAAATGAAAATGAATGCAGTGGAATAACGGGTATTTCATAACTACAAAATGATGCAAATATCGATTTAAACTAACTTTTGGTCAATTTAAATACGACGAAATGATGCGTATGCAGTGAATGAATGACTGTTTAATGTCAATGGTCTAATGGACGCTTATGCAGATGAATGTGAAGCCTAAACCAGGTAAAATCGAGATAGGAGGGCAAATTTTGGGGTGCAACAAGTGGCTTTATGTATGCTCCTAAAAGTGGAACTAGCGTGACACTAGTATTCTAAACGACCGATTAGAACAATCGATCGAATAGTTGTCGCTGTAGAAAAGCCCAGGACCAAACTATGAATGTGTGCAGGTGTGCATTGTGTATGTTTACCTGTTCATTGATGAGGAGCCCAAGAGGAGGCTATGTGTTCTAATATGTAAACTGATAGATCTTTGGAACGAGCATACTTCAATAAGTTGCTTCGCAGATCAGAAAGGTAAGAACTCATAGATCTTTGGAACGAGCATACTTCAATAAGTTGCTTGCGGATCAAAATGAGAAGGTAGATCTTTGGAGCAGCGTACTTCAATAAGTTGCATCGCAGATCAAAACGAAACCAGACGGACCTTTGGAGCGAGCATACTTCAATAAGTTGCTTGAGATCGGAAAGGTAAGAACTCATAGATCTTTGAAGCGAGCATACTTCAATAAGTTGCTTAGATCAAAAATGAGAACAGTAGATCTTTGGAGCAGCATACTTGATAAGTTGCTTAGATCGAAGCGAAACCGGTCGGACCTTTGGAGAGCATACTTCAATAAGTTGCTTCGCAGATCAGAAAGGTAAGAACTCATAGATCTTTGGAACGAGCATACTTCAATAAGTTGCTTCGCAGATCAAAAATGAGAACAGACGGGAGTATATGTCAGGTAAGGATATTAGACATACACCGGAAAGAGACCGACCGAAGACGACTCTATCAAAGGTTTCAAAATATACATGCCCGATAAGGATTTTGGACACATAAGGATCGAATATACATGTTCGGTAAGGATATTGAACACATATAAGGAGCATATGTCAGGTAAGGATATTAGACATACACCGGAAAGAGACCGACCGAAGACGACTCTAACAAAAGGTTTCGAAATATACATGCCCGGTAAGGATATTGGACACATATAGATCGAATATACATGTTCGGTAAGGATATTGAACACATATAGGAAGCATATGTCAGGTAAGGATATTAGACATACACTAGAAAGAGACCGACCGAAGACGACTCTAACAAAGGTTTCGAAAATATACATGCCCGGTAAGGATATTGGACACATAAAGATCGAAAATACATGTTCGGTAAGGATATTGAACACATATAGGGAGCATATGTCAGGTAAGGATATTAGACATACGTCGGGAAGAGACCGACCGAAGACGACTCTAACAAAGGTTTCAAAATATACATGCCCGGTAAGGATATTGGACACATAAAGATCGAAAATACATGTTCGGTAAGGATATTGAACACATATAGGAAGCATATGTCAGGTAAGGATATTAGACATACACTAGAAAGAGACCGACCGAAGACGACTCTAACAAAGGTTTGAAATATACATGCCGGTAAGGATATTGGACACAAAGATCGAATATACATGTTCGGTAAGGATATTGAACACATATAGAGCATATGTCGGGGTAAGGATATTAGACATATCTGAGAAAGAGACCGACCAAGACGACTCTAACAAAGGTTTGAAAGTATACATGCCGGTAAGGATATTGGACACATAAAGATCGAATATACATGTTCGGTAAGGATATTGAACACATATAGAGCATATGTCGTAAGGATATTAGACATATACAGAAAGAGACCGACCAAGGCGACTCTAACAAAGTTTGAAAGTATACATGCCGGTAAGGATATTGGACACATAAAGATCGAATATCGTGTTCGGTAAGGATATTGATCACATATAGGGAGCATATGTCGGTAAGGATATTAGACATACAGGAAAGAGACCGAAAGGCGACTCTAACAAAGGTTTGAAAATATACATGCGGTAAGGATATTGGACACATAAAGATCGAATATACATGTTCGGTAAGGATATTGAACACATATAGGAGCATATGTCAGGTAAGGATATTAGACATACACCGGAAAGAGATCGACCGAAGACGACTCTAACAAAAGTTTCGAAAATATACATGCCCGGTAGGGATATTGGACACATAAAGATCGAATATACATGTTCGGTAAGGATATTGAACACATATAGGAGCATATGTCAGGTAAGGATATTAGACATACACCGGAAGAGATCGACCGAAGACGACTCTAACAAAGGTTTTGAAATATACATGCCCGATAAGGATATTGGACATATAAAGATCGAATATACATGTTCGGTAAGGATATTAAACACATATAAAGAGCATATGTCAGGTAAGGATATTAGACATACACTAGAAAGAGACCGACCGAAGCGACTCTAACAAAGGTTTCGAAATATACATGCCCGGTAAGGATATTGGACACATAAAGATCGAATATACATGTTCGTTAAGGATATTGAACACATATAGGTAGCATATGTCAGGTAAGGAAATTAGACATACACCGGAAAGAGACCGACCGAAGACGACTCTAACAAGGTTTGAAATATACATGCCCGGTAAGGATATTGGACATATAAAGATCGAATATACATGTTCGGTAAGGATATTGAACACATATAGGAGCATATGTCAGGTAAGGATATTAGACATACAGGAAAGAGACCGGCCGAAGGCGACTCTAACCAAAGTTTGAAATATACATGCCGTAAGGATATTGGACACATAAAGATCGAATATACATGTTCGGTAAGGATATTGAACACATATAGGTAGCATATGTCGGTAAGGATATTAGACATACACGGAAAGAGACCGAAAGGCGACTCTAACAAAGGTTTCGAAATATACATGCCCGGTAAGGATATTGGACACATAAAGATCGAATATGCATATTAGACATACGCTAGAATGAGGCCGACTGGAGCAGACTCACTGGGGAAAAGATATATGGAATGGTAAAATCGTCGATCGAAGACGAACTCACGGGGAAAGAGGCCAAACAAAGGGGACTCTAGCAAGGATTGCCAAACTATGTTGGACTTTAAAAGGTTGCAAATGTGCAAGAAACTACAATATCCCTCAGGCCAAAGGCGGGGTGTAATTCTTCAAGAGTGGCAATTATATGAATTACCACACACCAAGTATGGATACTCAAACAATCGAGAAGCAAGAAAGGTTAGACACCAACTCTTACTCGCACTCTAACGACAGAGGCAAACATGGGTAAGATAACCAACAATGAGAATTTACAAAAAGCAAGACGCTTGATAAATATATTGAATTTGAATGATATAGGAGACCGACACGGGGTCAAAAATGCAGATAACAACAACAAGAAGAATTTCTTGAGGGAACCCTGACTGGGAATACCACTTGGGGATTTTTTATGGATAGACTTTTCTTCGGAGACGCAAAAGGTACTCGAGAATCATTTTAATCTGGCTTATGCTTAGATGCATGTTTGAGATCATTATTTTTTCGGCGTAATGCTCCATATCAATGGAAATGCTACGCATTTTTGAGGATGCTATGTAATGCAATGATGCATGTTTTAATGATTCACCCAGGACTAAAAGCAATCATGAGCTGCCGAGGGAACATCAACCCTTCATGAATTGAATACAATCATCGGTCTTCATCAAAGAGATGATAGTACGGACCACGATAGGGGATTGTGGAATAAGTATCATCTTTCAATGATTAGCATCCTTTGGGAAGTAACTCACGAGATTAACATTCATCCGGATGACAATCGTGTGCGTAGAGTTCACGATTACGAGCTCTAGCATAAGAGGGTCGACAACATCTTACGGCACAAGTGAGCTTTGGAAAGTGATCTTGCTGGTGTAGACCGTTCTTTGCAATCTTCCGCGTCGGGGAAGGATCGATAACATCCAAGGGCGCACATATGCCATGGATATCCCTTGTGGGAGAGAAAGAAGTTTTGTTGGAGATTTAAGCTCAAGCGTGCAACGCTCTTTATTTAAAATCATAACAAAAACTGTAAAACAGGAGACATAACAATCATTCTGCTACAGTGATCAACTGTTTCATTCGTTAATGCCGTGTACCCGTAATTCCGAGTAACTTTAGAAATTATGCCACGTGCCGTTGGGCACTGATGTTTTATATGCGAAGTTTATCAAAAATATCGGACGTCGTTTTTGCAAACAAAACAGTTAAAAATACATGAAAATAAGACAGAGATAAATAATAGAAAAACACAGTTTGGATGAAAGTAATTTTATTGATTGATTAGCCCGTAAATGAGCATTTACATCAAGAAGCAAATCCTGAAAAGAGGCAATTGCTTATACATTAAAGTTAAAAGAGAAGGTGACAATAAAAATCATGGATTTTGTCGAATCCACGAATCCGCCATGCTCTTCACAACTTCAACATCCCTTCACATTGAGCTATCTGAAATGCTCCGATTAGCCTAACCCTCAATCCCTCTGGATTATCAAGTTTTTGTAACAAACCGACCAAAACAGGTGTGGTGCAGATTGTAGTCATTCGCTGTGAATTCCTAATTTTTGCCTGAACCGCCCTTTCGGGTTTTCGATCCACCGGGATACCCTTTTTTGCCCAAGCCGCCCTTTCGGGTTTTCGACTTGCGGGTGTACAATCTTTTATATTTATCCCTAACTTTTGCCGAACCTCTTGGTTCGTCGGGATGCCCTTATTTTGCTTAGGCCGTCGACCTAACGGTCTCTTTTATCACAGTATTTTTTGACTACATCGCATTGATCGGGTGAAAATCCTCTCCGTCCATAGTTCGAGCAACATAGCTCCTCGGAGAAAACTTTCTTCACAACATACGGTCCTTCATAATTTGGAGCCCACTTGCCCGTCCGTATTGTTGGGAGGCAAAATTCTCTTCAGCACAAGGTCACCAGCTTGGAAGTTCCGAGGACACACTCTCTTGTCGAAAGCCCTTTTCATACGCTTTTGGTATAACTGTCCATGACAAACTGCTGTCAATCTCTTCTCGTCAATGAGATTCAATTGATCAAGTCTGTTCTGAACCCATTCAGCTTCATCGAGTTGTACATCTGTTAAAATCCTTAAGGAAGGAATTTCAACTTCCACGGGTGGGGCCTGCCATACCGTATACCAAGGAGAAGGAGTTGCCCTGTTGGCGTGCGTATTGAAGTGCGATAGCCATGCAAGGCAAATGGCGACATCTCGTGCCAATCCTTGTAGTGACAACCATCTTCATACAATCTTCTTGATATTCTTGTTTGCCGCCTCCAGCACCATTCACTTTTGGACGATATGGAGAAGAGTTATGATGTTTTATCTTGAAGGCATCACACTGACTCTTTCATCATTTGTTGTTGAGATTCGAGCCGTTATCGGTAATGATCTTCTCGGAACCCCATAGCGACAAATGATATTATGTGATGAAGCGTGTGACCACTTGTCTAGTGACACGAGCATAAGATCTGCCTCAACCCATTTGGTAAAGTAGTCAATGGCAACAAGGATGAATCGATGTCCATTAGGCGGTGGGCTTAATTTCTCCAATCATATCAATGCCCACATCGCAAAGGCCATGGAGAAGTCAAAACATTTAATGAAGAAGGTGGCACATACATCTTATCGGTAATAAATTTGACATTTGTAGCGAGTTACGGCATGATTGTAGCATTCTCCATGGTGGACCAATAATAGCACGCTCTCAAGATCTTCTTGGCCATGGTGTGTCCACTAGAATCGTCCAGAAGGAACCTTCATGAATTTCTTCTATAATCTTATTTGCTTGTGTCATCCACGCATCTGAGCAAAAGCAGTCATAGTTCCTTTTGTACAATGCACGCCATTGAGGAAAAATTTAGTGAGTACTTGCGGGGCCTTCTTATCAACGATGGAAGCATCATCAGGGTATTCTTTCGTCTCGAGATACCTTTTGATGTCATAGAACCAAGGTTTTTCATCTGCCTCACCTTCTACTTCATAGCAGAACGCAGGCTCATCCAACCTCATTATAGTGATAGATGGGGCATCATTCGCCCATCTGACCTTAAACATGGATGACAGAGTAGCCAAAGCATCTGCCAAATTGTTCTCCTCCCTTGGGATGTGATCAAAAGTGATCTCGTCGAAATAAGGGATCAACTTCAAGACATGATCTCGATATGGAATCAAATTCGGGTGGCGGGTCTCCCAATCTCCATTGATTTGACTAATTACCAAAGCGGAATCTCCATATACCGCTAAGATCTTGATTCTCAGATCAATGGTGCTTGAATTCAAAATACAAGCCGTACTCGGCCATTATTGGTGCAATCGAAGCAGTTACGGCGTTGAATGGGATATGAAAACACATCGAGATGATAATGGCGCCAACACCATTTCTAATGCATTTGAGGCTCCATCGAATGCCATCGTCCACCATGAGCTCGGGTCCTCTTCGGGCACGGAATATTACAATCTCGATATACATGATGTCCTCATCGGAACTCAAACTTCATCGGTGATAGTCATCATCTAATGGTTGTTGGCGAGATAGTCCGCCACCACACTACCTTTGATAGCCTTGAGTAGTGTATTGGATATCATATTACATCGGGATCATTTGCCAGCGGGCCACCCTTCCGGTGAGGCCGGCTCAAAGATATACTTTATCGGGTCCATTTTGGAGATCAATAGAGTAGTGTGAGTTAACATATCTTTATCGAGCCGTTTTGTTGCCCATGCGAGCACAACAAGTCTTTTCAATAATGAATACCTCGATTAGCATTACATGAACTTCTTGCTCAAATAGTATATGGCGTGCTCTTTTACTGTCTCATCATGTTGACCGAGCACACCCATGGAATTCTCAACACGGTCAGTACATAATCAGCGGTCTACCTTCCACAGGTGAAAGAATTGGAGGCTCTTGTAGGTACCTCTTTATCTTGTCGAATGCCGTCGACAATCGCCATTCCATCTAGTCGTTGGATTCTTTCTTACTGACTTGAAAATAGGCTCACGGTGGTGAGATGGGAAATAAACCTAGCAATGTAATTCGGTCTTCCCGGAAAACCTCGCACTTCCTTTTACATCCTTGGCTCTGGCATCTCTTGTATCGCTTTTATCTTAGCGGTTCAACCTCAATCCTCACAATAAAGCCTAAGAGTTTCCAGATCTCACCCCAAAGGTGCACTTACTTGGGTTCAACCTCGGCTGAACTTTCTCGACCTTTGAACAATTTCAACAAGTGAACGGTGTTCTTCTTACATGCGGGACTTGGCAATCATATCATCAGCGTATACTTCATCTCTTTATGCATCATATCATGAAAGAGTAACCATAAGCGACGTTGCCGGCGTTCTTCAAACCAAAGGCATCACTTTGTAAGAAGGTTCCCCGGCGTAATGAAAGTAGTTTTCTCCATATCATTAGGCGCCATCTTAATCTGGTTGTAGCCGGAGAAACCATCCATGAAGGAGAATACTTTAGCTTGAGCAGTATTATCGACCAAAATGTCGATGTCGGGAGAGGAAGTCGTCCTTAGGGCTAGCTCTATTCGATCCTATAGTCAACGCACATCCTTACCTTGCCGTCTTTCTTGATCTTGGTACAATGTTTGCAACCCATGGGGATAAGAAACAACCTTTAGGAAACACTGCTTCCATCCCTTGAACCTCTTCTTTGATTTTCCTTGACATTTGGATGTGTTAAACTACGCTTTCCGTGGGCAACCTTCTTTGAGGGCAATTCATGCATGGCGATGTCGATATCTAACGGGCATATCTTCATAAGACCAAGCAAAGATGTCCACGTACTCATGTAGTATTCGACAAGCTTTTGCTTAACTCCATCTTCAATCTTGCTCGATCTTGACCTCCTTTCGAGCATCCTCGGTTCCTAGATTGATCACTTCTAGAGCCTCTTGGTGCGGTGGATGACCTTTTCTTCTTGCCTCAACATCACGGCTAGTTCTTGGGTAATTCACAATCCTCTTGGCTTCCTCTTGACTTGATAAATCGGTTCGTCGAAACCATAATGAGCCAGTGGAATCATCGTCGACAAAATCCGGGTCCGTCGAAGGACCGCATCTGCGTTGTTGGTAATCTTATTTTTATTATTATTTTTAATTAAGTTTTTTAATAAAAAAAAAGAAAAGACAAAAGGTTTGTATAAAAGAAAGTAAAATTTGATATTGTCACCTTTAAAAGAAATAAGTGAAGAAAAACAAAGAGAGAAAATTTGAATGCAAAAAGGACGTCCTTCATTAATGATAAACTTGAAAGTTAAAAACATGGTGGCCCTACAGCATGATCACTACGTCTTGGGCATAACGTAGGAATTATGGCATGACATAAAAACAGAAAATTACTCTTCAAAACGGGTAACCACAGCAACATCTTCAGCGAACCAATTTGAAAGCTCACGTCCTGGAGCAGTTGGGTAGATCCACTTGTCCACATTATAGTCACCGTCCGCTTCACCATCAATAGCATCAACATCTTCAATTTGGATTCCACCTCTGACAAACTTGACAGGAGGAGACATCCCTTTGCTCACTGGGGTGGAGATGGAGACCTTCATTTTGGGAGCGAAACCCAAACCCCTCTTATCCGTCTGGGTAGGAAGTTCTAGCACTCTTCCCCACCCTTCAGGATGTCCTGACTTGACAATAGCACGAGCACCTTGTAGGATGCCATGGAGACTTCACCTTTTTGCAAAGGGATCTTGTCGGTGATCGCCTCAAAAGCTGGCATGGAGTTTCGTGGATCTCTCCTTCAACTTCAACATATCGAAAGTTGCTCGGATGGTGACGACATAATCTTCTTCACCATAGATGGTGACCACCTTCCATTAATTAAAAACTTGACTTTTGGTGCAAGGTGGATGTCACGGACTGCCCCATGAATCGAGGGCGCGAGCAAATAACGATGGGAGGGATTAATATCCATGACAAAAGGTTGCATCAAAACACGAGGGCCTACCTTAATAGGTAGGTCCACCTCAAACGACCTCTTGACCCATCAAGCGCCTTAACTATCAAATCACTGGGTCTCGGCAACCCTTCATAATTCAACTTCAAGAGTAGACTTGGAAGAACATTGAGGATGATCCCGTGTCAACCGCACGGATAAAGTAGTTCTCGCTATCTCCACGGAAGCGTGTGGCGCTTTGTTATGCTTCCTTCCCTCGGGAGGTAAATCAAAGTCAGTAAAACCGAGACCATTACTTGCCGAAATGTTGTTCACAATGCCTCCAAATTGGTTAACCGAGATCTCTTGGGGAACGAAGGACGTTCCCAACAGCTGCATCAGAGCGTTACGGTGAGGCTCGGAATCCCTCAACAAAGCTAAGATAGAAATCTTGGCGGGCGTCAGCGGTGGTCGATTATCTTGTAATCACTCTTCCTTATATACCTCATCAATTCTTCAACATCTTTGGTCATCTCAGGGCTCATAACAGGTTCTGAAATCTTTGGTATTGACTCACCCCCAATCATGACTCCTTTCCCTTTTGCTTTAGCCTTGGCCAAGCTTGGGACTTTCTCAACTAGATTGGGTGGAGAAGATTAAATCCACCGGGTAATCAGAGCTTTCTTCCAATGTCATGCCTGCGAGCTCAAATCTTCAACCTTCTTTTCATCGGACTTTCCTCCTTGAGAGGTCTCCACATTCAATTTCTTGTCGCCACGGTAGTACTCGGACCCATAATTCCACAGGATGGCCTTTTCGCTAGTGTAGTCTTGGACCCGGCAAAGTGATGATCACGGGAGGTTTCTTAGTCGGCCTTTGGGATTGTAGCAGGGATCTTTCTAGAAGTGGCGGGGATAGTGACCACGTCGACCTCATCTTCATCATTCTTCATATCAAGTTCTTTACGGGCGATGAAGAGTCCCTTGATGTCGGACATTGAATCTCGCCTCTCGACTTATCACAACCTTGACTTGAATTAAGCATTGTTTACAACCATCATCACAACCGAAATCCCTTCAACAACAATTGCTTCTTTATCCACCACACGGGGTGGTCGGATCATTAACATCCATTATCGGTCCAAACTTCCATCTTTGCAAATTGCATTAACGTTCCCACCATGAGGAGGTAAAGGGTCTTTGAATGACATTAGGGGTGGGAGGAGGTCCAAAGTTGATTGCCTCTGTGTCAAGCGGGTTACGAACCTTGTATTTGAAGCGTCTGTTCTCAATAGAATGCCCAGGCATTGGAGTGGTAGAGCAGCGAGCATTCACATTAAAGTACTTTGGCGGGTTATCGGGTCAATCTTATTGCTGACTCAATCATATTCAAACTTTGCAAATGAGCAAATACATACGCATAAGACATTGGCAAGGATCAAACTTCTTCACGGGTCTCGGTGGTGGTTGTCTTGGAACAACATCTTGTTTTGGAATGCTAGCGGGAATAATTCTGACAACTTGGCGTGAATTCTCGGCTTCTCTTTTCCTCTTCGCTCATCTGTCGCTTGACTCGCCTTCTTTCTTTTTACGGTAACAAAAAGGCTTTTGGCGCCACCAACTGATTCTTGTCGCCGACATCTGAATCTTTCCTAACTTGATCCCCATCTCAACTCTTTCACCAAACATTACCATGTCGGTGAAAGTCTTGGTCGACGCAAGAGGCATAGTATGGCCCATCTAGTGTGCTGTAAACATTTCCACCATCTCTCGTTCCACCATAGGGGTTGAACTTTAGCCTACCTCGCGCCACCTTTGCATACTCCTTGAAAGATTCGTTTTCTTACGAGCTAAGTTGTGCAACTAGGTTCTAGTAGGTGCCATATCGTTAAAAGCCATAGTGTTGAACAAAGCTACAACCAACTCTCTCAAGTTCGCACAGGGAGCTATCAAGGCCCGTATACCAATCCATGGCCCATCGGTCAAACTATCTTGAAAGAAATGCATCAAGAGCTTCTCATCCTTCGTGTATGCGGACATCCTCCTATAGTAATACCTCAAATGAGTTTTAGGACAAGAGTTGCCCTTGTACTTTGAAAGCTCTGGATTTTGAATTTTGGAGGAATCTTCACTCCTTGAACCAATCCCAGTTGGACATGTGAAACCAAAACATCCACGATTCTCAAAGGCTTGCATCGCTCCTCGAGCATCTTGACTTCGATCGACGATTGGCTCTTCCACATTGGAAAACCAATCCTCAAAATTATCCTCCTCGATCTTGGGGCGGAATCGAATAGTCCTACACGGTGGAGAATCCACTCACAGGCTTTGGCGATGTGTGGGAGTAGGGGAGGAACCAGGCGTGATTCATTTGAGCGACTTGATTCTCTCGGTAAGATCCCCAAGACCGGTGTTGACCTCAAGCTAATTAGGACAAAGCATTCCCATGAGGAGGAACAACCGTGGCTTCCTCGGTGGGCTGCGGCAGGCCTCCAACGAGGCTCTCAACTCCTCTTGTTGCGAGCCATGTTTTGAATTATCTCCATCAATTGCCCTATCAGTATCCATTCTTGTCCCAGGGGCAGCCATATCACTTCCATCTTCTCCATCAATTTCTTGAGTTACTTCTTGTCGGGTAACGATGAGCGATGAAACACAGTAGTCTCGTGCAGAAGAAAACCAGCGGAGTAAGATGGTGATCTCATACTATGTATGATATGCTATGGGAGTATGCATGCATGCCCATGATATGTTTTGTACATTTTATTTTAGGGACTCTTTGAAGACTCGTTAGTTAACAATAAACATTAGAAAAAAGCCGATTAAGCGCAATTCAACGAAATCTCATAGAAACTCAAAGTGTTAGTTGTGACTACAAAATTTATTCAAGCTCAAATAGAGCAATAAGATTCGTCTTGGAATTTAAATCATTACATTAATAATTAGATTCAAATATTCAAATAAGATAAGTGGCTAAAAACTAGAAATGTTGTCCACGAGGCTTGAATCTCTAGTTTCCGCCTTGAACATTCACCACCTCTTGAGGAGGAAGAGTCACTCACTGCCGGGAGGTATCGGGTTGCCTTGAGGTCTTCTAGGGCCGACACAGTCTCAAGGTGCGTCAATAATCAAGCGGTTACACATCGACCATTCCTTTGTACTTCAATAGAAATGCCCATTCTGCTCTTCTAGAAAGGACACGGTTCATCCTTCTCATCTAGAGACGATTCAACTTTTGGATCTCATCAATCCAACCTTAGCTTTGCTTTCTAAGGCCTTCGTAAGCATCCTATTGCTATCTCTTTCTTCCTCGCAATGTTCGACTCTTGAATTTTTTACTAATTCAATTGCTTCCAATTCTCAGGCGTCTGAGACTTCTTCTTTTGCGGTTATCTCATTCTCTAGCATTTTATTGGTTCGTGCTAGAAGCTTCTTTTGAAATCTTTGCTTGAGGCGTGCTTTCAATGCTCTCTTTTCTTCACCTTTCCTTCATCTAGATAAGCTGGCCCTTTGATCTTGGCGGTCTTGATTGTCGAGGTCCCCCACTTGCGGCCTCCTCAAGTTTTGAACATCTCATCGGAGCTCTTCATCCTTTTCATTCATCTTCTTCTTCCTCTAATTCTTCTTTCACCTCCTTGAGGTTAGCCTCCAAATTTTCAGCTCAGAAAAATGAGAATTAGAGCTTTGTAGCTCAATCTTTCCTCCTCCATCTTTACGATAATTTCCTGAAGCCTCGTATTCTCCTCTATTGGCACATGAGTGATCACAGTTCGGGATGATCAAAGGGTACCTCCACAAAGTAAAGCGACTTGATTTCTTGGACTCTCTATCACCCGGCGATAAGATCTTCCATCAATTCCGCCTCTTGATTAACTCTCGGCTTTCCTATGGATTTGACCCCAAGCTCTTGGATCTTCAATACTTCGTTGCGGTCCTTTTTACCAAGTTCGTGCACAATGAAGCTTTCCAGTGCTCAAGCCTTGGTTCATTCTCCATTGGATACCCCGATTGTCTTTTGCAAGTCTTGGGTTATAATTGATGCAACCCATAGACCCAATCAAAGGAACATTAGAATATCCACCACGGTGGTGATAACATCAGCGAATCCACATGACACCAGGTACCCGGTCTGAGGGAGAGTCATTCTCTTCTTGATTTCTCTCATGGAGATGGTAAAGAACATCGATAGCAGTGCCAATGAATATGCCGGGCTCAAGTAACCAATTTCATTAGTTGGAAGCAGAACCACCCCAAAGATGAGCAAAGCAAGTATGGAGTGAAAGTCGGCGATCGTCTTGAACACTCAAACTTAACAACTTATCTTCCAAGTTTTGCCTAAGAATACCTTTATGCAATCTAAGGTGCCACCTCCCTTACGAGGAAGAAACAAAGCGGCTACCTTAGCCTTATCAATTCTTGCCTATGTCGAGGAAGGGCGTCGTCCTTCAAAGGCCAATTAAGGATTCTCTCGAACTCTTCAATTGTTGGAGCAGTGAAAGTCTTGGAATGTGAAGCATCGAAGAGGAGGATCATAGTACTTTGCGGAGCAATCAAAGCTTCCATGTCCACATTGGTAGTCAAAGATCTAGGATGTTCCCAAACCTTTTCCCAAAATAAGCTCTCTTGTGGTGAATTCTTTCAGTTTGAGTTATCGGCTTCCCGACTTGATTCTTTGAATTTGAGACATGGAGCGATCTTCACAGTTGGATTCATTCTTCCTTTTGCTTCTTGCACCAACAAAATCTATAAGGTTCCGAAAATAAAAGTTATATGCTAAATGGTTTTGTGCAAATGTATGCAATGCATGTTGCAAATTAAATAGAACGGTTCATAGGATCGGCGGTCATGGTTTGACGTCTACCAATAATTCCCGGGTAAGGCTAATCTTATGTTTTTGGCTAAATGTTTCTTGGGGTCTCGGATCCCTTTTACAAACACTATCATCGCGAGAGGCCTACGTGGCGATAGTATTTGTAAAAGTATACCCCAAGCGGCTCTTAACGAGATGCTCTAAATCCAACATTTGGCGTTTGGTCTCGGTTAGGACAACATGAACAAACTTAGAGTTATAGGTCATTTGTCCAAGATTGATGTCTCTTCTAGCGGCAACAACCTCCTTAAAACAACCAACTCTAAGCCGGTCTTCGCTTGGGCCAACAAGACAATGGAGTCAAGTGGACCTGGGCTCATGACCCTCTATTCCTAAAGGTGACCTAGAAGCTGGGTAGTGGGCTTATCTATGTAACAATGCCCATGAATTCCCATCACAATAATATATCAGAGTTAATATACATAAAGTGTAAGGAGAATAAAAGCAATAAACAATAGATAAGCATAAAGAAGAAAGCGATAAACAAACACCTGAACATGCGAAGAACTAAACTAGGGTTGACTCGCTTAGTCAAAAAGTTTTAAAATTGCTCCCGATGAAGTAATGAAGCAACTCGATTTTCAAAAATCATTTAAAATGAATTTTCAAAAAAAACAATGAAATCGCCACCTAATTTTATTTGTTCTAAAAAGAACGCGGAAATATAGATAAAACCCACAAAAATTGGATAAGGCGGTCTACAAGACCAAAAAGGATGGATTAAGAGTCGGTTCATGAGAAAGGTATTAGCACCTCTTACGTCCATCGTACTCGATGGGACCCATTTAGTTCGAAATGTGTTTGTGTGTGTGTAATCGCTAATTTCTAAGTTATAAATAAGAAATAAGAAAAGGCGTTTGTTTATTATTATTTTGAGTTTGACACGGTTTCGAAACTGCGTGCCTACGTATTCCCTCGTGCAATGGGAAAGTCAAAACTCCGTAGTTCTTGTTGAAAATGTCTTGGATTGGTTGTATTGATTTTAGTGGAAATGTTTTTGATGACCGTATGAGCGGAAAAGGAATTTGAATGAGTTGAATTGATTTTAATTGTAGATGACAAGTACCAAAACGTTGGGATATCCTCTAACGATTCGATACTCGAGATTGGTGATTGAGGTCAACCGATCTTCTCTCATCCAAAATCTTTATTATGAAAAGGGTGAGGTGAAACAAAGTTCACTTTTTATTAAGTGTTATGGAATAAAGTATTTAAGTCATTGGGTTACCCTCTAATGACCCAAATACTTTACATTTTAATTAAATCGTTGGGCGAACCTCTAACAATTTAATTAAATACCATAACACTATGTTTTTTTTTTGTTTTTTTGTAGAAAAATTGATTTTGAAAACAAATTCAATTAATTAATTTAATTTGAAAGTGTTTTAGGGGTTTGGTTGTGGATGACAAGTATCAAAATGTTGGGATATCCTCTAACGATTCGATACTCGAGATTGGTGATTGAGGTCAACCGATCATCTCTCATCCAAAATCTTTGTTATGAAAAGAAGTGAGGTGAAACAAAGTTCACTTTTATTAAGTGTTATGGAATAAAGCATTTAAGTCATTGGGTTACCCTCTAATGGCCCAAATACTTTACATTTTAATTAAATCGTCGGGCGAACCTCTAACAATTTAATTAAATACCATATCACTATGTTTTTGTTTTTTTGTTTTGTAGAAAAATTGATTTTCAAAAGAACAAGTTCAATTAATTGTTTTGACTTGAAAGTGTTTTAGGAAAACAAGCGAGCCCATACAAGGTGGCTTTATGTATGCTCCTAAAAGTGAGACTAGCGTAACACTAGTATTCTAAACGACCGATTGGAACAATCGATCGAATAGTTGTCATTGTAAAAAGCCAGGACCAAACTATGAATGTGTGCGGTGTGCATTGTGTATGTTTACCTACTTCTTGATGAGGAGCCCAAGAGGAGGCTATGTGTTCTAATATGATAAGCATAATTAAGCGATAATTAGAACACACAAGGAATGAGGTACATGTTCATAAACATATATATACAACCAAATCGAATTAATTTGAATAAATAAATAGCTTATATATTGTGCAAGAGTTGAGCTCCAAGTAGTCTTCAAGATCGGATAAGGCTTTGATGTATCGGATGAATACCGAATGAAGGCTCCTACATCACTCAAGATACAAACAAAAAAAACTATGCAGAAAATGTTGCAATGCTTAAGTATGTATTTCAAATTCATTCGAAGGTTGAATTAAATTTCCAATTCGAAATTGCAACACAAAAATAATAATTAAAATGTAATTGAATTTATTTACAAATGAATATGAATAAAGTATAAGAATAAAAGTAGTATAATTGTATTTACAATACTAAATATGAAATAGAAGTACTATATAACTATATCTACAATATAAAAATAAAATACTGAATATTTGTATGTTCATAAAATTAAAATTCTAAATACTAAATAGTAGGATAACTATAAAAATGCAATTGGGGAGAATTTATATGGATGCTAAGAATAAATGATGTTTGAACGATCCTTGAATGCCTTCACAAGTAGCAAACTAGTTAGTAGCATAAGTGTGGAATAAAGTGAAATGAAATGATGATAAAGTAAACAAGGTTAATAAGTAAGATATTAAAATCGAATGCAACTCATGTGAATGAATGAACAATTCAAGAATGAAGAATTTATTCATGATTAACGATTCAAAAAAAATGCAAACAAATGACAATAGTTCATGTTATTACTAGATTCAAGTTTAAGACATGACAAATTAAGTTCAATGCAAGCTTAAATCAACCCAAACAAATTACGGGCAGCAACTACGCCATAACATCATGCTCGAACAAATTCATCTCCAAAAGATTCAACACACATGGAAACCTAACTTTGACACCACAAATGGGTTCCTCATTCAAAATCAACACCGTCACAATTGCAACATTCAAATCAATTCAAAAATATATTAGAAACAAGAACAAACCCACTATTCAAATTCCCAACAAATAATGATATTGTCATCAAGGATGATGAAATACAAATAGTCCCTTAATATTCAAACTGAACCCAAACTCCCAACCTTGATAAAAAAACAAAAAGTTCATAGGGATATCTTCAAAGTTTCAACTTAAATTCAGCATCTCATTCACTAGCAAACATCAATGTTATCCTTTTTTTTAAAAAAAAAAAGCTTGTCAACTTAACACAAACAAAAGCGTAACATTGACGGAAATTTCATCGCAATTCCACTATTTAATTAACAATTTCTATGTGCACAAAGTGGTACTGATTAACATATCATTCGCAACCATAACACAAAACCTGTCGAAATTCAAAAATGATTTATCACCAACGAAACGGATCTCTTTTTTACTAAAACAACATGCTAAGGACACTCAAAACAACACGGTTAATATGGCAATCCAGATTTAATCGGAAACAACACAACATTAATGCAATAGTAAGTCTGATCTGACACAAACGTAGCAAGTGCAAGTTTTCAGTTTTCAGTTTTCAGCATAATGGTTTAAATCAAACTATAAAACCATACTGTTTCTACATAAACAATCAAGCTCAACATATCAAAAACCATTCAACATAGATTTTCACAACAATCACAATCGTTTAACTCAAACAAACACCAACTGAGAAGGAAACTAAGGTTACCTGGAAGTCAAAATTGTCGGGAACGGTAGACAGTGTTGACAGAGTGTATGGAATAAAGTATTTAAGTCATTGGGTTACCCTCTAATGGCCCAAATACTTTACATTTTAATTAAATCGTCGGGCTATCCTCTAACAATTTAATTAAATACCATAGCACTATGTTTTTTTTTGTTTTGAAAAATTGATTTTTAAAAGAACAAGTTCAATTAATTATTTTGACTTGAAAGTGCTTTAGGGGTTATTAGGAAAACAAGCGAGCCCATACAAAGTGGCTTTATGTATGCTCCTAAAAGTGGAACTAGCGTGACACTAGTATTCTAAACGACCGATTAGAACAATCGATCGAATAGTTGTCGCTGTAGAAAAGCCCAGGACCAAACTATGAATGTGTGCAGGTGTGCATTGTGTATGTTTACCTGTTCATTGATGAGGAGCCCAAGAGGAGGCTATGTGTTCTAATATGATAAGCATAATTAAGATAATTAGAACACACAAGAAATAAATCCTAAGCTATTACAACCAAATCGAATTAATTTGAATAATTGAATAGCTTTGCTTTGGTGCAAGAATTGAGCTCCAAGTAGTCTTCAAGATCGGATAAGGCTTGATGCATCAGATGAATACCGAATGAAGATTTCTACATCACTCAAGATACAAACAAAAACTATGCGAAGAATACTAATATTTGCATTCAAATTCATTCGAAGGTTGAATTAAATTCCAAATTCAAAATTGTAACACAAAGATCATTAAAATGTAATTGAATTTATTTACAAATGGATATGAATAAAATTATAAGAATAAAAATAATATGTATATTTACATACTAAATATAAGAAATAAAATATTAAATACATTACTAAATATCATATCAAAATAGTAATAGAACTATAATAACAATTTTAAAAAAAGATATATAGATGCACTAATAGAAAATATACTCTTGGACAATTCTTGAATGCCTTCACAACAATAAACGCGTTAGTAGCATAAGTGAGATGAAATTGAAATGAAATGGAAATAAATTAGAACATGGTTAGTAATCAAGTTTCAAAACTAAAATCATTATACATGTGTAAACAAGTAAGAATATGAATATAAATTAGTACAAACAAAGTTCTCTAGTGGTTTAGTATCGATTGAAGAGTATCAATAACTAAATTAAAATGCAACGTGTATGAGAAAAACTAGTGACATATGGTGATGATATTTACTACACTATGAACTCTCCATGTGATTAATTAATATGCAGATGGAAACAACTATCAAACTTGTTTATATAGTAACTAAGCATGTGTTAAATTTAGAAATGAATTCTTGCTACTACAAATGCTTCTTCGGGCAACATCACACAACCATGCATGCATAAATCAATAATAAAAGAACTACTGATCCTTATTAACAAGGACATTTCTCTTGTACAAATCAAATCCTGCTGCAAAAACAAACTCATCAGTATTATCAACTATTGTTAAACACTCAAATTTAACACACAGTGCAAGTCTTAATGCTCAATTCAACATAAACTATAGCAACTTCAACACTCAGATTTTAAATTAATTACACAATACCAACATCAATCTCAATATTCGAATCACATAACCAACAAAAGAAATAAAATAAGTATGATTAAGGTTTGAAAAGTTACCGCGATGAGGAAATTGTAGATTTCTTAGAACAAATGGTTTTACGGTTCCGGTGAGAGGTGCGGTTGTTGTTGTTGCACGTTATCAAATGCCGATTTGAGATACTGGACCTTTTCTGAACTTGAGTTGAGTAAGGCAAGAAACTCAACGCCGTAATGAATAGAATCTGCTGACGGCTGCGAAACAAAACAAAACCGCAAAATAGAAATAGTCTTGAACACCTAAATCAAACACCAATCCAAAACAAATATTACGAGTTACAAAGGCTAACAAAGCGAGGCGGTGATAGAGGAGGTTGTTGGATGAATGGCTTCGGTTTGGAGATGAGATTGAGAGGGTGTGATGAGAGTGAGGAAGGTTGAGGCAGTGAGGGTTATGGTTTGATGAAGTAAGGGATGCGAGCGAAGGGATTGTGGTTGTTTGTTCTGTGAAGAGCTCTGGCGGAGGTTGTTAATGGAAGCAAGCAGAGATTCACGGCAAGAGAATGGAGGGGAAAATGGATGAGACAGAAGGAGGTAGTGGCGATGGAGGAGGGCGTGTGGTGGTCACATTGAGAGAGATGAAGGAAACAACAAGTAGAAATGGATGGAGTATGTGAAGAGATGAACGGAGAAGGTGAGGAAGTAAGGTTGCAACGGAGGGTTACGGTGGAAAGGAGGGATACGGTGGTTACAATGGCAGCGATGAGGGTTGATAAAGAATCAGTGAGTGGTTTACGGAAGTTTGGAGGAACAGAGTGTGGTGGCTGTTGCTGGATGATGGTGATGATACGGTGACAGACAGAGGAGAAACAAAGGGATGTTGAAGGGAGATGGAGAAGGTTCGGAGGGGGTGTTGAAGGGAGGAAACAGTGAGGTAGCAGTGGGTTATTGGAGGAACAAAGGATTTACGGCAAATGATTGAGAGTGATTTCGAAAAAGGGGTGAACTGAGGGAAAGCGTTCAAGGAAACAGTGAGGTTGCCAGCAAGATGAAAAAGGAAAGCAAGATGAAAAAGGAAATTCACTCATTCAGATCCGCCGTTTTTGTTTATCATTTTTGGCCTCCTTGACCAATAAATTATAACACACACACACACACACATATATATATATATATATATATATATATATATATATATATATATATATCCAATAGATTAAGGTTTAGCAATTTTTAATAATGCCTAAAATACCCCTTTTGATAAAATGGGCCTCAAAGCCCAAAAGATAAAAAATAATCTACTCAAACATATTTTTGTTTTAATTTTTAGAGATAAAAATTAGACACTTAAAATTGTCAAAAATGGCAAAAGTTCGGACAATAATTATCCGAAAAAATTAAATGAGCATATTAAAATAAACTGCGGGTTTAATAGATTAAAGAAAAATTATCGAAATAATTAAAATTGAAATAAAACGATAATAAAGAATACCTGATTTTAAAACACTTACGGTTAAAAACAAAACTTCGAAATGTATCGAAAAATTAGAGAGATCACATTTTCATGATCTACGCGACACGTAGATTCATAAAGCAGTGAGTTAGAGGCAAAAGTTTGAACTACTTTCCCGCTAATTTTCCGCACAATGTCGAATTGCTTTTAGCAGTCTGTTTGTAAAATCGAAATATTGATATCATCGACATATAATCAACTTAAAATCATACAAGAAACAGGTAAGGAGATAAAAATGAATGAAGTAGAATATCAGATATTTTACAACTGTAAAACGATGCAGATATCGATTTAAACTAACTTTTGGTCAATTTAAATACGACGAAATGATGTGTATGCAATGAATGAATGACTGTTTAATGCCAATGGCCTAATGGACGTGTATGCAGATGAATGTGAAGCCTAAACCAGATAAAATCAAGATAGAAGGGCAAATTTTGGGGTGCAACAGTTGCCCCTATTTAATCGTCTTAAACCTGAAAGTGAGATTGGTGCTAGCCTTTCGAGCTTTCAAGGTAGAAGAAGATTAAATACTACAAGATATTTCTGACATTTTTTCTCTTTAATATTTATAACATATTATTATTTACATGGTTTGCGTATATAGATATTGCGTATATTAATATTTTATAACAATTTTTCTCTTTAATTGAATTTCTGAAAACGGAAACATAATCCGATTAAATGTGGAAAAACATAGTAGTTTTAAACATCATTTTACACATTCAGGAAAGGTTTCGTAAGTTAACTTACGAATTCACCTTATTTGGAGAATTCGTAAGTTAACTTACGCAACGTTTCCTGAATGTGTTAAACGTACAAAAGTAAGGTTAATTCGCAAGTTAACTTGCGAATTCACCCAACAAGGTGTATTCGTAAGTTAACTTAAGAAGGGTATTTTTGGTTTTTCAGGAGTATGGGAGAAAACCACTAGGTGAAGAAAGAAATTCCCATCAAATAATGCAGGGCAATGGATATTTCAATTATATTTACATGTTGGCCCTAAGATATCGTTTCGTGTTGGAGTCGATTTTTTTGTAGCTTGTTGTAGGCACAATAATGATTAGCTACAACTATTCTATATCTTAGTGTTTTATAAGATACAAATATTTTTATTTTGTGCTGAGTGTACTTCCGACTTTATATAGGAAGTGAATTTTCTGAAAAAATTTGTTGTAAAAAAGATGAATCTCAGAAAACGAATGAATTGGTGTGCATTGGAAATATATTTCTGGTTTTCATGAGCATTTTTGAAATTTCATGTGGTGCGTAAGAAAAACATGGGTGGGTTAAGAAATTCCCAACATTTTCTAGAGGAAAAAATCATTAGGAGAAAGAAATGAGTTTGAAAGGCTTATTTTTTATTTATTTATGAAATCCTAATCACGTCTTCTCAAAATATTCGTTATATTTGACACTTTCACACAAATTAAAAAAATATGATAAATAAAATAGAGAGAATAACAACTTTACCAAACTATTTGGTTGATTATTGTTGTATTTAAATTATCATTAATACAACGTGAGAAAATAGTAAATTAGGAGTACTAATTAGATGATATAATCGGAATATAAAAACTAAAATTGTATTGAAAACTAAAGACGACACTTACCTTGGAACAAATTCTTTTAAAATGCGATATTTATTTTGGGATTATTTTGGGACGAAGGAGTATTGTTTAAGAGGTGATTCTTTGTTCAAATCAATTAACTTTAAATTGACTTCCGATGATATTATATTTTTTTCTGCAGCATGTCACATCTAGTATTTAAATCCATATTAAAAGAGAGGGAATGACCAAGAAAATACTGTTGAAATTAGATCTTAAGAAAAATGAATTGTATTACTTAATCCATCCAATGGAGTAAGAGTAAGGGTAAACAAATTGAAAATTTGAATTTGTCCTTTTAAATTTCAGAGACGCATCTTCGAAAGCATCTAGAATACACACGACGCTATAAAAGTGAATCATTCACCCTGAATTTCTCAAAATATGTACCAGAGATGCATCTCTGTAATTTTTTAGGGGTGATTCCTTAAATGCATGTATGGAATAACCCCTGAAAGCATTTGAGATATTTTGTCTTGGCAGCAAGTGTCCTTAATTGATATTTTTATCCAATGATGATTATAATAATGATGATTATTCAATGATGATTATATTGTTAGAAAGTTTGAAATTCCTGGCAGCAGATACGTGATGTCACAGAAAATGTTATGACACAGTATCTGACACTCTGTTAACGATTCACACAGTAAATTCAAACAGCAATAAAGAACACAATAAATTGTTTACCCCGTTCAGTGTATAACAACACCTACATCTGGGGGCTACCAAGCCAGGGAGAAAATTCACTATCAGTAGAATTAATTCAGGAATAAACCAACCAGTTTATCTCCTTCACTTAAAACCTACCAATGCAACTTCAATCTAAGTCCTACTTAGACACGAGTTCTACTCACTCCCCTCAATCACAGCAGTGATATCAACCTATTTATTAATTGAATTGTGAAGACACTCTTCAATAAACTATCTTGATTTTGCTTCAAAGCTTTAATCAAGAGACAAACACTCGTGCTTCAAAGCTTTGACTGATAAACAACCCTTACAACCAAATCCTAGTCCAAAGCACTAATCAATTGATAATTGTTTGGCTCACAAGAATAACTAGAATTATACAAATTACAACCTGCTAAATCTTTAATACATTCCAAAGGCGCAGCAGCAAAGTAAGGGTTCTATTCCTATTATAGAAGCAGTCCTGAAACTTCAGTTTTGGGCTTCCATAATAATAGCTAGGGTTCACTTAATTAATCCTAAAAACTTGGTCTTTTCAACAACCAATTTAGTTTTAACTAAGCTTAACCTAACATCCACGTGAGCATGTAATTTAATAACAAAACAGCATAATAAAACAGCTCAACAAACTTCTTGAAAACTCTCAGGAAAAAACAGATTCTGCAGAACAGAATGTCACACAGGATGTCATAACATCTGCTATGACATCAGTCAAACTTCTGCAGAATTTCCAGCACGGTACTTGCTTCCAGATCTGAGATGTTCATAAACATCCTTGTCATGTAGGATTTATCTTCAATCTCTGAATGTCATGACATTTATCAAGACATTGTCATATCCTAGTTTTACCAAAAAGTAATGCCAACTTAAAACACTAACAAACTCCCCCTTTGGCAAATTTTTTGGCTAAAAAAACTAAGCTTATCAGAGTACCCATGCAACAGAAAAAATAAAACCAGGTCCTAAAGAAGATAAATTCTACCCACAATTATGCATACAATTTCCCATAAAACAACCATAAGTACCTTTCCCCCTTTTTAGCCATAAAAGAGGCCAAAGAAACCAGTACAAATGCCCCAACATTCATCATATATTATAGAACAGTACCATCACAATGAAGTTTACAATGCTGTCAAATTAATACAATTTTCCAAAAAAAACAGAATAACCAACCAAAGTAAACATCAAAACAGCAAAAACATAGAAACAAGAACCAGCAAGCAACAGACTTTCAGATCAAGTGCTTTCTTCTCCTGAAGAAGTAATGTGAAAAAGAGCATCTTTAGAACTTTCTTCAGCTCCAGTCAACTTCCTCTTCTTGACAATTGGTGTCCTCTTGGGTCTAGAGCCAACAGTTTTTACTCTACACTTCTTTGTAGAGGGTCCAGACTTGGTATTCTTCTCAGCCTTAGAGACATTGTCACCAACCTTTTCTTTGACAGGGGAATCAACGGAAGTATCAGTATCAAGATCCACAGGGGTTTTCTTGACATGATCATCAGATGTCTTGACATTCTTAATGACATCTGGATCAGCTGCTAAACTAGGGCTAGCATGCTTTTGGTTTAGTGGGACAGAAACCCCAGGTACAGAGTGGTTTTCGTTTAGGATCCTGGTTACTATCCTAGCAATGGCTTCTTGCACATACCTAGAACCTTCTCTGTTGCTATTTACGGAAGTACGAGATGAGGATGGTTGGAGGTCTTACGAAGGTGAAGCTAGTGACCTTCGTGCATTCCTTGTGTGCGGTTTCTTGACTTTCTCGAGTCGTTGCCATTATGCGAGGAGAGACCTTCACAGGTTCAACATTCATAGCTTCAGCGATTGCCCTAATCTCAGCCATGGTAGGAGATGAACAGCCAGAATCTTGGGATGATGAAGAGGATGAAGACATATTTTGCTGAGATATTTTGAGGGAATGAGAGCAAGAATGACAGGGAGTTTGAGAGTATCTTTTGTATGAAGAGAATAAAATGCTTCCAAATGAAGACCCTGTTATAAGGAGGAGTCTCTTCCTATTCTTGAATCTTTTAAAAATAAGAGGAAAATAATTAAATGACCCACTTATAATTAATTGAAATAAAAGATCTCTTCCATTCCTTGGTGTAAGCAATTTTAATTGCTACAATTCCTCATATTGACAAATACCCAGTTTGCTCCTTAAATTCTCAAACTGACTAGCATCAAGAGCTTTAGTAAAAATGTCAGCCAGTTGGAGTTCAGTGGCTACATGTTCCAATTTAATCACTTTCTCCTCCACAAGGTCTCTGATGAAGTGATGTCTAATGTCAATGTGCTTAGTCCTACTGTGTTGTATAGGATTCTTTGAAATATTAATAGCACTTTTCGAGGTTGTCACGGTCAATGTCATGACATCTGTGTGACATTACTCGATCGACATCTGCTTCATCGGACCATTTGAGAACAAGCGCTACCGGTACTATGTATTGACTTGATGGACAAGGACACAGTTTTGCTTCGTCTTGAACCAAGACACAAGATTGTTTCCAAGAAACATCCTCGGAAGTGCTTTTTCTATCATCACTACCATTGATCGACATCACAATAGCGGACATAATTGGTTCATCCACGAGAATCGGTATGCCATAATTGCATGTTCCACTCACATACTTGAATTCTCTTTACGATTGATGTGACTTACTTTAGGTTGACTTGGTATCTTGCACACGACAACAAATGCAATGTCGGTCTGCTTTCATTAAGTATAGCAAGCTTCCTATCATGCTTCTATACAAGCTTTGATCAACATTTTCTCCACTTGTGTCCTTGGACAACTTCAAATGTGTAGGAGCGAGAGTCCTTTTATGGTGGCATTCTCCATTCCAAACTTCTTGACAATATTCCTTGCATACTTGCTCTATGAAAGGAATGTTGAGTCTTCATTGTGTGACTTGGGTCCAAAAATAAGTCAACTCTCCCATGAGACTCATTTCAAACTCGACTTGCATTTGGTTGGCAAAATGTCTCACCATTGTGTCGACATTCCTCCAAATACTATGTCATCAACATAAATTTGAGCCACCATTATCTTTCCTCCTTCATTCTTGACAAAGAGGGTTTTATCCAAGGCTCCTTTCCTATAACCTTTATCAGTAAGGAATTTTGTCAGCCTTTCATACCAAGCCCTAGGAGCTTGCTTTAGACCATATAAGGCTTTCCTCAACTTGTAGACATGGTCAGGAAACTTTGAATCCACAAAACCTTTAGGCTTCTCTACATATACCTCCTCATTCAAGTAGCCATTTAGAAAGGCACTTTTCACATCCATCTAAAACAATTTGAATTTCAGAATGCAAGAAACACCAAGCAATAATCTGGTTGATTCCAGTCTAGCCACAGGAGAAAAAGTCTCATCAAAATCAATCCCTTCAACTTGAGTGTATCCCTGAGCAACAAGTCTTGCTTTGTTTCTGGTGACAACCCCTTCTGCATCAGACTTGTTCTTGTAGATCCACTTTGTCCCAATGATGTTTGTTCCTTCTGGTCTAGGAACCAACTCCCACACTTCATGTTGCTTGAGCTGGTTCAATTCATCTTGCATTGCTCCAATCCAGTATTCATCAGTTAGAGCCTCTTTGACATTCTTTGGCTCAATCTTTGACACAAAGCAAGAGTTTGAGACAATTTCTCTAGACCTTGTAATGACACCACAGTTAGGATCTCAAATGATGAGTTCCTCTGGATGGTCTTTCTGAATTCTGATGGAAGGATCTTTGTTAGCTTCCTCTGGTTCAGACTTTGGTGATGTAGGAACAGGCACATCATTCTTATCAGACACTTGTGATGATGTCTCAAACCATGTCTCAACATCATATGGGACATTGTTTTCTACCAGATGATCATCAACAATGACATTAATAGACTCCATCATAACTTTTGTCCTGGAGTTGAATACCCTATATGCTCTGCTGTTTGTAGAGTATCCCAGAAAAATGCCTTCATCACTTTTGGAGTCCATCTTTCTCCTTTGATCACGATCTGTCAGAATATAGCATTTGCTACCAAATACATGGAAATACTTCACAGTAGGTTTTCTTCCCTTCCACATTTCATACAGGGTAGAAGATGTTCCCTTTCTCAAGGTGACCCTGTTGTGAACATAACAAGCTGTATTCATAGCTTCAGTCCAAAAATGCATAGGAAGTATCATTGCTCTGGCTGATTCCTGTATAGTCCTGTTTTTCCTTTCCACAACTCCATTTTGTTGGGGAGTTATAGGAGAGGAGAACTCATGATTGATTCCTTCTGAGGAACAGAATTCATCAAACTTGCTATTTTCAAATTCCTTTCCATGATCACTTCTAATTCTGACAATGCAGCTTTCTTTCTCTCTTTGAAGTCTCTTGCATAACTCTTTAAAGACATCAAACACATCAGATTTTTCTTTGATGAAGTTTATCCAGGTAAATCTTGAAAAATCATCCACAACTACATAAGCATATCTTTTCCACCAAGACTTTCAACTGCATAGGCCCATCAGTCCATGTGTAGACTCCAATACCTTGGAGGTGGTGAGATCTTGACATTGAATGTGACACTCGGTTTGCTTTCGATCGACATTCACCACATACTCTTCCTTCATCAATATGCAGTCTTTGAATCCCTCTAACAGCCTCCATGGAAATGATCTTTTTCATCCCTCTAAGATGCAAATAACCAAGCTTTTGGTGCCACAGTTTCACCTCATTTTCATCCTTGGTGTAGAACACCACGATGGACAGTTAGTGTTTCGGGCTCCCACAAATAACGGTTGTCCTTTGATCGACTCCTCTCATTACAACCTCTTATTTATCATTAGACACAATACATTCGGACTTGGTAAAGTTGACCTTAAATCTGAATCACGGTTGGTGATACTTATGAGATTGTGATCAACCCTTTACTATGATACCTTATTTAGGTTTGGAACTCCGAGGCGGTCAAGTTTCCAACACCTTTGATTTCACCTTAGCTCCATCTCCAAAGTGACATAGCGGTAGTATGAGGTCGACTTCATTTAGGAGGTTCTTGATTCGATCATGTGCCTAGGCGACCATCAAAGTACCGTCTTCCTTGGCGGAAACTCTAAGGAAGTGTGAGCTATCAATCTTCGATCCTCTTCTTCCACTGTTGAGTATAGGGAACCTTGTTGCTCTTAGGCTTGACATAAGGAGTCTGATTAGGATATCCATGTAGTCTATAGCAAAAAGGCTTTATGTGACCAAACCTCCCACAATAATGACATCTTCATCTTTGAAACTTTTTATTCATGTTTCTCTGATCTTGATGTTGAACCCAATGTTGTGACATCTGCTTTGACATTGGCTTATTAGGTCTGTTCTTCTTCTTGTTATCAACAAATTTCTTTGCAGCCACATACCCAGAACCAGACACATTTCCTGCTTTATGTTGTGACATCTACTTTGACATTGGTTTCCCATGCCTCTTCTTCTTCTTGTCACTAACAGGTTTCTTTTCAGCCACATATCCTAGACCATGCTTATTTCACGCATTTTGTCAAGTGAAGGATTTCTTCCAACTTATCGGTCAGGTTATCGACATCTTGTGATTTAGTCATCTGGTCAAGCTTGGAATTCAACACTATAATTTCATTGTTGAGATGACTTATAGTGGCTGTATTTTCCTTCTTCTCGACTTCGACTTCACATTTTACGCCTCCGACTTCTCAATCGACTTTTCTATTTTCATCCGGTGACATACTTCACCACCGATACGACTTCTTGTAAGTATCAGCAAGTTCTTCAAAGGTCACTTCCTCATCACTAGAGTCCTCATCAGAATTACAAACTCCAGAAGGTGCAGTGGCAAGTTTGGCTGATTCCTCTTCAGAGTCACTACTTGAATCACCATCAGACCAAGTGACAACCATTCCTTTCTTTTGTTTCTTAAGAAAGGTAGGACATTCAGCTCTAATATGCCCATATCCTTCACATCCATGACACTGGACTCCTCTGCCTTGACTCCCTTTTTCTTCTGACTTGGGTCTTCTGCTGGAGTCATAAGATCTACTAATGTCAGATGGAATGTTCTTGACATTGGACCTTGACTTTGGATCAATTCTCTTGATGAGTTTGTTGAACTGCCTTCCAAGCATAGCTATAGCTTCAGATATCTTGTCGTCATCATCCTCCTTGCATCCCTCTTCAGTATTGGATACAAGTGTTATGCTCTTGTTCTTCACATCAGCAGTTTCATGATTCCCATCTCAAAAGTGCGGAGAGATCCAACAAGTTCTTCCACCTTCAAGGTCTTGATGTCTGAGCTTCCTCTATAGCGGTCACTTTCATTGCAAACCTTTTAGGCAATGATCGAGAATCTTTCTCACGACTTTTCTTGACATCTTTTCACCAAGTTCTCACGAGGTGTTGGCAATCTCCAAGATATTCATGTGAAACTCATGAATGGTCTCATCTTCCTTCATCTTGATTCTCAAATTTGGTAGTGAGCATCGAAGTCTTGACATTTACCTTGGATGTCCCTCATGAGTAGTCTTGAGAGTGTCCCAAACATCTTTGGGAAGTTCACCTGATGAACTAGTGCGAAGATATTTACATCAATTCCATTGAATAATGCATTCAATGCTTTAGAGTTGCTTGTGCAAGCTCTTCTTCTTCCTTGCTCCATTCTTCCTCAAGTTTCAAGGCGGTAGTTCCATCTTTCTCAAGCTTGGTGGGATGTTTCCATCCTTTGTCGACTCTCCAAGCTTTAATATCGATTACCTCAAAAGCAACCATACGAGGTTTCCGATAATCATAATTAGATCCATCCAATATGGGTGGTCTACCTCCAAAACCTCCTTCCTTATCCATAGAAACTATTATCCTAAATCTCACCGAAATAACAGGAGTGCACCTGATGCCAATTGAAATTCCTGGCAGTAGATATGTGATGTCATAGAGAATGTTATGACACGATGTCGACACTCTGTAACAATTCACCGCGATAAATTCAAACAGCAATAAAGAACACAATAAATTGTTTACCCAGTTCAGTTTATAACAACACCTACATCTGGGGGCTACCAAGCTAGGGAGGAAATTCACTATCAGTAGAATTAATTCAGGAATAAACCAACGGTTTATCTCCTTCACTTAAAACCTACCAATGCAACTTCAATCTAAGTCCTACTTAGACACGAGTTCTACTACTCCCCTCGATCACATCGGTGATATCAACCTATTGATTAATTGAATTGTGAAGACACTCTTCAATAAACTATCTTGATTTTGCTTCAAAGCTTTAATCAAGAGACAAACACTCATGCTTCAAAGCTTTGAATGATAAACAACCCTTACAACCAAATCCTAGTCCAAGCACTTATCAATTGATAATTGTTTGGCTCACAAATAACTAAATTACACAAATTACAACCTGCTAAATCTTCAATACGGTCAAAGCGACAAAGTAAGGGTTTTATTCCTATTATAGAAGCGATCCACGAAACTTGGTTTGGGCTTCCATAATAATAGCTAGGGTTCATAATTAATCCTAAAAACTTGGTCTTTTCAACAACCAATTTAGTTTTAACTAAGCAACCTAACATCACGTGAGCATGTAATTTAATAGCGAGCGACATAATAAAGCATTTCAACAAACTTCACGAAAACTCTCGGAAAAAGCAGTTGCGAGCAGAATGTCACACGAGAATGTCATAACATACGCTATGACATCGGTCAAACTTCTGCGAATTTCCGGCCTGATACTTGCTTCGGATCGAGTTGTTCATAAACATCCTTGTCATGTAGGATTTATCTTCGATCTCTGAATGTCATGACATTTATCAAGACATTGTCATATCCTAGTTTTACCAAAAAGTAATGCCAACTTAAAACACTAACTAAGTTAATTTAAATCAAATGGATCGAGGCTAGAATTGTGACAAAATCACTTTCTTTATAATATTTCAAGTACTCTCGAATTGTCTTAGAGTTTGTACGCAGGAATACCCAAGATAATTCAGTCGATATCCAAAATTCTTAACATGCTCATGCATAACTTTGCACATATGAGCATTAGAATTGTTGATTCAACTTGCATTCTTAACATGTTCATGCATAACTTTGCATATGTGAGCATTAGAATTGTTGATTCGACTTGCATTCCTCACATGTTCATGCATTGATTTTCATCCATGAATATTGAAATTGTTGCTTTAAATTGCATTCCTCACGTGTTCATACATTTGATTGTCATCAATGAACATTGGAATTGTTACTTTAACTTGCATTTCTCACATGTTCATGCATTGATTTTCATCTATGAACATTTGAATTGTTGCTTTAACTTGCATTCCTCACATGTTCATGCATTTGATTGTCATCAATGAACATTGGAATTGTTACTTTAATTTGTATTCCTCACATGTTCATGCATTGGATTGTCATTAATTAAGATTGGAATCATTACTTTAACTTGCATTCCTCACATATTCATGCATTTGATTGTCATATGAACATCGGAGTTGTTGCTTTAACTTGCATTTCTCACATGTTCATGCATTGGATTGTCATCAATGAGCATTGCAACTATTGCTTCAACTTGCTTCCTTCACATGTCATGCATAATTCCTCATCAAGTAGATATTTCATGTTTTGCCTTGACATGCATTCTTCACATTGCTTGCACGTCACTTTGACATACACGCTTTTCACATGTTTGGGATTTGCTTGGTGGCTTCGCCATGTTTTCACTCTCTCATTGCACTTTCACTTCAAAACAACACTTCTTGAGTTTAAGAACTTCCAATGAACCTTTTTTCTGTGATTACTTAACTGTATGGATTGGCTTTTGGCATGAGAACATCATGGAAAAGTGATTCAAATTAAAACAGGAAATTTTTTGCAGGTTACGGACCGCGCTTAGTGCTACCAGGAGCGCGCTAAGCGCCAAATTCACTAACTTTTGTGTTGCAGGTCACGCTTAGCGCCACCAGGAGCAGGCTTAGCGCCAAATGTTCTGTTTGGGTCGCGTTTAGCGCCAGATATCAGGCTTAGCGCGACCTGGAACTGAATTTTCTCTTCTTTCTTATTTCCAAATGCAAACATCATGTGTTCTAACATTCCTAGACATTGTTTGAGATGTATTTGATGCAAGAGCTTGTGTTGTAAATACATATGACACAATACTTCGATGTTTTACTTTTGTATACCCACGTATACATTCCTTTTGCTTGCTTTTCGGGTCTAACTCCCTTCTTGCAGGTGTCTTGTGTTTGTATACCCACGTATACATTCCATTTGCTTGCTTTTCGGGTCTAACTCCCTTCTTGCAGGTGTTTTGTGTTTGTATACCCACATATACATTCATTTTGCTTACTTTTCGGGTCTAACTCCCTTCTTGCAGGTGTCTTGCATTTGTATACCCACGTATACATTTCTTTTACTTGCTTTTCGGGTCTAACTCCCTTCTTGCAGGTGTTTTGCGTTTGTATACCCACGTATACATTTTATTATCTGATTTTCGGTCTAACTCCATTCTTGCAGGCATATCTTGAGTGGAATGTGCATACACATGTTCTCTTGCATGTGTGCATACGCGTACATTCTATTGTCTTCTTGTGTGGTTCTCTTGCAGGTGTTATTGCTTCGGACGATATGAACGTGTATTCCGTGTGGTTTTGATACCTTGAGCGCTTTTTACCGGTTTACTCTTATTGCATGGCTGCAGTACTTGAAGTTTTCCGGAGTATTTCATTAGCTCACAGTGCACTTCGGGTTCTATATCCGTTTGGTAGTTTCTACACCATTTATCGCATTCTCTTACAGTTTTCTAGATATCACGAGAAGTAGGGCTTTACAACTTTCTTTTGCCATGAGAAGTAGGAATAGAGATGCATGATGGGGCTTCCGTAGTTGGAGCATGTTCAGGAACCTCTCTGGTTTATTTAAAGACCCGTTTATGGCACTTCTGTTTGCTAATTGTGTTTGGTTTGTTTAAAGTCCTCATCCGTACATAGGGAGGCGCTTTTCATTGTGTTTATGATTGTGCTTGCATAGGTCAGAAGTGGTTAGGACACCCGACGTGGCACCACCAAGCAAAGTCCCACGGTTTACATTTCCTGCTATCGAGTCATTGATATATGGGCAAGTGGAAAGGTTCGGCAGTCGTCCTCCGCAGTTCTAGTCCGTGTCTTATATGGTGCATGCGAATCGTGTTACTATTCCTTTCGATTCAACTACAAAAGTGGTCAGAGTTTCCTATTCTGACTCTCCGCTCGTTCTTGAGGTTCGCATTTACTGCAGAACTCATATCATTTGCTCCGTGGACTATGCCTGCAATTGTTTGACATTTGTTTGTGCATTGCATTGCTTGTGTGCTTCTGTCAAAACACTTGATTGCTTCATCCTCTGACATCCCTTGGTTCTACAACCGCTTGATTGCTTCATCACATCCCTTGTATTTATTGATACAGTCACTTGATTTGTAAGACATTTAAGTAATATTATCATTAATGCATTGCCTCTATTTATTTCTCAATTACTAATAATTTAATTATTAATTTTTTAATCTATTTATCATACCTGTTTGTTTATTATTATCCTGGATTAAAAATCAACAATAATATGTCACTAAATAATAATAAATTACATTTCTTTCAAATCAACAAAATAATTTTTTTAGAATACTACAAATAGAAAAAGTAAAACTGACAAACATAAATCATTGTTAGTTAAAAATAATATCTAGTTATTATGAATGAACGGGAGTTAAATACAATTAATGCATTGTCACTCTACTGATTTTGCAATTACTAACCGTTTAAAGATTAATTTGTAAGACATATTTATCATAAATATTTAATTTCTCATCATCCCCAATTAAAATCCAATAACAAAATGGTATGAAGAGTAATAAATAGATCTTTTAAACTAATATATAACTTATTTAAAATAGATAAAATAGACGGACATAAAATCAAATTATTGATTAAAAATAATATTAAATTTTCATTAATAAAGGAGTGATAAATTGTAAAGAATTGGTTCTGTGTGTTTTATTTCTCAATGTACTGCTCTTTATATACATATATGACACTCACATTTTCTCCTATAATTATTCCTATGATATTATAACTAATTACTGCTATATGAATGAACTTAATTACAATACAGCTGTAAATAACTAGAATATCAAAACAGAGTCAAATTTGTCTAATTATAAGGATAGATGCTAGTTGCCAAATATAACTTAATACCCTCCCTCAAGTGGGAGCAAAGAGATCTCGAATGCCCAACTTGCCAAGGAGAAATTCAAACTACGACTTTCCCAAAGCTTTTATGAAAATATCTGCGAGTTGAGTGGTAGTAGATACATAGATTGACTGGATATTATTTTTGAGAACTTCATTCCGGACAAAATGACAATCAATGTGCTTTGTGCGTTCATGAAACACCGGATTTTTGACAATATGGATAGCTGCTTGACTATCGCAGTGAATGGTCATTGGTTTATCATGAACAATCCCCAGGTTGGAAAGGATTCCTTTTAACCATTTTAACTCGCATGTGGTGGTTGCCATAGACCGATATTCAGCCTCAGCAGAGGACCGAGAAACAGTGTGTTGCTTCTTTGTTTTCTAGGAAATAGGAGAGTCACTGAGCTGCACTATCCAGTCGGTGACTGATCGTCTAGTTAAAGGGAAGCTGGCCCAATCTGAATCACACCAACCATGAAGTTTTAAGTCACTTTTACTACCCAAAAATATCCCTTGTCCAGGATCGCCTTTTAAAAATCGAACTACTCGTAGTGTAGCTTCCCAATGTTCAATTCGGGGCTGGTTCATGAATTGAGACAAAGTGTGTACACTGTACGACAGTTCTGGCCGAGTGAAACACAAATAAATCAGTCTCCCAACCAAGCGCCAATGTTGCTTGGGGGTTGGTAAACAATTGTCCGTCAGCCAGTGACAAGCGATGGTTTTGCTCTAATGGAGTGGCAGTGGGTTTAGCACCGAGGAGTCCAGATTCGGATATAATATCAAGCGCATACTTACGCTGACAAAGTAGAATTCCAGTAGAATTTCTGGCAACTTCGATACCCAGAAAGTACTTCAAAACACCAAGGTCTTTCATATGAAAACATGTGTTGAGGTAAAGCTTAAAGTGCTTAATTGCAGAAGGGTTATTTCCTGCAATTATTAAATCATCGACGTAAACGAGAACTACAAGCTGGCTGTCTTCTTGGTGCAGAGCAAACAGAGAATAATCAAGGTATGATTGTTGAAAACCATAAGATTTGAGGGCAGCAGAGAGCTTGGCAAACCAGTGAGCTTGTTTAAACCCGTAAAGTGATTTGCGTAGCTTGCAAACCATGTCTGGTTGTGAAACATAAAAACCAGGAGCATTTTCATGAAAACTTCTTCATGCAGATCGCCATGTAGAAACGCGTTGTGCACATCCATCTGGTGAAGTTTGAAACAACCGGCTGAACATCATCCGATAACTATATCAATGAAGTCGCCATCGAACGTTTTTTATCTCACAAAAGGAGAAAGGTGAACGCATCGCGAAAACCTAAAAGGGATAAGGCACGGTCTTGCGACCAAGAGATAGGGTAAGGAATCTATTACGAAGGGAAGGTATTAGCACCTACCGCCCGTAGTACTCTACGGTATCCACTTCTACTTTCATCTAATGGGTGTGTTTATATCTATTTACTACTTAATTGCTATATCATGCGCTAAAGAAGAAAATAAGAAACCACGGGAAAAGAAGGAAGTATTTACAAAGTTAAGCTCGGTCGAGCCCGTGACAAGATGCCTACGTATTCCGTGCAATGGGAAAGTCAGGCCGTAGTTGGCTCACTTGTTTTGGTGTGTTTTGTGTTTTTACTTGTGAAAGGTTTTGAACACAAAAAGAAAAGAAAGCGCAAAGCGAAAAGAGTTTGTGTTGGTTGGTTGTTTTACCTTGAGAAAGGAGTTTAAACCATTATTAAGTGTTTTGAGTTTGAAAGGAAAAGCAAGTTTTAGTTTTATTCACAATGCAATATGCAAAAGAAACTAGCAAAGCAAAGGTTAGACCTATGATTGAAAATGAGGAATCTCTACCTATGTTAACATGCAAAGGATGTGAATCCTAAAGTCTAGGCTAGAGAACCAAACCTAACCAAGGAACTGCGAAACAAACAAGCAAATATGCACGGATCACAAGTAGAATTGCCCTAAGCGGGTCTTTAAATAAACCGGAGGGTTCTGAACATGCTCATTCGGAAGCCCATCATGCATCTCTATTCCTACTTCTCATGGCAAAGAAAGGCATAAAGCCCTACTTCTCATGATATCTAGAAAATTTGTAAGAGAATGCGGTAAATGGTGTAGAAATAAATACCAAGCGGATATTAAATCCGAAGAGCAACGCAAGCTATAGAAATACTCCGGAAAACTTCAAGTACTGCAGCCATGCAATGAGAGTAAACCGGTGAGAATAGCTCGAGGCATCAAAGCAAAGAGGATGCGCGCTTGTGCGCATGTGAAGCAACAACATCTGCAAGAAGGGAGTTAGACCCAAAAAGCAAACAAAAGGATGTACACGTGGTGTACAAACACAAAACACACAAGAAGGAGTTAGACCCAAAAAACAAGTATAGAAATGCACACGTGGGTGTACAAATGCAAAACACCTGCAAGAAGGGAGTTAGACCCAAACAACAAGTATAGAAATGTACCGGAATACTCCAAGTGGCATGAGTGAAACATACTTTTAATCATGTTATTAAAAATGAATTAAAAAATATTTAAAAAAATGTCAAAAAATGTCAAAAAGGTTCTAATATCCTAAAATGTCGAATATATTTTTATGGATTTTTACAAAACAATCGAAATCGAAAACTAAATTGATTAGGTGTTAGTATTATGGTACATGAAACAGGGGTGCAATGCCTAATTTGATTAAACTAAATCTAGTAAAGCTGGCGCTTGGCCCAAAAAGCTGAGGTATATTGGAATTCGCTAAGCCCGAACCTTATTGCACTAAGTCCAATTGCCACAAAAACTCTTATTATTTTTATTGATTTTTTAATGTGTCACACTTTTATATTTTTATGTATGTACATATATATTTGTATCAATTGGTCGGATGTCATTTAAATTATATTATCTGATTTTTTGTAATTATTTTTGAAATAAACACGCCACGTGTCGCGATCAGGACGGTGGGTATGAGAAAAACACATGATCCAATGTGGGAATGACACGTATGGGGCAGGGAAATACAACCGCCGGAACTGGATTCCGATCACCATCTCCGGCGCAAACTTGACCGGAAAACACCGTTTTGCACAGAAACTACATTATTTCACTCGTCTTGCTGCCTATTCTTCCGATCTGAGATCCCGTCTTATCTATTCTAAAGAACTCCTATGGCAATTACACTGCGAGATTTCGAGATCGGAAACAAGTCTATGTCGTATACAATCACTCAATCCATTCCAAATCCGTACCAGCTCACAATTATTCAAAACGCTTTGATGCAGAAGATATAGTTCATCATGACAAAAGCTAGCGTGATAAGGAGAATTAGAACAACTTACCGGTCCGAAATATGCGAGCTATGGCGAAATCTTCGGACAACTTCTACACTCTTTATATCTTGAAGATGATAATATGAGCTTGAGTTCTCGAATGATGAGAAAATACCTCGCGTCTAGCTGAATTCGAGAATGAATATACGGAGAGAGGAGAAGGCGATTCTTGCTTCTTCTGGAGAGCTTTGTAACCGTTTCAATGGTGGTTACATTCTTCAAGATCCATTTACATTGCGAGATAGCAAGATGAGTGGATCGTGGAGTGAAGAATGACATCAAGAGTTGTTGTGATGGCTCACGCGGACGGCGGTTATGCGGCGAGCGTGGATCCGGGAGAGTTGTATGGTATAGAGTGAAAGGCGAGGTTTACATCACGGTTTTGCCAAGAAGAAGGTGAGTTGTGATGGAAGAAGGAAGAAAGGAGAAAGAAAGAGAACGGAAAAGGTTGTTACGGTGATTACGGCAGTCGTAGCGGTTATGGCGAAGGTTATCACAGAAAAAAGAAAATGAGAGTGTGTTGTTGTTAGAGTAGAGAAGGAGGAAAAATGAGAGAGGATGAATGAGAGGTTGTTACGGATCATGAAAGCGATGGTGGTTGAGAGAAAGAAGGAGAAGGAGTGGCTGCGTGAATGGCGAGAGAGGCGTGGTGTTGTCATTTTACATTAGTGTGCAGTTTGTTAGCATGAAAGAATGTCATGGAGGAGGAAAATCATGAAGAAAAGTTGGTTATGGTGTTGAAGTGTGAAGGATAAGATGAAGGGAGCATGGATGGTGGTCAATGGCGAGAGATTGTTAAATTGAAGGTGAATGGAGTATTGTGTTACGGTTAGGGGTTGTTAGAGGTGGACAAGAAGAGAATGAGATGGTGGCGATGTGCGTTGTTAGAGTGAAGGAGAAAGGAAAATTGGAGAGAATGATGAGGGTGAGTATTCTGTTCAAAAGAAAAATGGTGTTGTTACAATGATAATTAAGAGGTGGAGGTGGTATATGGAGGAAAGTTGTTACTGTTAGTTTTTGTAAAGTGAGAAGAAAAGTTTTGTTGCATTTTTTTTTGTTACATGCCAGCATGGATCAGGGTGAGAGATGTGTGTACCAAAAAATGGAATCAAGAGTGAGGTGGTATTATGGCGGAGGAGAGGTGTTACTTATAATGCTTGCATAAAAAAAGATCTGTTGCAAATTATGAAAAAAGACATGAACAAAAATCTCATAGATGCTTATCTCACGTCCATTCCTTTTGCACTCGATAAATCGAAATGTAAAGCCTTTTCCGAAAGAAGTACAAAGATCAAAGTTGGAGAATAAACTTCCGCGAACAATTTCCGTGTTCAGAATTTTTCGATTCGAAGCCCGTAGCTCGCTTAAAATCGGCTCTAAAGTTTAGAAATCATATTTGTCAAAATAGCGGCGATAACGGCAAAAGTTTACCGAATGTTTTCTTACGACTTTAAGGTCTTATAGCTCTCTCGATACTTGGTCAAATGAAGCAAACTCGGTGTCATTGGAAAGAAGGCACGCGGAAGAACAACTTTGATGTTGAGCTCCCGATGAAAAATTGATCACAAGCTCGCCGTAATTAGCTTCGAAGTCATACCGACACAAGCTGACTGCATGTTTGAGGATTTTCTCTAAGTGTCATGTTTAATATATCAATCCATGTACCTCACTTTAAGGATCTGTAACTTTTCCGATACTCGACCAAATAACACAAACTCGGTGCCGTTGGAAAGATGACATGTGGCAGAACAACTTTGTAGTTCGACGAAAATCCGAACAAAGCCTTTATCACCGAATAAGAAGTGTTTGAAATTTGTCCCGCGAGTGTTCGATGAAATGCTTGGCTGGCTGGGCAAGTATTGCACATAACATGTAGCAATTTTCCAACTTCAAGCCTTTACTTACGGCGCTTCGTTTCTTCCAGCTCCGACGTCCGAAACGAAAAAGTTTCTAAACGGGACTTGTAGATGGGATTACGAACTCAAACTTTTATGTTTGGAATTTCTTCATGCGGCGGCCGAATCATTGACGAAAACAGCCCTGAACACGTGCACAAAAAACTACTCGAACCTTACAAACATAATGAGTTCTTATTTTCCGAGCTTTATAACTTCCGATCCGAGTCCCGAATGAATTTGACTCCTTCAACAAAGTTTTAGACCGCCATGAGATGAACAACTTTCCAGTTGAACATTTTTCAATTCGGAGCCACGAACTATGATAAAATCGACCCTGAAGCTGTCAGCAAACGCATAGAAACAAACACTTCAAAATATTTCTAAGTGTTGAATTTTGAGAAATGATAAACCGCAACTTCCGAGCTCCGTAATTTTTGATACGTTTCCCGAATGGATTCGATTTCTTCAGCAAAGTTGTAGATTGCCATTAAATGAACAACGTTGATGTTGAACTTAATTCAAATCGACGCCTCGAAACACGTGAAAATTGCCTCCGAAGTCGAGCGCTTGAACATGTTAAAAACACTCAAAATTTTACTAAGTGTAAAACTTCAAAAGTTATGAACTTCAAATTTCGGTGCTGTATAACTCGAAATCCGGGCATTTCTGAAAAAATCTTCACAGTGACAAAGTCGGGGTACGAAATGCGCTCTTTCCAACGACTATCAATTCACAAACTTCTGACCACAGACGGGCAAGATACGGTTGCGGCAATATGGCTCCGTGAACACAAAGTACCTTAAACTTAGAAAAATTTTCTAAGTCTAAAATTACTTAAAATGCAAGAAACCTCATTTTTACCCGATTCTTTCGACTTTTCTCGACAAATGACTGCATTTTCTCGAATGTCGACTTTTGACCACAATTTTGACCCGAAATTCCGCCCGGTCAAACTTTGACTTTTTGTTGACTTTCTGATACACGCGCTCAAATATCATTTTATCTATTCGTTCTTGATTTTCTGATAAATCCCGTAGATCGATAAGCCAAATATCAATGCTTCCACACTCACGGAAGGCCATAGAATCGGTTCGGTTCAAATATCCAAACCACAACACTGTATCTTGAAATTGTAATCAGCATCCACCTGATAGACGATCAGAATACCAAACCTTGCGAGATAATAATCAGAAGCTCCTGGACACGCTTGCGTATTGAAATAGCCCGGTTGTGAACCTCAAATATTCAACTTTTGAGAAACAAACCTCTTCTTGGTTATCTGATTCATACGATTGGAAAATCTCGAACCCATGATCAATGCATGAATGATATGTATCGATGCACCTATTAATTAAGTGTTAGCCAATTATTTATAAAAAAAAAATGAAGAGGGTAAATTTTGGGGTACAACAGCTGCCCCTATTCAATCATCCTCTAGCTCAGGAGCGAGATTGGCATCTGCCTTTCGAGCGACAAGGTATGAGGTGATTGAATACCAAAACGGACCCAGAAATTTACACTCGAATCCAAAAGCTTCATCAAGAGATAGGTGTGGGCATTCTAAAATTATAAGGAACCTCCTTTGGAGAAAAGGAGCATGTTGCGCGAGCTTAGCAGGCCACAACCAAAGCACATAATAAATCTTGAACTACTGTGAAGGCGGTACAAGTGCTAACGACCTAAGAAGAATTGGCCTCTGCCAATTCAATCCGCAATGTCGGGAGATGACACGTGGCGGAAGCAAAGACTTGATACTGCGACTAGACTACCACATTCGCCGAGGAATAGGACGGGTTAGTGATGCAAAGGCTAGAAAGTGCCGAGTAGGCTTCTTGACTCGAGCTACACTCGAGAAGGGAGACAAAAGTGGGTATTGTTCCGAAAAGGCCAGAATAAATCTTGAACTACTGTGAGGCGGTACAAGTGCTAACGACCTAAGAAGAATTGGCCTCTACCAATTCAATCCATAATATCGGGGGAGGCGACACGTAAGCAAGCAAAGACTTGATACATGACTAGACTACCACATTCGCCGGGAATATCCGGACGGGTTAGTGATGCAAAGGCTAGAAAGTGTCGAGTAAACTTCTTGACTCGAGCTACACTACGAAGGGAGACAAAAGTGGGTATTTGTTCGAAAAGGCACGGAGTAGGACTGTCCTAAAATTGTTGCACAGGGGATGTCTTGGCAGTTTCAACAAAGGAAATCTTGACCGGCTTCACACTGTCTGAGCAACTTGCATCATGTGTAAGGAAAGAGATGCTCGACCTTGACCAAGAATTGGTAGCGACTCAACTCTTGTGCAAAAGAAAGCAAGGGTAGGGCTTCTTGAAGGCGTATTGCAGGGGTAAGCCGGGTTTCAACACCAAAGGCGTGTTGCACGAGAATCTTGTGACTTTAACACCAAAATGCCCCACACCCAAAAGTTATCCTTCTTTGGGATTTCAAAGAGACATTGGAACACCACTGGGACTGAAGATTCATTGCTCTTGGCTTGTAATTTGATGAAAATGCATGAATTCCTAAAGGTAATGCAAATGCGATGATGCATGTTTTCAAAAGATGAAATGTGAGCAGCGACCAAAAGGTCACAAGATGACCAACTTCAATATGATAATCCTTTGGGGATAATAATGGAGATCAACCAAGGATACGGTCAGGTGATAAATCGGAAGGACCACTTGAAGATCTGAGATCTACCATATGATCCTGCGAGGAGATGATGTCATAGGAAGCTTGTCGGCTAGGCAGATCATTTGGGAAATAAAAGGAACACTGGAAGATCTTCCACCGTTACCCACAACTCTAGTTGGGAGACAAAGATATGTCAGCTGGGGATGTCAAGAGATGAGAACCTACAGGAGGATCATCATGGATAATATCGACTCATTGGGGAATCAAACGCGCGATCAACAATCCAGATAACACCTCCATAGGGAATATCAGGATACAACACACTTGCGACTTTGGAGAACATCCACTAGGGACTTTCACTGAGACAAGTATTAGCAACTCGTACCAGGGATTGGTATCATGTTCTGCAATAAGGATTTGTCGATAACAACATCTGCTAGGGAGATTCACCAAATATGGTATGCTGATGACAAACGCTACATCTGATTCTTTACAGAAGTTTCACTCGGGGTTTTCTCGTCCATGCTTACTGAAAACGAGATACTGAATTTCATTGGAGGATGGCGTGAGGGCACCAAGCTGTGAGATACCTGATAATGGAAGAAAAAATCCATAAGAGGGAATATCGCCGGTCAAGGGCGAACTCGGGGAAAGGACACCGTGCGAGGATGAACTTGTAGGAAAAAGAAGAAGAGGGCGTCGGACGAAGCGAGCGTAAGAAAGAACAAGGTAAATATGAAAGCAGAACTAATAAGGAAAGAGCGTCGGGTGTGAGCAGAACTCGCAAGGAAAGAACATCTGCGAGAAGATGAACTTGCAAAGGGAAGAGAGCGTCTATTTAAGGCGAACTTGCGGGAAGGACATACGTGTGAAGATGAACTTGCAAAGGGAAGAAGCGTCTAGTTAAGGCGAACTTGCGGGAAGGACATACGTGTGAAGATGAACTTGCAAAGGGAAGAGGCGTCTAGTTAAGGCGAACTTGCGGGGAAGGACATCGTGTGAAGATGAACACAAAGGGAAGAGACGTCTGGCGAGCGAACTCGACGAACTTTACCAAGATGATGACATCGAAGGAAGTGTCTGCAAGAACTATAATATCCCTCGGGCCAAAGGCGGGGTATAATTCTTCAAGAGTATCAAACATTTGGATTACCACACACAAGTATGGATACCCACGTGCGGAAAGGTAATGCAAACACGGGTAATAATGCGATTTTGCACAAGCGGAGGCGTGCGACTCATTCGAAAAAGACAACGGTCAAAACTTGAGTCAAGAAGAGCAAATTAAAACAAATTTCTAAAGACCAATCGAAGACCATTTACGTTTAGAAGCAGACTCAAAGGAGGACCCTACATTGAAGAGTATTCTTCAAGATGTAGGAATTTCAATCAAGCAGTGTCGGGCATCGCTGCTGTCACCCATCGCCACTTTGAACCCAGGTGAAACATAGATAATCAACATGCCCTGTGTCTACGAAAGGATTGGCCAACCTTGACAAAGTTGCCCCAGTTTAATGAGCCTGAAGGATATAATACCATTTGAATGCCCAGTTAAGATGATTCTTTGAAAGGCCGTTCAATAGATTTTGAGACCTGTCCTTGGGACAATCGGAGGCATTCATCGATGCTCATTATGCAAGCTTCTTGGATGTTTGAGCACTGTTCATATGCAAAGAATGTTTTATCCTAAAATGATAATTCTCTGCAAATCCTATGCTTGTCTTGAAACAAAAAGATTTCTGAAAAGATGTCGAAACATCGCGTTTTTTGTGCGAAAGATAACAAAAGATTGTGTGATACCAACTCAAAGGTGTTAGCAAACCTCCTAGGAGTCGGGATACGCATTCTCATCACGACAGCTTTCAAATTAACCACCAGATTAGGACTTTTAAGGGTTGTATCGTGGCACAGTTCACGGTTTTCGAGAAGAAAGATTTTTAGGCTCAAAATATTTGGTGCCCACCCCCTTCATGATATTCTCCGAACCTATGTTCAGTTAACTTGATGCGAGCAATCATCTCTCACAAGTGGAAATTGAAAGTTGAGAAACCATCGTAGTTTACTAATTGTGCACTTCGACTTTGTTAAGGACAAGGCTTTTTGGTCCGATAGCCACTCACCCTTTAAGCGGTGCACGATCAACAACTTTGTTCTTTATTGAAGATGTTCTTGGATTATCCTCGCCTTCTGACTTGCCAATTTGCTTTTAATATTTGCCCTTTTATTTTGCCTAAGCGACTTATTTCCAAGTTCGACTTAGCGGGCTTTTCTTGTTTTTGCTTTTTTTTTGTTTTTGAACGATCGTTGATCTTCACACTATCTTTGATTTGCTAGATGTGATTGTGGCGATCCAAGTCCTCTTCAGATAAGGAGTTCCCGTTGGGGTATTGTCCTTCCGTGATGCACATTGTTGTCAATTGAAACTTGACTGCTACAGTTTCTCAACCTTTGAAGGATAACCATTGTTGTATTCTTTGATGTATACTCTCAGTGAGTTTTGAATGCTCAATCTGATTAACTGAACACTACCCTGCCCCGGGTTTAAAATGAGGGTTTTCTCTGAACAGAAAAGAAACTCCTACTTCAAGGCTCAAAAGGGGGTTAACGAGGGTCTAACTCCCTTATATCTCCGGTGTTTGGGGATTTGAAACAAGGCATGTACATCGTCAGCAGGGTTTTTATTTGAACGCAACACCGTTTGAAATTCTTGGTATATTTTCGTCATCCTCCCTATAGAGGTTTTGCTTTATTAACAAGAGTTGAATATCAAAAGCGTTTGAAAACAATTAAAAGTGTATACAAATGGATTAGTTCAAGACAAACATATTCAATGCATTATGATAATCATTCAGAAGATGAAAATGTTCTGCATACAAGCATGTACTAAGCAAACAAGAAAGATTACAAATGAGAATGCAAATGAATCTTGAAATTGTCGTTGAGGAGACTTGACTTGTTGCTTTTGATGATGCATTTTGAAGCCTTGACATTTGCTGAGCTAGCGTAGGACCGAACATGACCATCGGTGTGGCGATAGCTTTTGCCTCAATCGGATCACACCTTGCACTTGAATGCATGGCAATCTTCAATGTTGTGTCCAGCGGTACGAATGGAGCACAAGCGGCATTAGTATCATAGCTATTCGGACGCTTGTCAGGAGGAGGAGATGGCAACATGGCCTTTGGAACTATCAATTTGAGCTCAAGCAGTTGTGTCAACATCTCAGCATAAGACATTGGGACGACGTCGAATCTTCTAAGAGCATGGTTTTACGGCTTTTGATTCTTTCGATGAAGCGCTTGATGAGCGATGGGCGGAGCGGTCGATTATCCCTCTTGACGCACAAACTCTGTTTTGAGGTAAGCGGCGAGCATAACGGTCATATCGGCGGTGGAGCTAAATTGACTTGTATGCTCGACCACAGCAGTAAACCGGATAATCCCTTTGTCAAGGAAATCACGAACCTCATTTTCAAGGTCACACGGTCCTCGTATCATGACGAGTGCCCCGAGAATGGAAATCACACCTAGCCATCACATCGTACTCGAATAGAATCCCTTGGCATGGCAAGAGTTTGGAGTTCAACCAACGAAATTTGAGCGGTGAGGAACAGCGAGCATATGGCATCGGAATAGGATCGAATTGCTTTTCGGTGTGGCGACCATGGTTGAAAGCTCTACCTTCTAGACCTTTACGAACAATAGGAATTGGGCGTGAGCGAGGAGACCTCGAATACGGGGTGATGGAGTAGATGCATGCCTTTAGGGCTCAAGAAAAACCACAGTATAAGGAGGAATAGTGACTCTTGTTCTTTGTAGAAAGCTGGGGTCATCTTCCTTTCTCAACACGGTCCTAAAATTTCCATCACCAAGCCTAGTGAGTCTTTAGCTGTTGGTTCTCTTCTCTCAAGTCTTGCATGTCCGCATGAAATCCCATCTGTTCTTTCATCTCATCAGTTCCCATGAAGTTGCTTCATCACTCGGTTTCAAGCGAGAATGGCACGGAGGCAAAGTTCCTGATCGAGTAGAAAATACGGTTGAGTAAGAGAAATCCCAAGTTCAAATGCTGTTATGCACAATGTATGTATATGCATGGTTAATGCATGATGCATGAAATGATCACTTCAGGACATTCACGCAATTTGTTATCAAACATCAAATAATAATAAGATAGTGACAACAATAATTATCAAGACCGGACACACATCAGTTGAGAATCAAGCGCTCAAGTGCATAGATGAAATAGAGTCATACAAGAGTCCACGATCACGGTATTAATACAAACACAATAGTGGCGAACCCCATCCAACAAGCACAGGTGATTTGTCGAATCAAATAACATCAAATAACATTTGCAACTACTTATTTAGGGGCCACTTGCGCTTGGCGTATGGATCTCGGCTACTAGCTTAGCCACATGAATGTCTCGACCCTCGACATGGTGTATGCTGCATATTCTCCATCTTTAGCATATTGCCACTTAGTCTTCAAATCTTCAACCTCTTTAGAAAGGATAGTCATTTGCTCACATCGACTTTGGGCTTCAACTTCAAGTTCTTTCCTTCAAGGGACTCTTTAGCATTGGATTCTTCCTTGGAGTCGCTTCTTTAAAACCGGTTTCTTCACCATGCTTGGCTTTCAATTTCTCATTAGCTATCGCATATTCTTGACTTCTCTTGTACCTGTCAAACTCTTTGGTCATCGATCAAAGAAGGAACTACCACCTTTGGCTCTCTTGGTTTCTTCAAGTAAGCCATAAGCCTTCAAAACTTGATCTTTACGCTCGATCTCAACAGATAACCTCTTTTTATCTTGAAGAGCAAATGCTAGGTCCATGGCTCGAGCTTATACTTATTCCTTCATGAATTCTCGATTGGGTGTTTGTAAACCTCAATCATACGAAACACGGAGGAGAGATTACGGATGAAGAATAGGAAGTAGCAAAATCAGGTACCAGACTTTTAACCAAGGAACCAGGTTGAGAATACAAAGGTGCTTCCCTTTTGTATGGAAGCCGAATCTTGGAGACCCGATCTTTTAACCATCATGTAAGAATCAAACGCATAATTTCCTTTTTGGCCAAAGAAAACCGTGCCCTTTTTGTGAACCGAGCTCCATGCAACGACAATCTGATTTAGCAAAACCGGGTTCTCATTGTCATACCCCAAAATTTGCCCTCCATCTACTCAAGAGATTCCATACATCCATACTCAAGGATTCCTCAAGAGTTGATCAGACAAACTCTCTCCTAGACAATCAACCCAAACTAGGGTTTGGTATCTCTCAAGTCAAGATGGATTTCCAACGTCTCCAATGGCCTTCATGCCTCCTCATATGCTTCAAAGATTCTCCATGTCAAGTTTCAAGCCTCACAAGTCAAGTTTCCTCAGACAATGGTTCAGATGGTTGAAAATCGGGTGTATTGGACAAAAGTCAAGCTGTGGTCAACATCGATCAAAACTTGATTTTGGTCAACATCCTCATTTTGAAGTTACATTCATCATTTGATCAAGGGTTGATCATGATTCATCAAGAAAACTCAAGATTTGCCCAAAGTCGAACTTTCTAAATTAGGGTTTCTAGATGAAAAGTCAATGAACTTTGGTGATCATAACTTTCTCATACTTTCTCGAAATTTTCCACCACCTCTTGTTTTGAAGGAAATTCAATTCTCTACAACTTCATGTCTCACAAGAATGTCCAAAAATGCTTCATTTGAGAGGTATAGCTCGAAACATTACAGGTCATTTTCAAAGTCAACAAAAGTCAACTTTTGTTTTGAAGATATTTTGAGCATGGTAACTCAATTGAGATGAGACCAAAGACATTGGTTAGAGGACTCTTAGAGCTTTCCAAAAGTCCAAGAACACTCAAAAATGGAAAATTGAGCAAGTTACACCATCTACAAGTTGGGCAATTTTGGAAGAATGCACAAAGAGATACTTCAAAAATCAAATCTTTTGCAAATGGGCCTACTTTTCTTCATCCTAACTTGTTCCTCAAGCAATTAGGAGTGTCAAGCCCAAAGCCACGAATTTTGATTTATTTTTCTATTTAATTTGTAATTTATTCATTTAAATGCAAATTAAATCTTAAAATAAATTATAAAATTGAAATTAATAGCAAAGATTGATTTTATTCTTTCCTTAAGGTCAATTAACTCACAAATGCCAGCAAATTGAAATTGGAGCAAGAAAGGCAAGATTGGATTGAAATTGATCAAGCTTTGAAGATTTGATTTTCATGGAAATATCAAATTTGATTTCCATTGAATATTGATTGATTCTTTCCAAATTCAATCCCAAATCCATCCAGTATAAATGTACAATGCATACCTATCAAGAAAGAACGGAAAAAATTGCTCCACAAACCCTAACCTAAAGTCAAAATTTCGTGTCCTTGAAGCAACTAGCATTCCTAGTTCCATCCATCCACAGCCGATTCTGAGCATTCCATCTTGTTCCTTGAGGTCTTTAGAGTCGATCCAGACTCTTATATCATTCAAAACCATCCGAAACAAGAAATCAAAATCGGTTTGTTCTTGAAATTTCAAAATTCGATTTCTAACATTCATGCATTATTAATCTGTTTTGATTGTTTGTCTGTGTTTAGAATCAAGCTTGCAAGCTTTCTGGGCAAACCAATTGGATTTTTATGGCCGGAATCGTGTTTCACCATAACTAGGGTTTCTGAACACGATTTGGGGTTTCCTTTAAACGAAAAAATTGGACCATGAGACCTATACCATTGCATCCGGAATGAAGTTTCCAATCGAACCATGGCTTTAGAATGTATTTATATTGTGTGTGCTGCATTTTTGATATTAGCCAGGGACCTTGCGTCGAACAAAGGCCGGCGCTAAATTCAAATATTCAAATCGGAGAAGGCGATCGTTGGCGCGAAGGATGAGGCAATGGGAAGCAGCGTGTATTCCACTCAATCCGTTTCCAAGCAGTTGGCACGTCTAGCTCGGTTGGTCGGTAGCATTGGTTTCAAAGGTTTGAAAGGATGTCCCAGTTCGATTCTGGTTGAGACAATCCCTTTTACACTTTTCAAAACTCAATTTTCATATTTTCTTTTATTTTAATATTTTCATTCATTTTAATTATTTTCATGATTTTTATTCGCATAAAAAATTACCAAAAACATTTTTCTTTTTACATTATTTTCTAAAACCTTTATTTAATTTAATAAATTAAAAATATAATTTTGCATGCATATTTATTTTATTTATATTTTGCATTTAAATCATTATTAATTGCATTTTAATTATTAAACTTTTTCAAAAATCCCAAAAATTATTTTAATATATTTATCTTATTTCCAGCATATATTAATTTTCTCATATTTAAAATTGCATTTTTCTAACATTTTCTCTTATTTCAATTTCATCATATTTCCGATCTTCTTGTTCTTTCACGGGTTGCTCCGATTCGGACGTTTTTTCTTTTATCGTTTTATTTTCCAATAATGTAATTGCTCATGGGTTGTAATAGTTTAATCTAGGGTTTTATTTTCCATGAAGTTTAAATTATGTATACGCCCAAAGCCTTGTAATAGCGTAGGTTTATTTTCCGCACCTTTACATTCGCATTTACTTTCCACCCTTATCAATTGTTAGTAATTAGGCGTATGGCAAGATAATAATTGGACATAGCTCACACTAATCTTCAAGATAAAATATCTGAATTTGACACACTTCTTTCACACACGCTTAGGGTAATTCTCTCGTTGCCTTTGAACTCAAAATGGTCATGTCCCTCGAGCGTGAGGTATTCTAGCACCGTTGCCTTTCAAACAAATCATCATAGTCCCTTGATACAAAGATCATAAGACCCACGATGTCGCTGCGAATACATGATCTTGACCCTCGATTGTCGCCTCGAAAATGATGATAGTCCCTTGAATGTGCTAGGATACTTCCTACAAGTTGCTTTCTATGACCATCCGATGTCCCTTCGAATGTCCGTTTACATCCAGAATGGAGCTACCTACTAACTAATGGTATGGCTAGCGCTATTCTAAAGGAATGTAGAAGTACAATAAAGCGACCAATTAGGTGGGTAAATAAGTCTTTTAGTTGCTTGCTCTAAACAAATGCTTTTCACACCACACTCTTTTCAAAGTTCAAATTCTCTTTCAAAACAACAAAAACATTTCGAACACTTTGTATACACTCCTACATGAGTCATTACAAAGTCAAAGCGAAATGCCTTTTTCAAAACATCTTTGTCAAACACCGAGAAAGCAATTTTAAAAAGTGATCTAGAGCAACTAAGAGCCCGTAGATAACTACGGATGGAAAGGGTGCTAATACCCTTTTCATAACCATTCTCCCGAACTCGAATCTAACGAAGGTCTTTTACATTTTACCTTCCCTTAATTGGATAAAAATAAAAGTCGGTGGCGACTCTTGCTATCCGCACATTTGGATACAAAATCCTACAAAGTCGAGTTCAAGTATTCTGGCTGGCGACTCTGTGGGGAACACCAAAAGAGAATTGCCTTAGGGATTTCTAGATAACCTTTATTGCTTTTGTTTGACTTGTATGCTTTATCTTTAAGGGTTGCTTGGGTATTATATTGTTGGGGATCCTACACCGGATCCGGGTTTCCTTTTAGGTAAGTAGCATTAGATCATCGCGACGTTAGGCGTATAACTACGGTCAACATGATGGCTACGTTAGCGTGACACTTTGGTTGCCGATACTCTTCATTCCCAAGTTGAAGAAAGTATTTGGCTTCTGCGTGGTGTCATCAGCGCTAACTAAACTTTTAGAACCTTAATTGACCCATCTTGGCCATTAGAAGGTAGTGAGATGGCGGCTTTGTGTAGACCGAGGTTGGTTGATACTCGATGCTCGCTCATTGAGATCGGACTTTTGGGACATTTTCGATCGACCACTTGGCGTCGTATTGAAATAAGCGCCTACGAGAAAGATCGTGATATGAGATTCCTAGAACCGGTTACTATTATAGGGCGGGATGAACCAACTCAAACTTTTGGTGGGGTAATCACCTATACCTCATGCAAGCCTTAACCCTAGGCTCATTGTGTGAATTGCTTGTGTGTGCTAAACATGACATCATGACATCATTCGCATTGCATATCATTTCTAACTATTTCAAGGACCTAGGGATTTATCTTTGCTCTGTTTTGTAGGGATTATGGCTTCTAGAAAGACTATCCGAATCAACTTCATGGGTATCCTTCTCAACTCAAAAATTGGCTTGAAATTCCGACCATGCTCGGTTCATCAAAGACATGGTTATCTACTTGATTTGGTTATCTCGGTTTTGAAGAAGATATGATGCATGTCTATTCAGTTCTTGACCGAAACACCATTGCTTTACATTTCAGTTATCGGTTGGTTCCTACCTTGGAAGAATTCTCTAAGCTACTTGGGATACCTATTCTCGACCAAATGCCATTCACGGTTTAGAAAAGGTCCCTAAGTTCGAAGACATTGCATCCATACCCATCTTAAGCGCTCGGACATTGAAGCCAATTGGGAAACTAGAAGTGGAGTTAAGGGTTTACTTTCCAAGTTCTTAATCAAAAGCAGAGAATTCCTCAAAGTTATGAGTTTCCATGCATTTGAGAACATTGTGGCCTTGCTAATTTATGGTTTGGTTCTATTCCTAACTCGGATAAATTCATAGATGTCAATGCCATCAAGTTGTTTCTTACCCGATCGATTGCCTACCTTACTTGGAGACATTCTACATTCTCTCCACACTCGTACTACTAGCGACAAGGAACTCTCATGTGTTGTGTCCGTTACTTTCAAGGTGGTTTATTTAGCACCTTCCTCCATCGATTTTGAAGAATGAACAAAGGTTGAGATGGTCTCAAAGATTGATGTCACTCTCTCATTCGGATATCCGTTGGAACCTTTTCTCTCAAAAGGACTTCACATTCATTGGCGTTGTGGAGAATTCCTAATGTACCACTACTCGGTATAAGGGGTTATAACCCTTCTCTAGCTCTCGTCAGTTTGGTTTTGCTCGAAAGGATGGTCCACATGATATGCTTCTCCAGATGTTGTGTTCGACTACAATCACGATCTCGAATTACAAGCGAAGGTTTATACATGCTTGGGGCATGGTAAAGAAGGCGATACCAAGACTTTGGGGCACCGAACTCCATTCCTTGGGAACCTTACCTCAAATGGGTGCGAGCTCGAGCTCAAAACCTCATGATGCCATTCACGCTTTGTTCTACGGTAATTATGGAACTGTTGCTATAGGTGGCGTACCTATCTTGTTCTCCATCACGACATGCCTCTGATTTTGAAGACTTGAAGAGATCACGGATCCAACTAAAGAAGAAAGGGATACCTTTGAAGCTCAATGCTATGCAAGTGAGAAGAAAGTTCTAGAGTTGACCAAGCTACTTCACGAGGCGAAACATCAGCTTACATCGGCACCAGAGGAAGCCCATGGGAGACTTAGAGCTTTAGGATGTTTATGTTTTCTTTTATTGCTTTGAACTATCTCTTGTACTTAAAAGAAAAAGAATAATAATGAAGTACTAATAAATGTTTGCTCATTGCTTGTTTAACAAATTTAAATCTCTTAGGTCCTTGAAAACATTGCATTGCATTCGCATAAACATCGCATAGCATATCATAACATTGCATCACGGTACATTGGAGATTGGTTTTCTCATTTGCTCGCTATTTATTTTAGCGAAATGGCTCTTGAGCAGTATCAAAGATCTCGAGCTCGGAATGCTCGATTTATGTCACCGACTTGGTCCAAGACCAAGAAGATTTGAAGAAGCTCATCAACAAGAAGAAGAAGGTTGTTGGTCTCCTCAACATGGGTGAGCGTTTCAAAGGTGGTCAAAAGTGGTCGGTCGGATCGAGCTCTCGAAGGAAGTGTCCATCAGGGAGTACCAAGGGTGATGAAGGTGATCGGCGTGAGCCAAAGAAAGGAGGAGGACCACTCGATTATAGCCAACACTCGATGAAGATGACAAGTACAAACAACTTGAAGACCGTCGAATCTTTGTGGAAAACACGAAAATGTCATTGAACTTTGATGATCGAGTCTTGTTCTGGTGTTGTGATTCCTCCCAAGTTCAAAGTTCCTACTTTTGCTAAGTATGATGGCATGTCTTGCCTAAGCGCATTTGAAGTCCTATGTCGGAAGATCCCCCCGATGTGAGAAAGTTGTGGATGCACTATTTTCAAGAGAGTTTGTCAGGAACCAGTTGGAATGGTACTATCGGCTAGAGAATGAGTATCCATACTTGGGTGATTTGGTGATGCTTTCTGAGACGATATGAGTACAATCTTTGAATTGACACCTACTCATGCAACTACAAAGCATGTCTATGGGTGTGACGAGAAGTTCAAGGGTATGCTCGAAATGGAGAGATCTAGCGGTGAGTTCAACCACCCTTGTCCATAGGGAGTTGGTTGATATGTTCATGGGAACAGCAGGCCCGTTCTTCAATCATCGATTGGAAATTCTTCATCCGGATTCACCGGTGATACTTACGGTGACGTATTGAAGTGGTATCAAGTGGGAAGATCCATGTAGAGTCATCTTGAATCTGCGAAGAGATCTTTTGGTGCTAAGAAAAGAAGCCAATCTGTGTATGGTCGGAAAAGCCGAGCCAAGTCCGGCGCTCAATCGTAGGCGGTTGTGATCTCTAATCCTACATCGGCCAACCTCGGTGAGACAGCGGCAGGCGCCCACGAGGCGGTTCTGAAGATCAACATGCCATTGTCATGCCTTGCAACACATGTTGAGCAGTGATTACCTTGAGGATCCTCCACAAAATGTCAACACTTCCTCTCCAAGTACAATCCTAATGCTAAGTGTGCTTACCATTCCAACAGCCAGGGCACGACAACGACAATTGTTGGGCTCACGAAGAACAAGATTAGGATATGATCGAAGCTAAGCATTGAGTTTGACCCTCTGTTGAGACTCGAATGTGATCAGCGCCTATGCCTAACCATGACAAGAGTTCCAATCTTTGTTGGTGGCGATACTTATGTTTTCAACATAGATGACTTGACCATTCCTCGATGGTCATTAAGAAGAATTTGTTGCAAGCGGTGTCAATCCGGATGCCGAGAGGTTGTCGTTGGTGCTCGTGCGCACACGATGGTTGTGCTTGGTTGAGAAGGCGTGTTCGATGCATGATGGATAACCGTGAGATACTATTTACGAAACCACATGCGGAAGTTGTGTGAAGAAATGTCTAAGTTAAGGATTGACAATGTGAATGGCTGTATCATCATGTGGGATACCTTGGGGCAGCCAAGTGGAAAATATGATTACATGGTGAAGTACATCACGATAGTTACAAGATTCCTATTGAAGATGTTAAAGGCGACGGATGGGGTGACGATTTCCAGAAGACTATCTTGATGTTAACACTATAAGTTTCCTCTGCGATTCCGTGCCTAGGTGGCACCTCTCATTATCACTTCTCCAGGCCGGTTCCATATTCCTCGACAAGGCTATCCCTTGGAATTATGGGTGATGTTTACTATCATGGTGTCAAGCAAGATCCTCGACAATTGAAGATCTTCTTCTGAAGTTTCTATTCGACATTGACAACATCAGGATCGATGGGTGACCCGAGCGGAAGGGTATTCTCTCGGATATCTCTCCTCCAAAGACAACTGCGACTCCATTCGCATTCCGATTACTCAATCAATATCCTAGCTAGAGGAAAGAACCGATAACTCATCACCTTTCGTACCAAAGGAAGTTGCGAAGACACCTCAAACAAGAAATGGAGAATTACGAAAATTATCAAGAAGAGTGACTACAATGTTGTGGAGCAGTTGGGACGACTCGTCCAAGATCTCCATGCTTGCTGCTCTTATGCTCAGAGGCTCATACTAGCCTTGGTGAAGTTTGAAGAATGCTCATGTGCCGCAGACACTACTCTTGATCAATTCGAAGTTTGTATTGCTAGCACGGCTGCCAACAACGGCCTAGGCTTCTCGATGCTAATTTGACTCCTTAGGAAAGAAACATAACAAGGCCACATCTCCATTGAATGCAAGGCACTACATTATCTCATGTTACGGTGGATAGGTTACGCTCTGAATATCCTTCCGGCGCTTTTGATCGACTTGATGTCGAAGGGTTGGTTCGAGACCCGGTGACATTATGTGAGAGCTTTTGATGGTTCTAAGCGAGCGGTGCTTGGAGCTCACTCTGCTGTTAAAGTCGGTTCCCGGACTTTTGACTCTACTTTCTTTGTCATGGACATCCGTCCGACTTATTCTTACTTACTCGGGCCCTTGGATACAGGCGGTATTACCTCTACCTTACATCGAGCTGAAGTACCGGTGAAAGGAAGGTTGTCACGGTATGTGGTGAAGAAGAGTATATGGTCGGTCATCTCGGTCATTCCGATACCTTGAGATGGAGGTGAATTCTTGAGACTCCTGTCAAGCTTTTGAAACGATACCAGTCATGCTGTTGACTCCCAGCCGCTCGAAGTCACGCAAGTTCGCCTAGGATGGCCTCATTGAAAGATGCTCAAGCTGTTGAACAAGGAGGTAGTGCTATTTGGGGACAGCTCCGATCTTCCTTTCAAATCGACAAGGCGGTTTAGGCTTCACCATCAAGGTCGGAAGATGATACGCCCGAGCGTGTCGGCCAACTTCCTTTCCGCATCGGTCAGTGGAATCCATGCTATAGGAGGCGGCGACAGCGGCCGATATCGGCAAGTGGATCTTCGACTCCGGATCATGGGCTCGGCAATTGGAAGGCGAAGGCGTCATACCAATCTCCTTTAGTCGGAGTAATTGCTTTTGTTTTGTTTTACTTTTCGTATTTCTTTATGTTTTGAACAATAAACTTTGAAAGCCTAGTGCCTTGCCGGGCATCATGGCTCGTTCTGAGGTTATTATCATCGTTTGCGTATTTTCATTCAATAAATTCGTTGGACTTTTGCATTCAATTGTTTGTTTTCTTTCTTTTACTTTACCCCTTCAAAAAGCTATGTGTTCTTACACACCCCGTGATACAACTGAGAATCACTCCGAATCTAGTTAATATGACTATGCTAGTGCTAAATATGACTTGATAATCCGATCTACCAAGCGAAGGCGAGTGAGGAAGATTGTGAAGTGCCGGAGAACTTGCGGGCTTCTGACAAGAAGAAGCGAGTTATCTGACCACAAGAAGCGAGTTGAGGTTGTGAATTTGGGTCTTGACAAAGGCAGAAAAGAGATCAAGATAGGAGCGGGTCTTGAGAACAATGTTAAAGAGATTGGTTCGGGCCTACGAGATTATGTTGAGGTTTTGCTTGGTCATACGAAGACATGCGGGTTTAGACATTGATATTGTGGTACATCGATTGCCGACAAAGGTTTTCTCGGTGAAACGAAGGTTAAATCGCATCGTCTGAGATGTCGAGAGAAAATCAAAGCCGAAGTTATGAAGCGGTTCAATGGTTTCTTAGTGTCACCTCCTATCCCGATGGGTTGCAAATGTGGTACCGTGCCTAAGAAGGATGGTAAAGATGCGAATGTGTGTGGATTCGAGAGATCGAACAAAGCGAGCCGAAAGCGATTTCCACTTCCTCATATTGATGTTTTGGTTGACAATACCGCTTTCGGCATAAGGTTTTCTCCTTCATGGATGGTTTCTCGGTTACAATCAAATCAAAATGGCTCACGAAGACATGGAAAAGACTACTTTTCGTTACGGTGGGGCACTTTACGCTACAAGGTTATGCCGTTCGGATTTGAAGAGCAGGCGCCACTTATCGGTGCTATGGTAACATTATTTCATGACATGATTCATCACGAGATAGAGGTCTCGTCGGCGATATGATAGCTCGATCACGGTGAAGAAGAACACCTCGATCATTTGCGAGTTGTTTGATAGGTTGAAGAAGGTGAGACTTAACCCAACAAGTGCACCTTTGAGTCGGATCAGGAAAACTCCTAGGGTTTGTAGTCGATGGAAGAGGTATTGAGGTTGATCCGCCAAGGTTAAAGCTATTCAAGATGCGACTCCCCGAAAAGGAAGTCGAGGTTTCTTGGGCGATTGAACTACATTGCGATTCATTGCACACTAGCGCTGCACTGAGCGATCTTCAAGTTGCTAAAGAAAGATCGGTAGTGGAATGGAATGGCGATTGCCGGATCGCTTTTGACAAAATCAAGGAATACCTGAGAATCCTCCTATCACGATGCCTTTGCGAAGGAAGACCTCTTATCATGTACTTGGCGGTGTTAGAGAACTCGATGGGGTGTGTGTTGGGGCAACATGGCGAGTGCAGTCGAAAAGAGCATGCAATATACTACCTTAGCAAAAGTTTACCGTTGTGAAACAAGATACTCATGACTTGAAAAACTTGCAGCGCTTTGGCTTGGGCTGCTCGCCGACTAAGGCATATATGTTGACTCACACTACCTTGTTGATTTCTAAGATGGATCAGATAAAATACATCTTTGAGAACCGACTCTCTCGGAAGAATAGCAAGATGGCAAATGATCTTGACCGAATATGACATCGGTACACTTCTCGAGCGATCAAAGGGTGTAGTAGCCGATCATTTGGCTCATCAAGCCGTGAGCGACTATCGATCTATGCGATTCAATTTCGACGAAGATGTTTTACTAATTCTGATGCGAGAACGAGGCCAGACGAAGGACACGAACAAGGATCCCGATGGACTATGGTTTTGATGGAGCCTCAAGCGCTTGGCAATGGCATTGGCGCCATCATTACATCCCTACGGACACATCGCCTTTCACTTGATTATGTTTGATTGCACTAACAACATGGCGATCTGGCGTGCATCATGGGTCTTAAAGCGCTATTGACTTAAGAATCAAGTTCTTACAAGTGTATGGAGACTCGGCTTTGGTGATCGGTCAAATTAAGGCGAGTGGGATCGAAGCATCCGAATCTCATTCCGTATCGAGCATGTTAGAGTTTGATTCCCTACTTTGAAGAGATCACCTTGATCATATTCCACGAGAAGAGAATCGGTTGGCGACGCATTAGCTACTATGTCGTCTATGTTCAAGGTCGGATGGGACAACGAGGCTCCCGGATCATCATTGAGAGGTTCGACGAACCAGCATATTGTTGTGAGCTTGACAAAGAGAAACCTTGGTACTATGGCGTGAAGAGGTATCTTGAGACTCGGGAATATCCAGAGGGCATCATTAATGATAAAGTTCATGAGAAGATTTGCATCAAATTCTTCCTCGACAGCGACATCTTATACAAAGCGCAACCACGACTTGTGCTTACTCATTGTGACGACGCAATACGTATCATGGAAGAGTTACGAAGGAATTTGGTACCACTCGGTGGACACACTATAGCTAAGAAGATTTTGAGAGACGAGTTACTATTGGTCCACCATGGAAGGCGATTGTCACGCTATGCTCGATCTTGTCACAAATGCGGTTATGCGACAAAGTGCACGTACCTCGGTACCTCAGAATGTTTTAACTTCTCGTGGCCTTTCGCAATGTGGGGCATTGACATGATTGGAGAGATTAAGCCCTGACTTCCAATGGACATCGTTTCATCCTTGTGGCAATTGACTATTTCACCAAATGGGTAGAAGCGACCTCGTATGCATACATTACCAAGAATGTAGTGGCTCGATTCATCAAGCATAATCTTATCATCGGTATGGCACTCCGAAAGGATTATCACGAGATAACGGTTCCAATCTCAACAACAAGATGATCAACGAACTACGCATGATTCAAGATCAAACATCACAACTCTTCTCCATATCGGCCTAAGATGAATGGCGCGATGGAAGCCGCCAATAAGAACATTAAGAAGATTATCTGAAGATGGCGATTACTTACAAAGATTGGCATGAGATGTTACCATTTGCTCTTCATGGTTATCGCTTTCTGTAGCGAACATCCACGAGGCAACCCCTCTCTTGTATACGGTATGGGCATCTTACCCATCGAGGTTCGGATACCCTCGACGAGTCCTCAGGAGGCGAGTTAGCGAAGGCGATTGGGTCGAGACTCGGCTTGACCGGATAATTTGGTTGATGAGAAGCGACTCGCATCCATACGCCATGGGCGGTTTATCGAAGCGAATGATCGAGCATTTAACAAGAAGGTCAAGGAGTCTACCAAGTCGGTGATCTAGTAGTCAGCGCATCATTCTTCCACAAGGTGATCGAGGGCAAATGGACTCCCACCTATGAGGGACCATTTGTAGTCAAGCGATTTTTCGGAGACTATGATACTTAGCACCATGGATGGTGAAGATTTCCACACCACAGTGAGACATAGTCAAAAATACTACGCATAAAGAGACCCGCTGGTCGGCGAACCTAGGCAAAAATAAGGGCATCTGGCGAACCAAAGGGTTCGGGCAAAATTAAGGATAAATACAAAACATGTACACGGAGTCGAAAACACGAAAAGCGGCTTGGGCAAAAAGGTATCGGTGGTGAAAACCGAAAGGCGGTCTAGGCAAAAGTTAGGGATTTAAGCGTCGACTATGTCTCTTCGGATCACACCTTCCGGACTACTATCGATTCAAGGTTCAAATGGCGAAGATCGGTCTACCTTTCTCTGACAGGAGATGAGATAGTCGAAATATATGAGTACTAGCATAGTTGGAACTTAACGAGATTGTTTCATAGCTTTTACCTTTCTTGTGTACAAACTACTTGGCCATCGCCACCTTTCAAATAAGCATAAACTTCTTTCTCTTTACAATTTACATTGTTGTTATTTGCAATAAGTCCAACGTTTGCTTTGAATGACTATCGCATTTGACAATAAGAATCGATCACAAACATCGAAAAGTGAATATGCAAAAGTACTTACTACGGGTTAGGGAATTGGGATGGCGAAAGTCACGAATAGTTCCCCACGAGCATAAAGGTGTCACCTGACACACCTTCCCAGTAGTATAAGGAATCCACGGCAATCCCTCAATCGAACAGCGTTACATCGGTCTCAGCGGTAACACTTCATCCCGGTGGATATTTCTCAATCCTCCCCTTCTCCCGGCGCGATATCCGGACACAAGACTTGGTCGGATAGTGCATCGGAGGAACATACACCTTTTATTCCCGGCGGAGATTACAGCGGACTCTAGACTCTTCAAGCCGGTCTCGGCAACCATCAAATGCTCTCGTGAGATCTACACTCGGAATCCCGATGGGCGTCTCTTAAATTTCCTCGGCGGGATCTACATACAAGGTCCTCAGCGGATCGCCTCCCGGACTCTCCTCGGCGGTCTATATATGAGATCTCCGACAGAGCCTCTCAAATCTCTACCTTCCTCAACAACGTCTAGGCCCAAGACTTGGTCGGATAGTGCATCGGAGGAATCCAAGATATCTTTCTTCTCCTTCAGCGGGGTTCTCACCTACTCGATTCCCAGGCGGAGTTAGAAATCTTCAAGCGAATATCCGCATCTTCTTCAAGATGGATATGTTTTGAAATATCACAACATTCATCATTCATACATTTCTCATAAAGTCATAATTCATGCATATGTCATTCATATACCTTTCATCATATACTTTGCATAAGACTAACAAATATTCTATCAAAGTTTTCTTGATTTCTCCAAAAAGCAGTGTGATCATTTACGTAAAGCAGGTCGAGTTAAGCCCAGGCGCGGAAAACTATCTGAAAGAACACCTTGGCGAGGTCGAGTTAAGCCCGGGCCGGGGAAAACTATCGAAAGACCGCCTCAAGCGGGTCGAGTTAAGCCCGAACAAGCGGAAAACTATCAAAGACCACCTCACGGTTATCCTCGATAACAGGCAATGGATCAACACCGATGCTGAGGGGAAGCTATCCACATTACGGCCAACTCTGATCTCTCCGGAGTAATCGGTAGCGAATTTATTACGATTATCAGCAACTCTGAGTCTAGCGTGCGACTCGGTTGCCTTGGATGGCATCTTAAGCCCATCTCGACTATTTGTCAACATCTCTTCACTATCGAATCTGCATATATGGTTAAAAATCAATACGGACCAATAACTTCATTTAAAGTGAACACGAAGTCTAACGTCGACTCCGCCGGATGGCATCTTAAGCCCGTCTCCTCTCCATTCGGGAACATCTGAGTCTAACGTCGACTCACCCTCGGCATCGACCTTTCTAGATGGCATCTTAAGCCCATCTCATCAGCTCTCCTATTAACAACCTCGAGTCTAGCGTCGACTCGTTCCCCGTGAAGTCTCAACTTCTCCAAATGGCATCGTAAGCCCATTCCGCATCATCCACCAGCGGTGCAAATTTTCGGTGTACTCGGTGTTCAATCATCTTCACCTCTAGGTCACGAAAGACAAGCATGTCAATCTAACCCTTCGGTACAAGAAGATTGAGCAGGGGCATTGTCATACCCAAAATTTGCCCTCCATCTACTCGAGATTCCATACATCCATACTCGAGGATTCCTCGAGTTGATCGGACAAACTCTCTCTGACAATCAACCCAAACTAGGGTTTGGTATCTCTCAAGTCAAGATGGATTCCAACATCTCCAATGGCCTTCATGCCTCCTCATATGCTTCAAAGATTCTCCATGTCAAGTTTCAAGCCTCATGAGTCAAGTTTCCTCGAGAATGGTTCGGATGGTTGAAAATCGGGTGTATTGGACAAAAAGTCAGCTATGGTCAACATACGAGTCAAAACTTCGATTTTGGTCAACATCCTCATTTTGAAGTTACATTCATCATTTGATCAAGGGTTGATCATGATTCATCAAGAAAACTCAAGATTTGCCCAAAGTCAAACTTTCTAAATTAGGGTTTCTAGATGAAAAGTCAATGAACTTTGGTGATCATAACTTTCTCATACTTTCTCGAAATTTTCCACCACCTCTTGTTTTGAAGGAAATTCAATTCTCTACAACTTCATGTCTCACAAGAATGTCCAAAAATGCTTCATTTGAGAGGTATAGCTCAAACATTCTGGTCATTTTCAAAGTCAACAAAAGTCAACTTTTGTTTTGAAGATATTTTGAGCATGGTAACTCAATTGAGATGAGACCAAAGACATTGGTTAGAGGACTCTTAGAGCTTTCCAAAAGTCCAAGAACACTCAAAAATGTGGAAAATTGAGCAAGTTACACCATCTACAAGTTGGGCAATTTTGGAAGAATGCACAAGAGATACTTCAAAAATCAAATCTTTTGCAAATGGGCCTACTTTTCTTCATCCTAACTTGTTCCTCAAGCAATTAGGAGTGTCAAGCCCAAAGCCACGAATTTTTGATTTATTTTTCTATTTAATTTGTAATTTATTCATTTAAATGCAAATTAAATCTTAAAATAAATTATAAAATTGAAATTAATAGCAAGATTGATTTTATTCTTTCCTTAAGGTCCAATTAACTCACAAATGCCGACAAATTCGAAATTGGAGCAAGAAAGGCAAGATTGGATTGAAATTAATCAAGCTTTAAAGATTTGATTTTCATGGAAATATCAAATTTGATTTCCATTGAATATTGATTGATTCTTTCCAAATTCAATCCCAAATCCATCGATATAAATGTACAATGCATACCTATCAAGAAAAGCGGAAAAATTGCTCCGAAACCTAACCTAAAGTCAAAATTTCGTGTCCTTGAAGCAACTAGCATTCCTAGTTCCATCCATCCACAGTAGATTAAGCATTCCATCTTGTTCCTTGAGGTCTTTAGAGTCGATCAGACTCTTATATCATTCAAAACCATCCGAAACAAGAAATCGAAATCGGTTTGTTCTTGAAATTTCAAAATTCGATTTCTAACATTCATGCATTATTAATCTGTTTTGATTGTTTATACGTGTTTAGAATCAAGCTTGCAAGCTTTACGGGCAAACCAATTGGATTTTTATGGCGAATCGTGTTTCACCATAACTAGGGTTTCGAACACGATTTGGGGTTTCCTTTAAGCGAAAAATTGGACCATGAGACCTATACCATTGCATCCAGGAATGAAGTTTCCAATCGAACCATGGCTTTAGAATGTATTTATATTGTGTGTTGCATTTTGATATTAGCGGGGACCTTCGTCGAACAAAGGCCGGCTAAATTCAAATATTCAAATCGGAGAAGACGATCGTTGGCGCGAAGGATGAGGCAATGGGGAAGCAACGCGTGTATTCCACTCAATCCGTTTCCAAACAGTTGGCACGTCTAGCTCAGTTGGTCAGCGCATTGGTTTTCAAAGGTTTGAAAGGGATGTCCCCAGTTCGATTCCTGGTTCAGACAATCCCTTTTTACACTTTTCCAAAACTCAATTTTCATATTTTCTTTTATTTTAATATTTTCATTCATTTTAATTATTTTCATGATTTTTATTCTGCATAAAAAAATTACCAAAAACATTTTTTCTTTTTACATTATTTTTCTAAAAACCTTTATTTAATTTAATAAATTAAAAAATATAATTTTTGCATGCATATTTATTTTATTTATATTTTTGCATTTAAATCATTATTAATTGCATTTTAATTATTAAACTTTTTCCAAAAAAATCCCAAAAAATTATTTTAATATATTTATCTTATTTCCAGCATATATTAATTTTCTCATATTTAAAATTGCATTTTTTCTAACATTTTCTCTTATTTCAATTTCATCATATTTCCCGATCTTCTTGTTCTTTCACAGGTTGCTCCGATTCGGACGTTTTTTTTCTTTTATCGTTTTATTTTCCAATAATGTAACTGCTCATGGGTTGTAATAGTTTAATCTAGGGTTTTATTTTCCATAGTTTAAATTATGTATACGCCCCAAAGCCTTGTAATAAGCGTAGGTTTTATTTTCCGCACTTTACATTCCGCATTTTACTTTCCGCACCCTTATCAACTGTTAGTAATTAGGCGTGTATGGCAAGATAATAATTGGACATAGCTCACACTAATCTTCAAGATAAAATATCTGAATTTGACACACTTCTTTCACACACGCACCCCTTAGGGTAATTCTCTCTCGTTGCCTTTGCGAACTCAAAATGGTCATGTCCCTCGAGCGTGAGGTATTCTAGCACGTTGCCTTTCAAACAAATCATCATAGTCCCTTCGATACAAAGATCATAAGACCCACGATGTAGCCTCCGAATACATGATCTTGACCCTCGATTGTCGCCTCGAAAATGATGATAGTCCTTGAAGGTGCTAGGATACTTCCTGAGTTGCCTTCTATGACCATCCGATGTCCCTTGAATGTCCGTTTACATCCAGCGAATGGAGCTACCTACTAACTAATGGTATGGCTAGCGCTATTCTAAAGGAATGTAGAAGTACAATAAAGCGACCAATTACGAGTGGGTAAATAAGTCTTTTAGTTGCTTGCTCTAAACAAATGCTTTTCACACCACACTCTTTTCAAAGTTCAAATTCTCTTTCAAAACAACAAAACATTTCCGAACACTTTGTATACACTCCTACATGAGTCATTACAAAGTCAAAGCGAAATGCCTTTTTCAAAACATCTTTGTCAAACACACGAAAGCAATTTTAAAAAGTGATCTAGAGCAACTAAGAGCCGTAGATAACTACGGATGGAAAGGGTGCTAATACCTTCCCTTTTCATAACCATTCTCCCGAACTCAGAATCTAACGAAGGTCTTTTTCTGTTACTTTTACCTTCCCTTAATTGGATAAAAATAAAAGTCGGTGGCGACTCTTGCTATCCGCACATTTGGATACAAAAATCCTACAAAGTCAGTTCACCGTGTTACACTCATCATTTGCAAAGAAGATAGTTTCCGTCAACCGACGAACAGTGGGTACTTCAGTCGAAGGATATCCTAGTTGACGGCGTGCCAATATAGGGTTATAACTGATGCAACCTTTAGTTCCCATCAATGGTACATTTGAAAACTCTCCACAACTAGTAATGATCTCAGAACCGCTCGACATGGTATTCCAAACTATATCATATGAAGTGAGTGCGATGATTCGGCTAGACCACTTCATGGTTTTAGCATAATCAACAAATGCCCCTCTCTTTGGCAAATGTGTGTTGAACCAACGATAAAGTAAAGGTATACAACCCATAACACGCCCCTTTTGACCATGGCGAGTGAATGGCATAATATGTATCGGCCAAGATGGTAGGAACGGATTGTCATTCATGAAAAGCAATCGCGACAACATCCACAAACTTCTCAAAGAGGAAAAATCACCATACCATAGATCATGGCTAAGATAGTATTGAAGCTTTTCCACTACCAACCTTGGCAAATTCATCGACTTTGACTAAAACCCAGCGAAGTCCAAGTGTGATCTTTCGGAACCAGTGTCCTTACTTCACTAAGCATGAACCAAGGGCTTTAACAATGGCTTCAAAATTAGGAGTACCCATTCTTTTGACAAAGGCAAGCGCTTGTGATCTGATACCCAAAGGAAAAGTACTCCTCAGAGAGTGCTAGCGATAATCTTGAAAGGTAAAACACTGAGCTCACTATCATAAAGCGGAGTAGAGATTGCATGGCATAGAACTCATAATCCTCCATTAGTAGCAATATGTTCCCATGATCTTTTGAACTCTCTTTCAATCGGATCCTTCACAAGAATACCTCGCTCTTACTTGAGAGATGTCGAATGCCTGAGAAGAGTATGAGAAGTCTTCCTTAGGGCCCGTGTCGGTTTGATTGTTGGTATCCATCGATGTTGATAGTAAACCACAAGTCACGGAAATGATATGCATGCGGGGTTAAATAAAATAACATGCTTTTCGACATTTCTTTTAAAATAAACATGCTATGATGCAAATACATTATCGTTGATCATGGGTTTACTACTTCCATGAACAGCGATCAAGCATTGCTGTTTACGCTCGATTGAAGAAAAACCAAAAATCGGACGAGTGCTACTAGAAAATGCCACCGAATGATATCATAGTCACTGTGAGAAAACATCGGATCATCAATAGAAAATACCAAGTCACCAGAACATAGTCACCATACATGCTGTAATAATCATGATCCGCCCCTCACGGGTGATTCTAGACTCAACAGGATGTCCCTAATGATATGCAGTCGGCGATCCTTTATCAGTACTTGACTACACTGACGGGGTGTAGGCGAAACCGTCGTCGAATCAAATCGAATTCGGTACTCCATGCCTCCTCACACGCACCACGGGATGCGGGATTCGACATGGACATCCATCTAACCTATATGTCACTGGGCGGGGTAGTTGGCCTTTTACCTCAAGTAACACCCATCGGATCAAGAGATAAAACCGGCCTGCGATCCGGATCGGGATATATGAAAGCGATAAATATGCCACATAGAATGCAATGCAAAACATACAAAGGATGATAAAGCGGTAAAGCAGGTAAATAGATAAACAAATAAATAAACACCAATAGACATGAAAATAAAAGCTAGGATCGACTCTGATCGGACCGCCTGGTCTCCGATCCCGGTGAAGTCGCCGGTGAAACAACCGGTGAACATCATCCGATAACTATATCAATGAAGTCGCCATCGAATGTTTTATCTCACAAAGGAGAAAGGTGAGCATCGCGAAAACCTAAAGGGATAAAACGCGGTCTTGCGACCGAGAGATAGGGTAAGGAATCTATTCGCGAAGGGAAGGTATTAGCACCCTACCGCGTAGTACTCTCGGTATTCACTTCTACTACATCTAATGGGTGTGTTTATATCTATTTACTACTTAATTGCTATATCATGCGCTAAAGAGAAAATAAGAAACCACGGGGAAAAGAAGGAAGTATTTACAAAGTTCGCTCGGTCGAGCCCGTTACAAGATGCCTCACGTATTCCGCGTGCAATGGGAAAGTCGAGGCCGTAGTTCGGCTCACTTGTTTTAGTGTGTTTTGTGTTTTTACTTGTGAAAAGGTTTTGAACACAAAAAGAAAAGAAAGCATAAAGCGAAAAGAGTTTGTGTTGGTTGGTTGTTTTACCTTGAGAAAGGAGTTTAAACCATTATTAAGTGTTTTGAGTTTGAAAGGAAAAACAAGTTTTAGTTTATTCACAATGCAATATGCAAAAGAAACTAGCAAAGCAAAGGTTAGACCTATGATTGAAAATGAGGAATCTCTACCTATGTTAACATGCAAAGGATGTGAATCCTAAAGTCTAGGCTAGAGAACCAAACCTAACCAAGGAACTGCGAAACAAACAAGCAAATATACACGATCACAAGTAGAATTGCCCTAAGCGGGTCTTTAAATAAACCGGAGGGTTCTGAACATGCTCCATCGGAAGCCTCATCATGCATCTCTATTCCTACTTCTCATGGCAAAAGAGGCAAGCCCTACTTCTCATGATATCTAGGAAAATGTAAGAGAATGCGGTAAATGGTGTAGAAATAAATACCCGGCGGATATTAAATCCGAAGAACAGCATGACTATAGAAATACTCCGGAAAACTTCAAGTACTGCAGCCATGCAATGAGAGTAAACCGGTGAGAATAGCTCGAGGCATCAAAGCAAAGAGGATGCGCGCTTGTGCGCATGTGAAGCAACAACATCTGCAAGAAGGGAGTTAGACCCAAAAAGCAAACAAAAGGATGTACACGTGGTGTACAAACACAAAGCACCTGCAAGAAGGGAGTTAGACCCAAAAAACAAGTATAGAAATGCACACGTGGGTGTACAAATGCAAAACACCTGCAAGAAGGGAGTTAGACCCAAACAACAAGTATAGAAATGTACCGGAATACTCCAAGTGGCATGAGTGAAACATACTTTTAATCATGTTATTAAAAATGAATTAAAAAATATTTAAAAAAAAGTCAAAAAATGTCAAAAAGGTTCTAATATCCTAAAATGTCAGAATATATTTTTTATGGATTTTTTTACATGTCAAAACAATCGAAATCAGGAACTAAATTGATTAGGTGTTAGTATTGTGGTACATGAAACAGGGGGGTGCAATGCCTAATTTCAGATTAAACTAAATCTAGTAAAACTGGCGCTTGGGCCCAAAAGCGGGGTATGTTGGAATTCGCTAAGCGAACCTTATTGCACTAAGTCCAATTGCCACAAAAAACTCTTATTATTTTTTATTCAGATTTTTTTAATGTGTCACACTTTTATATTTTTTATGTATGTACATATATGTTGTATCAATTGGTCAGATGTCATTTAAATTATATTATCGATTTTTGTAATTATTTTGAAATAAACACGCCGCGTGTCGCGATCGGGGCGGTGGGTATGAAAAACACATGATCCAATGTGGGAATGACACGTATAGGGGGGGAAATACAACCGGGGCCGGATTCCGATCACCATCTCGGCAAACTTGAGGAAAACACCGTTTTGCCGAAACTACATTATTTCACTCGTCTTGCTGCCTATTCTTCCGATCGAGATCCGTCTTATCTATTCTAAAGAACTCCTATGGCAATTACAACTGCGAGATTCGAGATCGAAACAAGTCTATGTCGTATACAATCACTCAATCCATTCCAAATCCGTACCAGCTCACAATTATTCAAAACGCTTTGATGCAGAAGATATAGTTCATCATGACAAAAGCTAGCGTGATAAGGAGAATTAGAACAACTTACGGTCCGAAATATCGAGCTATGGCGAAATCTTGGACAACTTCTACACTCTTTATATCTTGAAGATGATAATATGAGCTTGAGTTCTCGAATGATGAGAAAATACCTCGCGTCCTAGCACGAATTCGAGAATGAATATCGGAGAGAGGAGAAGGCGATTCTTGCTTCTTACGGCGAGCTTTGTAACCGTTTCAATGGTGGTTACATTCTTCAAGATCCATTTACATTGCGAGATAGCAAGATGGTGGATCGTGGAGTGAAGAGAATGACATCAAGAGTTATTTGTGATGGCTCAGCGGACGGCGGTTATCTGCGGAAGGCGTGGATCAGGAGAGTTGTATGGTATAGAGTGAAAGGCGAGGTTTACATCACGGTTTTGCCAAGAAGAAGGTGAGTTGTGATGGAAGAAGGAAGAAAGGAGAAAGAAGAGCGGAAAAGGTTATTCACGGTGATTCTGGCGATCGTGGCGGTTATGGCGAAGGTTATCACGGAAAAAGAAAATGAGAGTGTGTTGTTGTTAGAGTAGAGAAGGAGGAAAAATGAGAGGATGAATGAGAGGTTGTTACGGATCATGAAAGCGATGGTGGTTGAGAGAAAGGAGAAGGGTGGCTGCGTGAATGGCGAGAGAGAGGCGTGGTGTTGTCATTTTCTGTTAGTGTGCAGTTTGTTAGCATGAAAGAATGTCATGGAGGAGGAAAATCATGAAGAAAAGTTGGTTATGGTGTTGAAGTGTGAAGGATAAGATGAAGGGAGCATGGATGGTGGTCAATGGCGAGAGATTGTTAAATTGAAGGTGAATGGAGTATTGTGTTACGGTTAGGGGTTGTTAGAGGTGGACAAGAAGAGAATGAGATGGTGGCGATGTGTTGTTAGAGTGAAGGAGAAAAGGAAAATTGGAGAGAATGATGAGGGTGAGTATTCTGTTCAAAAGAAAAATGGTGTTGTTACAATGATAATTAAGAGGTGGAGGTGGTATATGGAGGAAAGTTGTTACTGTTAGTTTTTGTAAAGTGAGAAGAAAAGTTTTGTTGCATTTTTTTTTGTTACATGCCAGCATGGATCAGGGTGAGAGATGTGTGTACCAAAAAATGGAATCAAGAGTGAGGTGGTATTATGGCAGAGGGAGAGTGTTCTGCTTTCTGTTATAATGCTTGCATAAAAAAAAAGATCTGTTGCAAATTATGAAAAAAGACATGAACAAAAATCTCATAGATGCTTATCTCACGTCCATTCCTTTTGCACTCGATAAATCGAAATGTAAAGCCTTTTCCGAAAGAAGTACAAAGATCAAAGTTGGAGAATAAACTTCATGAACAATTTCCGTGTTCGAATTTTTCGATTCGAAGCCCGTAGCTCGCTTAAAATCGGCTCGAAGTTTAGAAATCATATTTGTCAAAATAAGCGGCGATAACGGCAAAAGTTTACGAATGTTTTCTTCGACTTTAAGGTCTTATAGCTCTCGATACTTGGTCAAATGAAGCAAACTCGGTGTCATTGGAAAGAAGGCGGGAAGAACAACTTTGATGTTGAGCTCGATGAAAAATTGATCACAAGCTCGCCGTAATTAGCTTGAGTCATACACAAAAGGCATGTTTGAGGATTTTCTCTAAGTGTCATGTTTAATATATCAATCCATGTACCTCACTTTAAGGATGCGTAACTTTTCGATACTCGACCAAATAACACAAACTCGGTGCCGTTGGAAAGATGACATGTGGCGAGAACAACTTTGTAGTTCGAAAATCCGAACAAAGCCTTTATCACGAATAAGAAGTGTTTGAAATTTGTCCATGAGTGTTCGATGAAATGCTTGGCTGGTGGGCAAGTATTGCACATAACATGTAGCAATTTTCCAACTTCAAGCCTTTACTTACGGTAACCGTTTCTTCCAGCTCCGCGTCCGAAGCGAAAAAGTTTCTAAGCGGGACTTGTAGATGGGATTACGAACTCAAACTTTTATGTTTGGAATTTCTTCATCGTGACGAATCATTGTGAAAACAGCCACGAACACGTGCACAAAACTACTCGAACCTTACAAACATAATGAGTTCTTATTTTCCGAGCTTTATAACTTCCGATCCGAGTCCCGAATGAATTTGACTCCTTCAACAAAGTTTTAGACCGCCATGAGATGAACAACTTTCCGGTTGAACATTTTCGATTCGAACCACGAACTATGATAAAATCGACCACAGCTGTCGACAAGCATAGAAACAAACACTTCAAAATATTTCTAAGTGTTGAATTTTGAGAAATGATAAACCGCAACTTCGAGCTCCGTAATTTTGATCGTTTCCCGAATGGATTCGATTTCTTCACAAAGTTGTAGATTGCCATTAAATGAACAACGTTGATGTTGAACTTAATTCAAATCGGCCTCGAAACACGTGAAAATTGCCTCAAGTCGGCGAACATGTTAAAAACACTCAAAATTTTACTAAGTGTAAAACTTCAAAAGTTATGAACTTCAAATTTCGGTCTTTGTATAACTCGAAATCAGGGCATTTACGAAAAAATCTTCCAGGTGACAAAGTCGAGTGCAATCGCTCTTTCCAACTATCAATTCACAAACTTGACCACAGACGGGCAAGAATCACGGTTCTTGACAATATGGCTCCGTGAACACAAAGTACCTTAAACTTAGAAAAATTTTCTAAGTCTAAAATTACTTAAATGCAAGAAACCTCATTTTACCGATTCTTTCGACTTTTCTCGACAAATGATGCATTTTCTCGAATATCGACTTTTGACCACAATTTTGACCGAAATTCCGCAGGTCAAACTTTGACTTTTGTTGACTTTCTGATACACGCGCTCAAATATCATTTTATCTGTTCGTTCTTGATTTTCTGATAAATCCCGTAGATCGATAAGCCAAATATCAATGCTTCACAACTCACGGAAGGCCATAGAATCGATTCGGTTCAAATATCAAACCCAACACCTTGTATCTTGAAATTGTAATCGGCATCCACGATGAGCGATCGAGAATACCAAACCTTGCGAGATAATAATCGAAGCTCTGGACACGCTTGCGTATTGAAATGGCCGAATTGCGGAACCTCAAATATTCAACTTTTGAGAAACAAACCTCTTCTTGATTATGCTGATTCATACGATTGGAAAATCTCGAACCCATGATCAATGCATGAATGATATGTCGATGCACCTATTAATTAAGTGTTAGCCAATTATTTATAAAAAAAAATGAAGAGGTAAATTTTGGGGTACAACATTGCCTATTCAATCATCCTCAGCTCGGGAGGCGAGATTGGCATCGCCTTTCGGCGACAGGTAGGTGATTGAATACCAAAACGGACCGATTTACACTCAGATCAAAAGCTTCATCAAGAGATAGGTGTGGGCATTCTAAAATTATAAGGAACCTCATTTGGAGAAAAGGGCATGTTGCGAGCTTAAGGGCCTGACCAAAGCACGAATAAATCTTGAACTCGTGAAGGCGGTACAATGCTAACGACCTAAGAATTGGCCTCTACCATTCAATCCGCAATGTCGGGGAGATGACACGTGGCGGAAGCAAAGACTTGATACTGCGACTAGACTACCACATTCGCGAGGAATAGCCGGACGGGTTAGTGATGCAAAGGCTAGAAAGTGCCGGGTAGGCTTCTTGACTCGAGCAGCTACACTCGAGAAGGAGACAAAAGTGGGTATTTGTTCCCGAAAGGCCGAGAATAAATCTTGAACTGTGAAGGCGGTACAAGTGCTAACGACCTAAGAAGAATTGGCCTCTGCCAATTCAATCCGCAATATCGGGGAGAGGCGACAAGTAAGCGCAAAGACTTGATACAGACTAGACTACCACATTCGCGGGGAATGTCCGGACGGGTTAGTGATGCAAAGGCTAGAAAGTGTCGAGTAAACTTCTTGACTCGAGCTACACTCGAGAAGGGAGACAAAAGTGGGTATTTGTTCAGAAAAGGCGGGAGTAGGACTGTCCTAAATTGTTGCACCGAGGATGTCTTGGCAGTTTCAACAAGGCGGAAATCTTGACCGGGCTTCACACATCTGAGCAACTTGCATCATGTGTAAGGAAGAGAGATGCTCGACCTTGACCAAGAATTGGTAGCGACTCAACTCTTGTGCAAAGAAGAAAGCAAGGGTAGGGCTTCTTGAGGCGTGTTGCCGGGGTGGCCGGCGGTTTCAACACCAAAGGCGTGTTGCACGGAGAATCTTGGCAGCTTTAACACCAAAAAATGCCACCCAAAAGCTATCCTTCTTTGGGATTTCAAAGAGACATTGGAACACCAGGGGATGAAGATTCATTGCTCTTGGCTTGTAATTTGATGAAAATGCATGAATTCCTAAAGGTAATGCAAATGCGATGATGCATGTTTTCAAAAGATGAAATGTGAGCGGCGACCAAAAGGTCACAAGATGACCAACTTCAATATGATAATCCTTTGGGGATAATAATGGAGATCAACCAAGGATACGGTCAGGTGATAAATCGGAAGGACCACTTGAAGATCTTGAGATCTACCATATGATCCTGCTGAGGAGATGATGTCATAGGAAGCTTGTCGACTAGGCGGAGATCATTTGAAATAAAAGGAACACACGGAGAGATCTTCCACCGTTACCCACTACAACTCTAGGCGGGAGACAAAGATATGTCAAGCTGGGATGTCAAGATGAGAACCCTACAGGAGGATCATCATGGATAATATCGACTCATTGGGGAATCAAGCGCGATCAACAATCGGATAACACCTCCATAGGAATATCGGGGATACAACACACTTGCGACTTTGGAGAACATCCACTAGGGACTTTCCTTGAGACAAGTATTAGCAACTCGTACGAGGATTGGTATCATGTTACGCAATAAGGATTTATCGATAACAACATCTGCTAGGAGATTCACCAAATATGGTATCTTGATGACACGCTACATCGATTCTTCTGAAGTTTCACTCGGGGTTTCTCGTCCATGCTTCTTGAAAGCGAGATCTTGAATTTCATTGGAGGATGGCGTGAGGGCACCAATGTGAGATACGATAATGGAAGAAAAAATCCATAAGAGGGAATATCGCGGTCAAGGCGAACTCGAGGAAAGGACACCCGTGCGAGGATGAACTTGTAGGAAAAAGAAGAGGGCGTCGGACGAAGGCGAACCAGCGTGAAAGAACAAGGTAAATATATGAAAGCGAACTAATAAGGAAAGAGAGCGTCGGGTGTAGAGCGAACTGCGGAAAAGAACATCTGCGAGAAGATGAACTTGCAAAGGGAAGAGCGTCTATTTAAGGCGAACTTGCGGGAAGGACATACGTGTGAAGATGAAGTTGCAAAGGGAAGAGCGTCTAGTTAAGGCGAACTTGCGGGGAAGGACATCGTGTGAAGATGAACTTGCAAAGGGAAGACGTCTAGTTAAGGCGAACTTGCGGGAAGGACATCGTGTGAAGATGAACGCAAAGGGGAGAGCGTCTGGCGAGCGAACTCGACGAACTTTACCAAGATGATGACATCGAAGGAAGTGTCGCAAGAACTATAATATCCCTCGGGCCAAAGGCGGGGTAATTCTTCAAGAGTATCAAACATTTGGATTACCACACACCAGTATGGATACCCGACGTGTGGAAAGGTAATGCAAACACGGGTAAGATAACCGCGATTTTGCACAAGCGGAGGCGTGCGACTCATTCTTGAAAAGACAACGGTCAAAACTTGAGTCAAGAAGAGCAAATTAAGCGACAAATTTCTAAAGACCCAATCCGAAGACCATTTACATTTGAAAGCAGACTCAAAGGAGGACCCTACATTGAAGAGTATTCTTCAAGATGTAGAATTTCAATCAAGCAGTAATCAGGGCATCTGCTAGCGTCCCATCGCCACTTCGAACCCAGGTGAAACATAGATAATCAACATGCCCTGTGTCTCGAAGAAAGGATTGGCCAACCTTGACAAAGTTGCCCGGTTTTAATGAGCCACGAAGGATATAATACCATTTGAATGCCCCAGTTAAGATGATTCTTTGAAAGGCCGTTCAATAGATTTTGGACAACTTTGTCCTTGGGACAATCGGGGCATTCATCGATGCTCATTATGCAAGCTTCTTGGATGTTTGAGCACTGTTCATATGCAAAGAATGTTTTATCCTAAAATGATAATTCTCACAAAATCCTATGCTTGTCTTGAAACAAAAGATTTACGAAAAGATGTCGAAACATCGCGTTTTTTGTGCGAAAGATAACAAAAGATTGTGTGATACCAACTCAAAGGTGTTAGCAAACCTCCTAGGAGTCAGGATACCGCATTCTCATCACAGCTTAGCTTTCAAATTAACCACCTTGATTAGGACTTTTAAGGGTTGTATCGTGGCACAGTTCACGGTTTGAGAAGAAAGATTTTAGGCTCAAAATATTTGGTGCCCACCCCTTCATATTCTCCGAACCTATGTTCGATTAACTTGATGCGAGCAATCATCTCTCACAAGTGGAAATTGAAAGTTGAGAAACCATCGTAGTTTACTAATTGTGCACTTCGACTTTGTTAAGGACAAGGCTTTTTGGTCCCGATAGCCACTCACCCTTTCGCTTGGTGCCTGATCAACAACTTTGTTCTTTATTGAAGATGTTCTTGGATTATCCTCGCCTTCTGACTTGCCATTTGCTTTTAATATTTGCCCTTTTATTTTGCCTAAGCGACTTATTTCCAAGTTCGACTTAGCGGGCTTTTCTTGTTTTTTGCTTTTTTTTTTTTTTTGAACGATCGTTGATCTTCACTATCTTTGATTTGCTAGATGTGATTGTGGCGATCAAGTCCTCTTGGATAAGGAGTTCCGTTGGGGTATTGTCCTTCCGTGATGCACATTGTTGTCAATTGAAACTTGGTACTCTGGTTTCTCAACCTTTGAAGGATAACCATTGTTGTATTCTTTGATGTATACTCTCGGTGAGTTTTGAATGCTCAATCGATTAGCGAACACTACCACCGGGTTTAAAATGAGGTTTTCTACGAGCAGAAAAACTCCTACTTCAAGGCTCAAAGGGGTTAACGAGTCTAACTCCCTTATATCTCGGTGTTTGGGGATTTGAAACAAGGCATGTACATCGTCGGTGAGGGTTTTATTTGAGCAACAGTTTGAAATTCTTGGTATATTTTCGTCATCCTCCCTATAGAGGTTTTGCTTTATTAACAAGAGTTGAATATCAAAAGCGTTTGAAAACAATTAAAAGTGTATACAAATGGATTAGTTCAAGACAAACATATTCATGCATTATGATAATCATTCGAGAAGATGAAAATGTTACGCATACAAGCATGTACTAAGCAAACAAGAAAGATTACAAATGAGAATGCAAATGAATCTTGAAATTGTCGTTGAGGAGACTTGACTTGTTGCTTTTGATGATGCATTTTGAAGCCTTGACATTTCTTTGAGCTAGCGTAGGACGAACATGACCATCGGTGTGGCGATAGCTTTTGCCTCAATCGGATCTGTGCCTTGCACTTGAATGCATGGCAATCTTCAATGTTGTGTCCAGCGGTACGAGAATGGAGCAGCACAAGCGGCATTAGTATCATAGCTATTCGGACGCTTGTCAGGAGGAGGAGATGGCAACATGGCCTTTGGAACTATCAATTTGAGCTCAAGCAGTTGTGTCAACATCTCAGCATAAGACATTGGGACGACGTCGAATCTTCTAGAGCATGGTTTTACGGCTTCTTTTGATTCTTTCGATGAAAGCGCTTGATGAGCCGATGGGCGGGCGGTCGATTATCCCTCTTGACGCACAAACTCTGTTTTGAGGTAAAGCGGAGCATAACGGTCATATCGGCGGTGGAGCTAAATTGACTTGTATGCTCGACCACGGAAGTAAGCCGGATAATCCCTTTGTCAAGGAAATCCGAACCTCATTTTCAAGGTCACACAGTCCTCATATCATGACGGGTGCCCAGGAATGGAAATCACACCTAGCCATCACATCGTACTCGAATAGAATCCCTTGGGCATGGCAAGAGTTTGGAGTTCAACCAACCGAAATTTGAGCGGTGAGGAAACAGCGAGCATATGGCATCGGAATAGGATCGGTTGCTTTTGAGTGTGGCGACCATGGTTGAGCTCTACCTTCTAGACCTTTACGAACAATAGGAATTGGGCGTGAGCGAGGAGACCTCGGAATACTGGGTGATGGAGTAGATGCATGCCCACTTTAGGGCTCAAGAAAAACCACAGTATAAGGAGGAATAGTGACTCTTGTTCTTTGTAGAAAGGGGGGTCATCTTCCTTTCTCAACACGGTCCCTAAAATTTCCATCACCAAGCCTAGGCGAGTCTTTAAGCTTTGGTTCTCTTCTCTCAGTCTTGCATGTCCAGCATGAAATCCCATCTGTTCTTTCATCTCATCGGTTCCCAGCGAAGTTGCTTCATCACTCGGTTTCAAGCGAGAATGGCACGGAGGCAAAGTTCACAATCGAGAAAATACGGTTGAGTAAGAAATCCCAAGTTCAAATGCTGTTATGCACAATGTATGTATATGCATGGTTAATGCATGATGCATGAAATGATCACTTCAGGACATTCACGCAATTTGTTATCAAACATCAAATAATAATAGGATAGTGACAACAATAATTATCAAGACCGGACACCTGATCAGTTGAGAATCAAGCGCTCAAGTGCATAGATGAAATAGAGTCATACAAGAGTCCACGATCACGGTATTAATACAAACACAATAGTGGCGAACCCCGTCCAACAAGCACAGGTGATTTGTCGAATCAAATAACATCAAATAACATTTGCAACTACTTATTTAGGGGCCACTTGCGCCTTGGCGTATGGATCTCGGCTACTAGCTTAGCCACATGAATGTCTCGACCCTCGACATGGTGTATGCTGCATATTCTCCATCTTTAGCATATTGCCACTTAGTCTTCAAATCTTGACCTCTTTAGAAAGGATAGTCATTTGCTCTGTCGACTTTGGGCTTCACTTCAAGTTCTTTCCTTCTTTCAAGGGACTCTTTAGCATTGGATTCTTCCTTGGGTCGCTTCTTTAAACGGTTTCTTCACCATGCTTGGCTTTCAATTTCTCATTAGCTATCTGCATATTCTTCACTTCTCTTGTACCTGTCAAACTCTTTGGTCATCGATCAAAGAAGAGGAACTACCTTTGGCTCTCTTGGTTTCTTCAAGTAAGCCATAAGCCTTCAAAACTTGATCTTTCTTCGATCTCAACGGATAACCTCTTTTTATCTTGAAGAGCAAATGCTAGGTCCATGGCTCGAGCTTATGCTGTTCCTTCAAAGTGAATTCTCCGATTGGGTGTTTGTAAACCTCAATCACACGAAACACAGGAGGAGATTACGGATGAAGAATAGGAAGTAGCAAAATCGGTGCAGACTTTTAACCAAGGAACCGGGTTGAGAATACAAAGGTGCTTCCCTTTTGTATGGGCGAATCTTGGAGACCCGATCTTTTAACCAATGTAAGAATCAAGCATAATTTCCTTTTTGGCCAAAATGCCCTTTTTGTGAACCGGGCTCCATGCAGCGACAATCGATTTAGCAAGGGTTCTCATTGTCATACCCCAAAATTTGCCCTCCATCTACTCGAGATTCCATACATCCATACTCAAGTTCCTCGAGAGTTGATCGGACAAACTCTCTCTAGACAATCAACCCAAACTAGGGTTTGGTATCTCTCAAGTCAAGATGGATTTCCAACATCTCCAATGGCCTTCATGCCTCCTCATATGCTTCAAGATTCTCCATGTCAAGTTTCAAGCCTCATGAGTCAAGTTTCCTCGGACAATGGTTCGGATGGTTGAAAATCGGTTGTATTGGACAAAAAGTCAACTGTGGTCAACATACTGATCAAAACTTCGATTTTTGGTCAACATCCTCATTTTGAAGTTACATTCATCATTTGATCAAGGGTTGATCATGATTCATCAAGAAAACTCAAGATTTGCCCAAAGTCAAACTTTCTAAATTAGGGTTTACAGATGAAAAGTCAAGCGAACTTTGGTGATCATAACTTTCTCATACTTTCTCGAAATTTTTCCACCACCTCTTGTTTTGAAGGAAATTCAATTCTCTACAACTTCATGTCTCACAAGAATGTCCAAAAATGCTTCATTTGAGAGGTATAGCTCGAAACATTCTGGTCATTTCAAAGTCAACAAAAGTCAACTTTTGTTTTGAAGATATTTTGAGCATGGTAACTCCAATTGAGATGAGACCAAAGACATTGGTTAGAGGACTCTTAGAGCTTTCCAAAAGTCCAAGAACACTCAAAAATATGGAAAATTGAGCAAGTTACACCATCTACAAGTTGGGCGATTTTGGAAGAATGCACAAAGAGATACTTCAAAAATCAAATCTTTTGCAAATGGGCCTACTTTTCTTCATCCTAACTTGTTCCTCAAGCAATTAGGGTGTCCAAGCCCAAAGCCACGAATTTTTGATTTATTTTTCTATTTAATTTGTAATTTATTCATTTAAATGCAAATTAAATCTTAAAATAAATTATAAAATTGAAATTAATAGCAAAGATTGATTTTATTCTTTCCTTAAGGTCAATTAACTCACAAATGCCAGCAAATTTGAAATTGGAGCAAGAAGGCAAGATTGGATTGAAATTGATCAAGCTTTGAAGATTTGATTTTCATGGAAATATCAAATTTGATTTCCATTGAATATTGATTGATTCTTTCCAAATTCAATCCCAATCCATCGATATAAATGTACAATGCATACCTATCAAGAAAGAACGGAAAAAATTGCTCCACAAACCCTAACCTAAAGTCAAAATTTCGTGTCCTTGAAGCAACTAGCATTCCTAGTTCCATCCATCCACAGCCGATTCTGAGCATTCCATCTTGTTCCTTGAGGTCTTTAGAGTCGATCCAGACTCTTATATCATTCAAAACCATCCGAAACAAGAAATCAAAATCGGTTTGTTCTTGAAATTTCAAAATTCGATTTCTAACATTCATGCATTATTGTCTGATTGTTTTGTTTGTTTAGAATCAAGCTTGCAAGCTTTTGGGCAAACCAATTGGATTTTTATGGCCGGAATCGTGTTTCACCATAACTAGGGTTTCTGAACACGATTTGGGGTTTCCTTTAAACGAAAAAATTGGACCATGAGACCTATACCATTGCATCCGGAATGAAGTTTCCAATCGAACCATGGCTTTAGAATGTATTTATATTGTGTGTCTTGCATTTTGATATTAGCCGGGACCTTCGTCGAACAAAGGCCGGCTAAATTCAAATATTCAAATCGGAGAGAGCGATCGTTGGCGCGAAGGATGAGGCAATGGGGAAGCAGCGTGTATTCCACTCAATCCGTTTCCAACGGTTGTACGTCTAGCTCGGTTAGTCGGGCATTGGTTTTCAAAGGTTTGAAAGGGATGTCCCGATTCGATTCTGGTTCGAGACAATCCCTTTTACACTTTTCAAAACTCAATTTTCATATTTTCTTTTATTTTAATATTTTCATTCATTTTAATTATTTTCATGATTTTTATTACGCATAAAAATTACCAAAAACATTTTTCTTTTTACATTATTTTCTAAAACCTTTATTTAATTTAATAAATTAAAAATATAATTTTGCATGCATATTTATTTTATTTATATTTTTGCATTTAAATCATTATTAATTGCATTTTAATTATTAAACTTTTCAAAAATCCCAAAAATTATTTTAATATATTTATCTTATTTCCAGCATATATTAATTTTCTCATATTTAAAATTGCATTTTTCTAACATTTTCTCTTATTTCAATTTCATCATATTTCGATCTTCTTATTCTTTCACGGGTTGCTCGATTGGGACGTTTTTTCTTTTATCGTTTTATTTTCCAATAATGTAGCGCTCATGGGTTGTAATAGTTTAATCTAGGGTTTTATTTTCCATAAGTTTAAATTATGTATACGCCCCAAACCATGTAATAAGCGTAGGTTTATTTTCCGCACCTTTACATTCCGCATTTACTTTCGCACCCTTATCAATGCTAGTAATTAGGCGTGTATGGCAAGATAATAATTGGACATAGCTCACACTAATCTTCAAGATAAAATATCTGAATTTGACACACTTCTTTCACACGCACCCTTAGGGTAATTCTCTCGTTGCCTTTGCGAACTCAAAATGGTCATGTCCCTCGAGCGTAGAGTATTCTAGCACGTTGCCTTTCAAACAAATCATCATAGTCCCTTGATACAAAGATCATAAGACCCACGATGTCGCCTGCGAATACATGATCTTGACCCTCGATTGTCGCCTCGAAAAATGATGATAGTCCTTGAATGTGCTGGGATACTTCCTATTGCTTTCTATGACCATCCGATGTCCCCGAATGTCCGTTTACATCCAGAATGGAGCTACCTACTAACTAATGGTATGGCTAGCGCTATTCTAAAGGAATGTAGACAATAAAGCGACCAATTACGGTGGGTAAATAAGTCTTTTAGTTGCTTGCTCTAAACAAATGCTTTTCACACACTCTTTTCAAAGTTCAAATTCTTTTCAAAACAACAAAAACATTTAGAACACTTTGTATACACTCCTACATGAGTCATTACAAAGTCAAAGCGAAATGCCTTTTCAAAACATCTTTGTCAAACACGAGCAATTTTAAAAAGTGATCTAGAGCAACTAAGAGCCGTAGATAACTACGGATGGAAAGGTGCTAATACCTTCCTTTTCATAACCATTCTCCCGAACTCGAGAATCTAACGAAGGTCTTTTACATTACTTTTACCTTCCCTTAATTGGATAAAAATAAAAGTCGGTGGCGACTCTTGCTATCCGCACATTGGATACAAAAATCCTACAAAGTCGAGTTCAAGTATTCTGAGCTGGCGACTCTGGGGACAACACCCAAAGAGAATTGCCTTAGGGATTTCTAGATAACCTTTATTGCTTTTGTTTGACTTGTATGCTTTATCTTTAAGGGTTGCTTGGGTATTATATTGTTGGGGATCCTACACGGATCAGGGTTTCCTTTTAGGTAAGTAGCATTAGATCATCGCGACCGTTGGGCGTATAACTACGGTCAACATGATGGCTACGTTAGCGTGACACTTTGGTTGCCCGATACTCTTCATTCCCAAGTTGAAGAAAGTATTTGGCTTCTGCGTGGTGTCATCAGCGCTAACTAAACTTTTAGAACCTTAATTGACCCATCTTGGCCATTAGAAGGTAGTGAGATGGCGGCTTTGGTGTGACCGAGGGTTGGTTGATACTCGATGCTACGCTCATTGAGATCGAGACTTTTGGGACATTTCGATCGACCACTTGGCGTCGTATTGAAATAAGCGCCTACGAAAGATCGTGATATGAGATTCCTAGAACCGGTTACTATTATAGGGCGGGATGAACCAACTCAAACTTTTGGTGGGGTAATCACCTATACCTCATGCAAGCCTTAACCCTAGGCTCATTGTGTGAATTGCTTGTGTGTGCTAAACATGACATCATGACATCATTCGCATTGCATATCATTTCTAACTATTTCAAGGACCTAGGGATTTATCTTTGCTTTCATTTTGTAGGGATTATGGCTTCTAGAAAGACTATCGAATCAACTTCATGGGTATCCTTCTCAACTCAAAATTGGTTTGAAATTCCGACCATGCTCGGTTCATCAAAGACATGGTTATCTACTTGATTTGGTTATCTCGGTTTTGAAGAAGATATGATGCATGTCTATTCAGTTCTTGACCGAAACACCATTGCTTTACATTTCAGTTATCGGTTGGTTCCTACCTTGGAAGAATTCTCTAAGCTACTTGGGATACCTATTCTCGACCAAATGCCATTCACGGTTTAGAAAAGGTCCTAAGTTCGAAGACATTGCATCATGCCTTACATCTTAAGCGCGGACATTGAAGCCAATTGGGAAACTAGAAGTGGAGTTAAGGGTTTACTTTCCAAGTTCTTAATCAAAAAGCAGAAATTCCTCAAAGTTATGAGTTTCCATGCATTTGAGAACATTGTGGCCTTGCTAATTTATGGTTTGGTTCTATTCCTAACTCGGATCAATTCATAGATGTCAATGCCATCAAGTTGTTTCTTACCCGCAATCCGATGCCTACCTTACTTGGAGACATTCACATTCTCTCCACACTCGTACTACTAGCGACAAGGAACTCTCATGTGTTGTCCGTTACTTTCAAGGTGGTTTATTTGCACCTTCCTCCATCGTTTGAAGAATGAACAAAGGTTGAGATGGTCTCAAGATTGATGTCACTCTCATTCGGATATCCGTTGGAACCTTTTCTCTCAAAAGGACTTCACATTCATTGGTTGTGGAGAATTCCTAATGTACCACTACTTGGTATAAGGGAGGTATTACTTGACCCTTCTCTAGCTCTACGTCGGTTTGGTTTTGCTCGAAAGGATGGTCCACATGATATGCTTCTCCAAGATGTTGTGTTCGACTACAATCACGATCTCGAATTAAGCGAAGGTTTATACATGCTTGGGGCATGGTAAAAAGGCGATACCAAGACTTTGGGGCACCGAACTCCATTCCTTGGGAACCTTACCTCAAATGGGTGCGAGCTCGAGCTCAAAACCTCATGATGCCATTCACGCTGTTCTACGGTAATTATGGAACTGTTGCTATAGGTGGCGTACCTATCTTGTTCTCCATCGACATGCCTCGATTTTGAAGACTTGAAGAGATCACGGATCCAACTAAAGAAGAAAGGATACCTTTGAAGCTCGATGCTATGCAAGTGAGAAGAAAGTTCTAGAGTTGACCAAGCTACTTCACGAGGCGAAACATCAAGCTTACATCGGCACCAGAGGGCGCCCATGGGAGACTTAGAGCTTTAGGATGTTTATGTTTTCTTTTATTGCTTTGAACTATCTCTTGTACTTAAAAGAAAAAAGAATAATAATGAGAAGTACTAATAAATGTTTGTTCATTGCTTGTTTAACAAATTTAAATCTCTTAGGTCCTTGAAAACATTGCATTGCATTCGCATAAACATCGCATAGCATATCATAACATTGCATCACGGTACATTGGAGATTGGTTTTCTCATTTGCTCGCTATTTATTTTAGCGAAATGGCTCTTGAGCAGTTGTCAAAGATCTCCGAGCTCGAATGCTCGGTTTGAGATGTTCACGACTTGGTCCAACCAAGAAGATTTGAAGAAGCTCATCAACAAGAAGAAGGTTGTTGGTCTCCTCGACATGGGTGAGCGTTTCAAAGGTGGTCCAAAGTGGTCGGTCGGATCGAGCTCTCGAAGGAAGTGTCCATCTGGGGGAGTACCAAGGGTGATGAAGGTGATCGGTGAGCCAAAGAAGGAGGAGAGACCACTCGATTATAGCCAACACTCGATGAGATGACAAGTACAAACAACTTGAAGACCGTCGAATCTTTGTGGAAAACACGAAAATGTCCGGTGAACTTTGATGATCTGAGTCTTGTTCACGGTGTTGTGATTCCTCCCAGTTCAAAGTTCCTACTTTTGCTAAGTATGATGGCATGTCTTGCCCTAAGCGCATTTGAAGTCCTATGTCGGATCAATCCCATGATGAAGTTGTGGATGCACTATTTTCAAGAGAGTTTGTCGGAACCAGGTTGGAATGGTACTATCGACTAGAGAATGGCCAGTATCCGTACTTGGGTGATTTGGTGATGCTTTCTCTGAGACGATATAGTACAATCTTTGAATTGACACCTACTCGCATGCAACTACAAAGCATGTCTATGGGTGTGACGAGAAGTTCAAGGGTATGCTCGAAATGGAGAGATCTAGCGAGTTCAACCACCCTTGTCGATAGGGAGTTGGTTGATATGTTCATGGAACAGCGGGCCGTTCTTGATCATCGATTGGAAATTCTTCATCAGCGATATGGAAATTCCATGGGATTCTTTCAATTGAATCTTGAAAGATCGTGCCATCTGAGACGTGGCGGGCAGCGCCACGAGGCAGTTCTGAAGATCAACATGCCATTGTCAAGCCTTGCAACACATGTTGAGCGAGTGATTACCTTGAGGATCCTCCTCAAAATGTCAACACTTCCTCTCAAGTACAATCCTAATGCTAAGTGTGCTTACCATTCCAGGCCGAGCACAACGACAATTGTTGGGCTCACGAAGAACAAGATTCGGATATGATTGAAGCTAAGCAGTTGAGTTTGACCCTCTGTTGAGACTCGAGATGTGATCAGCGCCTATGCCTAACCATGACAAGAGTTCCAATCTTTGTTGGTGGCGATACTTATGTTTTCAACATAGATGACTTGACCATTCCTCGATGGTATTAAGAAGAATTTGTTGCAAGCGGTGTCAATCCGGGATGCCGAGTTGTCGTTGGTGCTCGTGCACACGATGGTTGTGCTTGGTTGAGAAGGCGTGTTCGATGCATGATGGATAGCAGTGAGATACTATTTACGAAACCACACATGCGAAGTTGTGTGAAGAAATGTCTAAGTTAAGATTGACAATGTGAATGAAGCTGTATCATCGTGTGGGATACCTTGGGGCGCCAAGTGGAAAATATGATTACATGGTGAAGTACACATCACGATAGTTACAAGATTCCTATTGAAGATGTTAAAGGCGGCCGGATGGGGTGGCGATTTCCCGAAGACTATCTTGATGTTAACACTATAAGTTTCCTCTGCGATTCGTGCCTAGAGTGGCACCTCTCATTATCACTTCTCCAGGCGGTTCCATATTCCTCGACAAGGCTATCCCTTGGAATTATGGGTGATGTTTACTATCATGGTGTCAAGCAAGATCCTCGACAATTGAAGATCTTCTTCTTGAAGTTTCTATTCGACATTGACAACATCAGGATCGATGGTGACCCGAGCGGGAAGGGTATTCTCTCGGATATCTCTCCTCCAAAAGACTGCGACTCATTTCGCATTCCGGCTACTCAATCAATATCCCAGCTAGAGGAAAGAACGATGACTCGTCACCTTTCATTAAGTACCAAGGAAGTTGCGAAGACACCTCGAACAAGAAATGGAGAAATTACGAAAATTATCAAGAAGAGTGACTACAATGTTGTGGAGCAGTTGGGACGAGACTCGTCAAGATCTCCATGCTTGCTCTGCTCTTATGCTCGAGGCTCGTACTAATGCCTTGGTGAAGTTTACGAAGAATGCTCATGTCCGCAAGACACTACTACTTGATCAATTCGAAGTTTGTATTGCTAGCTGGCTGCCAACAACGGCCTAGGCTTCTCGATCTTGATTTGACTCCTTAGGAAAGAAACATAACAAGGCCTTGCACATCTCCATTGAATGCAAGGGCACTACATATCTCATGTTTTGGTGGATACGGTTACGCTCTGAATATCCTTCGAAGGCTTTTGATCGACTTGATGTCGAAGGGTTGGTTACGAGACCCGGTGACATTATTGTGAGAGCTTTTGATGGTTCTAAGCGAGCGGTGCTTGGAGAGCTCACTCACTGTTAAAGTCGGTTCCCGGACTTTTGACTCTACTTTCTTTGTCATGGACATCCGTCCGACTTATTCTTACTTACTTGGGCCCTTGGATACGGGGGCGGTACCTCTACCTTACATCGGCTGAAGTGCAGGTGAAAGGAAGGTTGTCACGGTATGTGGTGAAGAAGTATATAGTCGGTCATCTCGATCATTCGATACCTTGAGATGGAGGTGAATTCTTGAGACTCCTGTCAAGCTTTTGAAACAATACCAGTCATGCTGTTGACTCCTGTCCTCTGAAGTTACAAGTTCCGCCTAGGATGGCCTCATTGAAAGATGCTCAGCTCTGTTGAACAAGGAGGTAGTGCTATTTGGGGACAGCTCACGATCTTCCTTTCAAATCGACAAAATGGTTTAGGCTTCACCATCAAGGTCGGGAAGATGATCGCGTGAGCGTGCGGCCAACTTCCTCGCATCGGTCAGTGGAATCCATGCTATAGAGGCGGCGACAGCGGCCGACATCGACAAGTGGATCTTCCACTCGGATCATGGGCTCGTGATTGGAAGGCGAAGGCGTCATACCAATCTCCTTTAGTCGGGATAATTGCTCTTGTTTTGTTTTGCTTTTCGTATTTCTTTATGTTTTGAACAATAAACTTTGAAAGCCTAGTGCCTTGCGGGGCATCATGGCTCGTTCGCGAGGTTATTATCTGTCGTTTGCGTATTTTCATTCAATAAATTCGTTGGACTTTTGCATTCAATTGTTTGTTTTCTTTCTTTTACTTTATCACCCTTCAAAAGCTATGTGTTCTTACACACCGCGTGATACAACTGCGAGAATCACTCGAATCTAGTTAATAACGACTATGCTAGTGCTAAATATGACTTGATAATCCGATCTACCAAGCGAAGGCGAAAGTGAGGAAGATTGTGAAGTGCCGGAGAACTTGCGGGCTACTACTGCAAGAAGGCGAGTTATCTGACCACGAAGAGCGAGTTGAGGTTGTGAATTTGAGTCTTGACAAAGGCGAAAAGAGATCAAGATAGGGGCGGTCTTGAGAACAATGTTAAAGAGATTGGTTGAGCCTCTGAGATTATGTTGAGGTTTTGCTTGGTCATACGAAGACATGCAGGGTTTAGACATTGATATTGTGGTACATCGATTGAAACAAAGGAAGGTTTTCTCGGTGAAGCGAAGGTTAAATCGCATGCGTCTGAGATGTCGAGAGAAAATCAAAGCCGAAGTTATGAAGCGTTCAACGCTGGTTTCTTAGCTGTCACCTCTATCCCGATGGGTTGCAAATGTGGTACCGTGCCTAAGAAGGATGGTAAGAATGCGAATGTGTGTGGATTACAGAGATACGAACAAAGCGAGCGAGCGATTTCCCTTCCTCGTATTGATGTTTTGGTTGACAATACCGCTCGGCATAAGGTTTTCTCCTTCATGGATGGTTTCTCGGTTACAATCAAATCAAAATGGCTCCGAAGACATGGAAAAGACTACTTTCGTTACACGTGGGGCACTTTCTGCTACAAGGTTATGCGTTCGGATTGAAGAGCGGGCGCCACTTCGTGCTATGGTAACATTATTTCATGACATGATTCATCACGAGATAGAGGTCTCGTCGGCGATATGATAGCTCGATCACGGTGAAGAAGAACACCTCGATCATTTGCGAAATTGTTTGATAGGTTGAAGAAGTCGGTGAGACTTAATCAACAAGTGCACCTTTGGGTCGGATCAAAACTCCTAGGGTTTGTAGTCGATGGAAGAGGTATTGAGGTTGATCCGCCAAGGTTAAAGCTATTCAAGAGATGCGGCTCCCTTGCGAAAAATCGAGGAGGTTTCTTGGGCGATTGAACTACATTGCGATTCATTGCACACCTAGCGCTGCTACGTGAGCCAATCTTCAGTTGCTAAAGAAAGATCGGTAGTGGAATGGAATGGCGATTGCCGGATCTTTTGACAAAATCAAGGAATACCTACGAGAATCCTCATCACGATGCCACTGCGAAGAAGACCTCTTATCATGTACTTGGCGGTGTTAGAGAACTCAATGGGGTGTGTGTTGGGGCAACATGGTGCAGTCGAAAAGAGCATGCAATATACTACCTTAGCAAAAGTTTACCATTGTGAAACAAGATACTCATGACAGAGAAAACTTGCAACGCTTTGGCTTGGGTTTCGCCGACTAAGGCGGTATATGTTGACTCACACTACCTTGTTGATTTCTAAGATGGATCCGATAAAATACATCTTTGAGAAACCACTCTCTCGGGAAGAATAGCAAGATGGCAAATGATCTTGACGAATATGACATCGGTACACTTCTCGACGATCAAAGGGTGTAGTGGCGATCATTTGGCTCATCAGCCGTGAGCGACTATCGATCTATGCGGTTCAATTTCGAGACGAAGATGTTTTACTAATTCTGATGCGAGAACCGAGCCCAGACGAAGGACGAACAAGGATCGATGGACTATGGTTTTGATGGAGCCTCAAGCGCTTAGCAATGGCATTGGCGCCATCATTACATCCCTACGAGAGGACATCGCCTTTCACCAGATTATGTTTGATTGCACTAACAACATGGCATCTGGCGTGCATCATGGGTCTTAAAACTGCTATTGACTTAAGAATCAAGTTCTTACAAGTGTATGGAGACTCGACTTTGGTGATCGGTCAAATTAAGGCGAGTGGGATCGAGCATCAGAATCTCATTCCATATCGAGGCATGTTACGAGTTTGATTCCCTACTTTGAAGAGATCACTTCAATCATATTCCACGAGAAGAATCGGTTGGCGAGACGCATTAGCTACTATGCGTCTATGTTCAAGGTCGATGGGACAAGAGGCTCCCGGATCATCATTGAGGATTCGACGAACGGCGTATTGTTGTGAGCTTGACAAAGAAAGCCTTGGTACTATGGCGAAGAGGTATCTTGAGACTCGGGAATATCCAGCGAGGGCATACATTAATGATAAAGTTCATGAGAAGATTTGCATCAAATTCTTCCTCGTGCGACATCTTATACAAAGCGACCACGACTTGTGCTTACTCATTTGTAGACGAGAAAACAATGCGTATCATGGAAGAGTTACCGAATTTGGTACCCGCTCCATGGACACACTATAGCTAAGAAGATTTTGAGGCGAGGTTACTATTGGTCCACCATGGGCGATTGTCACTATGCTCGATCTTGTCACAAATGCGGTTATGCCGACAAAGTGCACGTACCTCGGTACCTCGAATGTTTTAACTTCTCGTGGCCTTTGCAATGTGGGGCATTGACATGATTGGAGAGATTAAGCCCTGACTTCCATGGACATCGTTTCATCCTTGTGGCAATTGACTATTTCACCAAATGGGTAGAAGCGACCTCGTATGCATCTGTTACCAAGAATGTAGTGGCTCGATTCATCAAGCATAATCTTATCATCGGTATGGCACTCCGAAAGGATTATCACGAGATAACGGTTCCAATCTCAACAACAAGATGATCTTTGAACTACGCATGTTCAAGATCAAACATCAATCTTCTCCATATCGGCCTAAGATGAATGGCGCGATGGAAGCCGCCATAAGAACATTAAGAAGATTATCTGAAGATGACGATTACTTACAAAGATTGGCATGAGATGTTACCATTTGCTCTTCATGGTTATCGCTTTTCTGTTGCGAACATCCACAGGCACCCCTTCTCTCTTGTATCAGTATGGGCTGTCTTACCCATCGAGTTCGGATACCCTCGACGAGTCCTCGGGAGGCGAGTTAGCGAAGCGATTGGGTCGAGACTCGGCTTGACGGATTAATGGTTGATGAGAAGCGACTCGCATCCATACGCATGACAGTTATCGAAGCGAATGATCGGAGCATTTAACAAGAAGGTCAAACCGAGTCTGTCGATCTAGTAGTCAAGCGCATCATTCTTCCACAAGGTGATCGAGGGCAAATGGACTCCCACCTGAGGGACCATTTGTAGTCAAAACGATATTTTCGTGAACTATGATACTTAGCACCATGGATGGTGAAGACTTCCACCATGAGCAGAGACATAGTCAAAAATACTACGCATAAAGAGACCGCTAGGTCGGCGAACCTAGGCAAAAATAAGGGCATCTGGCGAACCAAAAGGTTCGGGCAAAATTAAGGATATATACAAAACATGTACACCGTAGTCGAAAACACGAAAAGCGGCTTGGGCAAAAAGGTATCGGTGGGCGAAAACCGAAAGGCGGTCTAGCAAAGTTAGGGATTTAAGCGTACGACTATGTCTCTTCGGATCACACCTTCGGACTACTATCGACATTCAAGATTCAAATGGCGAAGATCGATCTACTCACTCTTGTGACAAGGAGATGAGATAGTTGAAATATATGAGTACTAGCATAGTTGGAACTTAACGAGATTGTTTCCGCATAGCTTTTACCTTTCTTGTGTACAAACTACTTGGCCATCGCCACCTTTCAAATAAACGCAAACTTCTTTCTCTTTACAATTTACATTGTTGTTGTTGCAATAAGTCCAACGTTTGCTTTGAATGACTATCGCATTTGACAATAAGAATCGATCACAAACATACGAAAAGTGAATATAAAAGTACTTACTGAGTTCGGGAATTGGGATGGCGAAAGTCGAATAGTTCCCCACGAGCATAAGGTGTCACCCACACACACCTTCCCAGTAGTATAAGGAATCCTGACGGCAAATCCCTCGATCGAAACAACGTTACATCGGTCTCAGCGGTAACACTTCATCCCGGCGGATATTTCTCAATCCTCCCCTTCTCCCGGCGATATCGGACTCAAGACTTGGTCGAGATAGTGCATCGGAGAAACATACACCTTTATTCCCGGAGGAGAACGGACGACTCTTGAAGCGGTCTCTCGGCCATCAAATGCTCTCCGTGAGATCTACACTCGGAATCCCATGGCGTCTCTTAAATTTCCTCGGCGGGATCTACATACAAGGTCCTCAGCGGATCGCCTCGGACTCTCCTCGGCGGGGTCTATATATGAGATCTCAGGAACGAGCCTCTCAATCTCTACCTTCCTCGACAAGCGTCTAGGCCCAGACTTGGTCGGATAGTGCATCGGAGGAATCCAAGATATCTTTCTTCTCCTTCAAGCGGGGTTCTCACCTACTCGATTCCCAGGCGAGAAGTTAGAAATCTTGAAGCAGAATATCCGCATCTTCTTCAAGATGGATATGTTTTGAAATATCCAACATTCATCATTCATACATTTCTCATAAAGTCATAATTCATGCATATGTCATTCATATACTTCATGCATCATACTTTGCATAAGACTAACAAATATTCTATCAAAGTTTTTCTTGTTTTCTCCAAAGCAAGCAGAGATCATTTACGGCCTAAGCAGGTCGAGATTAAGCCACAAGAAGGAAAATCTGAAAGAACACCCCCGAGCAGGTCGAGGATTAAGCCCGGCCAGAAAACTATCGAAGACCGCCTCGACGGTCGGGATTAAGCCCGAGCAAGCGGAAAACTATCCAAAGACCACCTCTGGTTATCCTCCGATAACGAGCAATGGATCGACACCGATGCTGGGAAGCTATCCACATTCGGCCAACTGATCTCTCCGGAGTAATCGGTAAGATTTATTCGATTATCACAGCACTACGAGTCTAGCGTCGACTCGGTTGCCTTGGATGGCATCTTAAGCCCGTCTCAGGCTATTTGTCAACATCTCTTCACTTTCGAATCTGCATATATGGTTAAAATCAATACGGACCAATAACTTCATTTAAAGTGAACACGAAGTCTAACGTCGACTCCCCGGATGGCATCTTAAGCCCGTCTCTCCATTCGGGAACATCTGAGTCTAACGTCGACTCACCCTCAATCGACCTTTCTAGATGGCATCTTAAGCCATCTCATCGACTCTCCTATTAACAACCTCGAGTCTAGCGTCGACTCGTTCCCCAGTGAAGTCTCCAACTTCAAATGGCATCGTAAGCCCGTTCCGCATCATCCACCAGCGGTGCAAATTTTCGGTGTACTCGGTGTTCATCATCTTCACCTCCGGTCACGAAAGACAAGCATGTCAATCTAACCTTCGGTACAAGAAGATTGAGCAGGGCAGTTGTCATACCCCAAATTTGCCCTCCATCTACTCAAGAGATTTCATACATCCATACTTTCGAGTTCCTCGAGGTTGATCGGACAAACTCTCTCTGACAATCGACCCAAACTAGGGTTTGGTATCTCTCAAGTCAAGATGGATTCCAACATCTCCAATGGCCTTCATGCCTCCTCATATGCTTCAAAGATTCTCCATGTCAAGTTTCAAGCCTCATGAGTCAGTTTCCTCGACAATGGTTCGGATGGTTGAAAATCGGGTGTATTGGACAAAAAGTCAATATGGTCAACATCTGGTCAAAACTTCGATTTTGGTCAACATCCTCATTTTGAAGTTACATTCATCATTTGATCAAGGGTTGATCATGATTCATCAAGAAAACTCAAGATTTGCCAAAGTCAACTTTCTAAATTAGGGTTTAGATGAAAAGTCAAGCGAACTTTGGTGATCATAACTTTCTCATACTTTCTCGAAATTTTTCCACCTCTCTTTTTGAAGGAAATTCAATTCTCTACAACTTCATGTCTCACAAGAATGTCCAAAAATGCTTCATTTGAGAGGTATAGCTCAAACATTCTGGTCATTTTCAAAGTCAACAAAAGTCAACTTTTTGTTTTGAAGATATTTTGAGCATGGTAACTCCAATTGAGATGAGACCAAAGACATTGGTTAGAGGACTCTTAGAGCTTTCAAAAAGTCCAAGAACACTCAAAATGTGGAAAATTGAGCAAGTTACACCATCTACAAGTTAGGCGATTTTGGAAGAATGCAGAGATACTTCAAAAATCAAATCTTTTGCAAATGGGCCTACTTTTCTTCATCTAACTTGTTCCTCAAGCAATTAGGAGTGTCAAGCCAAAGCCACGAATTTTGATTTATTTTTCTATTTAATTTGTAATTTATTCATTTAAATGCAAATTAAATCTTAAAATAAATTATAAAATTGAAATTAATAGCAAAGATTGATTTTATTCTTTCCTTAAGGTCCAATTAACTCACAAATGCCAGCAAATTGAAATTGGAGCAAGAAAGGCAAGATTGGATTGAAATTGATCAAGCTTTGAAGATTTGATTTTCATGGAAATATCAAATTTGATTTCCATTGAATATTGATTGATTCTTTCCAAATTCAATCCCAAATCCATCCAGTATAAATGTACGATGCATACCTATCAGAAAAGCGGAAAAAATTGCTCCAAACCTAACCTAAAGTCAAAATTTCGTGTCCTTGAAGCAACTAGCATTCCTAGTTCCATCCATCCCACCGATTCTGAGCATTCCATCTTGTTCCTTGAGGTCTTTAGAGTCGATCGGACTCTTATATCATTCAAAACCATCCGAAACAAGAAATCAGAATCGGTTTGTTCTTGAAATTTCAAAATTCGATTTCTAACATTCATGCATTATTAACATGTTTTGATTGTTTATGTGTTTAGAATCAAGTTTGCAAGCTTCTGGGCAAACCAATTGGATTTTTGGAATCGTGTTTCACCATAACTAGGGTTTGAACACGATTTGGGGTTTCCTAAGCGAAAAAATTGGACCATGAGACCTATACCATTGCATCGAAGATGAAGTTTCCAATCGAACCATGGCTTTAGAATGTATTTATATTGTGTGTCTTGCATTTTGATATTGCGGGGACCTTGCGTCGAACAAGACCGGCGCTAAATTCAAATATTCAAATCGGAGAAGGCGATCGTTGGCGCGAAGGATGAGGCAATGGGAAGCAGCGTGTATTCCACTCAATCCGTTTCAAAGCAGTTGCACGTCTAGCTTCGGTTGGTCGGTAGCATTGGTTTTCAAGGTTTGAAAGGATGTCCCAGATTCGATTCTGGTTCGGACAATCCCTTTTACTTTTCAAAACTCAATTTTCATATTTTCTTTTATTTTAATATTTTCATTCATTTTAATTATTTTCATGATTTTATTCTGCATTAAAAATTACCAAAAACTTTTTTCTTTTACATTATTTTCTAAAACCTTTATTTAATTTAATAAATTAAAAATATAATTTTGCATGCATATTTATTTTATTTATATTTTGCATTTAAATCATTATTAATTGCATTTTAATTATTAAACTTTTCCAAAAATCCCAAAAATTATTTTAATATATTTATCTTATTTCCAGCATATATTAATTTTCTCATATTTAAAATTGCATTTTCTAACATTTTCTCTTATTTCAATTTCATCATATTTCGATTTCTTATTCTTTCACGGGTTGCTCCGATTGGACGTTTTTTTTTTATCGTTTTATTTTCCAATAATGTAATTGCTCATGGGTTGTAATAGTTTAATCTAGGGTTTATTTTCCATAAGTTTAAATTATGTATACGCTAAAGCCATGTAATAAGCGTAGGTTTATTTTCCCTTTACATTCGCATTTTACTTTCCTTTTTATCAATTTTAGTAATTAGGCGTGTATGGCAAGATAATAATTGGACATAGCTCACACTAATCTTCAAGATAAAATATCTGAATTTGACACACTTCACACACGCACCCTTAGGGTAATTCTCTCTCGATGCCTTCGATTCAAAATGGTCGTGTCCCTCGAGCGTAGAGGTATTCTAGCAGTTGCCTTCAAACAAATCATCATAGTCCCCGATACAAAGATCATAAGACCCACGATGTAGCCTCCGAATACATGATCTTGACCCTCGATTGTCGCCTCGAAAAATGATGATAGTCCTTGAATGTGCTAGGATACTTCTCTGAGTTGCTTTCTATGACCATCCGATGTCCCGAATGTCCGTTTACATCCAGCGAATGGAGCTACCTACTAACTAATGGTATGGCTAGCGCTATTCTAAAGGAATGTAGAAGTACAACAAAGCGACCAATTACGGTGGGTAAATAAGTCTTTTAGTTGCTTGCTCTAAACAAATGCTTTTCACACCACTTTTCAAAGTTCAAATTCTTTTCAAAACAAAAACATTCCGAACACTTTGTATACACTCCTACATGAGTCATTACAAAGTCAAGCGAAATACCTTTTTCAAAACATCTTTGTCAAACACACGAAAGCAATTTTAAAAAGTGATCTAGAGCGACTAAGAGCCGTAGATAACTACGGATGGAAAGGGTGCTAATACCTTCCTTTTCATAACCATTCTCCCGAACTCGAATCTAACGAAGGTCTTTTCATTACTTTTACCTTCCCTAATTGGATAAAAATAAAAGTCGGTGGCGACTCTTGCTATCCACACATTTGGATACAAAATCCTACAAAGTCGAGTTCACCGTATTCTGAGCTGGCGGCTTCTGCTGAGACGACACCCAAAGAAATTGCCTTAGGGATTTCTAGATAACCTTTATTGCTTTGTTTGACTTGTATGCTTTATCTTTAAGGGTTGCTGGGTATTATATTGTTGGGGATCCTACACGGATCCGGTTTCCTTTTAGTAAGTAGCATTAGATCATCATGACGTTAGGCATTATAACTACGGTCAACATGATGGCTACGTTAGCGTGACACTTTGGTTGCCCGATACTCTTCATTCCCAAGTTGAAGAAAGTATTTGGCTTCTGCGTGGTGTCAGCTAACTAAACTTTTAGAACCTTAATTGACCATCTTGGCCATTAGAAGATAGTGAGATGGCGGCTTTGGTGTAGAACCGGGGTTGGTTGATACTCGATGCTACGCTCATTGAGATCGGACTTTTGGGACATTTGATCGACCACTTGGCGTCGTATTGAAATAAACGCCTCGAGAAAGATCATGATATGAGATTCCTAGAACCCGGTTACTATTATAGAGACGAGGATGAACCAACTCAAACTTTTGGTGGGGTAATCACCTATACCTCATGCAAGCCTTAACCCTAGGCTCGTTGTGTGAATTGCTTGTGTGTGCTAAACATGACATCATGACATCATTCGCATTGCATATCATTTCTAACTATTTCAAGGACCTGGGATTTATCTTTTCTGTTTTGTAGGGATTATGGCTTCTAGAAGACTATCAGAATCAACTTCATGGGTATCCTTCTCAGCTCAAAGAATTGGCAAATTCCGACCATGCTCGGTTCATCAAAGACATGGTTATCTACTTGATTGGTTATCTCGGTTTGAAGAAGATATGATGCATGTCTATTCCAGTTCTTGACCGAAACACCATTGCTTTACATTTCAGTTATCGGTTGGTTCCTACCTTGGAAGAATTCTCTAAGCTACTTGGGATACCTATTCTCGACCAAATGCCATTCAGGTTTAGAAAAGGTCCTAAGTTCGAAGACATTATCCAGCCCATCTTAAGCGCTCGGACATTGAAGCCAATTGGGAAACTAGAAGTGGAGTTAAGGGTTTACTTTCAAGTTCTTAATCAAAAAGCGAGAATTCCTCAAAGTTATGAGTTTCCATGCATTTGAGAACATTGTGGCCTTGCTAATTTATGGTTTGGTTCTATTCCCTAACTCGGATAAATTCATAGATGTCAATGCCATCAAGTTGTTTCTTACCAATCCGTGCCTACCTTACTTGGAGACATTCTACATTCTCTCCACCTCGTACTACTAGCGACAAGGAACTCTCATGTGTTGTGTCCCGTTACTTTCAAGGTGGTTTATTTAGCACCTTCCTCCATCGATTAGAAGAATGAACAAAGGTTGAGATGGTCTCAAGATTGATGTCACTCTCTCATTCGGATATCCGTTGGAACCTTTTCTCAAAGGACTTCACATTCATTGGCGTTGTGGAAATTCCCTAATGTACCCTTTACTCGGTATAAGGGTATACTTACCCTTCTCTAGCTCTACGTCGGTTTGGTTTTGCTCGAAGGATGGTCCACATGATATGCTTCTCCAAGATGTTGTGTTCGACTACAATCACGATCTCGAATTACAGCGAAGGTTTATACATGCTTGGGGCATGGTAAGAAAGGCGATACCAAGACTTTGGGGCACCGAACTCCATTCCTTGGGAACCTTACCTCAAATGGGTGCGACTCGAGCTCAAAACCTCGTGATGCCATTCACGCCTGTTCTACGGTAATTATGGAACTGTTGCTATAGGTGGCGTACCTATCTTATTCTCCATCGACATGCCCTACGATTTTGAAGACTTGAAGAGATCTGGATCCAACTAAAGAAGGGATACCTTTGAAGCTCAATGCTATGCAAGTGAGAAGAAAGTTCTAGAGTTAAGCTACTTCACGAGGGCGAAACATCCGGCAACACATCGGCACCAAGAGGAAGCGCCCATAGGAGACTTAGAGCTTTAGGATGTTTATGTTTTCTTTTATTGCTTTGAACTATCTCTTGTACTTAAAAAAAAAAATAATAATGAGAAGTACTAATAAATGTTTGCTCATTGCTTGTTTAACAAATTTAAATCTCTTAGGTCCTTGAAAACATTGCATTGCATTATAAACATGCATAGCATATCATAACATTGCATCACGGACATTTGAGATTGGTTTTCTCATTTGCTCGCTATTATTTTTTAGCGAAATGGCTCTTGAGCAGGTATCAAATCTCAGGGCTCAGAATGCTCGGTTTGATGTTCCGACTTGGTCCAAGACCAAGAAGATTTGAAAAGCTCATCAACGAAGAAGGGTTGTTGGTCTCCTCGACATGGGTAGGCGTTTCAAAGGTGGTCCAAAAAGTGGTCGATCAGAGCTCTACGAAGGAAGTGTCGTACGAGGGTACAAGGGTGATGAAGGTGATGGCGTGGGCCAAAGAAAGGAGGAGAGGACCATACGATTATAGCTTTCACGATGAAGATGACAAGTACAAACAACTTGAAGGTCGAATCTTTGTGGAGAACACGAAAATGTGGTGTTTGTGATGATCGAGTCTTGTTCACGGTGTTGTGATTCCTCCCAGTTCAAAGTTCCTACTTTTGCTAAGTATGATGGCATGTCTTGCCCTAAAAACACGTTGAAGTCCTATAGAAGATCAATCCCTTGGCGGAGAAAGTTGTGGATGCCTTAA